>OV121074.1:42314777-42914777 GCA_921293005.1 Nemoura dubitans | reverse complement strand
ACAAAATTCTGTTGAGGACATGCACCTATCGAGGTGTGGATCTGCAAATTGAAAGCCTTGGTCCCAGGGCGTCATCTTCACCTATTTCCAGACCATGTGCTCCCCGAAGAGTTTCGCGCCTCCGTTATCGCAAATCGATGCAGTAGGCTGTCGCTCCCACCACGTCGACGTCGGACCATTCGACTTCGGCCCATTCGACGTCGCCCCATTCGACGCCGGCCCATTCGACGTCGGCCCATTCGGCTGTCGGCCCATTCGACGTCGGTCCATTCGACGTCCGACGTCGGCTCTGTGCACGGTGTCGATCACTTTGTCAGGTAGTCAAAACCAGGTGAAGGCGTCGAGCGTGGATCGCTAGCAGAGCCGGCCCGATGCGGGAATTATCGGAAGTGACCATCAATAATAAGGGCACATGAATTCGTCTCCAGGCATCGCGTCTGTTTATGATATCATTCCCCCAGCGAATAAACAGTCTTTATGTGGCAAGGGGGTGGGAGACGGCAAGTTGTTGTCCTTCGCGAGATGTGTAAGTGATGCAAAAGTGCCGGTCGTGGTGACATCGTCTGTGGGGGTGTGGCGGCGGGGGGGGGGGGGGGGCGTATGAAGTGGGTGGGATTGGCGCCCGTCCGTCCAAAGGGCAGGAGTGGAGTGAGTGGTCGCTCAGACAAATCGATGCTGCGCCGGCCGGGGTCAGCCGGGGTCACGCAACCAGGAAGCACGCGAGCTCCAGGAGAGGCTTTGGGCGTTCGGCGTCGGGACGCGGGAAAGTACACACCGACCGGCCGACCGACCGACCGACCGACCACCATTACATATTCGGGCCATCTTGGATATGGGAGCGTCCCAACTGTGCGCTGCCCCAACTGTGCGCCGTCCAAAGTGTGCGCCGTCCGAAGTGTGCGCCGGCGCACAGTTCGGACGGCGCACACTTCGGACGGCCTTCGGACTGACATTGCGATAGCGATCGCTAGCAATGTCAGCCCGAAGTGCGCTGCCTCCGAGCGTCCACGAAGAAAACTTACACTATAATTAATTTGAGTTTGCCACTTTCTGAGGATCTCAAATCATAGTGTACCATACCAAAAAGTCGAATGATTAAGAGGCATCTTGGCATATAATCCGCTTATCGCGGCTTAAGATACGGACCTCGCAAGTAGGAAGTTGAAAAGGAGAACATCTCCGAGATAAAAGAAACAAAAGTGTTCGATGAATCACAATGTCAGCATAAAAACATGCAGTCAAATTGGAAAAAAATACATTTTTAAGGTTCCGGAGCAATTCAGATTGTTTATTTTTTGAAGAGTTGACTCAAACTTTGTACATCTGTAAGTAGCTACAATATCACTCGAAAATAATCAACTACTTGGGTCTTATACATTTATCGCATGAATGCTTACACTCCCTTCGTAATCTCCTAAGCTTCAGATAGCATTGCTTTCCGGAAACAATATTAGTTGCAAAAGCGATATCTTTCAGCAAAAAGAGTATTGATTGATACATTTCTAATTTAAACTGACATCATTACATTTGTTATGCCGAATGGATCGTGGAGCAACTTGAATCGAACTTCTAATGTCATTCTTGCGGTTCCTAAACGGCAATTTGTTCATGCGCCTGCCTGCTTGTTTTCACTAGTTTTCCTAATGAGAATAAGATAAGAATCTCCAAAAAAATCTATAATATCAATGCATTTAGCAATAGGTAGTCAATGGAATCGATTGTGTTTGTGAGTAATCATTGACATGGTTTTTTCGAACGGAATTTTAGTACAAAAATTATAGAACTGGCGGTCACGTGTTGTAACTTATGTGGATAGCGGCGGCTTTATTTTCTTTATATCTACTCCTAATACTAATACGATCACGGGATCATATTATGAGAGGTACAGGGAATGTTACCTGAGGTGAAAACTGCGTGGTATACCTTCATTTTGTTAGAAATAGATATTTTAAAATTCCATCTATATTGAATGATTGCATTTGCCACAACGTACAACAAACATTAATTTTCTTAGACTCATGTCTACTATATTCTAACTTTATATCCAAACATGTTACAATTTATTTAAAACACGCTTCTTTACTAAGAATTTGATTATTAGAAAGGTTATAAAGTATGTATTGCTCCTTGACAGCGAAGTTGAGTCAACAATGAATTTAAAAAAAAATCAAAATGGCAGTGAAAAGGTTTTTACCACATTTATTAATTACTAGGGCGAACGCAATTTGTGTTGCGTTGAAGATGAGCGTAGCGGTTTGTATATAGCGCATGAAAAGATTGAGGCAAAAAGCCTATGAAAATCATGGAGCAGCAAGCCATGTAGAGCAGATTGTAGAGCAGATTAAAAGGTGAATGTAGAAGGATGGTAGAAGACCTAACTACTACGAAAACCACGGAGCACCATGCTGAAATCGAAATTGGGAAAATTTGAAAACAATACACACTCTAAAAAAAAATTCCGTACTTTTCAAAACTTCCACACACAGACACAGACAAAACTGGATACAAATGAAATAATGTTTAATATTTAAATATTATGATAGTTTTATTCAACATTAAAAAGGTTTCAATAACAAAGTAACGTACGTTCACAAAAAGCATGCCGAATTTCCACATCACCTTATCATGCAATATGAAAGAGGTATCGACTTTGACGCACTATTACCATTTTTTGTACGTGGATGTTTCCCCCATAATACGTCTCACGATCTTTGGTCAGCAACACACCAATATCTTACAATGTTTTATTAGCTGTCAAGTGCCCCGAGGCGTCACCAAAAGAACCTGAGACGTACTATATAGGCATACGCTTTACCACGGACTTACCTCTAAGCTGGCCGCTCGGCCTGCTTATAGCGACATTCGCTTGCCGAGCCTCCTCCAGCCTCCGCGAGACGTACTATATTATAGGAATACGCTTTACCATTACCGTACGTCTAGGCTGGCCGCTCGGACTGCTTATAGCGACATTGTCGCTTGCCGAGCCTCCTCCAGCTTCCGTGAGACGTACTATACTATAGGAATACGCTTTACCATTACCGTACGTCTAGGCTGGCCGCTCGGCCTGCTTATAGCGACATTGTCGCTTGCCGAGCCTCCTCCAGCTTCCGTGAGACGTACTATAATATAGGAATACGCTTTACCATTACCTTACGTCTAGGCTGGCCGCTCGGCCTGCTTATAGCGACATTGTCGCTTGCCGAGTCTCCTCCAGCTTCCGTAGGTACAAACTCTTCGAGAGATGAAGTTGGCTAATTCTCTCGAAGGGAAACGGAGGGTTAATCATTAGGTCCCTCAGGGCCCTCACACGTGACAAACCCACAAAACTCATGCCGGTGGCGAACTCCTTAGTCCCGAGACTTAAGATTGCTGAGTCCAAGGTCATCCCCTGGCACCTATGAATGGTGACAGCCCACGATAGCTGGAGGGGGAACTGCACTCGGGTGCATTTCGTCTCCTTTTCGGTCCAAGCGCGTGCCATAGGGCAGATGGGGATTACCTGGGGATAGTGGAACGATGGCCCGGTGTTTCGGTCGAACTTTACCAGCACACACAGCGGTTGGTCGAATGGTGGTCTGGTGTGTGGAGAATAAATTATTTCTTCGACCGTTCCCGTGGCCCCATTCACCAGCCCGTGTGACATCCACAAGTTGGTTCGCAGCATCACGCGGCTGCCCCGGGACAGGTAGATGGTGGTCTGCAGCCCCTGCGCAGCATCCTCTGTGCCTTGCGCAGCCTTGCCACAGTTGTGTAAGGCGGAGATCTTTGCCACGGGACGGCCAAGTTCAGTGAGATGTTGCATATTGTGCCCTTGAACAGTTTCTTTAGTGGGAGCAAGGTATAGCGAATAAGTAAACTGAGATTGCTCATCATCGCTTAATGATGCACAAAATCGCGTGGATAGCAAGTCCCAGTCCTCGTGGGTCGAGCACCCATTGCTCAGCCTCCCGAGAAGATCTCTGAAGCGCGCCTGCTCACGGTTGTCGCCAGCTTGACGCTGCACTATAGAGAGTGTGTGGCAGTGGCTGAAAGTATTGTAAGCCAACATGCCGTCGTTAGTTAATCCATAATTGCAGGTATGGTCGGTGAATAGTGGTCGATCACACACAGGCGGCAGTTGTCTGATGTCGCCGAACAGGTATACGAACAGGTTGCCAAATGGATGTACAGCGTCAGTGGGCTTTGCCTGTCGAGTTCGCTTGTCAATCATGGCAAGCAACGAGACACCGATCATTGAGTACTCATCAATGAGGAGGAACGACACTGGCTGCATTTTTATTTGAAATTCTCTCTCACTTTTTCCGGTGAGATCGCGGAATTTAGCGGCTTTCGTGCCTATGTGAAGAGCGGAATGGATTGTGGAAGCGTTGATATTAAAGGCAGCTACCCCAGTCGGAGCCAACAAAAGGAAGCTGCCCTCTCCCAGATCTGCACGCATCATTGCCGTCATTGCCTTTATGACTGTACTCTTCCCTGTCCCCGCCGTTCCCTGGACAATCAGTCTGCGGACTGCCGTATATTCAGATTGGTTTTTTACAGCCTCGATTTGAGCTGCGAGGAGATCCAGAACCCGCTGCTGTTCGGCGCTGAGCGTCAGTGGCGTAGGTACGTCCTCGACGACATCCTTTTTGACATCTTTTTGAGGGACACATGGGAGGGTTACAATGGGTATGTTGTCGAAATTGCAAAAGAACGTGCCAATGAATTCGACCATGTCTTTTAGCTCAGCGCAACGCTTAAACCAATATGATTTAGTTATGCGGAGTGACGATGCATAGAACATAACCTTATTGGCAAGATTAGGATTTATTGCCAGGATTTCCTTCAATTGGCCGGCTGTCCTTCCATTAAGGTCAATTTTTTTAAACCAAAATGTTGCCCTGACTGATGGCATTCCAACGCATCACCGAATTGAGCGCAAAGAAGCGGAAGCGACTGTCTTTAGCGAAGCGACCATCGTGAAATTGCATGAGGAACTGAAAGTACTGCGTGTGCTTGATCTGCGTTGGTCGAGAAGTGTCCCTCAGGTCTGCGAGTCCTGTTGGGAAGAGTGTGGGGAAGGCTTGCGCGATGTACCCCTCGGTGGTACACTCATTAACAGGAACATTTGAGACCGTGGGCCATGGAACGGTGCCTGGCTGAAGAGCGCTGTCGATCCGATCTTGTTGGTTAATGGGGATTATTTGCGGAACGTTGGTATGTTCGAGAAACCCACCGTCGTCGCCGTCGTCTCCCTCGACCTCAATGAACTCAAGGTCGCCATACACATTCCCATCTTCTGGCAATAGGGCAAGAGCTTGTTCGTCAATGGAAATGTCAGCATAAAATCAGTTGTTATTTTTAAGCCAAAGTAGAGCACGACGAAGGCGACGAGAACACACATTGAAGTCGGCGATGTTGTCTGAATGAGAAGATGTGCGCCGAACTACAACAACGGATGTCAAAGAATTCAAAGATTTTGGAAGACTTGACGCAAATTCCGAAACGTTTTGGGGAAAGTTGATCACATTTCCACTGTACGCAAACTGCTGCTCTTTTACACGGTAAACGGACACAACAGGGTGGATCCGCGCGATGAGGAGAGTTTCGATCATCGACAAGCCTATCAACTGATCCGGTACAGCACCGGGATCCATATGGTTGACAGAAGAAAACATGTCCACGTTTCGTTTGCACGAGTTGCATAATCCTGGTGTACTTAGTTTGAGACCAGGGAACTTTCTTTTGCAATTTCGACAACATACCCATTGTAACCCTCCCATGTGTCCCTCAAAAAGCTCCGCTTTGGACTGAGGTACGGACCCTGGTAAAAGACACGCATGACTATCGATTCTAATGGATTGGGTGTTTCGAACCTCGGCCATTCGCGAGCGATTCCCCGACCTCCTCGATGCAGTTTGGTTTGGAGACTCACTCTGGCGGGTCTCGGTCACCCGTTGCAGGCTTTCCGCTCTCCTCGCCGTCGTATCAGCAAGAGTTTCGTTGCGCCGAGCTTCTGTGACAGCTCGAAGACTGCTCGCTCTCCTCGCCGTCGCCTCAGCAAGAGTTTCGTTGTGCCGAGCTTCTGTGACAGCTCGAAGACTGCTCGCTCTCCTCACCGTCGCCTCAGCAAGGGTTTCGTTGTTCCGAGCTTCTGTGACTGCTCGAAGACTGCTCGCTCTCCTCGCCGTCGTCTCAACAAGGGTTTCGTTGCGATTAGCTTCTGTCACAGCTAGAAGACTGCTCGCTCTCCTGGTAGTCGTCTCAGCAAGGGTTTCGTTTTGACGGTGACACCTTGTTCTCTTCAGATTTGTCTCCAGTCTCTGGGTATTATCGGCCTCTGTCTCGGCTGCTCGTGCAGCAGCTGTTCGTCGTCGATTTAAATCCAGTCTCTGCGCAAGCGCCTCTTCATTTTCTCTCGCCCTGATGCTCAGCATTCGGGCCGCACTGTCGCTGAGCCTTACTTCCCTAGTCTCGGTACTTTCGTTCGCTCGGCGCTCTTGGTCTCGTCTAGCCGCAGCTTCATTTTTGTCCCGCTGAGATATCTTGCGTGGCATTGTCGAGAAAAAAATTGTGTTTTCAGGGAACGTGAAGTGCACTCCGTCAAATCTCGAGAGAGTCAGATTTTTGTCGATTGTTTTCGCCATAAAACGCATTTTTGTATTGTTCAGTGATCACCAATTGTTTTCTCAGAACATTATTTTCAAATTATTTAATGGGCTCACTTGATTCTAATATGAAATTAAACCGGGGTCTTTCTTGGTTTTGGGTTTGAAGTGGTTTTTGGATTTGCGCAAACACGGTTACATAAATGCATATCTTGAAAACGTTAAAGGATTCTTTAAGTTGCGGGTTCACTTTCAACACTGAATTTATGATATCTAAGAGAGATATTCGAAATTGGGAACATTTGAAAAAAATATGCACTTTTCAATAAATTTCCGTACTTTTCCAAACATGCCGCATTGTCGAATTTTGCTCTTTTTTCTGCTCTGAAAGTGAAGGGTGTGGAGGATTTTCTTGAAAAACGCAGGAGGTCTAAGTTGAGAACAAAAGTAGACACCCTGAAAATTTCATCCCACTCAAAGCAGGCGTTTGGCCTGTAGAGCGCGCGCAAACACACCTACAAAAAAAACAAACAAACAAACACACACCAAGTGTTTTTTTTAGCAGTAGTGAAATTGATGATTTCGCTTCGCTCGCTTCGCTCATCAAAAAGATTGGTATTGATCGTATTTGGTTGCAAGTGGATTTCATTATAACTAGGGCGAACGCAATTTGTGTTGCGTTGAAGATGAGCGTAGCGATTTGTATTTAGCGCATAAAAAGATTGAGGCAAAAAGCCTAAATCATGGAGCAGCAAGCCGGACCATTGCTTTTCGAAAATTCTGATCACTTGAAATTGTAAACGATTCTGGCCTTTCTTTGCTTCTGTCCGAGCTGTAGGGTAGCGGAAATATGCTCATTTTGAGATCATTGAGCAATGTTCTAATATCTGTCAAATCTTGAATTCAACTTCAAGTCCAAAAATCTGGTGTGATGTTTCGATTTGGTTCCGATGGTTACTAAAGGCAATAATCGAAATTGGCAAAATTTGATAACAATACGCACTTTTAAATAAGAATCCGTACTTTACCAAACATCCCCAATTGTCGAATATTGCTATTTTTTCTGCTTTGAAGGGAAGAGGTATGGAGGATTTTCTTGAAAAACGCAGGGGGTCTAAATTGAGAACAAAAGTAGACATCCTGAAAATTTCATCCCACTCGAAGCAGGCGTTTGGCCTGTAGAGCGCGCGCAAACACACATACAAAAAACAAACAAACAAACAAACAAACAAACACACACAAGTGCTTTTTTTAGCAGTAGTGAAATTGATGATTTCGCTTCGCTCGCTTCGCTCGCTACGCTCATCAATCATTTATAACACTTAAACTTTCAACGTATAAAGTCAACTCGACATCTGATCAAAACTCTGGTTACTCGAGCCTTTGCGACACTCTTCGGTTTTATTGCTTGTTGCTGGATGTATGAACATGAACAGTTTATGAAAATCGATAATGATACATAAACTATATTCTTAACTATATTAACAATAATTTTTATAAGAAACATGTGAGTTAATTATGGTTTTTTAACCTAATGATAACATGTTTAAAATAAATCATTGAGCATGGTGTACAATTTGATACAAAACAATATATATATATATATATATATATATATATATATATATATATATATATATATATATATATATATATATATATATATATATATATATATATATATATATATATATATATATATATATACACGAATTCGATAGAAAAAATATAATTTGCCTTCCAAAATTAATAACATAGTTATCATTATAATTCAATGTGATCACCAGTGAATTGAAAAGCATACCCACGAAAAACGCAATCATCCCTCCCCAGTCCACACCACCATCACGACGCTGCCTTGGCGAGTTTCCTTGCTGCTGCCTTCGCCTCTTTTTCAGATTTTTCCCTTTGCTTTATGACAGCCAACTTGTTAGCCTCGATTATATACGCAGGGTCACGAATAGGTCGGTTCCTTTGCTTTCTCGAGTCTATAGTTTCCGGAAGTAGGCAGTTCATATAAAAACGCACGAGCTTTGGCTCCATTTCTGCCCACAAAACATCATTTCTTGCGACTTTCTGAACAAACATGCCTTTCAGCGTCCAGACTATAAAGAAACAATATTGGCGCTTTGTGACACGTAATTGCACCCGAATTTGATACATACATTTGTTGCGTGGCTTGATGGAGATGGTGTTGTCTTCGAGAATTTCCAAACAGGAAATCTTTTTGGCGATTTTGCCCTCCTTGTTTGTCATGTCTCGGGCGCTCGAAATACACTTCACCTCCACGACGCAGTCGTCGCCCACGGGCACGTCCGGGGAGGCGCCAATAAACGGGTACTCTTCATCTATGAAGAGGCCACATTCCCTGACCTGCACGTTATGCAGCTCCGAAAATGCGGCGATGGCAACAGGCTCATGGACAACCCCCCAGTGTGTCCTTGTTGCCACTAAAGACACCATACCGGATATCCATAACAGTAGGCCCGCACGACGTGGATGGCCGGAGATTGCAAATCGCAGCAAATTTGGAAGCGGTCAGAATCCGCCGTCTAATGTTGTGCCAATTTTCGGAAGAACTTTGGCCTCTCGTGTCCCGCTCAATTTGCTCCCTTCCCGCGTCGTCGAGGGCGATGGTTTCCAGGTAGGCGGTCTTCGCTCGCTCTAGTTCGTCGTCCGGCATGTCAGGCTCGGGATTGACAGCGTCGGGACCGTCGTCCTCGTCGGCCATTCGAGGGGCTTGCACCGACGCCTGGTGTTTTGCGTAGCGCTGCTCGTTGTACATGTCCAAGCGCCTCGCCTTCTCCTTCGCGATGGTTGTCCGGCGGCGTTTGGCGTATTTTCCTGTGAAAAATCCATGGCTCTTCGCCGGCATCTTCTTGTGGACGACGCGGTGAATTTCCCCACCTGAGTTGAACGAGACCACCGTGGCGTTGCAGCGCACTTCGTACGAGTCTTTTAGCGAGAAGTTGACGCGCTAGCCGCCCACCATCTTGGCGACGTAGGTGTTGTAGTGCTCTGCAGCGTTGTTGTCAACATCTTTAATGAGGCTCGTGGAGTTTTGGGCTAACAACGCCGCAGCAGACGCGATCTTCTGGAACAGCCCGGTGAGAAGCATGTCGGGGACGGCGTTCTCCTCGCCTAGCTTCGCGGTCCCATCGCAGAAATATTCGGCGCACCCTGCATGGTCACCGAAAACGTGCCGGGGCCCATTGACGATGTCCTTGTGGAGACTCGGTTCGTTCTCGTGCTCCGCTCTCTCGTGCTGGCTCTTCCGCTTTGCAATTGCCCGTGTTACCGCGTGGCGCAGCCTCTTCAAGTTTTGACGCAGATGAGATCGTTGCTGCACAGTGCCTATCTTTGTGTTGATAGACAGCCCACGCAACTTCCTGATGTAGCCTCTGAGGATATGGTTACGGCACTCTATTTTGGCCACAAGTAACTCAGGACCGTACGGCAGAGCATCGACCAGCTTGCAATGGACGCTGCTGTCTCCATCAGCATTAAGATGCACATACTTCAACTTGTGCATCACAACGCTCATCTTAAAACCTTCGACGATCGAGGCCGTTTCCATTGACGTCGAAGATGCCGGCCAATTTCTCGCGCAATTGTGTGCGGGAGTAGGGTTGTGTTTTATTTTTGCGTGGTAGGCACAGAATGAGCAATATTTGTTCTTTATTCCTACGCACAATATTTTCCTCGTGTGGAAACCAACGATAACGGCCTGGAAAAAACAAAGTGCCATGAAAAAAACGGCGCGCCATTATTTTAACTTATTATGCGATTATGACGTGCCAGGGATGGAAATTTTCTCACAATGAAATCAGATAAAAGTAATCATTCGATCCACTGTCAACTTTGTCAAATTCATAGTTTTTAGATGATACAAAATTTTAGATTTCTCATCTCTGCACTGTGAATATGTCAAAGAATCGTTCGAAGCATAGCCGGTGCAATATTTTTTGTCTAAAACGATTTTCAGCAATGAGACAAAAAGTCAGGTGAAATCAAATCAAGTGATTTTAGGAATCTAAACGTTTGCTATAAATTCTGTTGTGACAAAACCAGGGAAAAGGGAAGCATAATTTTTAATAGAGGAAAAATCCCGTATACAAAAAAGTATAGTACCATTTTAGTGGGCCCATTATGTGGCCATGGAGCGTAAAAATAGACTCCTTATCCAGAGGGTCTGAGTGGTGGCATAGGGGACACAAAATGTAATTTTGAACTGATCATTTCGCAAATGATATTGGGGCTTATCTAAATATAGGACGGATAATTAATATTTACATGTAGTAATTTATCAACAGTAAGACAGAGGCGCAGATAATTGCAATTGCTATGTACTTACAACTCCCTAGGATGCACTGTAGTTTGTGCCGTACGATCTCTTTGACCAAGCGCCATCGGCGACGACGGTGATGAGCCCGTTTCCATCCTCGTCGACTCTGCCGGCCTCGGTCGCTAGCTTCAACTCCTCGCGACCCGCCGCCAGCATACTCGATAGTGCGGTTTCTCGTATAGTCTTTTCAACTTTATCATGGTGTCGCTTGTAAGTGCGTTTGGCCATGAATGGCATGTCCAAGACGGCGGCAAGCTCTTCTATCTGTGAATAGCCACCCCCCGTGGTAAGGGCGGCACTAACTGCTGCTGTGTTGACGTCCATATACGCCTCGGCGCTGTCCGGTCCTTCAGTGGAAATCTTTTGCACACATTGGCAGACGTTGCACTTGAAGGTAAAAAAACTGCATAAACCATGGCGTCTTTCTGCGATCACGTCCATGTTAAAAAATGAGCAGCCAGTGGGACCATGCAAGCCGGAATTCTTGATAGTATCAAATAAATGCTTGATGTCGACTATGCGCCGGCCAGTCAGTTGGAATGGTTCGGACGCGGGCTTTGAGGGACCGGGTTCGTCGTCTTCGCAAAGGCTGTCGTGAAGAAGGGCGCTGTCGTCATCATCTTGGTCCTGAGCTTGCAGTGATGTTGAGGGACCGGGTTCATCGTCTTCGTACAGGCTGTCCTGAAGAAGGGCGCTGTTGTCATCAACTTGGGGATGGACTGGTTTTGATGTAGTTGGCCTTTCTTCCAGTTCCATGTCGGCTGCGATAGGTCGAATGACATTTTCCACACCTACTTCTTGCAGAATCGGGTTTGTTGCGTCAGACGCACCAACTTCAGCCTCGGCTACGGTCTTCTTTCTAAAAACGAAACGAACAATAATAGTATTGCGTGTGCGATGACCTATACCTACTTGAAAATATAATTAAATTGGTGTGTACCTAACATATTATGTTCTAAAATAAAATGAATATGAAATACCTATGCTATCATAAGTCATTATAGTATAATAGATGGTAAAGCTTTATTACTAATTACAATACCTTTTTTCAGCACATTTTTTAAGTGCCGCTAAGAGTTTGACATATTTTTTCTTGCGTTTGGCCGACTCGCAAAGATGCAATGTTCGTTTTTTCAACCTTTTGTTCTTTTGGTCCTCCATGCGACAGCGCAAATTCTCAAGACACACCAGGAAATTGAAGCGCACAGAATAAGCGCACAATTTATATTATACATGGATAAATAAACAGACGTGCGAAGAAAGGCAATACGAGGTTCTAAATATAGTAATCTATGGCAATTATGATGTAAGTATGTATGAACTAAGTGACAATTAAGATGGTAATTGTTCAAATTGGATGAACACGCGAACTAAAAGGTATGTGGACCAACTCTGTAAATTTCAACCACTGTGCAAAATTCGGTCTTCAGCAAGGGTCTGAAACAAGCATAGGGAATAGTGCAGAAATATTTCCCCTCACTTCCCCAGCCTCGTTTCGCTAGGTCTCAGAAGTGGGGATGAAAATAAGGGCTGTGAACGTTGCCCGTCTAATACACTTCTTACGATGCACCTGATTGGTCGGGGACCTTGGGACCTCGTGTACCTGGGCCTATCAGATTCTTTGTAAGAAATTGAGCGCTAGACAAGACGGTTAAACAGCAAAATAGCAAACATGGATACAAAACATTGAGGTGACGCTGCTACAGTTATTGTTGAAAAAGAAGAAAATTACTTCAACTTAAGTGAGTACAGTTCAATAACTTTCAATTTATCTGTCTTAGAGCATCTCCCTTGATTTAACACATATGTAGACGAGTTTTTATGCCCTGGTCAGTCACTAATAGTGTAGGTTCAGCACGAAAGTGAAGTTGCTTTGGCTCCTTGTTCATTTTTAACGACTCAACATATTCTGATTGACTGGCTACTGACCACATTTAAAATGCCTGGTATTCACTTTTCAGATTTGATCCTGGATGATGAAGATGACGTGGAGGACACCGTCGTGCCGGTCGTGCCCTGATATGCCTTGCCATGCCTAGTCTGCTGTGTGGCTGCCTGCTCGAGTAAGTACTAGCCAGTTATGATGCCAATTTATCTGAACAATTGTTGCAAGCTGAACATTTTTGTAGGACTTTTGAGAACTTATTTTGGGGCTATAGTTGTTCGAAAACGTAGGTTTATGCCAGCAGCATTGTACAAGTTTGCACTGATCTTGCAAAGTCCTTAGCCGATGACTGTCTATGTTTGCGGTTATTTTTTTTAAATATCGAAGAATTTTGTGTTATCACCCCTTCAGCCACCCTAATGTGTCGGAGAATAGGTATTTTGTTGGAAAATGATGTTCGATAAGGAACTCGGGTTTGTTTGTACTTGTTTCAGGTATGGCATCGGTAACAGCGCCCCAGTCTGAGACGGCTGGAGTCACCTTCACTTCGGAAACTTTTTTGTGTCAGCAATTTACATTGTATTTATTGGAGCTACAGTGTGTGAATAATTTTTACTGTAAATGAAATTCTATGGTTCAAATAAATACAAGTGTAGGTATCGTAAAGAAAAGTGATGGTTTTTACATTTACGTACATTTTTAATATTTGTTGTGCCAAGTGACTTGATATGAACTTTTGAAGTAATATAAAAAAAACGTAGTATTTAATACTAAATAGACGGATTTTTATATTACTTCAAACTTTCATATCAAGTCACTTGGCACAGCAACTGGTAGCTGGTGAACTGGATAGTACCAAACCCCCATTTAAAATTCCCGCAGATTAGGTCTCAGAATGCTGCGTTGCCAGTTCTTGCTGTACATATCTTGCAACCATGTGTTATTCAAACAGTTCGACAATTCTCTGCCAGGAGTCGCATAATATCTTAGGCGGAGCCTATTTATAATAGTATCTTTGGTCCTCAGTCACCAACGAATGCTTCGTAACTGAGCAAACTGCAAAATGAAATGTGTTTTGTAAATTCCTGAGAGCAAAATACTCGCAATAGGATTCTTATGGACATTTCTAGCATTTTAGCATTGTTTCTTCTTGTGATTTCTACTGCTTATTTCTCAAATTTGTTGTGTAACTCGCACCCACATTTCACAAAGTGACTTTGTAATTATTGTTATCACTGAAAATAGAAGTTAAAAATTGTGCAGTCTCGGACTACTCCGTGTTCTTGTTTTGTTCGCACAGGCTATACTTTGCTGCAGTTCCTTGCTTGTGACCCTCCCACCCCTATTTTACCGTTACTTTAGCTACCATGTGCGTGCCATGTGTTTGTCCCGCTAGCTGCGGCGGCAGAGTGGTCCACATGGACATGACAACTGTGCAATGCTTTCGGCAGGCTCTCGCATCATTATCACATTATTGTTTATCACACATTGTTTATCATCACACATTATCAGCATCATTGTCACAATTTTTAATAAATACCAGCTATCATATTCTTTATTTTCTAATTTATAATAAGGTGGTCCACTTATGTCCGGTTTATGTTTCGATGACCATGTAATGGTAGAGAAATAAACTTTGCTTGGAAGTTGGAAGAGAGGTATGGAACTTACATATTGCAACAAATTGTCTTTTCCTTGCGTTTGATACCGTGAATCTCTCGGCTACATGAAGGTTCATTTTCCAAAAAAATAAGTATATTTGTATCGATTCCGTCCAGTTTGCGGCAATTTATTTTTGTATTTATCATTTTCGTAATAGTAAGTAGTTCAAAATTGCATGCTATTGTTTCACGATTTCACGATGCACGAATATCGGACAGCTGTAATCGACTGGCGGAGGAACATAACGAATATTGAGGAAAAGACCCTTAAATCGTTAGTGAACGTCGACTGCATTGGACTCGATGTATACGTGTTCGTCTTTACACACACACGCACACACACACACGCAAAATCTGTTTTCTATCAAAGAAATTGGTTGTGACTTGCGTTGTGTCTATAACGACAGTCGTCCAGTGTTCCGGGACTTGCGTCCTGGACACGCACCCACACTCGGCTTTGTTCTTGTTACAATACTGCTACAGATTGTAAATTATATAAAATTGCAGTTTAATGTCGTAAAAACGTTTTACTATTATTACCGATTACCTATATGAATGATCGACTGAACAAATAAGTGGGTTTATAGAAGTGTAAACCTGTAAATTATTTTGCGGCTATTATCGCTTCAATAAATAATTATAATGATCATTTATATTGATTGGATCAAATCAGTGCAATAATTATGACATTTACTTATTTTTAAAAATCAATGTCAAGTAGGAACCCACCTTCCATAGCGTGTGTTTAGATCCTTTCTGAGAAATAATCTAGTCGAATGCAAGATAGAAATGTTTAATTACAATTAGCTAATCCCTTCCTTTCATCACTCCAGCGAGCGCGATAACGAGAGGCACGGAGTGTCAACAACGTCTCATATTTTGTCGAGAAGCAGTCGTAAGGTGTACAAAGTTAAAAATTGAACATGGAAAATTTTGAAACAGACCCATTTTTTCCACCGTTTGAGGGTCACATCGTTGAAGTAATAATTTCAACATTTCAGTATGTGGTAGACAAAAGATGTGAAATTGGGTTACCATGGCCCTTTTTTCGAATTTTCTATTGCTCTTTCGTGTACATGGCTCTAAAGAAGGTTAAAAATGAATAGTTTCGGGGTGGTTCTAGCGTTCCGGGGGGAAATTTTCGAAAAAAGGGCCATGGTTACCCAATTTCACATCTTTTGTTTACAACCTATTAAAATATTGAAATAATATTTTCAACGATGTGACCCTCAAACGGTGGGAAAAAAGGGTCTGAAAGCCACTTTCTGGCGAAGTGATCCGCCCACTTAAGTTTTTAGTGTGATAATTTATACAACATGATTCGATATCGATAGACGATTTTCATCGATGTTGAATCAAAGTTTTGTGCACCAAATGGCCATTCCACAAGACTTTCTGACTTTCAAGAGTGGAGTCATACAAATTAATCCGTGCTCCGAACTTCTTGCTCGGCTAATTCTCTGATTCCGCCTCTAGAAGCAACTAACAAAAAACAACATCATGAATTTTGTTGAAAATTACGTGGAGGGTGATCGCTTAAAATAAGTGGCGCAGACCCTTACGCAAAGATAAAAAAGAGGGCCTAAATGAGCTCCAAAATCGCTGTAAGAAACTGTACACAGGGAAAGAGTGAGCGCTGTCATGGGTAACAAACAACCTTTTACTGAAAAAGAACGCATGGGAATCGTTTCTCAATCGATGCTTAGAGCTCATTTAGAGCTCATTAAGACATTTTGTCAAAGTTTGCACCATACACATTTTTGAAAATATCAAATTTTGGTGGTTATCCATGACTAGATATTATACACTTCCTTCATCTACTAATATGTTCAATTTAAAGATTTGAATATATTTATGGGTTCATTTTTCTGTTCAATTGGACCTCTGCATTCAAAGTTTAAGTGGGGGTGGGGGTTTAAGAATTAACCGTGAGGAGGCCTCATAAGTTTTTATCGTTGCCATTAAAAATGGGGTTTATTATTATCAATATGGTAATAAGTGCTTCTCGGTCACTGCTCTGTTTGATAAGTTTTCATCAGTCTCCTGAAGATGACGAGCCGTGACTCGCCGAAACGTCAAGGACCCCGGTCCTTTTTAGGGCCAAAAAACTCATCAAACAGAGCAGTGACCGAGACGCACTTATTACCATACACCTAGACGGCTCTGGAAACCTCCACCAAACTATTACCAATATATTTACCATTTTGCTCTTTTCAAATCTTAAAGAGTCAAATTATCTTATACTTCGAAGTCCACCAGGCTGTGGTAAAGAAAGGCTAAAGGTCGACCCACAATTGACATAAGACGGAAGCGGAGCGCGGAAGCGGAACGCATAACAAAATTAAACCTTCAGTTTTGGGTCAGACTGCCCACAATAGACATAAGCGGACTGCAGAGCGTAGTGCGGATGCGGAGTGCGGAACGAGATGGTTATATTTTAACTCCTTATGTAAACCTTCCGACGGCAGCCTTCCGACGACCAATCAGAGCTCCCGATCCGTCGGCTATTTTTTTTCACAGCCTTCTGACTCACTCCTCGTACATTCAGGCTGAAAAGGCTGTGGTTCTTTGTCAGGTCAGGCTAGTAGATCAGAGTCTTGGAATCAGAGATCAGAGATTGAAGCGTGGTACCTATATTCTCATCATGAATAACGAGTTTGAACACATTGATCAAGATGTGGACGAAGTATTAATCTCAATCATAGAGCAATACCCAATCATCTGGAACTCGTCCTTGGCAGATTACAAAAACGAGGTGGTGAAAGCAAATGCCTGGGAAAGCGTAACCGACGCCATGACCATGGAAGGTACCTATGCCCTGCTACATATCACAGCATGTTGCTTTTGTGTTTTACAAATATAACCGATATTAACGTTATTTTTATTTTAGTCGAGGCAGTGAAGAAAATGTGGCTGAGCCTCCGGACCAAATGGAGCCGGGAGCATCGGAAAGGAGACTTGCCTTCCGGCTCGGGCGCGAGCACTGCAACTACCTTGCCGCTCTATGCCAGCCTCAAATTCATATCCCCATTTGTCATTCCACGAAAGTAAGATAATCGTCTTTGCATTATTTGATATCCATGGTATATAACTTGTTTGATGAGCAAGTATTAATATCGGTCTGGTTCTCTTCCTTCAGGACAAGTGGAAACGTTGCTAAACGAAGGATTAGCACCCCATCAATGACCCCATCCAGGAGCCGAACCACCAGCAGCGGCAGCAGTTCCAGCCCCTGGGAAACGGACCTGGGTCTGGACGACCCTCCACTCCCTCGGCCCAGCTCATCGCTGGCTACAGAAGAAAACTTGTTTGGCGGGGAAGAGCGGCCGAAGAGGGCCAAAAAGGACGGCGGAGAGTTTTCTGCTGCGTTAAGTGATTTCCGAGCCCTCTTGGAGAGGGTGTTTGCTAAACCACCAGCTGAAAAGAAAAAATCCCGCAACGAGCAGTTTGGGCTGACGATTGTCTCGATGTTGGACCAGCTTTCCGCAGAAGCGAACAACAGGGTGCAGGGAAAAATATTCCAGATTTGCTTAGACGCCATGGAAAATTCTTGAGATATGTATGTGTTACGGAATCATCATGTGGGAAAGGTCAATGTGTATTTCAAAAATGCTCTCGTTTCACAGTTTACTTAAGATACATAATTTATTGAATAAAGTTGAATAAACAATCATATTATGAAAAAGGAACTTGTCGAGTTGTTGGTTGATTAGTTTCTTCTTACTGGGGCACTACCTCGGTTCACCATTTCATATTGCCATGGAACCTCGCCCTCCTCCGTCATAAGGTAGTCCATCAGCTTATTCCGCAGTTCTACGACTTCCCGAGGTGCATAATTGCTTCCCGCTCGTCTAAGATCTTGCAGCTGGTTATTGTTCACTTCATTTCGCCACTGGCCTCCCACCAGGACTCCGTTTTGGCTCATGGTATCAACGTAATTGGCCGGACAATATCTTCTTGTGCCATCGGGTACCTCCAACTCACAAGACTTGACAAAAGTTATGCAGGACAACGGCTCCTTTTAGTAATGTTTCGACATGCGCAGCATCCGCAGTAATTTTGCAGCGAAATATTCTCCACCGAGCAACCAGAATGCCAAGGTATTTTCAATGATGCGTCGTGCACGACTCAAGCGATAGTTGAATATCTTCCGTTCCTCTTGAAGAGGGCCCGTTCTACCAGGGAACGGTCGCATCATGGTAGATTTCAAGGGGAACGCCTCGTCACCGACAAAGTAATGTGGGAAGGATATGTTCGATCCGGGCAAATCCTTTTCCTCCGGAAGATCCTAAGTTCCTGCCTGTAGGGCTTGCCCAAACCCCGATTCCCGGAAGACTCCAGCATCATTCTGAGAACCTGGAATTCAAAACACATTTTAAGGATATATAGAATGGACAACAGGTTTTTGCATTAAAAACCTTTTTCATTATACTATGATAGGGGAAGGGATGCTAAGCTGGAAAAATGTGCAACCGAACCGGGATATGAACCCGGGACCTTCTGATTGCCGGTCAGATGCTCTACCAACTGAGCGTTCTGGGAACACAATCTCCTGCTTCTCTGGGTGGGGTAAGGGGATCTCCGAGGCCGAGCGAACTCGTAGCAGGACGGGTAAACATCTCAATGCTAGTGTAGCGAGAGATTTGGAACTCGACCACATTAGACATTGGAAGGAATTTAATTTATTAAACTGTTGGGTAGGACCGTAGCGTAGGTAACTACCATAATAAAGTTGTTACTTGTTGTATTGAATTCACATGTGTTGTTAGTACACTCACCGTAGGCTCCTATGTCGACCAACGTAAACCGATAATCATGGTCGCAGACTGCCATAAGGTGTATGCTAAAATCTTTCTTATAGTTAAAGAAGCGTGACCCTGAGTTCAGTGGAGCTTGTATAACAATATGTTTCCCATCAATTGCGCCGAGACAATTAGGCATGTTCCACTTTTCGTAGAAGCCGTTGGCAATTCTGATCCAATCTTCCCGTTTTGGTGCGGAAAGATAACGTGGGCCCAAGACGGTCCACAATGCGTCGCACGTTTCGTAGACCACCTTGGCAGCTGTGGACTTGCCGATGAAATATTCCCAAGCCAATGATTGTAGGGTTCCTCCTTGTGATAGAAACCTGGTTGGAGGAAATAAATAACATAATTTAAAGCATAGAAATATGTTTCTAATGTACCTATGTGTAACGTGTAACGTAAGGTCAGGTCTAGTATTAATTTCTTGGCTAATCGCCTGTTAGCTCCAAATAATACCCTCCGAGTGGCAGATGCTAGAGAAATACCAAAGCTATTGAAAAACTGGCCCTGAATAAATTGTGCAAACAAATGAAGAACTTACTTCAACGTCATTGCCAGCCGCTCTTCAGGGCACAGAGGCTTCCTGCGGCTACGTTTCAATAATTTTGGACGTAAAAGATTGAGTAGCTTGTCAAATTGTGTGCTTGTCATTCTGGTGTAAATAAAAAATTGCTCTGGATCGCTGGCCTTTATAAATTTAAAGAGCATCTGGAAATGACCTCGGCTCTCCCGAAGTCGAAGTAGTGGGCGCACACCCCATCGACGAGTTGTTCGTCGATCTTCTATAAATGCTGCCCACATAACCATAAGCCACCCGTAAAGCAAGAGTAGCTTTTCCAGCTCATCCATGATTAATGCATCCATTTTGTATGCAGAGTTGCCAGACTGGGCGACCTTTCGCACATTATGGAAGAGCATTCTGGCAACTCACAGCCTTGAGCGAATCATATACAGGGGGCTGTGCTCCATCCGCATCCGACAATTGTGGGTCAGCAGCTTTTGCTACGCTATGCTTGCGCTTACACGCTCCGCTTATGCTTCCGTCTTATGTCAATTGTGGGTCGACCTTAACACGAGTCACGTCTGAAGAACATGAAGCAATAACCCTTGAGTTAGGCAACCAGCCTCTCTGTCAGGTTGCGAAAATGAAGGCAAATATTTTGCCAATGGTAGACCTGGTAGACGGAGTCACGTCCTCGAAAGTTTATCATTGCAAGTGTGCAATAAGGCAAAGATTCCGTCAACCCTTTAACTGCAGGGTTTCACTTTGTGCGAGTGGCCGTGCAGGGTTTATTTTCTATGCCATTCATTTCCTCGCCATCATGTCACATTACATATTGTATCATACAGTTGACGGAAGGCGATCGACTTGGTCGATAATATTTGTGGAATTAGTGCCAAGGTTTGCTTATGGAGTGCGCGCAACAAATATATGTATGTCCGTACATCTTGCGCTTGCGAGTTCACCTGCGAGTTCATTACACCCACATGTAATATTTTAAAACTTTCGCTGCATCAGATACAAGAAATAATAATAATAATAATAATAATAATAATAATAATAATAATAATAATAATAATAATAATAATAATAATAATAATAATAATAATAATAATAATAATAATAATAATAATAATAATAATAATAATAATAATAATAATAATAATAATAATAATAATAATAATAATAATAATAATAATAATAATAATAATAATAATAATAATAATAATAATAATAATAATAATAATAATAATAATAATAATAATAATAATAATAATAATAATAATAATAATAATAATAATAATAATAATAATAATAATAATAATAATAATAATAATAATAATAATAATAATAATAATAATAATAATAATAATAATAATAATAATAATAATAATAATAATAATAATAATAATAATAATAATAATAATAATAATAATAATAATAATAATAATAATAATAATAATAATAATAATAATAATAATAATAATAATAATAATAATAATAATAATAATAATAATAATAATAATAATAATAATAATAATAATAATAATAATAATAATAATAATAATAATAATAATAATAATAATAATAATAATAATAATAATAATAATAATAATAATAATAATAATAATAATAATAATAATAATAATAATAATAATAATAATAATAATAATAATAATAATAATAATAATAATAATAATAATAATAATAATAATAATAATAATAATAATAATAATAATAATAATAATAATAATAATAATAATAATAATAATAATAATAATAATAATAATAATAATAATAATAATAATAATAATAATAATAATAATAATAATAATAATAATAATAATAATAATAATAATAATAATAATAATAATAATAATAATAATAATAATAATAATAATAATAATAATAATAATAATAATAATAATAATAATAATAATAATAATAATAATAATAATAATAATAATAATAATAATAATAATAATAATAATAATAATAATAATAATAATAATAATAATAATAATAATAATAATAATAATAATAATAATAATAATAATAATAATAATAATAATAATAATAATAATAATAATAATAATAATAATAATAATAATAATAATAATAATAATAATAATAATAATAATAATAATAATAATAATAATAATAATAATAATAATAATAATAATAATAATAATAATAATAATAATAATAATAATAATAATAATAATAATAATAATAATAATAATAATAATAATAATAATAATAATAATAATAATAATAATAATAATAATAATAATAATAATAATAATAATAATAATAATAATAATAATAATAATAATAATAATAATAATAATAATAATAATAATAATAATAATAATAATAATAATAATAATAATAATAATAATAATAATAATAATAATAATAATAATAATAATAATAATAATAATAATAATAATAATAATAATAATAATAATAATAATAATAATAATAATAATAATAATAATAATAATAATAATAATAATAATAATAATAATAATAATAATAATAATAATAATAATAATAATAATAATAATAATAATAATAATAATAATAATAATAATAATAATAATAATAATAATAATAATAATAATAATAATAATAATAATAATAATAATAATAATAATAATAATAATAATAATAATAATAATAATAATAATAATAATAATAATAATAATAATAATAATAATAATAATAATAATAATAATAATAATAATAATAATAATAATAATAATAATAATAATAATAATAATAATAATAATAATAATAATAATAATAATAATAATAATAATAATAATAATAATAATAATAATAATAATAATAATAATAATAATAATAATAATAATAATAATAATAATAATAATAATAATAATAATAATAATAATAATAATAATAATAATAATAATAATAATAATAATAATAATAATAATAATAATAATAATAATAATAATAATAATAATAATAATAATAATAATAATAATAATAATAATAATAATAATAATAATAATAATAATAATAATAATAATAATAATAATAATAATAATAATAATAATAATAATAATAATAATAATAATAATAATAATAATAATAATAATAATAATAATAATAATAATAATAATAATAATAATAATAATAATAATAATAATAATAATAATAATAATAATAATAATAATAATAATAATAATAATAATAATAATAATAATAATAATAATAATAATAATAATAATAATAATAATAATAATAATAATAATAATAATAATAATAATAATAATAATAATAATAATAATAATAATAATAATAATAATAATAATAATAATAATAATAATAATAATAATAATAATAATAATAATAATAATAATAATAATAATAATAATAATAATAATAATAATAATAATAATAATAATTTTCTTTCTCTCTCATGTATGTACACTTGGAATAAAAGAAAAACTAAAAAAAAAAAATAAATAAAAAATGGATTTTTCTCAATAGAGTGAGGATGTCTAGTGGTATCAATCTGACCTTTGTTCTTTGATAGATACGCCTCTGTTTCTTTGTCAAGAGTAATACAAGAGGGAATAGTTACCTTATGCATTATGTTGGACATACAGATGGGTATACTCCTCTCATAGTTCTCAGCCACTTTACTAAAAAAGTATGTTGGCTGATGGCTGGTGTTTGGGTCCTATCATCTGTTAGTCTTGGGGTACACTGAGGAGCATTTTGACTGTCTGATAACAGCCATTTTTCAAGAGGGCTTTTCATGTGATTGGAATTTACAAGAGTGGTTATGGGTAGAAAATGTATTATTGAATTGCATAGAATTACTTTGCCGCTGTCATTGAGATGCAGGCCATCCGGGTGTAAATGGTTCATATCTATCTTTTTATCAAAAAAGTTAATTCTAATATTTTTAGCACATTTGTCCCTAGAATTGTTAACAGAATCATGGATACAGAAATTTGCCAGTCTTATCATTTTGTTGAAATTCAGATCTGCATCTTCACTGTGTTTCCTTCTCGGTATAGTGTTTACAATTAGTTTGCATTTCCGGCTTACTGGTGCTAAACGTTTTATTTATTCAGTAATTTTTGAGAGCAGGCTTATCCCAATGTCGTTGCTCCCACCCATCACAACAAGCCAGTCACAACCTTTCAATGATTTCGCCTCTCTGATTGCTTTATCGACCACTGAACCTAGTAGGGCACCTGGTTTCACATATACGCTTACTTTGTAATTATTACTGAGTTTGTTGGAAAGGCTTTGGCCTAGGCCTCGACCGTGGCTGTCCGAATTATCACTACTACTCGAATGTTCTTATTTTCTTTCTTCAGGTCTTGCAACATTAATTCTTGAGGTTTGCTTGGTTCTTCATTCCTTTCTTGAGATTGACTACCGCCGATGACGACTGGGTGCAGGTCACTCGCAACTGTAGACCCACGTGGTGGAGCACTATGTTGGTGTTGTTGAAGGTCATGTGCATCTGACAGTTTGATGTCGCTATCATTGGGCACGGCATTGCCGCCATTTATAAGCAGTTCCTCATCTGATTTTTTAGTGTCGTCAACCAAGTCACTTGCCTTATTTCCAGTAATGTTCATTTCTTTGGTGTTTCCAATATGATGGATAAATTCATCTGAATGATCTAATATAGACTTGCAAGCAGTCCCTTGGAGAATGTGCACTTTTAACTGCTGATTTTCTAATTGCAACATCTCTATTTTAGCTTCTAATTTTCCCATTTTTATATTTAATGTGACTAGATTTTCTTCAATCTACTTGTAGAATTGTGTTTGACATACCCGTGCGAGAGTTGGAACCGATGAAGTTATTTTAGCTTGCTTCTGTGATGATGCTTTATCGTCGTCGTCATCGTCTGGTGGTGATGGCGTCCATTCCGCCCCCTTTTCATCGTTTACTCACTGCACTGCCACGTATTTTTGTTTATCATTGATGAAGATGATATTGATTCACAATCACTATAATGCTTCCATATTTTGCACACATTACATTTAATCAGTTTACGCACATTCTTTTTACATTTAACACAGTAAACTGTTGTTTGTTTTACTTTTTTAACAGAGCTATGTGGCTTTAGCTTCTGCTCGTCCGCCATCTTGGTCGATATTGTGTCGATATAATATATTCTTAATAGTTGATAATTATTGACAAAATTCTGGTCCAACCACAAGAATGTATTTTATAATGACTTTCAATTTTTATATCAACTTCTAGCATTTTTTACCATTATATTCTCAGTTTTAAAGATATATGTAAAGTATAATGTTTCTTAACAAGTGTTGTGTACAATTGAAGAATTTTACCGGTTACCGACTGAATGGAAATTCGATTAAAATAAATCACGGTTCAGTTTAATATATTTAATTTAATTTAATATGTAATTGAAACAGTCCAGTGGAAGGCTGCAAGAAGGGTTTCTTAATAAATATTGACCCAGACATGGCCCAACCGAAATGACTCGGGTCTAGTTTTACCACAACTTTCAACAACTTGCTGATATCCCAACTAGGAGTTACAGCTGAAATCCCTACACGTGAATGACTGAATTCAGTTGTAACTCATAGTTAGGATGTCAACTAATAGCTGGAAAACTTGCTTAAACCGGGCAAACGACTTTGAGGTGATCAGCACTTGAAATAAGCTGAGGGAAAATATGGCCAAAATAAGTAGATAACCTACATATTATTACGTCAATGGTAGGGTATGCTGGCTGGAGGGAGTTTGGGCAGCGGCTGGTAAAGGCTATGTGCGCTCTGGAAGGAAGGACCACTGTTTTAAGTTTCAAGAAAGTGGATATAACACTAACATGGGAAAGTTTGCATTTACCCTGACAACAGTCAGACCATGGAGTATTAGGCCAGGAGTGGATAGTGAATAGCTCTCCACACAATAGTTGCTGAACTACACGAAATCTAAGTGGCGGCCATTTTCGCGTACTAATCTAACCAGCTGGCTGTATCCGTGAAGTCGCTCCACATTTGATTACCGTTATATTTTTCAGATCTTTATTAATCTTTATAAATCTTTATTGAAATTTGTTATTATATTGTTGTTGACTTAGTTTAAATAGTTTATATTGAAATAGATGGAGTTACATAATATACAGTGATAGGCGAAAGCTAATACACACGTGGAGGAGTAAATAGAGGGGGGCGGGTAATATTTTTAAAGGATGATTTTAAAAGGTTTTTTGAGGAAGTGTTAAGCTTGGTTCCCACTCCCGCGTTTATCGTGCCGCGCGGCGCGGTTTTTATTGCTCGACCAATAGCAGCCGTCTATTCATGCCGCTTCTTGCCGCTGGTCGCCGCCGCGTTCCGCCCCGCAAAAGTAGACCCAACTCCTACTTCTGCGGCGAAAAGCGGAGCGAAACCGCCGGAATCGTATGTTTCCAATACGTACCGCCAGGGGGCCAGCAGTCAAATCGCAACCCGTCCCTGTTTGAGCACGTTGTTTTGCTGGTTAGGTTCAAGAGTTCGTTCTGTTTGTGTAGTGTGAGTGATTGTAGAATAAGTGAAATGGAGATTGTAATAGAATTAGTTCGTTACAGGGAATGTCTGTACAATGTGGGATCGGGAGGCAACAGTAACCGGCCGAACAAGGACCGGGCCTGGATGGAAATTGCCAAGAGCATGAACATGAGTCCCGACGAGCTTGCACTCGTCTTTTCAAAAGATATAAGAGCACAGTTCGGCGTCGCAATAGGTTCGGGCTCATGATGGTAATAAAATATTTGACGAACTGACACGGATTTAGATTTCGGATTTTACTTCGGAACTGACACTATGCCGACTGCCGATAAACAGCTGACAAAGATGACAGCTGACAGCTAGTTTTAAAATTGGCCGCTAGGTATAGTTCCGTCGCGCCGCGACGTAAAGCGGCGTGAGTGGGAACAGGGGTGGCGGTATTCCGCTCCGTCCCGCTCCGCTCCGGCGGCAAAACGCGTGAGAGGGAACCAACCTTTAGATAGTTAGGCTTTGATCGGTCGACAGAAAAGTTGAAATGAAGGTTGACGGAAGATGAGAAATTACTTCAGAAGTGGGATTGTTTGCCATGGTTGACCGAGGATGTGGAAGCTCGAAGCAAGTCGCTGAAAGAGGCTATTCGAATTCATACAGGGGGTCGGTCAAAGGGATTCGATAAATTTGTAAAAAGGGACCATTAGGAGAATGACAGGTTGCAGCGAAGCAAGAAGGCGTTGAGGAAGCAGCTGCAGAACAGTGAGATGGGCAGGTACTTGGTTATAGGTCAAAAAATAATTTATTGCAGTAATTATAAGTAATCAAAACGATCACGAATTACCAAGACTGCAGTAGCCAGCCAGTTATATTTACTGTGATTAGTATATTTTTATTCAGTGTGCAATATGATCTAAATTTCTTCAAATTATGCAACCGGGTGCTGAAAAAGGCTGTAATACATAGCCTTTCGTTTTGGTAAATTTTTGTACTGCAATTGATTAATATTTGGGTCTGTGAAATAATTCTACTGGCTAGAAGGATGATGGCAATGATTAGTTCCTGCTTGTTTAAATAAATCCAGTAATTATTAGGCAATCAACGAGTGCTGAAAAAGACTGTAACATCCTATGGGTTAGGTAGTTACATCTGTACTTTTATTTAATGGTATTTGAGTATGTGCAATAATTCACCGGAATATGCTGGATGATGGCATTGAATATACCTATAGTAGGAACTTATACCTATAATTGTTCTAACAAATAATGTAAATTATGCTACAATGAGTGATGGAAAAGACTGCAGGTAGGAGCTGATGTTTACATACTGATTAAATATTATGATATTTAGGACTGAGCAATTATTTGATAGGACAGCAATGACAAGGGATTGTACATTGTTCAAATACATCCGGTAAATTATTACTTATTGTCGGTTATTATTATAACTTTACTTTTTGAGTTAAAACATCAATCGCAACAAGCTGTACCCAATGCTCTTAACTTAAACGCAACATTACAATTGAAAGAATGTTTCTTCCAATAGATTTTTTGCTTTTTTAGCGATTAGTGACCCTCACACACATAACACATAAATAATAAACACATAATCATACACATAAACATAAATATTCCTTCGACGCAGTTCAAATCACAGAAATACATCCCAATTATAAATGGCAGTAAAGGGAACAGAACAAGGCAAACAATGCGGATTTCTGACAGCTCGCTCAGGTGGACACAGAAAATGGCTGCCGCCGTAACGTCAGAGCATATTCGTGACGTGTGGATCTCATACCAACCTTTAGTATTGTCTAGCCACTCCCGTGTAACATAAAAAACCAAAAACACAGAAAGGATAAAATCCTCAAGCAACATATTTAAACAAGCTTGGCAACTAATCGAAAACATTAAAATAATCAGTCAATCACCAAAGACATTGAACTTGAAACTAAACAGCATGACGGTAATATAAACATAGTCAATGAACCCTTGGACGTTGCCAACATATTCAATAATTTCTTTTAAACAGCTGCTATTCAGGCACTAACATCTAACCACTCTCTCAAAGCACAAGCTCAAACTGTACTACATTCGAATACTCGACTGAATAGTAAATCCTTCTTTTTAACACCAGTAAATGCGAGAGACATTCTTGAAGCTTGCGATAAAATATTAAAAAAAAGAAAATCAGCCGGTTTTGACAATATTCCTGGTCATGTACTTAAAAACAACGTAATATATTTAGAAGACCCACTTGTGTACATAATAAATGCCTCGTTCTCAGCCGGAATTTTTCCGGAGAAATTTAAAAAAGCAATAATTTGCCCGCTATTTAAAAAGGGCAGCCGAAAATTAGTCGAAAACTACAGGCCAGTAGCAATTTTTTATGTTTTTTCAAAAATCTTCGAAAAATGTTTTTCCAATAAATTGACAAACTTTTTAGAAAAATTCGACTTGATATCTGAGAACCAGCATGGTTTCCGCAGAGGAAAATCGACGATTACAGCTATGCTGAGCTTCATTAAATCAGGTTTACAAAACCCTAGGGAATCGAAAATCATTAGTGGGTGTTTTTTATGACTTAACGAAAGCATTCGATATGGTAAACCACGGTATATTATTGGAAAAATTTAAACACTTTGGCATAAGAGGTACAGCTAACTATTGGATAAAATAATATCTACTAAACAGAAGACACGTAACAAAAATAACAAATTCAACTGGAAACTAATATTATTCGGAAGAAGCAACAATAAACATTGGAGTCCCTCAAGGTTCAATTATAGCTCCACTACTTTTCATATTAAATGCAAACGACATTTCACTTAACCACAAACAAGGAAATCTGACGCTTTTTAGCGCAGCTTTACCACAACACCCCAGGATGGGGATCGTGTGTTAATATGCGCTCATGCCCTGATTGGTTTCAGGCGTTGCTAAGATATTGGGCGTGTACAAGATCGCGATATGGAAATCCACACGCAGTTTCAAATGCAATCAAACGAACTGCAAACTTGGACGATAAATTCTGAAAAGTTGCGCTGCGATAGTTTATACGCTAGGAAATAAGTAATTAATTAAATCACAAATAAATTTTCTGAATTATAGTTGTTTACATTTTATAAGACCCTTTGATTGTTCAATGTCCGTTGCTATGCACTTTTATTGCGATCTGTCATTCACCACATCTATGTTATATGGGTCTAATATGGTATGAAAATTAATCACACAAATTTTTATTGTGCTAGTATGTTGAAAATAAATGGTATTGGCCTAAGAAGACAGTTTTGTGCCAATTTGGTAAACTACATAAGCCAACATTTAAACAAAATGTATGTATAGGAACGTCTCGGCTGGCAACTCACATGTTTCAACGGTAGGATGGTACCTAGAAGTTTGTGTCTGAACATACAAATTAAGTGTCGTGTTGCATTAATTGTTCATCTGTTCATATCAAAGATACTATATGGGTCATTCTATTCAAATCGGCAAAAACAGTCATTTCTATTTTTGCATTTAAAATCTCTTTCCAAAAATCTAAAAAAAAACCAAGTGTTCTGAACCACACCCCCAATGGTTTGCTAAAACGATTCTACACTTTATCCACAAGGGCCCCTGATATTTGCAAAAGAAAATTTTGATTTTCAGGAGAATGACATATGATAGACAGGAGAATAAAATAAAATACAGAGCAGGGTAATGATGTGGTATTTATTGTGTATAAGATAGAAGAAGGTAGCCAGCAGCTTACCAACCTACAGGTGGTAGGTAGTTAATAAATGACAATGCTTCGTCCAGCTTGCCTTGTTAACGTGAACTGAAAGTTAAAGAGTTATTTGCATCTAGGGCTATTACATATTGTCAAAAAAAAATTGAGCCACCCTGGAGCCACACGGAACTGGTGGCGAAATCTTTCGCAGTACTTTGTTGGGCGTGTACAGAAGCTGGTCTTTTCGTACTGGCCACTTGTAAGCCCGCCCGTTTGAAGTTTGCTGCATGGTGTTGACTTCAATGCTGCCGTCATCCTGAGTGGCAACCACTTCTCCTGGGTACTTGTGGCCGTCGTACTCGACTACTTCCCAGTCGCCCGGTTGAAACGTCGGCAGTACTGACAACACGTCTGCCTCAACCGAAAGCTGAGGTTCCAGATTTGGTGGCTCAACCTCATCCCCGTCTGCAGATGCAACACTATCTGGAATTTGGGGGGTCGAACTGTGTTAGTCATGTTGTTGCATGTCGTCGATTGCCGACATCGTCGATAACTTTTTTCTTTTTGGATACGGTACTGCATTAAAACTGTTATTATGTGGATGGGGGTGGGTACACAAGGTTAAGTAGTCAGTAATGTACAAGATTAACATCAAAGTTACAAATTTACCTTCTCCATTCATGAATCGAATTTCACCCATATGATAGCCATGGGTACACTCGGCCATGTAGTTTGGCATAGGAAACAACTTAGGTTCCTGAAGTTGAGCTTGTGCGGGAATGCTGAACTCCACATAACTTGATGAACCCTCATGGTACCTTTGAAGGTCTTTAAATCAACTGAACCTGAAATTAGAATAATCACAGTTTACTTCAATGAAAGTATTTTAACAAACCATGCATATTTCGTAATCACATTACTTTAAAGAAACATTTGTAGGTTTCTTAGAAAGTTGACAAAGGTATTTATTTTATATAGGGCTTACCTGCTAGTATTCTTTCAAATTGTATTATGTCTGCCAGATCCATGTCTGTGAGGAAGACACCTTTACAGCTTTTTTTCAACAGCAGAAGCAGTTCAGCGTACGAGCCTACATCGTTTCCGTGCGCAATTTGCCTATCAGCCGTCTGTTTTATGGCAGCACCGACACCATCCATGGCACCTTTACCATGCCCAGCCTCCGAAAAATTCCATGAAGCAGACACAATGTCAGGGAAAAAATTTTGAATGCACTTGTGGAGTAAATAAAAGTTTTTTTTATTCCTGTACTGAGTGGTCGGTCCATCGCTAACAAAATGCACTTCTTGGATGTTGGGAATATTTTCCTTGGCATATTTGAGCATTGGTGACAAATGGGCCCATATTGCTGCAGGGTCGTGGCGGAGATTGTCGGACGAAGTGCAGAATGCAAGTGTACGTCGAGTTTCTTCAGTGGCATCCTTAAAATACAGCACTCCCGTGTGTAATGACACTTGCTGGCGTGAGGCGCCAAAATGAACTGACTGAACTTCGGCAGAATATTTGCAAGAGAAGTTCTCGCTGAAGTCAATGTGCAGTATTATTTTATTAGGCGTTAGTGATTGCTTCAGTTCATCTATGGTCTTATACTGGTGAATGATGTTCGCAGTATGTACCATAAATTTTGGCATCATAACTTCAATGTGATCGATCAGTTCACCGACAGTGCAGTCAACAACAGTTTTTTTAGTAATCTGGAGTAATTTTAGTAATAATGGGTTTGCCATGATTGTCAATCCTGGGCTCTTACATCGTCGCCCACTTCTTGAAAGACGCAGTTTGTTCGCAATTGAACTGTTTGTAAGAAATGCATTTGTTTCTGGAAACTGAACATTTCCGTAGCATACATTCTTCTTTGTTCACCTCACAGCAGAGGTCTGTAAAGAAATCTCGGGGCTTCTTGTATTCAACTACATCGTAGCGGTATAGTGCCTCTGTTAGAAACTTTGTGTTTGCGTGTAGAGAACACAAGCACGTGTCACGTTCTGTTACTTTTGGGTCGACAACCCAAAATGGTCTCAATCTACAGAAAGTTGCATAACAAATTGTGTAAGATTGTTCTTTTACAAATTCTGTGTGTAAGTCTTTAAGAGACATATTCATAAGTCTTTTTTGTTTCTTCACCTTGTTCCTAGTAACGGTGTCTTTCTTGCCAGGACACAGGCGGGTAAATTTGTCCCTTGACAAGAAACTTTCAATGTCTTTAGTGACGTTTTCCATTCGGACATTCGGTTTTCGAGCGTATGTGAATGGAAGCGAGGGATGCAGCGCATTCACTGTTTTGATCTTCAGGAAATCCTTGGTCTTACTAAAACATCTGTACTTTTGAATTATCTTGCCAGATACAGCGTGTGCAAATAGTTGTCTCGATTTAAAACCTTTTCTTTGCCTGCAGTTCTCTGTCAGTTGTGCATTGAGGACTTCACCAAAAATCAGTTTTTTCCTGATGTCAGAATCCACCCGCCTCCCTTTGGGTGTTGTCCTTACTTTCGTCCTCGGTGAAATTTCGGCTGAGGGTAGACTAGAATTACGAAGCATTCGGTAATACCTGTTTTTGTATTTCTGTGCAGACTTAACGGCGCTTTGCAATTTGCGGTTTAGAGCTGATCGATTTCGCAATGCTTTTTTCCTTGCAGATGTATTCCTGCCATCTTTAACTAAGACTACGTTCGGAACAACATCATCATCATCCGAGGTTTCTGGAGTATTAGTTTTCAAAAAAATTGCCAACTCCTTAGTACGAGCTCGTTTGTGTTTCGTGTTCTGACGCCATTGTTTCCTTTTTTTTCTTGCATCTCGCGGTGTCATCTCCGCAATCAGTTTCACTTGTTTCTTTGCAATCCTTTTCAGATATTTCTGATGTCTCTTGGCCTTTTCAACAGCAAGGGCTTTGGGATTTTCTTTAATTTTTTTTGGCGTAACTTTTCTGTGTCTCGTTTCTTCTGTTGCAGCTGCTGCTTTGATAGGCTTGGAGCCATTTTATCTGTAAAAATAAATACATTTCTTAAAGCGAGTTTTATTAAAATTAGTGTTGGCCCAGACAAGAAAATGGTGTTAGATTACCACAGATGAATGAATAATTTTGCCATTCTCCTGCATAAGTGTCATTCTCCTGTCAGCTTACATATTTGAAATGACAGGAGAATGACACCCAGGAGAATGACAATTCTGAAGAAAAATGATTATACAAACCACCATGTGAAAAAAGTTTAGGTTATGTTGATAAATAATGATGAATGCCTATGTATCTAATGAAAATATAATGTTAATATATTTTTTTAAATACGTACCCAAAAGCTATTGTTGCCAGGAGAATGACAGTAGGAGAAAATACTGGTGCAACTCTTCCGATTCAACTGGATATAAAATATTATCACTTATCGCAATGAAACTCTGAATAAGGTCAATCACTGAACCGACTTTATGTCTGTGTCTACTGCCATCTACCACCACATTTTTCAACTAAATTGGCACCTATTTCAAAAGATTTTTGTTTTACAGGAGAATGACATTAAAAGCAGGGGACAAATGTAAACAAGAGGTAAATGGGAAAATATAAAAGTAATAAAAATAAAACAACAATAGGGTAGTAATAATCAATGCATTCCACCTGATAAAAATCTATAACATTTATATAAAAACTTCGTAAACAAATTGATTTTGTCGAAAATACATATGGAAAAGTAAGTAGTGACAGCCAGGAGAATGACATTTTGACTACTAAATAATTTGTAAATACTATATAAATAATACTTTAAGATACTTTATGAATGGTTTATGTAGATAAAAGTGATGTTTCCATTGAAAAAAAATTTTAGGTCGATACTACAAAAAATGGCTTTACTATTGGTCAGTGACTTAATTTTGCCAATTTGAATAGAATGACCCATATAAAGGTTCTTATAGTTCTTGTAGATTTCCACTAGTAGAATTAAAAGGAACTTTTATCTCAGTATGTCTTGTACAAAATATATGTCCAAGGTAAAAAGCCATGGGATGGTGCTGCTACGTGTTTCCAAGAGTGTCACGTGTATACCATTCTGATATGCTAATTGCTAATTGTAATGCCTAATTCGGTGTAATAATTTAATTTTACCGAGATTCTTTAATTTTAGATCCAAGCATACACAAACGGACGCCATGACAGGTCGACTGTCACTGATCAGATTCAGATGTTGGCAACGATGCGGCTGGACCAAAAGTTGCAGTTGGCCGGCTTGATTAATTTCTTTTTAGTTGTTATTTGAATTTCCAATTGTATCGCAAGATGTGTTTGAGCCTATTTGAGTTATTTGAGTCATATTAGAGTTCTTTAGGCGGCTCGTGGCCTGTTATCTGTAGGCCTGCATATCTGATTAAACGACCTGCAGGTAAAAATATATGCACATTCACTACCTGTGCAATGCCTATTCCATTGAATTTGCCTTTACCTACTCACATATTTTTAATTAAAAACATTTCTGTATTCACTGTTATTAATTAGATTCTGGGTTGCATGGCTTGTTTGTGAAATCTTTTGCATAAAGCACCTTATACATGCTATAAAAGTTATAAAACTGTCTTCTTATAGATGTGACGTTGTGACAAGTTCATCTGATTCCAATACATTATGAAGTAATCAATGTCAAAAGAAGTCGGGTGAAAGATAGAAGAGTACAGCTCAATTTTTTTAATCCATGATATAATTTACCCAGTAATGTTTGGCGTGAAAATAATCTTAGCAATCTTTGTTAGTTTTTATTTTCAGCTTAGGAGTTAGGTACATATCATCATATTTACAGTTACATACAATTCCGGTGGCTGTTAGTCATTTAAATACAGATTTACAAATATTGTTTGTGTGGGCAAACTGGGCAAACTGTGATCGATGGCGACCAAGTAACAACCGTGCATCCTCTTGGTGCGATTACAGAACAAGATTTTTGAGGCAGTGTAAGGTTTCTGATTGCGTTAATACGTATTATATTATCCTGTTGTTTAGTTTTTTTGAAATTTTTTCAACTTGTAGTTCAACGTAAGATTTTAAATGTGTTTCAATGCCATATTTATCCATCTCAGAATAACCAGAAGGAATCTTTAAGCTGCCATCAAAATTGACGGCATCTCAGTGTAATTAATTTGTCGGGTGTACTGTGCGTTTTGTGAATAAAACTATTGTTGCTAAATGCAAGAAAACCGATATTTCTTCAAGTAGGTAACCATATCCTTGTAATCAGGCAATGATCGAAGCTTGTACTGCCAAAGAGCTCTCATGACTTTCTGTTAGTGCAAGAGTAAAATGAAAAAAAAAATGCTTATTTCTGGGAATGTAGCCAATAAAATACAAATTAGTATGTAGGTAGGACAAGTAAAGGAAATAATAGACATTTGCTAAAATGATGGACATGGAATTGAAGTAAGTACCTATACCGTGTATGTTTCAGGACCAAACACAGAAATATATTTCAATGTAAAAGTATTTTCGGTTTGTTACTTTAGTTAATATTTCATTGTCTGAAGAAGAAACAATGATTGTCTTTCTCTTCGATATCTGGCAAGTGTTCATAACATGCAGGCATTGAAGGCTAATCCCTTTTCCTCCACATCCCCAGCAATTACTGTCGTAAGTCATGGCTGGTTTAGTTAGAAGTGCACGTGTTCATTACTGGTTGGACTGTGTTACTTTGCGGCAATAAGTTCACCTACGTAGGTACATCGAGATAAAATTGAGCTCAAACGTTAGTAACCCGTTGCATTTGCATGCTAAATCCAAATGCGCTTTGTGTGGATTTGCATTGTTATTTCAAACAACCTGCTGGTTTATTCTTAAAGCCCATAACAATTCCATTACAAGATGCCAACTCGGTCTTGATTTTGACGGAAATGGACTGGTATCATTATTCACAATAATTGTTTCCTTCAAATGTAAGAAGATTTTTCCTTGCCCTGCTACCACAGGAAATTTGGCAGCCTGGGCGTGGTGGTGATATCATCCATTTCATTTTCAAATTATTTTTGTTTTGGTTACCTACTCATATACCTACTCAAGTTGAATGGTAAAAAATGTACGTGTATCAAGGCATACAAAACAAAAAACTCCGCGTAATGGCACTCTATCCCCTCCCTACCGAATCTCCTGTACGAGCGCTGTCGCTGTTGCTACGGCTCGGCATGATCTGCGAGATGAGTACGATTCTCTTTGTACAGTGACTCTATCCCCTCCCTACCGAATCTCCTGTACGAGCGCTGTCGCTGCCGCTACGGCTCAGCGCGATCTGCGAGATGAGTACGATTCTCTTTGTGCAGTGACTCTATCCCCACCCCACCGAATCTCCTGTAAGAGGGCTGTCGCTGCCGCTACGGCTCGTCGCGGCAAGCGCAGAGTGGCACTGCATGAGAAATATGCAACACGCTAATTGCATACCTGCAGCAATCCGCGCGCTTACCGCAACTAAACGGATAATCTTATCAAAGAGCCAAATTATTTCAACACAGAGAAAGGATGGAGAAGGGAGGACTTAATTAAAATTATTTGAATTTTATCTGATAAGAACTTTGTCTATGTGCTAGGTGTCGAAAAAGCGCTACGGGTTAATCCTTACGGGAGTTGGCTTTCTAAACACCTAGGCCGAAAAACGCAGACTTTGGGAAATTCTGCACGGATGGCAGTAGACTCCGTGTGGAAAAACTGGCCTAAAAAGCTAATAATTAATAAGGGAAATTGGCGATGGCTTCTGAATTTGATAGCTATAGTACGTCTCAGGTTCTTTAATCAGCAACAAACCGGTCTTCTACTACGTTATATTATCTGCCAAATGCCCCGAGGAGCTGACAAAAAATCCCTAAGACGGAGGTAAGCTATCACCAATTGTTTTATATTTTCATCAGGTATCATGGTACCATAGAAGGTATTGCATTGTATTGATAATTACCAGAACCAGAATCCGGATATTTGAAAACTCGAACCGTTACTATTTTTCGGGTTTTAATGAATTGTGCACTATCCATTTCAGGAGCGATGCAATGTATTTTTGCAAAACTTTACCAAAATGTAATATTTTAGTTATTGCCACGTCAAAAATGAATCGACTAACAGAACGATGATGAAAACGCGATGACAGAACGCGATGAAAGTATATTTGCAAATGTAATCATGGGCAGGGTATCGAACGGTCGTACCCGAACCTGATAAAACCGCAATTCTGTTTAAATCCAAACCGAAACCAGAATTACCAAATTGAAAAAAACCATACCGCAATAAGCAAAATAAAAAAACCCGACCCGGACCGAAATTTCACATTCACCGAAACTTAAATAACCTTAACCCGAACCAATATTAACTTCAGTTCGATGCCCTGTTTTAAGCAAGAGTAGCTTCCTACATAGGTACTATTTTTTACTCGGCATTCTTCGCATGGCCTCAGCTGATGTGGACAACATTAAGAATTTGCAGGCGCGGGGCCAGGACTAGAGGCTTAAGGGGCCAGAAGCTTTCCCCAGTCAAGGGACCCTGGAGCATTCAGCTTTGGAGGGCCGTGAAAGGGCCAATCGGTGAAAAAGTATTTGGTCCGCCATCGTCTCACATAGGCACTTTGCGCGCAGCAATCATCGAACAAAATAATTTGGCTACCCACTACCTATACGCATTTAAACTTCTAAACTTTCACCTGCCTTGCAAGTACTGAGAAGAAGCATTTTCCTAAACATTTAGTCCCTTCCCGCTCCAAACCATACTTATCTATTACGTGGCCACTTTTTTTTTTCAATAAGAAAAAAATACTACCCCCCTTTGAGCTTGGCTACTTAGGAAAATTATGGACACCGAGGTAAAGTATATCGTGAAGTGGGGCGAATAGGGACATTAGGGTAAATAGTGGCAAACTTACCGAGGCGCGGTATTATTTTTGTATCTCCCACACTTTTCAAACTATGTTATTATTATTATTATTATTATTAAAATAAAATTATAAATGAATCTTCTAATATTTTATGTTTGCCCTTTGGAAGTTATTCTACCTGATAGCTGCGCCTATATAGTCTGACTTTAGGCATAGTATAATTATGTTCTTATTATATGATTTAAAAATATGAAAACTCAGTTTTATTACTACGCTCAACGTGCGTTTGTTAACCAGAAGGGCATAATTATGTTTTAGGGAATAATTACGCCCTGTGTGCGTATATGATTGAACATATTTTCATGCCCTATGGACATATTTATACCCTATAGGCATATTTCTGTCATATTAACGAGTTTATGCCCTATTGGCATATACTTATGTCCAATGGGCATATAACTATGTCCTATAAGCATATATTTATGCCCTTGGGGCACATTTATGCCCTAGGGGCATATATCTACCATGGGCATATATCTATGCCCTATGGGCATATAACTATGCCCTAAGGGCATATTTACGCCCCACGGGCGTATGAACGTGCCCTATGGGCACCAAGCAAGGGAGCGGAGCTCCCGAGCTTGTTGCTGATGATACGACCCAATTATTAATTAATGACCGAAGCAATAAACCAGAGGAAAATTATAAAAATAATGCTGCTTTGAAAGAAATATTGCGGTGGGCAAACGCAAATGAACTGTCCATAATTAAATCCAAAACCGTAATGCTGCATTCCACCCCAACAATGCATTACATCTATTATCCAGTCCCTTATTATATCTAAATGGGAAAAGCATTATTCCTCAGGACAACAAAAAATTCCTAGGTGTAATGATCGATAACATATTAAAATGGGATGTTCACATTAACACGATATGCAAAAAGATTTCTCCTGGTTGTTTCCTAATAAAGAGAATGATGCAGATAGGTATGTGATTTTGAAACGGCAAAGCTAGTATATAACGCGTACATTCACTCGAGACTTACGTGTATATATATATGTACGTATATGGGATTTTACTGTGGGGATTGTCAAAATATGCAAAACGATTATTTATCCTCCAGAAAAGAGCTGTCAGGAATTTGGCACTAGCCACATCGGATCCATGCACAACTGGGATGTTTTACAAGGATTCATGTAAGCCATACTTCGTAACATTTAAGATCTTAACTTTACCCTGTATCTTTATCTATAGTGCAATATGTTTGGTTAATGATAACGAACAGCTAAAAAATGACAAAAACACAGAAAATGAGTATGGAACAAGGAACTGTAAATTATTGAAAGTTGACAAATGTGGATCACTATTAGTCAGAAAGAATCCATACACAATAAGCATCAAACTGTATAACAAATCACAAGTTATATTTAACAGTAAATCAAACATAACAAATAATAGCCAATTGAAAAACTACTTAAAACATTCCTCATTGAAAATGCATTTTATTCAGTAGACAAATTTTTAGCATTTGACACTACTCTATACAATAACTTAGCGATGTAATAAGAATTTATTATGTAACCATGACATGTTTCATACCGCAAGGTCAATTGTGATAAACAAATAATAAAAATAAGTAAAAAATAAATAAAAAAACTCCATGGTGGAACGATCTACCAGAGCGGGTGGTAAGCCCTTGGCCAGACACTGCCAAACTCCTGAAAGCCAGGTTGAAGGAATTAAAATTAGAAATTAGTGATAAAATTGATGATGATTGATTTTTGATTATTGTTTGATCTTTGATGACAATTTTTGAATACTGAGTAATTGTTCATTGTTGAGTTGATTATAATATACCTACCAACTCATTTAGCTTCGCCGCACCTCGCATATCCCCGATCTGGGCACATGAGTCGTCCTCTCCCGGCAAACGCGAGGCGACCGCACTCGGGCTTTAGAGGTCCTGCAATAATATCGCGCTTGGTCATGGTAAAAGGATAGGTTGACAAAGCATGGCACTCCGGTGGACGAGTTTGCGTTCGTCTCGCGCATGACGCAAGCTGAAGAGCAGAACGTTTATTCCGGGGGGTGGTAACCCACACAACACGAGGACATCTTTAGGGCATACTTAAGTACCTCCTTTTATTAACAGAGCATTATCAGAGGAGCTCTTTAAGATCAGCCTTTTAAGCAGCCTAAACATAATCTTTTATTTCTCCTAAATGTCCCACTTTTTGCTCAGGAAAGGACTCTTTTTTTTTTCCTGGAAAAGAGGACAAAAATGTGCTCCTTAAGCTCAGCCTTTTTAGCAGCCTAAACATAATCTTTTATTTCTCCTAAATATCCCACTTTTTGCTCAGTAAAGGACTCCTTTTTTTCCCTGGAAAAGAGGACAAAAATGTGCTCCTTAAGCTCAGCCTTTTTAGAAGCCTAAACAGCTTCTTAAAATCTACCAAAGTCATACTTTTTTGCCAAAGAAAGGCCTCCTTTCATTTTTGTGGAAAAGATGATGAAGACTGACAATGAGAAAATGATGAGTTGAGGTGCAAGATAAGAATGAGAGTAGGGAAATTCATACTGTACCTGCTAAAATAGCACCCACACCTGCAAACGTATATACTCCTTTTGCACGCACATCAAACAGTTATATTAAATCTTATAGATCAAGGATATTTATTAGATCAGGAGAAAAAGAAAATATTAACACCAGTATTTCAAGAAATAACAATATTCACATTTATTGAGAACGCCTCTCGAGACGTACCTATTCTTATCATTTGAAAGCCGAAAAATGACCTAAACTTAAACAAGACACAGCAAACTCTTCAAATCTTGTATTCTCGATGGCGTACGTCGACTTGTAGGCAAGAAATAAAAATAAGATTGGCAAGCATCTCAGAGCTGGCTTGACAATGTCCAGTCAAAGTGTTATTGGTTTTTTTTGTTAGTTAAAATGAAAATAGATGCATCTGATTGGTGGTGACCTTGGAGATAACAAATGTAGCTGGCAGTTAACACTGAACTGGACATTGTAAAACATGGCCCTTAGTCCCTTACAGAGGTAACTATAATATTATACCTACTTCATCCGAGCCGTATTCCAAAGCCTATCAAATGCATTACCTAGGTTACGATTATGTGGATGGTGAACACTGGTTTAAACATAAAATCATAGCCAGAATTATGGCAATTCCAGGGAGTTAACTACTTCTATCACAATCTGAATAGCATAAATAAAATGCAATAATCGGGGATGACATATCTTGCTTTTGTTGCATACCTAGCTAATACCTAGACTAGGTAGCTAATTTTAGTTGAAAGTAGGTACTCCAGTTCAGATAAGTAGGTGCTTAAAATTTTAGGCTGTGTTAATTCTGATTGGTGGCGGCCAGATGTGCACCGGTTTTTTGTCCGACTAGCTGATCATGTGGCCCCGCTACCCGGTGATGTAGCCCTTGAATCAGCTCAGCTATCGCCCACCTCTCACTTCAGAGATCACGAACTGTAGACCAAACAAACCTCAGGTGAAATTTAAAGAGCACTTATGGAAGAAATTTTACAAACCTTTGTATTTAAGCTGAGTTGTGGTTTATGAACTTGATAACCCGCAAATGATTTAAATACCAAAGTTTTATTGAATGATTTGACATAGGAAACTTTTACTAGTAAAATGCATCAATATGGTAATACTGACCATGACAACTGCCAGAAAAAACTTGTTGCCAGGTAGTCTTCGTCGTAGCAAAGTCTACAAACACGGTTGTAATTGGATCAGCCAGGCTGCCATCTAGTCGATTTCTCTGCAGTTATGACCGGGTGAGGAGACAGACTCGGAGATTGCCGACTACGGGAACGGGGACTCGGAGATTAGAAGAGTCCACTGACATTTCTCCCTGAAAATGAGTAGCAATATGAATATTTGAGGCAAAAATAGTATCCGTGCACGAAAGCATCACTGAAATACACCAGCACTTTCTAGATGCAATTTCTCTCATATTAGGTACTAGTATGGTACTAGCATACTATCCTTACTCTATGGTACTAGGTACCTAATCGAGACTCCGGAGTGATGCTGTCGTTCCATAGCTACGTAGCTAGTAGTGGTGGACCTACGTTGCTAGTGGGTTTGCCCTCATTCAAAGCTCTTCAAATTGAGAAACTACTGTGTAAAGTGTTGTAGCTGGGTTTTTTTTATTTATAGTAGAAACTAGCAAATAACAAAGTGGTCGAATTTAATTAGGCATTGGGTTATGGTAGCCTAGCATAGATACCTAGTGGCTCCTACAAAACAAATGAATTCCCGGATTTGGCAACTACGTAAGCCAGTCTTTAGTTTTCCTTTCAAGTGCATTTTGGGTTTGTTGAATATAAATGTATGGTCGAGAGTTGGCATCAACCCTAAACTAATGGATAGGTACTGTGGGAATGAACTTACCTTATAAATCTTCAATGAAGCAATCAGCATCCACGAAGCCTCCAACAAACGACAATTTAACACATCGGTTGTAATCTTGGAGATGTTCACGGTGCGCGATACAATCGGCCACAAATAAGCGAATAAATAGAGTTATACACCCCAATAATCTACAACACACTCGACGCTTGATGTTTGTTTATCTAAAATGGCTGCCCGGACCGGGTTGAGTGAGTCAGCCTGGCACTGGCAATATTGGTCATAGCCAATTAATATTTATGCCCGTCGCATAATAACCAAAAGAAACACGCTGCAAAATTGAATGACTAAAAATCATGATAATATATTGGTATTATTTTGCACAATGGAATTTAGAACGAACAAAATACATTAGAAAAAGACAACAAGTTGAAGTCGAACCTCATGCTTGGTTGGTGCTACTGGTGTAAACATGTTAAGATTATAAGTGTTCAGTGGCTGGTACCCATGTAGGTCGCGCTACTTATGAAACCATTTGATTTGCATTTCCAAATTTATGTTGCTGTTATTGATTGCATTGGCTGTTATGGGCTAGTATAATTATTGAAATATAAACTTTAATTGCAAATATAATGAAATGAATGCATAAATAGTCTCAGCAGTTGAAAAATGTCGAAAGTTGTTAAGTGATTGTTAAGATGGCGGATGGTGATGTGACGCTATGTGAGTCGCTGCTCGAAAAAACCCAATTCCTTAGTGAATTGAGAACAAATGACTTAAAAAAAGAGTGTGATAGGCTTGGGCTGATAAAGACAGGGAAGAAAGAAGAGCTGCTACTGCGAGTGAAAACAGCAATCGAAGAGGAATTTAAAAAAACTCTGGATGCCAATGGCGATGGCGTGAAGAACATAATATCCGAACAAAATGGCGACAATAAACAAGGTGAGCTAATGCAAGCAAATGTTTTATTAGCTGAGAAAGACAAGCTGTTAGAAGAAAAGGACAAGAGAAATTCCAACCTGGAACATATTATCGAATTGTTGCAAAACAAAATAACCATGCTAGAGAGGAAAATATCAAAGCAAGAAGGGGCGAATACTAAGGAGAAGAGAACAAACCATGTGTCAGTAAGAGACCTTGTGCACAGGCTGGAATCACCAAAAACCAACCAAAATGAGAAATGCACAGATGAAAAAGAGAATAAAAAAAATAAGGTGAAGACTGCCGAGCAAAAAAGACTGTTCGATGAAACCGAAAACGTAGAAGGCAAGAAGGAAACACGAGACGAAAAGTATAGACGACTGGTAGCTAAAAAAAATAGGATAAACAATGAAGAAATGCCAGTCAAGGAGCCACGTTACAAGCCAGGCCAAGTCAAAATCGTCGGGGATTCAATGATTCGCGGATCTTCGAAGATTTGCGAATCAGAAGGTTGCAATGTCACCTGCTACCCTGGCATACGAGTGAAAGAACTCGAGAAGCAAATATGCCACGCGCAGGAAACTGAGAATGAACCACAGGTCATTGTCGTACACGTGGGAACCAATAATATAAAAAAACGATCGCAAACCCATCTCGTCGCTGAGTTAAACGACCTGATGGAAGCGTCAAGCGCTCGATGGACCAAGGCCAAATGGATCATTGGCGGAATAGTATACAGAAAAAATGTGTACGACTCCACAATAGATAAATTGAATGATGGAATTCAGTGGCTTTGTGAAGAAAAAGGCGCCAGTTACTACGACCCGAATTCGCGTATTTCAAAGCACGAATTAGCTCAGGACGGACTGCACCTAAACCAGCGTGGGAGCAGTTTTCTAGGACAACTCATGATTGAGAAAATAGAAGGATCACTGTCGGGAAACGAAGAGATGTCAGACTTATAGCAACCAGCATACCAAAGACTACAGCATTTTAAAGAAAATGAGGCTGAAAACCAGAAGAATGAAGCGCGAGATACCCTAATGAGACGAAAGACTGGAGAGGACAAGACTGAAGAAGTAGAAGAAGAAGAAGAAGAAGAAGAAGAAGAAGAAAGAGGAGGAGAAGAAGGAGGGGAAGAACAAGAAGAAGAGAGGAAGAAGAAAGAAGAACATGAACGAATAAGAAGAACAAGAGGAAACAAGAATACCGAGCATGCAGTGAATACGACAATACTTCACGTGAATCTGCGTGGCATAAAAAATAAACTGGACGTCTTAGAAGAGTTCATCGAATCCCTCGACACAAAGGTAGACATACTTTGTATAACAGAACACTGGCTCCCACCCAATTTAATCGAAAATGTTAAAATCAGGAATTACCAACTGTCCTCATACTTCTGTAGAGAGTCTAAAAAAGGGGGTGGCGTAGCGATTTACACCAGGCAGGATATACCTATAAAGATAAATCCTCGGAAGGACATTTCTGGCATGTCCATAGATGACTGTGTAGAAATAAGTGGATTAGAGATATTCATACCCGAAAAAGTATTGATTGTTGCATTATACAGGCCTCCAAACAGCCTAATAAAAACACAATTCAGCAAAGAGATTAAATTAATTTTCGATAAGCTATCTAAAGGAGACCAAAAGGCATTCTACTGTGGAGACTATAATCTAAATTATGATAATATAGATAAGAAAAAGTACTTAGACGAATTAGCAGTCTTATACAACCTTAGGATCCTAAACACAGGGTTCTCAAGAGTCGTCAATGGCAAAGCAGGACGCTCTGCGACAGTGATCGATAACATATTAACCAACATACCCAACACATCCTTCTTAGGTAACATTGACCATGGGCTATCAGATCACCACGCGCAGCTAGCAGTAATAAAACACAAAAGTAAAGAAAAAGGAAATTGCGTCAAATTATTACAGCGAACATTCACGAAAAAACAAACAGAGAACTTCACTTACGAGCTAAGCATGGTAAAATGGGATAAAATCTATGAACAAGATGATGTAAACATGATGTTTGAAGCTTTCATGACCAGTCTACTTGACGTATTCAATAGAACCTTTCCATGTAAGGCAAAAAAAAGTAGAAACCAATCCACCAAGCAGGAAAATACATGGTATACACAAGAACTAAAGCAATTAGCGTTGGAAGTCAATATAGCCTATACGCAGTACAGGAGCACGGAGAGCGTAGACCGTAAAAGTATATATCTTGACATCCTGAAAAAATACGAGTTAAAATTACAAAAAGCCAAGCGAGACGATAACTGTAAAAAAATAGCTTTAGCGACCAACAAATCAAAGGCTGCTTGGAATGTCATAGAAAAAAATAAAAACGTGAGCGAGAAGATATCCCAGGGAATAAACTTAAATATCGAGGGACAAATGTTGACGGACGGCACAAAAATAGCGAATTCTTTCAACAAGTACTATGTAAATGAAATAAAAACTCTAGCTGCGTTAAACAGCGCAGCAACAGTAAAACGATCTGCACCCATCACAGCCAGTCCAATAAGAAATATCATCCTACACCCACTGAGCATGAAGGAAATCATAGACATAATAGACAAGGTGACGAAAAAAAAATCCGCTGGTATAGATGAAATTCCAGGCCACATACTAAAACACGCTGCAATCTACCTAGCTGGGCCATTAAAATTCATGATAGACAAATCCTTCATGCATGGAATTTTCCCAGATAAATTAAAAAAAGCAGTAATAACTCCGGTTTACAAAAAGGGATGCAAACAACAAAGAGAAAATTATAGACCGATATCGGTGTTGTCAACTTTCGCAAAAATATTTGAGCTAGCGCTTAGCATACGCGTTAAAACGTTTCTAGAGAAACATGATTTGCTGCGTGAAGAACAACATGGGTTTAGAGGTGGGAAGTCCACAGTCTCGGCTATCGCAAGCTGCGTAGAACAATTGCTGCAGGCAAAGGAAGAAAAACAGTCAGCGTTAGGGATTTTTTACGATTTCAGTAAAGCTTTCGATCTCGTGGACCACGAACTACTATTACATAAGCTCAATACGCTAGGTATTACAGGAATGGCTAATAAATGGATCAAATCATTTTTAAGAGACAGGTCACAGGTGGTCAAAATAAAAGACAGCCAAGGCCAAACATTCATATCGGAAGAGTTAAAAACAAACGTAGGTACCCCACAGGGATCGGTACTCTCGCCGTTACTATTTATTATCTATACCAACGACCTTCCCAGTCATGTGGGCACTGGGTCACTAATTCAATACGCCGATGACACCACACACGTAATAACAAAACCAAAACACGAGGACCCCGAGTCACAAAAAGAAAATGATGCAGTGATGGAGGTGTCCAGGTGGTGTGATAATAACGGCCTCATTCTGAACACCAGCAAAGTGGTAGCACTAGAGTTTATGCCAAATCAACGCAATGCATCCCCATTAATCTACTTAAGAAGTCGAAATACAAAAGGTAAAAGTATTAGAATTGATAAGGAAACAAAATACCTAGGAATTACGATTGATAGCACCCTAAAATGGACATCACACATCAGCAACCTGAAACTTAAAGTTCTAGCAGGCTGCTATTTATTAAAAAGAATTATGAGTATATGTGACGTCAAAACAGCAAAACTAGTGTATTATGCGTATATCAATTCGTACCTACAATATGGAATTGTACTATGGGGCCACGCATCAGCTGTAAAAAGGTTGTTCACGGCTCAGAAAAGAGCGGTAAGAATTTTAGCAGGAGCAAGTTTTAATCCATGTGCTGAGGTGTTTTATAAAGATAGCTGCAAACCTTTGTTTAAGGATTTTAAAATAATGACTATCTATAGCTTGTACATTTTTAATTGTATTATGTTTGCATATGACAACATTTTAAAAAATGACGGCTCGGTAAGAGCATATGACACTAGGCAACAACATGTAAAAAGGTTAGCAACGCATAAACTTACAATAACTGAGAAGGGCCCTAACTATGCTGGGATGAAATTTTATAATTCATTGCCTATAGAAATAAAAAATAAATCAAAAAACAATTTCAAACAAGAACTAAAGATATGGTGTACAGATAAATGTTTTTACAGTGTGGGAGAATTTTATGGAAGGGATTATAAGAAGGATGACTAATTGCGTTGTGAAATTTTTAAGCACATAATATGTATGTACATAGTGTATATTATTTTATTATTTTACTATTTATTTATATGTGTGGATGAGTGGACTTGTCCAAAATTATTGTATAATAATCAATTGGGACGAATAAACGAAATTATTATTATTATTATTATTATGATAGGTGGACGCAAATGCCAGCATAGGTTAAATGGCGTAGACGCCATCACCAATCCTGGCAGAGGAATGAAATTTAAAATGCAATATTTGACACCAAATATCTCGAGCAGAGCAACGATTTAAACAAATTATGTGCGTAAAATGCTCGTCATCGTTTTGAAAAATGAGCGAGTCAAGAGGACTACATGACTAACGTAATTAGATACCAAACAATTCCTCACTAGAATTCTGCTAAGTCATTTAACATTGGTCTTATGGCGAGTCGGGCGCGTGATGTAGTTCCCGGCCGCGCAACGGTGTGCGGCCGGGAGAGGTCCAGTGCAGTCGCCGGTGATTGTCGAAATTGGAAAATTCGGCCAAGTCATTTAACATTGTGGCTTACGAGACTACGAATTCGGCTTAACGAATTACGGTAAGTCGGAATTTTGATGTAGTTGGGGGCAACGGGCAAGACACCTCCTTGAATGAAACTTTGTAAGTAAAAAAATGTTTTATAAAAGAGCAGTGTCCTATTGAATGCATGAACATGCAAAATGTGAGCAGCAAAAGGAGTCTGCTCCTTTATAGCTCTTTAATGTGAAAAAAATTCAATATAAAGGAGGGTACTCTTTTATTGTGCACACATTGAAAAAAAAGGCAGGAAAAAAGGAAGTCTGCATTTCTGAGGCCACTCGTCCTTAAAAGTACCTCTTTAGGTTGGACTAAGTGCATCTTTTTAAGGAGCGAGTGCAAATTGTTCACTGGGAACCCCCCTTGACGACTTGACCGAAATCTAGGATTCAAGACGGAGAGAAAGGTATACTTGAATAAAAACAGGATGTGCCTTCGCGGCACACATTTGAATGAAATTCTTTTTAAGCAAACGTCGTAGCGACTAGAAACCAGTCTTAAAATAATTATTGATGTTTAAAATGGTAAATAAGATGCATACATCTAGCGTTTCCGTCGTATTTTCGCGAAGAAAGGTAAATCAATTCGCCACATAGTCGAAAAGTTGCAATCACACAAGTCCCACACTCGCCATTTTTGTTCTCCCTGTCGTCGTCGTCGTCGTCGGGACGGTTTGTATCGTTACATATGGTGTAAAGAGAGTAACATGTCTTCTCAACGCTGTAGCCTAGTGCGATGAGTCTGTGCGTTAGGGACTCAGATCGAAACGGGTAGCATCCACGTTTTTTTTTTAAAGAGATTCGCTGGTGCACGTCTTTCTATAGCTTAATCTCTAATAGCATTTACCTTTATTTTTACTTTACGCTTACAAATCTTGAAGAAACAATTGTTTTTATTCGTAATTTGGCCACGTGTATTTATTTGCATAGTCTTCACATAGAGGGCGCTGCCAGTTTGTTGCTTGGACACTGCTCAGCCGGCACAGCTGATTTGTGTTCACTTACATATTAATACTGGCTCTTTGACCGGATAATTTGCTTGGCGTGTGTTGATTATTAGTGTACTGATTATTAATTCCGGGGGGTGGTAACCTCCCTTGACGTCTTGACCGAACCGAGGTTTGGGCGACGCAAGAAAGGTTTACATGAACACATTGGCGCGAATATAGATTGTATACAAGATGGCGGGGAGTGAAGTCACACGTTGTGAGTCGCTCCTAGAAAAGTTTCATTTTTTAAGTGAAATGAATGTCTATGACCTTAAAAAAGAGTGTGACAGACTAGGACTGCTGAAGACTGGAAAAAAAGACGAGCTGGTGGAAAGAGTGAAGTCGGCACTAGAAGAAGAAATAGGGAAAACAAGCAGTGACGAAGACGACAGCAGCGTGGGGGGCGTATCCACGGAAAATGGCGGCAGGCTACACAGTAAGCTCGTGCAAATGAATGCTTTGCTAATGGAAAAAGACAAGCTCCTGGTGGAAAAAGACAAAAGGAATGTTAATCTTGAACAAATTATTGATCTTTTAAAAGTGCAAATTAGTGAGCTAGAAAACAAATTAGCCCGTCAAGAAGAGACCGTGGACGTAAAAGGAAGTGAAAGGAATCGTGAGTCTGTACGAGACCTGGTACATCGGATTGAATCTCCTAGAACCACTGAAAAGGAAGACAAAGTAGAAGGAAAGGTCGGAGATGAGAGGAAGAAGAAGGATGAGAGAAGGAGGCTTTTCAAGGGAACCGAAAGTCAAGTAAGTGCAAACAAGGGGAACGAAAATGAAAATGTGGGAGGCACGAAGGAAACAAAAGACGAAAAGTACAGAAGATTGCTGGCGCAAAAGAAGGGAAATAGCGAAGAAGAAATCGCCAAGGAGCCACGCTACAAATCAGGCAAAGTAAAAATTTTAGGCGACTCCATGATTCGCGGATCAGCGAGGCTTCTCGAAGCCGAGGGCTGTAAAGTCAGCTGCTACCCAGGTATACGGGTGAAGGAACTTGGAAAACAACTAGGTCACGCACAGGAAAGTGAAAACGAACCCGAGATCATGGTAATGCACGTAGGTACAAACAACGTGAAAAAACGAGCGCAGACTCACCTAGTTTCGGAGCTTAATGATTTAATTGATGCGGCAAAAGTTCGGTGGGCCAAGGTAAAATGGATAATCGGTGGCATCGTCTACAGAGACAAAGTGCATGACTCTACGATTGACAAGTTAAATGACGGAATCGAATGGCTCTGCGGAGAAAAGGGCGCCAGTTACTATAATCCGAACTCGTACCTTTCAAGGCACGAAATGGCACGCGATGGCCTGCACCTCAATCAAAGAGGGAGTAGCTTTCTGGGTCAACTTCTCATCGAAAAGATAGAAGAATCGATGATTGATAATGAGGAGGGGCGAAGCACGTAGCAATCAGAGAAAGATATAATAACGAAAACCAAAGGAAAAAAGACTGAACCGCAAAAGACTGAAAATCAAAAGACTGAAGAGAACAAGACTGAAGAGAACAAGACTGAAGAGAACAAGACTGAAGAGAACAAGAATGAAGAGAACAAGACTGAAGAGAACAAGAAGGGAGAGAATGGAGAAAGAAAGAAAAGAAGACTGAATGATTTTCAAAAAAAACGACTGCACCTACGAGGGGGAGCCAGCGGTAAGCTAAAGAAATCAAACATAAATTCAAAAATAAAATTAATGCATCAAAACATATGCAGCTTACAAAACAAAGTAGAAGAGCTGGAGATTTGCCTAGACTCTTTGGAAGAAAATGTCGAAATTCTATGCCTAACTGAACACTGGCTAAAACCTGGGCAGGAGCAGGCTATATCAATAAAGGATTATGAGTTGGCAGCGTGCTTTACACGACGCAAAAAGGGAGGTGGTGGCGCAGCGATCTACGTGCAGGTAGACCGGAATTGGGAGTATGTGGCCAGACCAGACATCGACCGAGCGGCGAAAGAACGAGTTTTTGAGGTATGTGCCATAGAGATAAAAGGTAGTAACCCGATTATTATAATTACGGTATACCGGCCACCAGAGGATAAAAATATTAACACATTCATCGAAAAACTTAAACGCACAATTAAAAAGCTGGAAGGCGAGAAGAAAAGAATCTTATTGACTGGGGACGTGAATGTTGACTTTCTTGAGAACCACTTCGGGCGAAATAGAGAAAAGCTGGAGGAAGCGCTAGGCGAAATTAATATGCACATCAATGTTCGTTTCCCTACGAGAATAACAAGGACAACCAGATCAACGATCGACAACGTAATTACAAATTTTGTGTTATCATCCAAGCCTACATCAGTTGAAACACTATTATCGGACCACTTCGCGCAACGAGTGGAAATCCAGTTGACTTCCTCCGTGACAAAGCAGGAGTTCACTTACACTCGGGGATTCACCAAAGCTAAGCTAAGACTTTTTGCGACAGAATTAGGAGAGCAAACATGGGATTCGGTAACCTCTGCTACATCAGTTGACGAAAAATTTGAAATTTTCCTGAAGATTTTCTTGGATCTCTTTAACAAATATTTCCCGAAAAAGAAGATGAAAATAAAACAGAAGTCGAAAATCAAAGAGTGGCTTACAGAAGAAATATTCGAAGCATGTACCGAAAAAAGAAGACTGTACAGACTTAGCATGAAAGCAAACGGAGATAAATATCTGAAGGAATTGAAGAAAATAACGAAGGCCGTTAAGAAGATGTCGCGACGGTCAAAGAAAACATGCAACGGTAAATTCATAAAAAAGGCAGGAAATAAGAACAGGGCCTCCTGGGCGGTAATTGATAACTGTCGCGGAAAGAAGAAAGTAGAACGGATTGAAGATATCATCCTCGAAACCAGCGCGGGAAGAATTACGGATGCAAAAGAAGTCGCGGACAGCTTTAATAAATACTTTACCGAAACATCCAACAGGACAGTAGGGATCGCAAAGAATACGCAAGAGGAATCCCTGAATAAAATGAAGGTACCATTGGCAACGCAGAAGTTGTCCCTAGAACCAACGCAAACAAGAGAAATTGTAGAAATAATTAAAAAAATGAAGCAGAAGAGGTCATCGGGATGGGATGGAGTTCCTATCGGAGTGATCAAAAGTGTGGGAGTAGAAATTGCCTACGTATTATCTAACATTTGTAACGCATCTTTTTCAACAGGAATATTCCCTCAAAGTGCCAAGCTAGCAATTATTCACCCACTGTTCAAAAAAGGGAAAAGATCCGAGATAGGTAACTACAGGCCGGTGTCATTGCTTACGTGTTTCGCGAAGATATTCGAGAAGGCATATTTATCACGATTGAACAAATTTTTACGAATTAGCAATATCCTGAGTAGATGCCAACATGGTTTCCGGGAAGGGTTTTCCACGAAAACAGCAATTTCAGGTATGATTAACCAAGTGTCCGAAGCCCGCGAGAAAAGAAAATACATAGGAACGATTCTTTGTGATTTATCGAAAGCTTTCGATACAATTAACCACGGGATCTTGATAGAGAAACTGAAAGCTTATGGAATTGACGGAAGAGCGGTCGAGTGGATAAAATCATACTTAACGAGCAGGTTACAAAGGGTAGCAATAAAAACGGCAAGCGGCACGGTGTTTTCAAAATGGGAGGAGATCAAGGACGGCGTAATTCAGGGTTCAATACTGGGGCCAGTACTTTTTAGTCTGTATATCAATGACCTGCCACAATACGTGACAAATCAAAACACGACCACTATTTTATTTGCTGACGACACCAGTATTCTGGTTACAGCGCAAAGTGAGGAGGAATTGAATAAGAACATGACACATGCCCTAGGACGGATAAACGAATGGTTTGAACCAAATAGATTAAAATTAAACTCCGAAAAGACACACACAATTGTATTTAAAGGAAAATCAACAAACTTTAATGTGACAAACGCCTACACTATACCAAATGAAGTAAAGCATAGCGCATTTCTAGGGGTAGAGCTGGACGCAGAGTTAAATTGGAAAATACATACAAGAAAAGTTAACAAACGAGCTAGTGTGGCCTGCTACATGTTGAGAATGTTAGCGAACCAGGTGGACGAATCTACACTTAAAATAGTGTACCACGCTCAAGTTCACTCTATTTTAACTTATGGCATAATAGCATGGGGAAGTTCACCCGAATCCCACAAATTGTTCATAAAACAAAAAAAGGCTATACGGATTATGGGTAAAATAGGGAAGAGGGGAACATGCAGAAAAGCTTTTAAAGATTTTAAGATTCTGACCTTACCATGTGCTTTTATTTTAGAAGTAATTTTATTTGTTTATGACAATCCTGCAATATTCCCGAAAAATGAAGAGGTGCATGAGATTAATACAAGAAGAAAAGCAGAATTAAGAGGAAAAATGAGCACACGGGAAATAAGCAGGAGAAATGTTATGTATCTAGGTGCATCGTACCACAATAGGTTGCCCTTGCGGCTGAAGAAAGCACATGCAAGCAGAGATAGTTTTAAATATGACATTAAGAATTTTTTGATTAAACATTGTTTTTATAGTACTGACGAATTTTTACATTTTAAAGAATGTGATTGTAAATGTGAGGAATGTTTTAAAACCTAACGAGTGTGATGGGTTTTAGCAATTGACAATTTTTAATGCTTGTGATGACAAATATTGTAATTACGCAAAGGGCATGCACCTAGGTGCAATAAAATGTATTCAAATAAATAAATAAATAAATAAATAAATACACTTTTGAATAAAAATCTTTTTAAGCAAACTTCGTAGCGACTTGAAACCAATCTTAAAATAATTATTGATGTATAAAATGGTAAATTTGATACCTACATCTAGAGTTTCCGTCGTATTTTCGCGAAGAAAGGTAAATTAATTCATCACATGGTCTAAAAGTTGCAATCGCACAATTCCCACACTCGCCATTTGTTTTCTCCCTGTCGTAGTGACGCTTTGTCTTTGCATATATGACGTAGAAAGAACTCAGTTACAAACTCGCCACCGTGGCCTATTGCGCTACGTCCTTGCCTTCTATGCGAGAGGCCCGAGATCAAATCGAGGAACCTCGTTTTTTTTTTTAGAGAATCGCTTGTGCTCGTCTTTCTATAGCTTAATTTGTAATAGCCTTTACCTTAATTTTCACTTTATTGCTTACACATCTTGGAGAAACAATTGTTTTTATCTGTAATTTGTACACGTGTATTTATTTGCATAGTGATTTCACATAGAGGGCGCTGCCAGTTTGTTGCGTGGACTCTGCACAGCCGGCACAGCTGATCTGTGTTTCCCTCCATACTGGCTCATTCCGGGGGTTGGTAACTCCCCTTGATGTCTTGACCGAAATCCGAGGATTTGGGCGACGCAAGAAAGGTTTACATGAACACATTGGTGCGAATACACATTTGAATAAAAATCTTTTTAAGCAAACGTCGTAGCGACTTGAAACCAATCTTAAAGGAATTATTGATGTTTAAAATGGTAAATTTGATACCTACATCTAGCGTTTCCGTCGTATTTTCGCGAAGAAAGGTAAATCAATTCGCCACATAGTCGAAAAGTTGCAATCACACAAGTCCCACACTCGCCATTTTTGTTCTCCCTGTCGTCGTCGTCGTCGTCGGGACGGTTTGTATCGTTACATATGGTGTAAAGAGAGTAACATGTCTTCTCAACGCTGTAGCCTAGTGCGATGAGTCTGTGCGTTAGGGACTCAGATCGAAACGGGTAGCATCCACGTTTTTTTTTTAAAGAGATTCGCTGGTGCACGTCTTTCTATAGCTTAATCTCTAATAGCATTTACCTTTATTTTTACTTTACGCTTACAAATCTTGAAGAAACAATTGTTTTTATTCGTAATTTGGCCACGTGTATTTATTTGCATAGTCTTCACATAGAGGGCGCTGCCAGTTTGTTGCTTGGACACTGCTCAGCCGGCACAGCTGATTTGTGTTCACTTACATATTAATACTGGCTCTTTGACCGGATAATTTGCTTGGCGTGTGTTGATTATTAGTGTACTGATTATTAATTCCGGGGGGTGGTAACCTCCCTTGACGTCTTGACCGAACCGAGGTTTGGGCGACGCAAGAAAGGTTTACATGAACACATTGGCGCGAATACACTTTTGAATAAAAATCTTTTTAAGCAAACTTCGTAGCGACTTGAAACCAATCTTAAAATAATTATTGATGTATAAAATGGTAAATTTGATACCTACATCTAGAGTTTCCGTCGTATTTTCGCGAAGAAAGGTAAATTAATTCATCACATGGTCTAAAAGTTGCAATCGCACAATTCCCACACTCGCCATTTGTTTTCTCCCTGTCGTAGTGACGCTTTGTCTTTGCATATATGACGTAGAAAGAACTCAGTTACAAACTCGCCACCGTGGCCTATTGCGCTACGTCCTTGCCTTCTATGCGAGAGGCCCGAGATCAAATCGAGGAACCTCGTTTTTTTTTTTAGAGAATCGCTTGTGCTCGTCTTTCTATAGCTTAATTTGTAATAGCCTTTACCTTAATTTTCACTTTATTGCTTACACATCTTGGAGAAACAATTGTTTTTATCTGTAATTTGTACACGTGTATTTATTTGCATAGTGATTTCACATAGAGGGCGCTGCCAGTTTGTTGCGTGGACTCTGCACAGCCGGCACAGCTGATCTGTGTTTCCCTCCATACTGGCTCATTCCGGGGGTTGGTAACTCCCCTTGATGTCTTGACCGAAATCCGAGGATTTGGGCGACGCAAGAAAGGTTTACATGAACACATTGGTGCGAATACACATTTGAATAAAAATCTTTTTAAGCAAACGTCGTAGCGACTTGAAACCAATCTTAAAGGAATTATTGATGTTTAAAATGGTAAATTTGATACCTACATCTAGCGTTTCCGTCGTATTTTCGCGAAGAAAGGTAAATCAATTCGCCACATAGTCGAAAAGTTGCAATCACACAAGTCCCACACTCGCCATTTTTGTTCTCCCTGTCGTCGTCGTCGTCGTCGGGACGGTTTGTATCGTTACATATGGTGTAAAGAGAGTAACATGTCTTCTCAACGCTGTAGCCTAGTGCGATGAGTCTGTGCGTTAGGGACTCAGATCGAAACGGGTAGCATCCACGTTTTTTTTTTAAAGAGATTCGCTGGTGCACGTCTTTCTATAGCTTAATCTCTAATAGCATTTACCTTTATTTTTACTTTACGCTTACAAATCTTGAAGAAACAATTGTTTTTATTCGTAATTTGGCCACGTGTATTTATTTGCATAGTCTTCACATAGAGGGCGCTGCCAGTTTGTTGCTTGGACACTGCTCAGCCGGCACAGCTGATTTGTGTTCACTTACATATTAATACTGGCTCTTTGACCGGATAATTTGCTTGGCGTGTGTTGATTATTAGTGTACTGATTATTAATTCCGGGGGGTGGTAACCTCCCTTGACGTCTTGACCGAACCGAGGTTTGGGCGACGCAAGAAAGGTTTACATGAACACATTGGCGCGAATACACTTTTGAATAAAAATCTTTTTAAGCAAACTTCGTAGCGACTTGAAACCAATCTTAAAATAATTATTGATGTATAAAATGGTAAATTTGATACCTACATCTAGAGTTTCCGTCGTATTTTCGCGAAGAAAGGTAAATTAATTCATCACATGGTCTAAAAGTTGCAATCGCACAATTCCCACACTCGCCATTTGTTTTCTCCCTGTCGTAGTGACGCTTTGTCTTTGCATATATGACGTAGAAAGAACTCAGTTACAAACTCGCCACCGTGGCCTATTGCGCTATTTTCTTGCCTTCTATGCGGGAGGCCCGAGATCAAATCGGGGGACTTGAATGTTTTGTTTTTAGAGAATCGCTTGCACGTCTTTCTATAGCTTAATTTGTAATAGCCTTTACCCCAATTTTCACTTTATTGCTTACACATCGTCGCCCAAGTACTTATTTGTTCTATCTCCAAATTCACAAAGTGGAGCTACACCCGTTTGAAGCTTCAAACTTGTATAGACACTATACTATAAATACTTTTTGGTCTGAAGTTGTATTTTTCTGACTGGTAATTTTTTTCTCCTAATATTGAGATAGGCTTCAAGTTAATATTTTATTCCGTTATGCGTAAATAAACAACATCCGGTTGGAGATAGAACACAAATAAAAAAAAAATTATTTTATTCATTATTTTATTTTGTTATAATATTGTTCTCCATCTCCACCATTGCATACAAGATTCTGAATAAAATATTTCTCCTTTCACTGGGTTACAATTGCGTGGCTTAGGAATGATACTTCTATAATAAAAGTGATAATGGAAATCAATATTTATTAATTTTGCAGTGCAGGATTAGGATTAGCAAGGTTTAACACTCAACAGTATAACAATAAAATATTTGTACTTTTTTAAATCAAAAGTTTAATTAAGTAAGCGAGGCGTTTGCTGTCACTTAAATGGGAAAATGACGTATTATTTTAATGTTTATTAATAACTTCCATTCATAGTGAGATCCATAAAGTTAAAACTCGAGGTCGGATTAAGGCTGGACTACATAACCTTTAACCCTTCATGACGTAAGATTGCTTCTTCTCAAATACTACCCTCTAACCCTAGTTCTAGAAGACAGTTGGGCAGGTCCGGAACTGGCGACGACATTTTAATGTTGTTAACTGTCGTTTACTCGAGGGATAGTTTAATTTCGAAACAATTCATCACCTCGCTTCACGACAACATTTTCCCGCGCAGACAGCTGTCATGCCACTTGTGTATTAAAATCACGCGCTGTGATTGGTTGAAATTCTGAATTCGGTTATTTTGGAAATAGAACAAGTAAGCACTGACAAAGTTGTGCAAGTTGGTGGACTTGGAACAAAGTTTTTTTAAAAACAGGGTTCGGTGTGAAATTTCATAGGATTAAGCATGGTTTTGGGTAAAACAATACTTCAACATACCTGTAAGACATTTAACCCAAAAACACAAAAAGTGGAGATAGAACAAATAAGTACTCAGCCGACGACATCTTGGAGAAACAATTGTTTTCATCCGTAATTTGTGCACGTGTATTTATTTGCATAGTGATTTCACATGGAGGGCGCTGCTAGTTTGTTGTTGGTTTGTTGTTGGTTTGTTGGCAGTTGTGCCTGGAATGTCACGGCCAACGGCCGAAAAATAAGTTGTAGAATCCTCGTCAAAACTTCATATGTCTCCGTAGCCGAGCGCTATTGTAAAAAGTTTACATAAGGTGTAATCTGTGGATGCACGGATCGAACCCAATCACAGTCACCTATTTTTAATTTCCAAATAATGTCAATGTGACCTCAGAGAAGAGCGACCAGTCATAGTCTCGGCTACACAGCGTCTTTAAATGCTCTTGAAATCATGAACTCCATTGGTTAACCAAATCGCCGTAAACCAGTTAAAGCTCGGTAGCGTCATAGTTTTCATACGATAAGACACTGACATGAATTTGAGGTATGCGCCGTCGATTCGTGGCACCGGCAGGCGAGTATTGAATTTTGACATCGTTTAGCATAGGTACCGGTAGCGTGTTATGAAAGTATACCCGACTCGGGTACCCGACGGAAAAACATGCCATTAATACTGTTATGTCCACAAAATGAGCCAAAATTTGTCCGGAGCTGGCCTTAAAAAAATTACCCCAAGTACTCGAACCGAAATCGCACGGTAAGAATCAAGAGAAAATAATTCTAAAATAAACAGGTTCCCTAGTCTCAATAAAGTATATGTACCAAAAGTGACGGAGAAATAAGAGGTTTGGTGCGGTTCATCTGGGTTTCGAAAAACCCGATGGGATTGGAACACGGAACCTACGGCACGTGGAGCAAGCGACAATACCACTGGACCTCCGTACTGCTGGCCGCTCGTCGTGCTATTACAAAACGTCCCGTGCCTAACAGCAAGCATTAGTACTATGGTACCTCAGTCGGGTATACTTTCATTACACGCGTACCGGTAGCGCATAATATCGGGGGCTGGGAGTGAATACCTGGCCAATACCAGATAAAGCGCTCGATTCGGGCGCGAGTGATCGAGAGTTCGATTCCCCAAATGTATTTTTTTTTGGTTTTTCCCAAAGTTGATTTCACGGTTTAAAACAACATATTTACAGAGTCTGTTACTGGGGATTTACATTATTAACTTAAATCATCGACATTTCTTTGTGTTTCTACAAACTCTATTGTGCGTTGTCGGGGTGTAATCACAATTTGTATTACTCCGGACTCATTACAGTAAGACTTATTACAGTAACGTTATCGATGGCTGTACCCTTGGTAATTTTTTCAAACCGCCTCCGGATAAAATATTGCCCAAAAAGCCTATCTAAAATCCGTAAACTGCAACCCACTTTTGATTCAATTCTTGCCCCGGCGGGTATACTTGATCGTTTTACTATCACTATAGTCTTCCATTTTCATTTTCCCAATTCCACCTTCCCATTGGTTAGAATTAAATACACATTAGGTTTGTTTCATATGTGGCGCTGATGGGGATAAATTCCCATCAAATAACAGATGACATCAAGACCCCAAGGTTAACAGTATAGCTTTAGCAAGACACGTGCTGGCCAAGTGTGAACAGTGCTCACTCTGTGGGCGACAGGGCTTGGCTTAAAATTCCGGGCATGTCAATTGATTTTAAACTGCACAGTTAACTGGACAACTTCACTCATTTTATTGCTACCGTCCTTTCACGTGAATTTCTTTTCGTTGGTCAACTCTATGTCATTTGGTTGGTTATGAATGGACTTGACCGTGCGTTGTCGATTCGTCGATTTGGCAATATGTTGAAGAACATCTCCGGACAAATTCACCTTCACCTTAATATCAAACTTCAGTGGGGTACACGGATAGGGCGTAGAGGGTGGCAAGTGAGGGGGAGGGGGGCTCATCAGTGAACAGTGATATTTGTAGCACTTGCATGTAATCCAGTTAAATGCCGAAAGGTTTAGCGTGTTGGAAACGCCGGTTCTATGAGAACACCAAAGTAAAGCAACATTGCGCTGGGTCTGGTATAAGATGGGTCACCGTCTTACTCATAGCAATGTCTGTATACCCTTAAGTATTCGAAGAGCGTTATTATGCGTCATGGCAGATTTTTTTTCAATTGTAGGGGTTGGTAGGTGGTTTCGCTTACAAAATAATTGAAATTCCCTAACCAAAAACGAAACGAGTTCGCTTCAAAAAAAGCTTGACGTCTTTCCCAACTGCACAAACGAACCCATTCAAAACATTCATCTTAAAAAGGATTTGAAATAAAAACAAGACGTCTACCCCACCCCCCCTTCCCACCACCGTCGTCGTCTTGGGTGGATGAAGCCAAGCAAACAATAAGTAGGTTGTATATTTTGTTTACAAAAGTGTACGACGATTACATCGCCACCAAGTCTATACATGTTTAATACTTTTACTGGAGGTAGATGTTGAGGTAGAGTTGTTGCTGTAGGTAGAGCTTTTCTTTTAGCTGTTAGCTTTTATGACTCTCATAAACTGACTCTAAGACTAGCATGTGTTTCATATATTGCGAACGGACGTACGCAACACTATTACTGGAGGTATAGTTGTAGATGTTATCACGGTTTTCAGAGAACGCTCGTGTACACGCTAAAATTGAGAGTGATAGTACTTGGAGTGGGGAACTATTAACATGTTAGGTGAAGCCAACATAGTAGGTGTTTGGCAAATATAAAAAACAGCTTTACTCCTTCGACCGCAGCTAGCCGGGATACGCCACTAGCTGCGCGCTGTATGTATCCTATGCAACGTTAAAGTATAGGCCACCAGATGTCATCTTCAGTCAGATTAACTCTTTAATCATTATTATGCCGTTATGTATTGCTATTTCAAAAATGAAATATATACTAGTCCATTTTAAAAAAGACAAGTGAATTCTAGAAGTAGCTAAATAATCCCCTTGTGTGTTGGTCACTCAGACGTTTAGTCAAATAGAAGACTGTGTTGTGCACTGGTCTCATAAACTTACTCTAAGACTAACATGTGCGACAGCCACCCACGATGACGACGGCGGTGGGAAAGGGGGGTGGGGTAGACGTCTTGTTTTTATTTCAAATCATTTTTAAGCTGAATGTTTTGAATGGGTTCGTTTGTGCAGTTGGGAAAGACGTAAAGCTTTTTTTGAAGCGAACTCGTTTCGTTTTTGGTTAGGGATTATCATACACTATGTACGATTCTTTCACAGAAAAGTTTGAAAACAACACTAGTTTAGTTATGAAAAATATCTAAGGACTAGGAATACAATGTTAAGCCACGAATAGTTGAGTAGTCGGACCCACCAAAGTTGAATGAAACATGATAGACAAAATACGACGTCAATTCAACGTAATATCAATCATAAAAAAGTCATACTTAGGTAAATACTTGGATGCGTGTAGGAGTAGGATACGATATTAGAAAAATTATAATATTTTAGCCGGAATCTTTAAAAAAATTCATTACAAAAACACCGTTTACCTAAAGTAAATAAATTATGAACAAAATCTGCGTCTAACAACAAACCCGGTGATATTTTACGATTTGACACGCGTCCATGGCATAAAATTCGATATTTTTAAGTTACAATAAAATTCAAAAAGCTTCCTGCGTCTTCTCTGTATGACAAATACATTTATTGCATCAATTATTTGGTATCCGTGACAAAGTTGGTATTCATATTTCGATTAAATCTAGTTTTCATAATTACCATAATACGCGAATGTGAACATATGGGTACACGTGAGCCGCATGGGCGAGGTATAGCTACCGGAAAGGTTAATTAGTAAAAGTTAATTAGGTTACTTAGTTACTTAGGTTACTTAGTAAAAGGTATCAGTAAAAACCATTAACATGATTATAAGATAACACATTCAATTAACAGAAATAAAATAATATCAAGATAGTATAACATACGTTTCTTCTTATATCAAAAAAAGAAGTGACAATTAAGTGTTCCTTACAAAGAGAAGATTAGAGAAGTTCTTAATTTTTTTTTGATGAGCGTAGCGAGCGAAGCGAGCGGAGCGAAATCTTTAATTTCACTTACCCCAGAAAAAAGTCACTTGTGTGTGTTTTTTTGTGTGTTTGTGCGCGCTCTACAGACCAAACGCCTGAACCGACATGGACAAAAATTTCTGAGTATCTACTTCTGTTCTCAACTTAGACCCCCTGCGATTTTGAAAAAGATCGGTTCAGCAAATGTTTTATAAATAAATTTTTACGAAATTTTTCGTTTTTTTCAGAATTTTGAACCCCTGTAAATTTCAAAGTTCTGAACATAACTTCACCAAAACTTCTAAACATGTTGACCTTATACATATTTATCATGCCTGCAAATCTTAGTTCGGTAGGTTTTTCCAATTGGTTTTTATTAGCATTTTTGTGGTGTTTTTTTCGTGATTTGACGGCTGATTCAATACGAGTCCGGTTTCCTTCGTTTCCTTGGTTACCAGCTTTGTTGACCTCGAAGAGAAACAAAGGAACGTCAGAATCCTTATACATTTTCAAGTGATCAGAATTTTCGAGAAGGCAATGGTCAGGTTTGGTGCTCCATGGTTTTCTTGTGACTGCTGCCTGCACCTTTTAATCCGCTATACACAAACCGCTACCTACGCTCATCTTCAACGCAACACAAATTGCGTTCGCGAAGCCCTAGTTTAACTAAAAATAGGTATTGTTAGGGGTATGATGGGTTCTTGTACAAAACTTGGCAGGACGTAACAAATCATTAGCGTCGCAAATCAGGTATGCTATACCTACTGCTTATAATAAAACTGGTCTTTTCAGGTACCTAGGGCAATCAAAGGATATTTTTACGGGTCACGCCATCATGAAAGGAGAACTAGCCACATTTGCGCATATGTTCAAGCTAGGAATACCAACGGCGATATCCAATCAGAGCAGCTCAGTAACAACGCCATCCTGATGTAAACGGCTGCACTTCTTGAGGCGAATTCCAGACACCAGCGACTTCAACCGAAGCGGAATAGTCATGCGTTTAAGCACCATGCTCAACCTTAACTCACCGACAGCAGTTTGCAGGGAGGTCTGCAGAAGCACGATCTCTGACGTCACCGCGTTCATGCTGCGTGCCGCGGCGCGGACATGGCACTGCAAGGGTCGCCCATCAGAGAACGTCGATCACGGGACTGCATCGTCCGGGGGAAGCTGCAAAAGGGGCGCAACGTTGCGGTCGGCGTCGGAGAGGACCTGTCGGGAAGCTACCACTTTGGGCAATAACTGCCCCGTGCAGGCGCCACGGCAGCATTCAAGGGCGAGCAAGTTAGTAAAATTATGCAATTTTTGTTGCGGTTGCACACAGGCTGTAACGCAATCGATATAAAAATGATGGTAGATGAGTATTGACGGAGTGTGCCAAGAGTGTGTATTTCGCATTTCAAGTAAATGTCGCATTTCAAGCACATAGCGCCTTGGATATTGCAACTGCATGCGTGGTGTGTGCCAAGGGTACACTAGGGCTTCGCGAACGCAATTTGTGTTGCGTTGAAGATGAGCGTAGGTAGCGGTTTGTATACAGCAGATAAAAAGGTGGAGGCCGAAGGCCTATGAAAACCATGGAGCTCCAAGCCAGACCATTGCCCTCTCGAAAACTCTGATCACTCGAAATTTAAGACATTTATGAAATTCCTTTGTTTCCCTCTAAACCAGTCAGATAGCCAAAATGTGCTTATTTTGAGCTAATTGAGTAATTTGAACATATATACATGAATGTGAATTAAGCCGTGGATTTTTTTTTATATTAGAGATACATGTCTAGTGCAAATTCACTTCAATTACTTCCATAAATGAGAACTACTTATTTCTGATATATCTGTCAAATCATTACCTTGGACAAACTTCAAGTCAACAAGGCTTGGTCACCAAGGTGACGAAGGAAATTGATTCCGGCGTGAAAAAGTACCGAAAATCACGAAAAAACACTACTGTTCGCGCCATTTCGAAATTAACAGTTACTTTTAGTGATTATTTTGACTAGTTAGTTTTAGTAGCTATTCTGACCACACCGGTACCTTTTGGTGGGTCAGGTCTCGTATCATTGTCAGTCGTCGTCGGCCGGGCGTGCCGCTAGTTGTTATCTCTCATCTTCGGAGAGGACACTCGTTAGCTTAGTCATTTAAACTACTATTCATCGTGAACGTATCATCTCAACGCAAGAAGGCAGCAGTGTTTTCATTTTAATGTAAGTGACTTTCTAAGCCTTTCCCCTGTTTCCCTCCCCATTTGTTCGCTCCTAATTGCACCTACCCTAGGCACATCAAAGTTCCATTTCCGGCCGTGACCCGTCACCGTTTTGAGTCGACAATTGGTAAGTCAGTTTTATTTTCGTTTTTCATACAGTCCACTTCATTTCGTTTGCTTTCTACCCCTGGCACTCCGCGCCAACAACTACAAAAATGCTAAAAAACACCAATTGGAAAGACCTACCATCCTATGATTTGCAGTCCTGATAAATATTTATAAGGTCAACATGTTTAGAAGTTTTGGTGAAGTTATGTTAAGAACTTTGAAATTTACAGAGATTCAAAATTAAGAAAAAATCGAAAAATTTCGTATAAATTGATTTCCTAAAATTATTCTATACCGATAAAACGCAGGGGGTCTAAGTTGAGAACAAAGGTAGGTACTCAGAAATTTTCATTCAAATCGGTTCAGGCGTTTGGTCCGTAGAGCGCGCAGAAACACAAAAAAAAAACATACACAAGTGACTTTTTTTTGGGGTGGTGAAACTGAAGATTTCGCTCCGCTCGCTTCACTTGCTACGCTCATCAATTATACCTAGCAGCATTTTAAATGGGATTCGTAGCTTAATCCGTATTTTTTTAAAGCGGTGTGGCAACACGGTAGATAGTGGTGTGGCGACTCTGCCATTAATGATCCACCAGACAAGTTGGATGCCAAGAATGAAAAAGTCTTCAACTGTTTTTAAATTAGCTCTGATAGGATCTCCGACGAACGAGGATCACATCTTGGATTATATTTGTAATCGTTTATAAATAAACATTTCTCTTGATTTACGCTTCATCGCTCACTCTTACATTGGTGACCCCGACGTGATAAACGAACGCCTGACGCGATAAACGAACGAAAAAGGTTAGAGCTTCGATCAAGTTTGAAATGGCTTCAAACGAAACCTCAGTCCCTGCGTCGGTTGACCGAATAAATTTAAAGATTCCACCGTTTTGGATTGAAGATCCGATATTATGGTTTACACAAATTGAAAGTCAATTCAAGTTGGGCGGAATTACACAGGATTCTACCAAGTTCTGTCATGTAGCGAGTGCTTTAGAACATAGATACGCTACTGCTGTACGTGACATCATATTGAGCCCACCAGAGACAGGTAAATACGAGCGTCTCAATTTGGAACTCACTCGACGTTTCTCTATGTCATCTGAAGCACGAATTAAGCGACTTTTCCAACATGAAGAACTAGGCGATTGCAAACCATCCGAATTCTTTCTTCAATTGCGAAGTTTAGCAAACAATGAAGTGACCGACAAAGTGTTAAGGACATTATGACTCGACCGTCTACCGAACAGGATGCGGATGTCCTTTCCGCGTCACCACCTGACGACCTCGACGCCCTCTCCGAGATCACCGATCAAATTCACGAAGACGCTTCATACCCTATGCGAGTAGCGGCAGTCGACGACGACAACCGACACCGAATGCAGATTGAAGAGTTGTCACGCCAAATAGAAGCACTCTCAGGTAAACGACCATCGAATCGGGTGCGATTGCCGACAAATCCACGACCACCAACGGATGGTATGTGTTGGTATCACCATAAGTTTGGAGCACAAGCAAAAATGTGTCGTCAACCCTGCAGTTTCGACCGAAAAAACTCGAATGACAGTCAGTAGACGCGGCGGACGGCTGTCCCAATTCACGTCGCCTTTTTGTAACAGATATATCAACTCGACAACAGTTTCTCGTCGATACCGGATCCGATTTATGTGTCTACCCACGCAAGATGAATAAAGGAACTCGCGAAAGGTCCACATATGAGCTATTCGCCGCTAATGGATCAATCACATCTGCATACGGTACATTTAGTCTCAATCTGAATCTGGGATTTAAACGCGATTTCTCCTGGAGTTTCGTCATCGCAGATGTATCCAAACCCATCATCGGTGTCGACTTCTTTTCATTTTATGTTTTAATGGTGGATATACGAAACCATCGCCTTATCGACAGTCTTAGATCTCTTGCTATCGCCGGCAAGTTGATCAACGACAACCAGCAACATGTCAAAGCGGTCAACGGCCAGTTGCAATACCACGCAATTCTTGCTGAATTTCCGGATATCACGAGACCGGCAGGTATTTCACGCCAAATTAAACACGAAACATTGCATCACATTCACACGACACCCGGTCATCCTGTATCGTGCAAGCCTCGACGCCTAGCACCCGATCGACTTCAAATCGCCTAGGCTGCATTCAACACTATGCTTAAGACAGGCATAGCTAGACGTTCATCCAGTAACTGGTCGGCTGCTCTCCATCTCGTCCCTAAGAAGAACAACCGATGGAGACCATGTGGTGACTACAGGGCCTTGAACAGCAGGACCATACCAGACCGATATCCCGTTCCACACATACAAGACTTGGATACACCTTCGCGACTTGGATTTTGCCTATGCCTACATCGACGACATTCTTATTGCATCATCGTCGCAAACGGAGCACGAACATCACCTTCGCCTGCTTTTTGCAAGACTCTCCGAATATGGTGTTCTAATAAACTCTTCTAAGTGTGTCTTTGGCGCATCCAAAGTTAAATTTCTTGGCCACACGGTCAACGCTGATGGGACGCGACCCCTTGACGACAAGGTAGAAGCAATCGTCTTGTTTTCACCGCCAAACAATGTAAAACAATTACGACAATTTCTAGGGATGCTAAATTTCTATCGCCGACACCTGCCATCGGCTGCTCGACTACAGGTAGCTCTCAATGACCTTCTCGTCGGGGCCGATAAGTCAGGCAAGACGCCAATCGTTTGGACTCACGAGCTTCTAAAGTCTTTCGAAGATTGCAAACGAAGTCTTTCTCAGGCCACGCTTCTTGCACACCCGAATCCGAAGGCAGAACTTGCAATCGTTGCGGATGCCTCAGACACTTGTATTGGAGCTGCACTTCAACATAGAACGAACACAGGGTGGCAACCACTTGCTTTTTTCTCTCGCAAGTTAAATGGAGCGCAACGCAAATACGGTGCTTACGATCGCGAACTATTGCCAATATATGAGGCTACACGCTACTTCAGACACATGGTTGAAGCGCGAATATTCATCATCTATACCGACCACAAACCTTTAACATTCGCGTTCAATCAGAAATCAGACAAATGCTCGCCTCGACAATTTCGGTATCTTGACTACATCGGACAATTTTCAACAGACATCCGTCATATTCCCGGCAAAGAAAACGTTGTCGCAGATGTTCTATCTAGAGGGGAAGCAATCTCGGCATCAGTAAACCTCGAGACAATTGCCCAAGCTCAGAGGGACGATGATGAACTTCGAGAATTTCTTCAGTCTAAACACGTCGCTGCAAATGCAGTCACGACGTCTCGAGGACACGAATCTCACGATCTACTACGACACATCGACATCTGTAGAACGACCTTTCGTGCCAAACGCCCTGCGGAAGAAGGTTATCGATAGCTTACACAGCCTTTCTCATCCTGGGGTTGCAGCCTCCGTCCGTCTCGTGTCAAGGAGTTTCGTTTGGTCGTCGATAAAGAAGGACTGCAAAGAATGGGCACGAGCGTGCCAAGCGTGTCAACGATCGAAGGTAAACCGACACGTTTCTGCTCCTGTCGAGCAATTCGACACCCCCAATTCTCGATTCGAACATGTCCACATCGATTTTGTGGGCCCACTTCTAGAGTTCGCGGGATTCCGTTATCTTCTCACCTGTGTCAATAGATTCACTCGATGGTCTGAAGCCATCCCCATCGCTGATATAACTGCATCTGCATTTGTCAATGGCTGGATCTCTCGTTTTGGCACACCTCTTCGTGTCACCTCCGATCAAGGTCGACAATTTGAGTCAGCCCTGTTCAGATCTTTGAATCATCTGTTAGGAACGACTCTTATCAGAACCTGTGCATTTCATCCTGCAGCCAAAGGGATGGTAGAACGTTTACATAGACAGCTCAAATCTGCTCTCAAATGTCACGAAGACGAACGCTGGACCGACAGCTTGCCTTGGGTCATGCTAGGTAAAGGGAAAGAGGACATTAAAGCTTCTCCTGCTGAACATGTATGCGGAACGACAGTGCGCCTGCCAGGAGAATGCTTGTCATCTTCTACGATTAAACCAGTTAGCACTTCTGAGTACGTTGATCGCCTTCGTCAACGCCTGCAAAGGCTTCGTCCTGTAAAACCTGTTCATCACGGACAACGAAAGGTATTCGTATTTAAGGACCTGTCGACATGTTCACATGTTTTCGTCCGTCATGACGCAGTTCGAACACCACTGCAACAGCCGTAAGATGGGCCGTTCGAAGTCCTCGAGAGAAGCACGAAGCATTTCACAATTCAGCGCTTAGGAAAGAAGGTTGTCGTCTCAATAGACAGGTTGAAACCTGCCTTTGTCTTGGGAACAGAACAGGAGACGACCAACAACATCGCCACACCTACGACCATTACAGGAGCAAGCCGTCGAGTCGTGGCTCCTGCACGTTACAACCCATGGGAAATTCGTTCGCCCTCTCACTGGTAGGGGGGTATGTGGCGACTCTGCCTCTAATGATCCACCAGACAAGGTGGATGCCAAGAATGAAAAAGTCTTCAACTGTTTTTAAATTAGCTCTGGTCGGATCTCCGACGATCGAGGATCACATCTTGGATTATATTTATAATCGTTCATAAATAAACATTTCTCTTCATTTACGCTTCATCGCTCACTCTTACAGTAGATACAAAGCGAAGCGAGGCGTCTAACAACAGTGCGTCGACGGGGCGATTTAGCTGGCCGAAACGAGCGCCTCTCTGCGGCGGAGGATTTCCTCTTTCCACCGACGCCATCAAAACGACCAGCATTTGTCGGTTCCCACCGGCCTTTTTAATTGCATAAACACATGATTCTTTTGAAGCATAGACAAGATGGCCGACTGGCGAGACCGAAGCAAACTTATTCTGTGCTTGAATTACCCCGAGTTTAAATTTTAATTTCATGACTGCGCCAATCTTAACTTTTTGCATACAACATCGAAGGGGAACAACAAAACTCGAGCACTTTGTGGTTAGAAAAATATAAAACGCTCGCTCGTTGCCCATTTTCTCGATGCTGACCGTCGGGGTCAAAGGAAACCGGCCTGTTGTCATGACGCCGATCCTGCCGACGCAAATTCTTTTCTTAGCAACGCGAGACGTAACAATATGGCGGCCGCTGGAGTGGTGCTGTCAGAGAGCGTGTGGCAAAAAGTTAATATTAAGTGTGCAAAATGCAAAAGAAAGGTAACTATAGGCATAGACTGTATCGTGTGTGGAAGTTCTCTACATTGGAACTGTGCTGAAGTTACAGAACAAAGTGATACCAATGCGTGGACTTGCAAAATGTGTGCGAAGGCTAACAGCGAGCCAGCTGACGTTTCGAAGCTGTCATTGATAGTGAGTGAACTTCGTGATGAAATTGATTTGTTAAAGAGTACAGTTCAAGTCCTTAAATCGGAGCTAGAAGAAGTTAAAACGTCCAATAACACTCTAAAATCTCAATTGCCTAATGCACAACAAAGCTTTAAGAACTCGACTTCAAATTCAACTTCAATGCCGGCAACGCCCACGTCGCCAACTGGGGATGCAATGGGGATACTAACCCTACAAAACTCGTCTAAAAAAGTAGTCGGGAATAAGATAGCATCGCGAGTTAGTTTTTATGAGGCAACTAATAGTAAAGATGAGTTAGACTGTGCAGATCTGACCAGAAATAAGGAAACAGAAGATAAGAACACCGTCGATGAGAAATCAGCGGAGGTGGAAGTCTGGGGGGACTCATCACAAGGCGATTCAATTTCAATCAAGACGACGAAATTACCTGTCGAAGAAAATTCGCCGACTACTAAGGTCATTATCGAGAGTGGAAGCGCATCGGGAGAAAAGATCTTCAATGTAAAGCAAGACGATATCAAGAAAATTAAAGTTGTTGTTGTAACTGATAGTCACGGGCGCGGTCTCGGTAAAATACTCTCTGATAATCTTACTAATAATTATGAAGTTAATGTTTTTGTGAAACCTGGGGCAAATCTTGGGGTTATTGTAAACAAAGCATTACAGGAAGCTGAAAAAATGCGGGGTGGGGACTGGCTAGTGGTAATGGGTGGATCAAATGACATTGGTATAACTCCGCTCCCATTATTAAGTGCAAACTTAAAAAAACTTCTTCCCATTAGTTTAAAATGCAAACTAATTATCACCTCCATACCTAGGCGTGATACAAAGGAATCCAAGGAGTGGAATCTAAATAAAGTCATAAGAAAGACAAATATTGTTATGCATAACGCAGTGAATGATTCAAAAAATAAATGTGCAAAGAATAAAAGATTCAACTTTCTTGATAAGAAAATTTTCAAAGAACATTTAGATACAGATGGCCTACATCTAAATGTACAAGGCAAAACAATACTCTGTGATTCAATTATTCACTTTTTACCTATAACTAAGCTAGATAGACCAGTACATCTACTGAACTTCATGGAAAAATGGCTAATAAATAAACAATCCAAAGGAAGAAATCTTAACACATATTCCATAGGAACAAACATACAGAAAAGCGATAAACAAACTGATAGTGTTGATAAGTCCACTTTTTTAGAGCGGTGGCTGAAAATAATGAAGGTACAATGAGCTCGAATAAATCTGATTCTCTTTCTGAACAGCCTCACGCCGTTGCCATTCACAAGCAAAAAGCAAACAAGTTCACATTATTACATATAAACATACGAAGCATTACAAATAAAATTGATGCATTAGAATTAGAAATTAAAAATATGAATAAACATATTGATATACTTTGCATATCGGAACACTGGTTACCCAAAGATCATGTTGATGTTGCTGTGATCAGTAACTTTACGCATGTAACTATGTTTGGTAGACAATTCAAAAAAGGAGGGGGGGGGGTCTCTATATATATATTAATAATAATGCAAATATAGAATATGTAATCAGATCAGATATTAATGAGTATGCGATTGAAGGTACTTTTGAAATATGTGCAATTGATGTAAAATCTCCGGAAATAACTACTATTGTATCCTGCTATAGGCCACCGAACTCGAACATAAACAACTTTATTGACAATCTCACAGTACTACTTGATTATATTGCCATTAAGAACACTGATATCATTATCTGTGGCGATTTTAATATAGATATTAATGACCCCAAATATGGGCCAATTTTTCTGGAAGTACTTGCCGTTGCCAATTGTAAAGTATTAAATAGAGAACCAACGAGAATTGCGACTTACAGAAGTAAATACAAAAATGTTACATCGTATTCTGTTATCGATAATGTAATAACCAATTGTGCATCAACCGACCAATTTGAAAACATAGATTTAGGTCTTTCAGATCACTTAGCGCAATATGTACGAATAAGTGGAAAATCCCTTGTAAATATAGAGTCCAAGCCAAACTTAATTTCATATAGGTCATTCACTGAGCAACAAAAGGACCTCTTCCTGTTGTTATTGAGTGAGATGAATTGGGACTTAGATCTTGAAATTGATGAGGTTAATAATGCGTACAATATGTTCGCTGAATTGTTCTATAAATGCTTTAATACGGCTTTTCCACTCATTCATAAGAGATGTAGGAATACACAGGTTAAAACAAGCAAGGATTGGTATACACCAGAATTACTTGCAATAAATAATGAGGTAAAGGAATTATATAAAGTTTTTAGGATAACTCGTAATATCAGTGATGAACGATCATATCATATGTTAAATAAACGATACTACCATGAAATTCAGTCTGCTATACGTAACCATAATGCAAAACTAATAAGCGAAGCCACAAATAAGGCTAAAGCAGCATGGTCAATAGAAGGAAAAAATCGTAAAAGTAAAAGAACTGTCCAAAAAAATGATATAGTATTAAATCACAATAATCAAGATATTACTAATTATAACGAAATCACGAATTTATTTAATCAACATTTCATTGATATTAATAGTGTCCAGGGTTCTGAGGATAAGCATAATGATATACCAAGTGTGGCACATAATTTTTTCTTATTCCCACTAGAGAGGAAAGAGTATTACGAGATTATGCAAAAGATAACAAAAAAAAGGACGGCCGGATTTGATGAATGCCCGCCCTATATTCTAAAAAATGCAGCATTTGAATTGTCATCACCCCTTTTATACTTAATAAACCTGTCCTTCACAACTGGTGTTTTTCCTGATGCACTAAAAAAATCAGTTATCACTCCATTATTTAAAAATGGAGAAAAATCTCATATGTGTAACTATAGACCACTCGCAATACAATCGGTTTTCTCAAAATTATTTGAAAATGCATTTTGTAATAAATTAGTCGCGTACCTTGAAAAATATCTATTATTAAATGACTCTCAACACGGTTTTAGACAAAAAAGATCGACAACAACAGCGGTTCTAAATTTTGTTAATACATTATTAGCTAATCAAAAACCTAACACTCGGTCTTTCGGTATTTTTTACGATTTTAGTAAAGCTTTTGATATGGTTACTCATGATTTACTTCTTAAAAAACTAAATTTAATTGGTGTCCGGGGAATACCTAATAAATGGATTCAATCATTTTTATCTAACAGGCGCTAGATTGTCAAATTGACCCATTCATCTCGAAAAACATATATCTCAGAGGAAAGAATTGTAAACATGGGAGTACCCCAGGGATTGACAATAGCGCCATTATTATTTATAATATTTACTAATGATATAACAACATACATTGATAAAGGAACAATAACGACTTTCGCTGATGATACAACTCACCTTATTTGCCATGACAAAGATGAATTACATAAAATAAGTAAGACAGCTATTAAACAAATGACAGATTGGAGTTTAAATAATCGATTAATATTAAATAGTAAAAAAAGTGTCATTATTGATTTCAAGCTAAACGGTAAAAATAACAACTATTCAGAAAATCCTCTTTTGTATTTGAATGGGAAAAGTATTTGTGTATTACAAGAAACCCTATTTCTTGGATTAACCATTGATTGCAGATTGAAATGGGATGGCCATATTAACAAAATCGCATTAAAAATAGCTTCTGGCTGCTTTCTCATTAAAAGAATACTAAAAATTAGTAACTGTAAAATCGCTAAAATGGTATACTTCGCTTATGTTCATTCCAAATTAAATTACGGAATTATCCTTTGGGGACATTCTTATACGAGTAAACTTTTTAAGCTTCAGAAAAAAGCTATTAGATATTTGGCAGGAGCAAGCCTAGATCCAACTACCCCGGGACTGTATTATAAGGATTCATGTAGACCATTATTTAAACAATTTTCAATTTTACCACTGGCCTGTATTTACATACATAATATAATTGTACATGTTGTTAACAAAAAAATTGTTACCAATGATTATAATCAGTTAAGATGTAAAAGTAAATATAAAATAGAATTTGGTAAATTAAATAGGGGCCCTGAAGCTATGGGAGTCCACCTTTTCAACAACCTACCTCAAAATATAAAAAGGAATAAGGATGATAAACAGTTCAGTGAAATTTTAAAAAAGTATCTTTTATCACATTGTTTTTATAATATTAATGAATTTTCACATTTCACTTAAAGAATTATTATTGTATTTTATTTTTATTATTTTATCGATATTATGAATATGACATACCAATATCTGTAATTAGATCAATCTGGTTGTAAAATAAATACAAATACAAAATACAAAGGTCGTGGAGCGTTCATCACCATGGCGATCAGCCCAATTCAGAAGCGTAATGATGCCGGTAGTGTCGGACTGGCCCGGAGCCGCAGGGGGCCCGAGCTAATTGACCGAGGGGGCCCCCAGTTTTCCGACCAAGGGGCCCCTTAAATAGGGGTAATTTTGGGAGGCAGCAAGCCGCGTGCTTCTATGTGTGTGTGATCGGCAGATGTGTCATGTCTAATGAAACCGAAAAATCAGTCTATGACCCTTTTTTTTGGGAATGAAAACTTGGAAGCGAGTAGGGGATTCAATTAATCTAAATATCCTCAGGGGCCCTAAGGACCTACTCGCAGCCGGGGCACTTGGGTAAAGCCAGTATGACTCTGGACACCGGGCGCGTTGAAAGGAAGCTTTGCCGATTATCGATTCAGGATCGTTTGTACCCCAGACCCGGGAAGAAAAGAAAGAAAGAAAGGAGGGTAGCGTGGAGAAGAAAGGAGAGTAGCGTGGGAAAGAAAGGAGGGTAGTGTGGGGAAGAAAGGAGGGTAGCGTGGGGAAGAAAGGTGGGTTTAGCGTGGGGAAGAAATGAGGGTAGCGTGGGGAAGGAAGGAGGGTAGCACGGGAAAGAAAGGAGGGGAGCGTGGGGAAGAAAGGAGGGAAGCTCGGGAAAGAAAGGAGGGTAGCGTGGTGGAGAAAGGAGGGTAGTGCGGGGAAGAAAGGAGGGTAGCGCGAGAAAGAAAATAATGTGATTTTCACTTTTAAGCCAATGGCATGAGGGGGGCTGAGGTTTATTGCGTGGTCAAACTTTTATGATTCCCTTGTACTGCAAATTTGCAATGAAGCAACCGCTTGCAAAAAAATCACAATTAGCTAGCAGTTGCAATCGCAAGCAGAAGCAACCAAATGAAAACTTGCGAGCACTTGCAAGCGATTGCAAGCATCGCTTTCAGAGAACAAAATACTGAATGACTAGCGATGATCTGCAGAGCGTAAAGCTGGGTTTACAGTTGGGAATGTTGGTGACACGATGTCGTCAACATTGGCTCGGCCACCAACCAGCGACTCTGGATGTGCATGACGTCATTTTCGCTACTCTGCTACGGAGTCTCTGATTGGGCCAGAGCCAATGTTGATGACATCGTGTCACTGATATTTCTAGCTGTAAACACAGCGCGTAATAAAGCAGATAAAAGCTAGTGTAATATAACAAAGTCGCCCCTGCCACGCACACTGTTCCACCCCTTCGCTAGCGGGAACAATCAAAGCTTGTGGGCGAGCAGGAAGTCGGAGGCCTTTCGGAGTGGCTATGGTCACGGCAAGATATGACACGTACTATCTGTGTATTGGGTGTATGAGTCCGAACGCCCCCCCCCCCCCCCCCCGCAAACACTGCACCGACGATTCAGAAAGAAAGGGCGGCCAGAAAATAGTATCTGGCACGAGCCAAAAGGGAACGTACAGCTCTGGACTTTGTAAGTGAGCTAGTCGAATATCGGCTATGTCCTCAGAAAGGTTTGGCTGAAATTAGCATAGGTATGCCAGGTACCGACCACGTGGCTAACCACATGGATACAAGGCATGACGAGTGATGGTGGGTCTGAATCTCGTTTTTATAAACCAGTTCTTTTATCTGCAACTTCTTTCCCCTTTGAAATGACAAACGATCAAGCTGACAAATCGATACTCTATCGAGGTTTGCATGAGATTTCACAGTCACCAAATGTCATCAAATCCGTAATTTTTAAGTAACAAGAAAGATTAAAACACTTCCTCGGTCTTCCTTTAAAAAAAAAATATCAAATGCATTAGTTTTGCAATATTTTCGGAAAATATGGCATTCACTATGAGATAGAATTAAATTTTCATAATTGAACGTGTCATTTCAACCCGCCGGGACGAGGTATAGCCATCAGAAAGGTATGGACTCCGGCACGACAAATGACTTGATCGAGAGCTGATAACAGAGGTAATAAAGAGGAATAAAATTAAATCGCATTGCGGACGCAAACGTTTTCCAAAAATCTAAAGAATTGACTTTATAATTGAGTTTGTCTCAAAGAACAAACACATGCTGTTTTTGATTTAATGTTTTACCTCTAAAATTACGCATTTTTGGCCTTTTTACGGCCATTTTACGCATTTTCATGCTAGCATGCGAAAGTCGAGTGATCAAACAATGCGCATGTGTTCTAATGATCATGAAAAAATAATATTTATAATGGCAAACCAGTTTTATTTTCATTATCAGTCTTGCTAAAGCCCTATCTATATCAATGAACCGCAGAGGGAACAAATTTATTCACTCTCGCATCGCATTTTGGAAACGTTGGCAGGATATGTCCACTGGCCCCGTAATACTAGAGTAGCCGTTTTGGGCATGATAGAGCACGAACACCTATCACCCCGAGCTGCTGGAGAGCATTTTGGCGTTTCGGCGGCAACCGCGTAGAGATGGTGGAGACACTCCGATCACAGTTCTCAGGTACTAGACCTTCCTTGCAATTCTTATGAAAATCAGAAAGGGGTTGTTTATAAAAGACTGATAAATCTTAAAAACCAAGATGCACTTAATACCGCACTGAAAGCTGCAGATTGGAGTGCAATATATGCCACTGAGTCCCCAGACAAACAATATGAAGTCTTCAGTAATATCTATAGCTCATGCTTTAAAAAAACCTTCCCTATTAAGAAAATATCCAGGAAACACAAATACACAAGAGCAAATTGGATCACAAAAGGAATAAAAATATCATGTAAACACAAAAGGAATCTAGTGAGCTTGACTAAACATTTTAGCAATTCTCTAGTAATAAAAACATTCTATGAGCTTTATTGTAAAATTTTAAGACAAGTGATTAAACTCGCTAAAAAAATAGATGTAGGGAAAGAAATTAAAGAGTCTGAGAACAAATCAAAAGCAACATGGGAAATAATAAATAACCAATTAAAGAAACAGCAAGAAAATAAAAGGCCAAAAAACATAGAAATTCTTAAAGATGGGCAGGTACACAATGAGCCAATCCAAATATCGCACATGTTTAACAACTATTACACAGGCATTGCACAAGAGATTACTAATAATATAGATAGCTCTAATTTAAGTTACAGAGAATTCCTAAAAAATAGCCCTGGAGTAAGTAAATCTATTTTTATGGCACCAACCACTATTAAAGAAATCGCAGATATCGTGGCTAAACTAAAAAATAAGCGATCCAGTGGTTTGGATGAAATTCCAATATCAGTCGTCAAGAAAAGTATTGGATATGTTGCATGCCATTTGGCGTTTATATTTAACAACTGTCTGGCCGAAGGAGTGTTTCCGGAGATCTTAAAAAGGGCAAAGGTTATTCCCATATACAAAAAAGGAAACTCCAAATTAATGGAAAACTATAGACCAGTCTCTATCTTGCCAGTTTTTTCAAAGGTCCTTGAATCAATGATCAAATCGCGTATCACAAACTTTTTCGAATCACATAATGTTATATCAGAATCACAAGGTGGTTTTGTAGAAAAAAAATCAACAAGTCATACAATATACAGATTTATATCACAGTTAATTGACAGTGTAAATAAGAACAGATCTGTAATAGGCTTCTTCTGTGATCTGAAAAAAGCGTTCGACTGCATGGACCATGGTATTCTTATTGATAAATGTGCATACTATGGGATTAGAGGAGTGGCTCTGAACTTAATAAAATCCTACCTGAAAAATAGGTCACAGACAGTAGAAATTGTCCAACAAGACAATAATGGAACAGTCAGAAAAGTCCACTCCAGACCGGAAACAGTGAGGGTCGGGGTGCCACAGGGCTCAATTTTGGGCCCCCTCCTTTTTATCATTTTTATAAATGATCTGCCCTTTAATATAAAAAACGCAGAATTATATGCTGATGATACCAGTCTGTTGGCATCGGCATACAAAAGTGACATAAACATGCTAAGAGAGGAGGCAGAAAATAAAATAACAGACGCAACAACCTGGTTTAGAAACAATAAACTTATACTTAACGACACAAAGACAATCTCTATGTCCTTTTCAATATCGGAAGAAGAAATGTAAAACTCTTGCCAATTGTTAACCATGCAACAAACAAGGTGATCGAAAATGTTCAAGTAGCCAAATTCCTTGGTCTAACGATCGACAATAAACTGAAGTGGGGCTTTCACATCGAGAGCCTGGCGTCCAAGTTATGTAGCGCACTTTATTCAGTGAGGGAAATTCGCAAAATTGCAGACATTAAAACAACAAAAATGGTATATTTCGCAAATTTTGAATCTAGAATACGGTATGGACTAGAATTCTGGGGAAATGCCAGCAAAAGTAAAAAAATATTTGTTCTCCAAAAAAAAGTAATTAGAATCATAATGGAAAAAAAAAGAAGGACGCACTGCAAGCCACTTTTTAAATCGCTGCAAATTTTAACTTTTTATAGTTTATACATTTTAATAATAACTGTGAATATTAAAAAAAGATTTGATAGTTTCCTAAAATTAAAGACCAACACCACTATTTTACCAGAAACAGGGAAAATATTATTAAGAACCATCACAAAACCCTGAATTCACCAGAAAATGTAGGAGTAGACATTTTCAATAGGCTGCCGGAAAATGTAAAAAACACACCTTCTCTATCTGAATTTATAAAACGGTTAAAAATTTTGTTAATTGACAAGGCATGCTACAGTGTCAGTGAGTTTATAAGCAGTCTTTAATATAAGTATTGGTTAATTTTTGTTATTTCTTGTATTTATGAATACTTTTTTAAGTTTTACATCTGTGTGATTTTATATATATTATATTTTATAGACTCTTTGATTCTTTGTTTTATTGACAAATGCCTGCGAGCACAATTTTAGTATTCTTATTTTTATTAATAGTATTTTATTGTATTTCTATTGTTATTTGTCAATCTTATATTGATCAAAATATGTCTGTACACCAGCATTTTTTTAATGTAATGGTTTAAAACGACAATAAATTAAATTAATTAAACTATAGTGACACTGGCAGCATGGAGCGCAGGTAAATATATTTGCACATTATTTTAATAGAATAATAATATGCTTGTCAGTTTTAAACTCCCAATAAGCGTAGGAATTGTTTACTCCATAGCTGAGGAAGATGTTTTAAAAACATTATGATTTTCTTAATCTGTATGTTTGATATTATTTTTAATGATGACGAATGTAAACAAAGTCTGCATGCCACTGTGAACTGACACAAACTCGTTTAGGCCGGGCACTGGAGCGCAGCGCGTGTCTACGGAGGCGCAAGACGACGCCTTGACGACGCTGGCCGCCAACAACCCTTTCAACCACTCGACGTGGCTGACGGCGACCAGCAACTTCCCTGGCTGCACCAGGACGGCGAGAAGGAGGCTTCGCGAAGTCGGCCTGATCGCCCGACGAGCAGCCATCAAGGAAGTCCTGACCGACGACCACCGCGTGGACCGGATGGCGTTCGCGTCCGCCCACCTCGACCACGACTGGGGACGCGTCGTCTTTTCCGATGAGTAGGTGTTTTCATCGGCGAAGATGGGCCACTGATTGTGTATCGGCCCAACAACTCGCGCTTCGACCCCGACTACGTCTTCCAGCGCCAGCAGAGCGGTCGCTTCTCAGTGAGCACCTGGGGCTGGATTTCGGCGGCGGGGGGTGGAGTGCTGTGGCGGGTGGACTGCAACCTCTCGGGCTCCAGTATCGGGACATCCTGCGGGATGTAATGGTCCCCTCTGTTCGGGTTTTATACCCAGACGGACCATTTGAATTCCAGCAGGTAAGAATCAGCTCAATATCCAACCCATGAACGCATAATTATAAACATAATATCAAAAAATAAATAACATGGTATTGCTCATTTCCAGGATAACAGCCCGATACATTATGCCCACGTGGTGCAGGACTGGCTGGCCAACCAAGCCGACATCGAGCCTTTGGCTTGGGTTCCTCGGGGTTGTGATCTCAACCCCATCGAGAACGTGTGGGCGGAGGTCGTCCGCACGATGAAAGATCGTTGGGTGCAGCCAGCCAACAGGGACCAGCTGTGGGACGCCGTGGAGGCCGCGTGGCTGGACGTCACCGAGGAACCTCTTTTCGTGCAGACACTCGTCGAGTCCATGCCGCGCCGAATGGCCAAAGTGCTCGAGTACGAGGGAGGCTGGACGGGCTACTGAACCAATTAGCTCGCTTTTCTTTTCTTTACATTATTATTTGTCGTGTGCGGAAAACACACGCGCTTTGCCAATCAGAATCTAAATGGCAAAGCAATCCAACTTGTGTTCTAATTGATTTCCCTCTCCGTCATTCCTGACAAGAAAGATTTCTGTTCGATCCCAATTAATCCATGAATCATCCGTTGATGAATATGAGCTATGTTTATTTTGACAGGAATTAGAGATTGCAAAATTTGCAAGATTGCAAGATTTTGCAAAGTTTGAGGACCTGTGCTGGCGGTGCAGATTTGGCCCCAACAGCGTGCGCTGCGATTAAAGCTGCCCGATTTGCTGCGCATGTGCAGGCGGCGAAAGCCATGGCGAACGTCGAGCTAGACTTGGGAATCGCGTTCAAGGATGAGCGCCCAATTGATTGCCATAAACAAACACTCAGGAAAAGAGTTAAACAAAATATAAACTACTCAAAATATGGTGCAGAAAGTTTGCAGACACGAAATAAAAATCGAGCATATTATTGTCACGAATGTATTGTCATCTATATTCGCATGGCTGATGTTCAGGCGGGAGAATCGAGTAAATCTTCAGGCAGAAAATTCAGCTATACAACCTGCTGTAGTGGCCAGCCTATAGCTACATCCAGCAATAGCTATTGATAAGCAATTACAGCGATAATGCAATGTACACTTGCGCAAACATAAAGTGAGCCAGCCAAAGAAATATACAAGTCCATTTTAGGTTCGTTTGAGAACAGTGTCGGTATCGGCCAGGTACTGAACACGTGGCTAGCCATGTGCTTTTGTGGACTTTGAACTAGTTTGAAAAACCCGTTTCCATATCAGTTACTGCTCTGCTCTGTCAAATATGGATCAGAAAAGATCATGATTCGGTTCACTCTGGCGTTTTGCACGATGTTGGCACATTTATACAAGTATAGAATGCGTAATTTTGGAGATAAAATTAAAAAAACTATTTGCATCTTTTCTTTACAACAAACACTAATATAATATAATTTTTCCATTATTGTCGTAGAAGTTTGTTTCCTAACAAAAAACGATGTGCTTTATTTTAATTGCTTGTGTTATCTCTCAATCAAAGTAGTCGATCGTACCGAGACCCGACCTTTTCGATGGCTGCTCGCCCAGGCGGGTCGGGGACAACGAGACGCGTTCAACGCGTCTCGACGCGTTTCAACGCGTTCGAGAATTGACATTTGGTTTAGATCTCCTTAGATCTCGTTAATTCTTCTTAAAACTTGTTTGAGAATTGGCCCCCCGGGGCGTAATAGCTTTATTTTAATTGGAAGTGCACATTGAAATTGTTCAACCCACATTTGATGAAGCAGAAAGACTGCAACCAGTAAGGGGCAGAATCAAGAAAAGGAAACACCGGATACACCTTTAGCCGCTATCATAAAGTTGGGCAAGGTCCACGGGTATTTTCATCGCTCTAACCAGTTTTAACCTGCACTGATTTTCATCCCAGCCCACACGTCGCGACTTGTAATATTTTACTGGCTCACTTTATGTTTGCGCAAGTGTACGGCTGGCTAGTGCGTGCCTCAGGGTGCATACTGACCATCCCCTAATTCCTAGGTGACCAAAGCGTCACACGACAGTGATAGTTTGGATCCCCATCGCGACGGTCGCCCGACATCGGCACCAGATAGTCGTCCGCCATGGGACATCATCACTTATAGCTCGCACCTGTATATAGTAAGTAAGTAACTATCAACCAACAATAAACCTGCACACTTCTATGCCAATATTTAGTTTACTTATTTAGTATAGTAAGGTCGGGATCCTGACAACCTCGTGGTGGCAGCGGCTCACGTTAGCACTCCAAGCATATTATGTATGTGGCGTAAAACCCCACATCATAACAATGGTAGTCAGCAGTGGGATTTTCGTAACATCAAGCCAGTAGATTCATTGTTATAATTTAAATTCACTGCATTTGTACTGTCCTTATTTTTTTTTCTCTTTAATTTTTTCTTTTAACATTGGTTTCTCTCAATATTGTGTGTTTTCCAATTCAGTAATACTATAGGGTTGGCATAAAGAGTTCAGCATATTACATTCGCTGTATTTTCTTAATTTAAAAAATAATCAAACACTAAACATGCCCGGGAACAAAAACGGGATCGGCGACGGAGAAGAGGCCTAAGGTAAGTCATATTAATAAAGGTGGTATTTTGCCTCTAGTAGACTACTTTGACGTGAAAGAAAATGAAGATGTGGTTTCATTTTTGGAAAGTGTCTCAAGGGTGGGCCAGATGGGCAACTGGTTGGATGAACACAGCTAATTTTGTATTTGTATTTGTATTTGTTTATTTTCAAATTGACCCGTATACACAGATATTGGCATTGGCAAAGTAATAAAATCTAAGATAGTTACATGTAAGACCATTCTATTAAAATTAGGTAAAATGTATGTACTCATCTAATGTATAAAAACAATGTAATAATAGGAATTGTTTTAAAATGTCTATTGTAAAGTGCGATGTGAAGCCAGGGATTTTGTGAGGGGAGAGGCAGACCTTAGTACGGCTACCTTTAAAAAACTTAGCGAGGCTTTAAAGGGGCACACAACCCGTTTTACGACTATTCGGCTCCAGAAAGACAGTTTCGGGGCGAAAACAATCGTACAAGCGGTTATTAGCGCCGCTCAGCGTATACCCGCCCGCAGCGCGTTGAGCGAAAAGAGTGACGTCAGCCTATCTCAGGCAGTGCCATGCTACGCGCGCTACAGCAGGCAGCAGCCTCAGTTTGTCACTTGCACTGGTGGAGTTCGGCTGCTAATTGGACTAAATATGATATTTTTCTCGGTCTTCGGGTGCAACAGATTCAACGCATCACTGTCAATAATAAAATTTTGAGAAGATCGATGTTCGGTAATACATGTGTGTCCCTCCCTAACTTTACGCACCGACTCGGCTTCAGAGCAACACAAGCGCTCGTGTTCAGTGAGCATGTACACACAACGATTTCAAGTACACCAACTATTGTTGCCTTTTCTCCCTGCTAAAACATTTACAGATAATCCGGCGCGAACTTCTTGTATTAATTTTGTATTTTCGATTTCACTGTCAGAATACTCGGGTTCGAATTGATACGGCTGGATCACTTCGTCTGCCATGACTGTACTATACCCACATGTGAACCCATCAGAATCTTTGTTTCGACTTGCAAGCATGGACATTTTATAATGAAGTTGACACAGCAAACCTAATTTTAGCTCGCTCTTTATAATAGCAGTCAAAGCTCAAAACACCCATTGCTAAAACTCTATCTACGTCTCCGAGCAGCAAACGGAGCTAGCTGGCACGCCGGCAGCCGCGCGCCGGCAGCCGCACGCTGGCTAGCCAGCATAGTAGTGATATCGTGACGCAGCGCGCGGCTGCGCGCAAAACGAAAATATCAAAATTCGGTGCTTGCGATTTTTTTTCCACGTTGCAACATTCACGAATCCATCACACGAATCCATCCCAACACGTGCTAAATGGTTTAAAAACACATCCAAACTAATTTTTTCCATCTTTAATTGCACGGTACACAGTCAAAGAGGGAAGCATCGCAAGACAACAGCGGTTATAAGACTGTTTACAGCGTCCAGGCGAAACGGTTAAACAATTTGCCACCCGGTTGAAAATTGTGGGGGGCCAAACGGTAGACACAAAACCCGGAGACGAGGGATACGTGTTTGACACTTTAAACTTGAAGGCAAGCTTACTTGCAGTTTTCCTCAAAGGAATTCGCGATGAACTTAAGCTGGTAACGAGAGCTCACCAGCCTAAGACGCTCGAGGAGGCCTTGTCCTTTCCAAGTGACATCGAGGAGTCAAAATTGTGTTCAAACAAGCGGGTAACCATAGGGGCAATGAGAGATTATGTTGTCAGTTGTCAAAATCGTGGTGACCAGGGACATGGGGTTGACTCCTGCCCCACTCTTCTTTGTGTGAAGTGCAACCGACAAGGGCACTTCATGGTGGCATGCCCCAACCCTACAAATAGATATTTAAAGCCAGCAAATCAAATAAAATGTTTTAATTGTGGCAAGCTGGGTCACATTAGCAGGGAGTGCTGGGGACCACGGCAACAGAGACAACAGCAGTATCAGCAGCAGCAGCCACAGTTCCAGGCGATGGCTACTCCATTTTACCAACAGCAGCAGCCTTATTCGTTTCATCAGATTAGCCACCAGCAGATGGTGCCACCTTTCAATCAGCCACCGCCGTCTCCACACTCCCAGTTTCAACGGCAGCCTCCACCACAGGCAATACAGTTTCAGCAGCAATATGCATCACAGGTAAGCCGACAAAATTTAAACATGAACTGCTCCGTGATGAATCCCTAATCGCGGGAGCGATAGCAGACGAGGACGTCGTGGGCATTGGGGAGACCATAGCCGATATCGCACTGATCGGTGAAGGTAAGGCCTTGCCATTAGCCGTTTTGGTCGATAGTGGGGCAATGGTTTCTATTGTTCAAGAGTCGATTTTAAAATTAGGGAATATTCAGGTGACACAGAAAGACAGGGAAATAGTGGGAGTGACCGTTGAACCACTACCCATCGTAGGAAAATCGTGGGTGAACTTTCAGCTAGGATCCAATGTAAATAAACAATAGTAATTAAGGACGATGCCGGGCTGCGGAATAAAGGAATTTTAGGCAGAGATTTTTTGAAGCGACATTCGTTAGTTGTAAATTTTCACAACGACACCAAATGCGATAGGAATTATGAGAAAATAGTAGATTTGAGTATAAATAGAGATTGCCGGTACAGTAACTATCGTAGCTCGAAAATTGATCTTCAGTGCGAGAGACTGGTTGGTTTGAGAAAACACCCTTGCGTAGAATTCGCTCGAAAACCTAAATCGCTCCGAGAGCTTGCATGCTGGAAGGCAACAGAATTGCGCCTCACTGTAATGTACATTGGACCACACATCTTCAAGGATATATTGTCTAAGGCATTTTATGAACATTTTCTCTGCCTCCATGTGGCAATGAGAATTCTTGCCTCTCCAGGACTCGGCATTACACGAAACGGGTACGCAAAGTCACTGATGCGTCATTTCGTCACCGTTTTTGGATTGTTGTACGGAAAACATTTGATGTCGTATACAACATACATGACTTGGTCCATTTACCAGACGATGTGCTGCAATTCGGCCCAGTCGATGACTTCATCGAGTAAGAATTTGAGAACCATTTGCAGGCTGTTAAAAAGCTTGTTCGCAAGGGCGACCGCCCTTTGCAACAGGCTGCGAACCGGCTTCATGAAAAGAAGATTGTGCTAAATGCATCCCTCAAGAAAAAGACGTTGGCCAATGCTGATACAGAAAATGCCGTTTGTGTCGGAAAGCATAATATGAATGGGCCACTTGCAAGTGATGCAGGCAATCCGCAGTATGGGTCAATAAAATTGCGTGGCTTCACTTACTCCATAAAAATGCCAGATAATTGCTGCATCTTGGAAAATGGATCCATTGTGGTGGTCACGAACATTGCGACATTTGGTGGAGATCTGTGTGTAATTGGCAACCGCTTTACAGTAAAAGAGAACACTTTCACAGTCCCCTGCATTTCCTCTGAAGTTGGGATTTTTTTGGCAAAGCGCTTATCCACTTATTTGCGGAAATGGCCCATATCTAAAATTAGATCCAAAGCTATGCTGATCCCACAGGATGACCAAAGCTATTTAGTGCTCACCTTGCTCCATGGGATGCAGAAAATATAGAGTAGGTGGGCGTGGACCAGAATGTAAGTTTAAGCCCAAATCCATGCAGATTTAAAAGTTTTGATGCTGTTATCCTTGTGGAAGCAATTGTGTTGCATTATGTATCCAACCAAATTACGTACCTATCTACAAATTTTGTTCCAGGTAATGTACAGTCTTGTGGACTTCGGGGGAGCAGGGGAAACGGGAACCTAATTAGTTCCGAACACCTGGCTGCACTCCGAAGAAGGGCAGCAGTTCAGCTGGTGGCCGCCTAAGGGCATGTCTGTGTCAAAAGCGGTCGAGTGGCGGACAATACCTGTGGCTCCCGATTGGCAGCAGCATCTGGTGACAAGGGTCGTTTTGGAGTTTGGTAAGACCACGTTCAGTTAAAGGCATTGATATGCTTGCTGGCAATACCTTTGAATATTTGGCATTTGGATAGCTGCTATGTGGTTTATGAACTGCAAATACAAATAATTGAGCCACAATGATAATTACGTTGTAATTTCAGACAATTATAAAGATGGAAGGTCCGCTCTCGCCAACGTAGAGAATGCGAGCAATACTGAGGATATTGCCGCGACGTCCACCAAGAAGGGAAGAAAGAAGAGGCCGGTGACTAACGACGACTACATTTACAGCAGCAGCGAAAGTGTCGTGAGGTTGCCTTTGGCACCTTTGATTCCAAGCTCCAATTTTTTCGTGTCCGAAACTGAAGACGGTAAATATCTACAGCTATCTGCCGTTTTCACAGATCTGTTGTAAAATTTCCGACAGTTTCCAAATAGTTTTCTTTTTGCTCTAGATACCCATCCGAAGAAAAACCCCAGATGCCGCAATTCAGAAGGTAGGTAACATACCTTTCAGCTCCTTGCTCTGTAGCATCGTTGGGCGTGCTCTAATGTTTTTGTTCTTGTTGCAGATTCGTTGCCGAAGAAAGACGAGGGAGGTAGCAGCCGCTCCCACAAAAGTGGTCGAAGCGGCTCCCTCAGCTCGCGTCGTCGCTTTTTGACTGGTAGGTACCGTAGCTTTCAGCACCTTGCTCTGTAGCATCATTGGGCAGGCTCTAATGTTTGTATTCTTGTTGCAGATTCGATGCCGAAGAAAGACGAGGGAGGTAGCAGCCGCTCCCACAAAAGTGGTCGAAGCGGCTCCCTCAGCTCGTGTAGTCGCGTTTCGACTGGTAGGTAACATAGCTTTCAGCTACTTGCTCTGTAGCATCGTTAGGCAGGCTCTAATGTTTTTGTTCTTGTTGCAGATTCGTTGCCGAAGAAAGACGGGGAAGGTAGCAGCCGCTCCCACAAAAGTGGTCGTAGCGGCTCCCTCAGCCCGCGTCGTCGCTTTTCGACTGGTAGGTTACATGTGGTCACTACCCTGCATGCTGATTGATTTAAGTTTTGATTTACTTTGAATTTTGTTACTATTTTATGATATCTTTTTGCTCTAGTCCCTTCTCCAAAGTACATAGCCATAGCCATGGGAATTTTAAAAAATGTACATCTCCGATGATGGTATGGGTCTTAAATCTTATATGTTAAACCTTAAATTGAGCTCACTCTGTGGGGCTTGGGGCATTTAAAAATAATTGTTATGCAATCTTCACTTGGCCACAGATGTAGATTTTCCAGAAAATCTAATCTAGTTGGATCCTACAGGAGCATGTGACAATTGCTGTATTTAAAAATATTTGTGTGTGTATCTTTTCAGAATGGCGGAATGCAATGGACCGAATGCTGTATGTCATGAGATGCGACATCCAAGATGTACGGGATGTGGGAGAAAGGATTTTAAAGAAAATATCTGGGAAAGTTCCCGATTGTGAAGAAAAGTATGCCGATCTTTTCGCAACTACGCTCCAACTGAAATCAGTTGCCGAGGTTGACAGTTTTGAGGATAAATTGAAAGACCTTGAGTTGCGGAGGGCCTTGGTAAGTTGTGTAATCTTTAATTGCTTCTTTCTCCCTACTTAAGCCCAGACTCTTTCGGTGGTCAACTAGTATTTCTTGAATTTCCAGACACATCACCTCTCTTCAGTTGGAGGTGTCAGCGTCGAGACTGCCGTCAGCCGGCTTCTCAGGATTGTTCTAACAGACGAAACTGTCCGGATGTTTACGTGGGAGGGGACGACTGGGAAACGGAAGCTGTCGGACCTCCTTTTGATTTCGTGTTTATTTGGTAAGCATTTGTCTTTTATTTCAAGCAGTGACTGGTATAACAATGTGAAAGAAATTTCATCCCAAGTCTCATTATTCACTTCTCAATATTTTTTGCTTTATCGTTTGTGGAAATTTGTCTTATTCACAAAACAAATTGACAAGGCAAGAAGATGGTCACAAAAAAATGGCAAAATGTAATGCAGTAAATAAAATTTATTACCGTTATTCTCTTTTAAAACCGTTGTTCTTTAGCTTCAACATATTTTTCACATTGTATACGTCTCGCAGAATAAGTTTCATGTATTATGCTTTCTTGTTTCTGCGGCGATCAGAAAAATGCCCAACCTTACAGACGTCACAACCGGAAGGCCGTCACAGCGGAAGGCCAAGAGCTGGGTAGTTCATGCCCAGGATCGCATCAACCAAAGACAGAAGGCCAAGAAGAAAATGTCCAGCGCAGATGCTTAAAGGTGTTTTAGCTACAGTGCAGAGGTCTCTTCGGTGTCTACGCTTTCGCTTGGTCCCTACGTGACGTTCAGAAACTGCTTCCATTTTGTAGATACCGTGAATTACCAAATTTATTATGCGTTCTGTGTATTACCGCTCGATGAGGGTAATGCACTCATATCTTCTACGCCTCGCTCTTATAGCAGGTTATTTACATTAGTCGTGTTAGCTGCGTCAGAACTAGCACGCGTTGTGTAGTCATTATTTCATTAAGAACTGCCAAATTTGTTTTGTGTGCTCTGTGTATTACCGCTCGGTGAGGGTAATGCACTCATCTTTTGTCAACATAGCTTTTGTGTTGTTTAATTACAATAAACGACAATTTTTAATCCATTTTATATCCTACTCATAAAAGCCGTGTCTGTGAGTATGTTTTCACCTCGACTTTCTTTCGTTATGAGTATCTACATTTTTCAAATTTTTTTTGGCCAAATTTAGGGACCATGCTAATTTTCACGTTCTGCAGTGCAACGTGGGGTTTTCGGGGCTGTTTGCCCAAAAAAGGGGCCTTTTTTTGGACAAATTTGTATGAAATTTTGAATATTTTCCTCACTTGAGTTTTCCATTTTGTAGAACTTTTCTTCCTATCTGGGATCCCAAAAACCGCAGGTCGAATTGACACTCGGGGCACCGTCGGGGGGTCGTTTGGCCAACCAGATTTCCCTGAGTTGACGTATAAATTGTTGACGTGAATGCGTAAAATACCTCCCTGGAGACTGCGTCTCCGTGGCTGCTTAGTTAGCACGTTGTCTGTTGGTCGTCTGTGCTGCACCTCCGAGTTGAGGGTTCGAATACGCGCGGATGACAAATTTTGGATTCCAGTGGAAATTGGTTCAACATTTCGACTCCTTCTCCTCTCTATTATTAAGTATTTCAAAACTTGAACTGAAGTGACCATCGGGTTTGTTTTGAAGTTTTTGTATACTTGCTCTCAAATTGATCAACACCCGCTTAGGTTCCGCACCCAAGATTGTCAGCATCCCGTAACTAACGGATAGCACGTTCGCCTGCTGATCGGGAAGTTCGAGTTCAAATCAAGAGGCGGACGACTTTTTCGATTCAAGATTTGTGTTTCACATTTACTGTCAAAGGTTTAAAATATTGTTTAAATCTGGCGATCGGGCAGTGAGTCAAAAATATTCTTTTTTTCTGAGGCAATGTCGACTTATTACATGTTTCATACTGTACGCGGCAAATACCTCGCTCGTTATGGCATCTCCGTGGATATTTGGTTAGCACAAATACATCCTAACCCACCGACGCCGGTTCTAGCACTTCATTAGTTGAAATTTTGAATTTCAGGTAAGTTATGCATTTCAAAATATCATCTGCAGTGGTCTTCTGGGTGATTTTGGCCCTAATTAACACAACTTTTTTTAAATCATAACAATAAACATCAAGGTACCCGATAGGTTTCGACGTTCTACCTCCGCCCCCGCAGCGTTCTGACAGCACTCTCGGCTACTGCATGCAATTTTTGCGTTCAAATCGTGTGTGGAACAATATTTTTTTACCTGTATGTTTTTACAGATTAAAAGAACAACATTAAAATGGGCTCTTTTACGAAAATATTTTCCATATTTTAATTTTTCCCCTTACACCATTTTTTCATTCTGTGGAGTTCTACTTCCGATCACGGATCCTGAAAGCCCCTGGCCGATCTGACCGTCGGTGCGCATTGTGGGTGGGGGGGGGGGGGGAGGGGAGATACGTGTGGACTGTCGGGGTAGACGCATCAGATACATGTGATGGAAGGTATTATGTGTCAGCCATTGGTAACCACGTCAAGAATCGAGCCGAACGTCGCGGGTTCGTGTCTTAAGTTAGTGAGTAAATTTTGGATTTCAAGGAAACTTATGTTCTTCATCTCAACGCCATCCTCTTAAATAAAATGTATATATTTCATACGGTGAACTAAAGTGACCAGTAAGCAATATCTGCGTACTGTAGCGTACTCATGGCACGTTTGTATTCTAGATGAGATATTTGAGTTCAAATCGTGTATGGCACTTATTTAAAATTCTACATTGAAAATGCTACCTCATTTTTGGAACAGCAATGCCATGAACAGTGCAGGTCGACGATTTTTCGGGGAAGGTGGTGGGGGTTTTGGTGCAGTTTCACAAACAAAATTTGCCCAATTAACAGGCGCTTATTTAAGGGTCTAACCGTTGTCAGCACACACTATCGCAGGGGCCTCATGCTGATCTCGAGATGTAAGGAGGGGGTGGGGGGACGAAGCGCAAACAGATGAAATAAAAAGCCATAAACAGAAGGTGCCTATTTGACAATTATACATCTTGCAACATAGCCATAAGCGCCCTAATCAGACATTCATTACATATTCTAACAAAAAAAAACCAAATCAATAACAGTGCGAGCTCCCCATCGTCAGCATTCGAGTGGAAAGAGGTGAGTTTGAAAAAGACGTGATCAAACTATAAGCAAAGAGCTAACGTGACAGAAAAGTACTCTTATCTTTTACAACGTGAAGCCCCATGATCGCAAGTACTAAGGCAGGCCTCAGGCACCGAGGCGTTCGGTTAGCACTTTGTCTGTTGGTCGGCTTAGCACTACCCAGGGGTTAAGAGTTCGAGTGCGCGCGGTGGAAGGATTGTTTATTTCAGGGAAACCTTAGTTCTACATTTCGACATCTTCTCATCTGTGTAACGAATTTCCAAATTTGGAATAAAGTGATCATCGTTTTTTTTTTATTCAATACCTGCTCTCAAATTGTTAAATATCCGCTAGGTTCCACAAGAAACTTGCCAGCAACCCATAGTTAATGGATCGCACGATGGGCTGCCGGTAAGGAAGTTCGAGCTCAAATCGCGATTAATACAACTATTTTCTATTCAATATTTGTTTAGCATTTTTCGTAAAAGTTTGAGAAATTTGTTCGTATTGAAGTTCAAGGCCTCAAGGTGTAATTAAGTTGGCGGTGCGCCCAAAATAGCGATTTTTTTTGTAGGCAATGTCGACTACTTACATCTTTCATACTATACGCAGCAGGTACCTCGCTCATTATAGCATCCGTGGATGTTTGGTTCCGCGTGGCGTAGGATTACGAGAATCACTCTGTTATTTATTCGTTAGTCGCCGTTTTGGTGTCCACCATTTTGTTACAGTTCTTTACGGAGTTACAGTTTTTAATTGGTATGATTTTTTTTTCCAATTTACTCGCATTCCAAATAGTTCCTTTGTTAAGGGGTGGTGGAAAACCAGTTTGGTACTTTGACATAAAACAGTATAGAAATAACAAGCACGGGAGCTACGCTCCCGAGCTTGGTGCCCTTAGGGCACGTTTATACGCCCATAGGGCGTATATATACCTACCTATGCCCATATGGCAAACCTACCTATGCCCATAGGGTAAACCTACCTATGCCCATAGGGCAAACCTACCTATGTCCATAGGGCATACCTACCTATGTCCATAGGGCAAACCTACCTATGCCCATAGGGCAAACCTACCTATGCCCATAGGACATACCTACCTATGCCCAAAGGGCATACTTACCTATGCCCATAGGGCATACCTACCTATGCCCATAGGGCATACCCAGCTAAGCTCATATGGCATACCTACCTATGCCCATAGGGCAGACATACCTATGCCCATAGGACAGACATACCTATGCCCATAGGGCACACATACCTTTGCCCATAGAGCACACTAACCTACGCCCTATGCGCATACCTACGTATGTCCATAGGGCACACCTACCTATGCTAAAGGTTTTTCTACATATGCCCGTAGGACATGCTTCTACCCGTAAAGTATAGGCTTTAAATACGCTAATATAAGTCGTTCTTTCGTAGTGATAGTTCTTTTCGTAGTGAAGTGATAGTAACATAACAACATAATTATATTATGCCTAAAGTCATACTATATAGGCGCAGCTTTCCTGGTATAATTTTTTATAAAGGGCAAACAGATATTGGATGAGATTTCGGCTTTATGGCGGAAAGTGCATTCGTACTCCCGTACTGAGTCGGACTCTTCGACCAGGTCGGACTCTTGGACCAGGTCGGACTCTTGGACCAGATCTGACTCTCGGACCGGGTTGTTACGTGTGAACGTTGTAGGGTTGTAACAACCTTGTTAAACGCCCATATGGCGTAAATATGCCCACAGGACTTAAATATGGCCATAGGGCGTAGCGTGTGTACATTTTACTGTCAAGTATAGGCCCACGGGGTACAAAATTATGCCCACGGGGCATAAATATGCTCTTCGGGCAAAAAATCGCCCCTGCGTCTATAGGACGTAAAAATTCCTCTAAGCCATAAACATGCCCATAGGTCATAATTATTCCCGAAAGAGCAATATTCCTCAACGACCTAATTATGCCTTGATTTAGAACCCGGGCCTAATTATGTCCGAGGAACATAATTAAATGACTTTCGGAAAAATATCCTACGTTGGGCGTATGAAAGCTGAGTTGGGTTTCTTATTTTTATTATAATATAATGCCTGAAGTAATACTATAGTGGCACACTTTTGATGGTAGGGTAAGTTCCGAGGGACAAACAAATGCATATTTACAGGGAATAATTCCCCACGTTATAATTGAATAATTGACAATTTAATTGAATGGAACCAACGATTACAGTTCCAGATTTATAGAAATTCCCGTAAGCTATAAATATGCCCACAGAGAATGCAAATATGCTTCACAGAGAAACAGGGAAATTCAAATATCCTCTCCTCATAATTAATTGAGACATTATACCAGGGAATATAATGTGTTTATACCAAAGACCTTGTAATAGTTATAGGTTACATTACACACATTATACTCATGAAATAGAGCTCTTGCAATGCATGTTAACTAACTGGTGGACAGCATACTTGCATTTGTTTTTAAATGGGAATTAACATTGAGGTTGTCCACCAGTGAGTTTAAAGAAGGCTGCTGTTGCAGGTGCTCTATTATGTTATAAGGTCGTCCCTTCAATAAAAAATTGTAGCATACACATCCCAGTCTGAAGAAATGATTCCCATATCTCTACCAGTTTCATATGAATGATCAGTTTATTCGGTGATGGTGGGTGTTGGTAAGTTGGGGGGGGGGGGGGGGGGGGATTAAAGCGGCTCGGTATTGTATTGTATTTATTTGGCTACTGACAAGTTACATAGTAATTGTATGGGCCTTATAGAATAAGATTAATCTAAAATATAATTATAATTATCCGATAATAGGAACATATCTCATGATAGATACCTACTTCAATCTAAGTGGCCCGACTCACACGCGTCAAAGGGCTTTTCGGCAGGGAATGTCCGACTTATATTGCAGCAGCAACATTTTTTGTAGCATGTCCATGAGTTACAGAAAATTACTACGACAGTGTTCATGCATAAAGAAATTGTAGACACCTTCATATTTGTCTTGCAATGGTATATGTACCTACCGTGTACATTTAGGAAATGCAGTTTGTTTTGATTGTAGAAAATATTGCTCACAACTATAATCACCACATCAAACCATTATTACAAAAAAAAACGGTTGGTTACCGACTTTCGATGTCGTATCAAATATACAGTGCTTTATTTTGTAAAATTATAGGTACCGAAACGCCAATTTACATAATAGCATGACACTTTACCCCCATTCTTCCTTTTCACCACTGCCAATAAACGGCGATCTGCTTTAAGTTTGTTGTTTTGTTGATACTGGAGTCAGTTCAATGTTCAAGTACGTACCTACTGGGTACTGGGTGGTAGAGCATCAACTAGGTATCGCTTAGGTAGTCCCAAGTTCATAAAGGTAGCGGATAGATAGGTATACCTTATCCTACGCAACACATTACCAGCTTCGCCTTCCTTCCAAAGTAGATACCTGTAGGTACCTACTTAATTATGTTTCAATTGTTTGTACATTAAGCATATCTAATTTAAACCTTCTATTCATTGTAAATCTTCAATATAAGATTAGTATAGGTACCTATCAGTGTGTGACTGTCAAAAAAGATTTATTGCAAGTATCTCTGTTTTGCTTCATGCAACAAAATTGAGTATTTAGAATACCATGTAACTTTGTGATAACAAAATGATCAATATCACTGCCTATGGTTTAACTTGGTCGTGGTTTGAAATTGAGTGATTTCGAGCAAAATATAACGAAAAAAAGTTACATGAGATACTACTATTAATATGACCCTGGTCTTTTTCTGCCCTGTGCCTGTGAACATCTTCAGAAATAATTTAAAACTCAAGTTTCAAACAACCACCAAGCGCACGATTATTGACAACATGGTGAAGAGTCATGCCTCCAAAAGCAATCATCCTTTTTTCCCCCTTCAATAGCCCTTTCGGCCTCTGCTATTTATTGATGAACTCTAAAAATTCATTGTCGAATGGATTTTATTAAAATAAGTCAGGATCACTCAAGATCACTCAAGAGAGTAAAGACTGTAATCACCTACATTCAAGATCATTTAGATTATAGAGCTTGTAGATCAGTAATTGCACTTGTGTATCCACCACCTACATATTAACTACAACTAATTATTTGTTGATGCTATATCAGCTGTATTTTAAGGGTGAACCCAAGAAGGGAAGATAAAAGGATAGATCAAAGATCAAAGATAACCTATCCATCAAACTACCTATCACCATAGACTAATGAAGGTTTAGTCTATGGTTTCATTAGTCTATGCCAAAGATACTACTATGGTCTATGCTATCACTGAAAAAGAAAAATCAGAATATTTAAAATCTAAAACATTACTATCGATCCCTACCTTCACCTAGGTACCTACCTATATTCTGTTTATATTAAGTTCCTGAGCAGTACCAGCTTGCTAAACTAACGAGAATGAACTCTGACAAAAATGAATGTGAATGGGAAATGAGCAAATGTATGTGATATAATATGTTAACTTGTTGGTAAAATAATAAATATAGGTGCCTAGTACCAATGGGTTATAATGGATAGTACTAATGCAGGAACCAAGGGACGGAAGGGAGCTAAACTACACATTCAGTGTAGGTAGGTATGTACCTACAAAGTTAATAGGTACTCTACCTACTAATAACATTCATAACCAGTATATTATTTTCTAAGACCATTTTTATCTTTTATGTAAACAGAGTGAATAGACTTATCATGTCACCAAGCCCATGTCTGGAACAGCTGGAAATAGACTATACACACTTATCCACTACTTTTAGAATATAATTATCAAAGTTCATAAAAATAGCCTGAATATTTTCTTATAAGCATTTTGAAGTCAACCAAAAGTTAAAACATTCTTCGCCATGCTTTCACGACTCATATGATAGCCCTTATATTCACAGAAATATGAGTGTAATTTGCGTGTGGTGGGAATAGCCTCAAACTGAGTTGCGCTGCTGTCAGTGTTAGGTTATAGAGGGTTATATAGAGATTTTCTGGTTGTTGTTATTCATTCTGTGCCCAATTTCCAAAATCAAAGATTATAAAGTTTTTCCGTATGCCCAGTAACATATCAAATATGAATTGCATGAACTATTTGCTTTGAGAGCAATGATATCTCAATGAATTTTCTGATTTTGGAGAAGCGTACTCGAAAGCCCCGAATGATTTTTATGAAATAAAACCTTATAGTAGAGTACCTATGTAGTTCAGTGAAAGGGCTAGTACTAGTCTACTTATACAACAACTAAGGTAAGAACCACTTTTTGTTGTAAAGCCATCATTTTACCCACAATCTTACGATCATAGGCACACTTTGCATCCCAAGACCTTTCCACGATGTTCCAGAATGTACCTACCTTCCTAGTCAGATAGAAGATGTGTTTTAATTGCCCAGCATTGACTGACATCTCATAATAAAGAACCTTTGTGTTCAAAATTGTACATAATATGTACCTACCTACCTAATAGAATCTAGGTACAGACACATGTAGATGATATCCATTTCTGTTGGTTCTGCCTTGTAGTCCTTCCACGTATAATGCCAATATTTATATGGCCGAGAGCACCACGTGCCACAAGAATGCCTTGAACAAAGCTACTTCTTACAATGCATTTGGTTTCGGTAGCGTAGGCCCAAGGCGAAGGCCACTCAACTAGTAAACAACAAACATTAATCTCGCCATCCGACGTATGAAATGTTATTTTCAAAATCGGCTAGATTACCTAACCAAATTACTGGAAATCTGTCTTCTGAGGCCAATGCCATTATATTTGAAAAACACCGAGTATATTTCCAGCCAATATATGACTTTTCACTGGTATTAAAACGATTAAAATATAAATGTGTCCGATTTCAATGTCAGTGTTCTTCTTTTTTTTTTGTGAAAATATCTTTTGTGGTTTGAAAAAATCAACAAACTTGAGCCAGGGTTTGAAACTATTTAATTAAATACTTATTATTTGAGATTTTAGCTATCGCAGCGCAACACAAATTAATTTATAATTCAAAATTCTAGTTTGAATTACGAGAAACGATGCCCTACTCGAGCGTTTATTTTAAGAACCGCGCTAACGGCGATCGTCATGACGAAAGTCAGAAACCAAACGCAATAGCGCATATCCCCATAGTGATAAATGCCTTTATCCCTGGGGGGAGCTGCGCTAATAAAGAGTTTGTCCTGTTGAATTCTTTTCGTTTTCTTTGACTTTGAAAATTTGGAGGTCTTTAGTGGGGAGGCTTTAAGCTTCTACACACTCACCGTGCGTAGCACGGGCTCATACTGCTAGTATGGGTAGAAACTAATAAGATGTAATTCACAAAGTAGACACACGGGAGGTGTAGTAATGTACATAAAAAATCAATACAGGTATCAAATAATCTCTAATAATATAAGTCACTATCTAAATTACTGGATATGTGAAGTTGATGTAAAAATTGATGACAAAGTGTACAGGGTAAGCGCAGTATACCACTCACCAAATGGAAACAAAATGGAGTTCCTTAAGTTTATGGACAAAGAGATGGAAAAGGATGAAGATAAAAATATTAAGAAGATTATTTTTGTTGATATGAACTTAGACTGGAGGAGAAATGATGGCTATATTAAGAAATTTAAAGATATTGTTAATATACATGGATTTAGTCAGGAAGTGAAAACACCGACTAGAATAACACTTAACACTGCTACAACTATAGACTTAGTGCTAACAAATGATAAAACTATGCTAAGCCCGTTTTACACGGTAAAAGATTTTCATAATATCTTATCATGATATCTTTTACGTACCTAAATATCACCATGTAAATGCAAAAATGTGATGAAAAAAGCATATCACGGTCTATCATGATAGGTGTGATAAAAGATTTGATGACATATTTTCAATTAGGCGCGGTTCCATTTCCGTGATAGATGTGATGAAAATTAACCAATCAGCGTTCATCATCTGAAAGATACTGATTTGATAGATGGTGTACTGTGCCAAGATTGTAAAGCTCATGCTCACGTCTCCAGCATTTCCTTTTCCTTTTCTTTGGTTCACAAACCTTCAAAACCTTCTCTACAACATCTAAAATGGATAAAGTATCAGCAATAGCCAGAACGTTAGCCAAAACTGCCAAATCCCTCTCAATGTTTAATTTTACACACATATTGACAGTTTTAATTTTGCACCTTCATTAAAAATTTTCTTAATCCACCGCCTTTTGAATTTCATACAAAATGACATATAGACGGCAGTGCTTCTATCACAACCATGTGTTTTTCATCACATTTTTCTAGGAACGTGTAAATACCATTATACATTTTCGTAAAATATTTTATAAAAGATATCATCATAGATGTTACAAAAGATGCTATGATAGATTTTATGAAAATCTTTTACCGTGTAAAACGGGCTTTAGATGCAAGTGTTGATGTTGTTGGGGTCACAGATCACGAGGTTATACTGATTAGGTTGGAATGTAAGCGTGAAAGGTATAAATGAGAAATAGAAATAGAAGACTGGTCCAACTATGACAAAGATACATTAAATGATGAATTACACTCTTGTAAATGGAACAGAGAGGCAACTGATGTAAATATTCTGACTGAAGTTTATGCAACAAAATAGAGCAATTCAGAACGCTTCTTGCAATGTACAGCCCAGAATGTGTAGTAGCAACAGAGACATGGCTTGACGAAAGCTACACTGAGAATGAACTAACTGTTGATGGATACATACTGTTTAGAAGAGACAGAAATAAACACGGCGGTAGGATAATGGTTGGATTGAAATCGGGAATTTAGGGTACTGTTCTGTGGACGCACACTGATTCTGAAATGATGGGCATGAGAGTAACAACGGGACATACCTCATTTCATCTTGTTGCATTATACAGACCTCCTGACGACACCATGCTGTTGAGTAGATTGATGAAAGGAATTGATGACAAAAAGGACTTAGAGGAAACTTTTGTTATCGCAGGGGACATCAATCTACCCAGTGTTAATAAGACACTAATTAGATACCTGAACATTGAATGGAGTTAATCTCAGAAATCCCCAATATTTTGTGAACGAAATTTATAGGGAAGGCTTCGACCAAGTTGTTCAAGAAGGAACAAGAAAAACAAGATCGGGTGCAAACAACATCTTGGATATTATGCTTGTAAGACCTAAAGAGCAATGGTTGGATAAATGTATGGTAGAAGGAATCAGTGATCACAACATTCCTCTTGTTAGTTTGATGTTTGTCAGAAGGATTTCAAGAGGAGGAAGAATACAATAAGAAAATGTGGTATTACAAGAAAGCAAGCTCGAAAACTGTTCAGAGAGCATTTGACAATAATCTTGAACAATGGAATGTAAATGATTCAAGAGACATAAATGTAATGTGGGAGGAATTTAAAGAAATTTACCATGCAGTAAGAGAAAACTGTGTTCCTTCGAAATTGATAAGAACAAATACAGATCCACCATACTAAAAAAAAGTGAAACAAATAAAGCGAAAAATTAGAAAAATACATAACAGTATAAAAAGAAGTAACAAAATTGTAAATAACCTCGGTAGCAGTAAAATTGTAACAATGAAGAAGGAATTGGAGAAAGCAAAGAAAAAATCGAAAGAAATTTTTTTGAGCAAAATTTTTAATGAAAAAGACATGCAGGGTAGTTGGAATAAAATATACCAATATATTCGTCATCAGAGAGGAAATGGAAAAATCCTACCGACATTAAAAGACAAGGAAGGAAATGAATGGACAAGCAACATTGAGAAAGCCAGAGCACTGAACAGACAATATTCAACGGAGTTTGGAAAAAGTCGAAATGATAGATATGTTACGGAAGGAGCCATGGGACGAAATGATGAGATAAGAATAACAGATGAAGACATATGGGACATTCTTAGAAAACTCAAGAATAGAAAGTCACCTGGGCAAGATGGAATAACTAATGATTTTATCAAACTTGGGGGGAAAAAAACCATCCCTTTTTTAATGGATATATTTAACGCATCCATAAAATATGGAAAAATACCAACTGAATGGAAAGAAGCCACAGTAGTTCCTGTATTTATAGGAGGGGCACGCAGTGCTGTTGAAAACTATAGACCAATTAGTCTTACTTCATCAATATGCAAAATACTGGAAAGAGTGTTGGATAAAAAGATTAAGGGAATTTTAACCAATAATGGAGAGTTGACCGACGTACATCATGCTTAAGAAGTGAGTACTCATGCATTACACAAATGCTGGGATTAGAAGAAGATTTGACGGAGGTGTTAGACGGGGGAGGAAGAGTAGATGCAATATTCATTGACTTTGAAAAAGCATTTGATAAAGTTGATCATGAGATTTTAATGACAAAAGTGTGGCAAAGACTTGAGAATTAGATAGGAGACTTTTTGAACAAAAGAACACAAAAGGTACAAGCAGAAGGTGTAAATTTGGAAGAAATAAAGGTTACATCCGGTGTGCCTCAGGTAAGTGTACTTGGACCTTTGCTATTTGACCTCTTTATTGATCACATCGGTGAAACTTAAAATCAAACATGAGACTTTTTGCAGACGATAGTGTTATATATATGGAAATAAAGGAGGAAAAAGATTACGAGATATTACAAAACGATTTGGACGAGCTAGAAAGATGGATTAAAAGAAATGGGATGGGTTTGAATGTTAATAAATGCAGAGTTGTTTGTTTTGGACTAGGGACTAAATGGGTGGAAAGAGGTTACACGATTGGAGGAGAGACACTTGAAGAAGTAAATAGCTACAAATATTAAGGAGTAATATTTAGCTCCGATTTGAAATGAAAACAGCAAGTAGAAAGAATTGTCCGAAAAGGTATACAGAACATAAACTTGTTAATGAGACAACTACGAGGCATGAGCAGAAAAATAAAAGAAAACGCTTATAAATCATTAGTGAGACCAATCATGGAATATAGATCGTCAATCTGGGATCCCTACAGGAAAGAAGATATCAACGAAATAGAAACAGTACAAAGACTAGCTGCTAGAAGAGTAACGGGAAGAATGAAAAGAATAAGATTGGAAATAAAGAAAAAGGGGAAAACAGAAATTTATTTAGAAAGACCATCAGAAATGATCAAATAATTAGGATGGGAAACTCTGGAAAGTAGAAGAAAAAAGGACAGGTTGACACATTTCTACAGAGTATTGAATGGCAATGGGGGATGGAAGGAGTTGAAGAAGAAGATTGCACCGGACAAGAACAAATATCAGTTTAGGCATCAAAATTCAAAAAAGTCCTAGTGAAGACATCGAGAAAAGATATCGGGAAATGGGCATTCATCAAAAGAACGGGAAGAGATCGGAATTTACTAGAAGATAAAATCGTGGAAGGAGATAATTTTGATACAAAAAGTTTTAGATTAAGATTAGATAGTAAAGTAACAAATAATTAAAATTGATTGTATTATTAATTATGTATGAAATGTATGTAAGAAGGGGAAAATCTGCCACCTGTACAAAAGTGCAATTTGCAGTTAAATAAATTAGAAAAAAAAATAGAAAATATCAAACAAAGCCCACAAAAATAAATTGTAAAAAAAAAATTAAAATAGGTAGGAACAAGAGAAAACCGTGGGTAACTGCGTTCTTAAAGGAAAAAATAAAGCAACTTGATAAGATTTATAAAAGATTTAAACTAACAAGAAAAGTAAGAGACTGGAACGATATGGCAAATGAAAAACTCTATCTATCTATCTATCTATCTATCTATCTATCTATCTATCTATCTATCTATCTATCTATCTATCTATCTATCTATCTATCTATCTATCTATTTATCTATCTATTTTTTTATCTATTTTTTTTTTTTTTTTTTTTTTTTTTCCATTGCTCTTTACAAAGGTACATAAGTTTCATAGTACGTGTTAGGCACACTCCATAATGGTTTTGAGAATAAAACCGGAGTCTTGGAAATTGTCATGTTTATAAAATTAAATCACAAAATACAGCTCTGGCCTTCAGCACATGTACAGTTCGTTATCATTAAATGGTCATTAATGCTGTAAAATGCATGATTTACCAGGTAGTCTTTAATTTTACATTTGTACACTTCCCTGCTTACATCTAGTGTTTTGAGATAGATCGGGAGGCCGTTGTATATTATAGGCTCCAATTCTAGAGGGGTCTCTGGCGGGCACTGTTAGGCGGCTTATTGGTGGATGTATGTCGTCACGGGACCTTGTGTTCTTCTCATGTATAATGAAATTTTTTGAGAAGTGTGTCGGGTTGTGCAATATGTTTAGGAGGTACAAGCATGGTAACGTTAGTAATTGTTTCCTCACGAATATTTTTTTGCATGACACGTTTCTTCCCACTCTCTGTATAATGCGTAGCGCTTTTTTCTGCTTCTTAAAAATTCGTCCTGCAAATGTTGACCCTCCCCACAAAACAATGCCATAGGTAATTAGTGAATTTTGCGAAGAACGCGATTCTTTGCGTCGCTTCATTATTAAATTTGGACACTACTCTGAGTGCGTAGCAGTCCGAACTGAGCTTTTTTTCTAGGTCTATCGGGTGTGGTTTCCACTTCAATATATAATCTATTGTGAATCCCAGAAATGTACTGTTCTCTACTATTTCCATTTCCTTGCACTCCAGCTGTTTACCTATCGTGTGGAATATAATTATTTGGGCTTTTTCTTCATTTGATTTGAGCTTATTAGCAGAGAAATAGTTGTTGATGCATTCTGAAACTTCGATAAGTTTTGTGATGAGCTCATTTCTGTTGCTACCGTGTACCACGACACTCATGTCATCTGCAAATAGGATTGGTTCGCAGATAGTTAGTGGTAAATTCGCTATGAGGTCATTTACATACAAGCTAAACAATATTGGAGCCAGTATGCTCCCTTGCGGTAATCCGGTTTTAACTGTCCCCCACTCTGACCTGTAGGCGTCGTCATTGATTGTTACCCTTTGCTTCCTGTTTGATATGTATGACCTGATCCATTCCAGAGCTAGCCCTCTGATGCCATAATGATCGAGTTTTAGTAATAGAGTATTGTGTTGGATAGTGTCAAATGCCTTTGACAGATCGAACATTATCGTCCCCACGTGTTGTTTTGCTTCTAGTGCCTCCGCTACTCGGTGTGCTAGGCTGAAGGCTGCGGTGGTCGTTGACCGGTTTTTTCTAAACCCGTGCTGTTGATTACAGAGTATGTTGTTGTTTTCTGTGAATGCTAAGAGTCGCGAGTAGAATATTTTTGACATAATCTTCGCGAAGTTACTTAACAATGAAATAGGGCGGTAATTGTTTATTTCTAATTCACTGCCTTTATTCTGAAATACGGGTTTAACCGAAGCCCAGGTTGCTATGTGCGGAAATTTTCCTTCCTTGAAAGACTGGTTGCATATGTGTGCCAACGGAGCTGCTATCACTGGGCCTACTTCCTTGATGATTGCCGCCGGGACCCCATCCCACCCTGAAGACCATTTGAGCTTGGTTTCACGTATTGTTTGCACAACTTCCCGAGCATTTGTCGGGTTGAGTTTCATGCTGCTTCTTGGTGGCTGGATGTTTTTTTCGAGCTATTCTTGCAGTTTGATGTCGTGCCCCTCTTCGTGTCTACCAGCGAATCTGCCATCTCGAAGAAGAATCTGTTGAGTGTTTCTGCTACTTCCTTTCCTTTTCGAATAACTCGTCCTTCTGTTTCTATTTTCAGTTCGTGTTCAGCGTTCCTCAGTGGTTTGTTCTTACCGAGTTGCTTGCGTAGTATTTGCCATATAGCTTTGCCTTTGTTGGTGGCCTTTTTAATAAAACCTTCATTGTAGCTTGTTTTTGTTGATCTCACTAGTGATTGGACGCATCTTTTCATTATTTTGGCCTCTTCCATTAGTTTGGAGCAATTTGTTTTGTTTTTCTTTCTATTTTTGCGAAGGAGTCTTTTAACTCTACTTTTTTCTCTTCTTTTTTGATAGCATGCTTCTTTTACTTCGCCTGTGATCCACGGAGCTTTTTGCGGTTTTATCCGGGTTTTCTTGGGTTTTAGTGGGAAATGTTTGTCAGATATATTTAGAAATGTTGTTATGAATGCTTCGTAATTTCTATCTATTGTGGGTTCTTTCCAGACAGACTTCCATTCTGTTGTTGATAGGTGTCGTTTGAAGAGTTCTCTGCTTTTCTCGTTGTAGTTTCTGCCCATATTTGTCTTGTTGGCTGAGGATCCTTTGTTTTGGGTCTCTAACTTGAGTGGTGCAAATTGTTCTAAGTGGTCTGATAGGCCTGTTTCGATGCATCGTACGTCTGTGAAATCTGTGACGTTTGTCATGATGTAGTCAATGCAGGTACTAGATTTCGGTGTTACCCTTGTTGGACTTTTAATTAGTGATGAGATGTTAAACTCGAGCAGGAGGTTCTCCAGGTCGTGCTTAATTCGGGTGTTCGCCAGGTAATCAATGTTGAGGTCACCTGAGATCACTATTTATTTATTTTCTCTAGCAAGGTTGCCTAGTAACCTAGTTATTTTTGACATAAATGTCGTGGCACATCCGTTTGGAGGGCGATACACAGAGATTATTACCGCTGGGGTTGAGTATCCTACCTCAATCCCGCACACCTCGAAGTCGTTTTCCTCTGCGCTCTGGCTGATGTCTTTTCTGTATGTGATTCTTTCTTGAACCCCTTTTCTTGCGTAAATCGCCACCCCTCCACCTTTGCCTCTGCTTCTCGAGAAGAAGCTTGTAAGTTGGAAGTCATTGATGTTATTAGCTGACTCCGTCCCTGGCTTCATCCAGTGTTCGCTTAAGCATAGAAATGTCACTGTTGATTCAAGTGAGTCGACGAGTACTTCTATTTCCTCTATTTTATTTTCCAGGCTGCAGATATTTTGGTGCCAAATTGTCTTATAGTGTTGGGCCTTATCTGAGATGTTGGCTCTCAGGGGATGTCGGGTTTCGCTGGTCGGTGGATGAGACAGGTTCGGTGCTGATTGATAGAAAGCAGTGTGCCAATGCTTTTAACATGCATTTTATAGACAGTATAGAAAGTATAATAGTAAGCATAGATAAAATAGGAATAGAAAAAGGAAAAGAAAATATAAACAAAGTGATTTTAGACTGTGAATTAAATGAGTTTGAGGGACTGCAAATAAAAGCGTTAAATGAAATAATGAGTAGTCTAAAAACCAAGAAGGGGTCCACAGAAGGTGTAACAACGCGCATATTAAAAGATGCTTATCCAGCCACAAAGTACCATATACTCAACTTAAGAAATACATCTTTAAAAAAGGGAGCATTTCCGCAAGCTCTAAAGAGAGCAACAATAGTAACTGCTAGCAAAGTAAAAAATTCTAATAAAATAAGTGACTTTAGGCCACTAAACATGCCAGCAGTTATTAAAAAAATAATTAAGTTAGCTGCCCATAAACAGATTGAACAATATGTAATCCATAACAATTTGATATGTGTGTGTGTGTGTGTGTTTTTTTTGTTGTTTGTTTGTATGTATGTTTGTGCGATCTCTACATACCAAACGCCTGCGACAATTGCGATGAAATTTACAGGATAACTACTTTTGTTCTCAACTTAGACCCCCTGCGTTTTTCAAGAAAATCCTCCATACCATTCACGTTCAAAGCAGAAAAAATAGCAATATTCGTCAATTGGGAAAATTGGGAAAAGTACGGAAATTTATTTAAAAGTGCGTGTTGTTTTCAAATTTTCCCAAATTCGATTGTTATCTTTAGAAACTATCGACACCAAATTGAAGCAGCACACAAGATTTTTTGACTTGAAGTTGACTTCAAGATTTGACATATATTTAAAATATTGTCAATTTCTTGCATGCAAGTTTTTGAAAGTAAGTCCGCGGCAGAAATGTATCTCCAAACTAATAAAAACCCTTGGGCATGAGTTTCATCTATTTGATGAGCGTAGCGAGCTAAATCTACAATTTCACTACCCCCCAAAAAAAGTCACATGTGATTTTTTTTGTGCGTGTTTGTGCGCGCTCTACGGACCAAACGCCTGAACCGATTTAAATGAAAATTTCTGAGTACCTACCTTTGTTCTCAACTTAGACCCCTGCGTTTTTCAAGAACATCCTCCATTCCCTTCACTTTCAAAGCAGAAAAAAGAGCAATATTCGTCAATTGGGAAAGTTGGGAAAAGTACGGAAATTTATTTAAAAGTGCATATTGTTTTCAAATTTTCCCAATTTCGATTGTTCTCTTAAGAAACCATCGAAACCAAATTGAAACATCACACAAGATGTTTTGACTTTAAGTTGACTTCAAGATTTGACATATATTTAAAATTTTGTCAATTTCTTGCATGCAAGTTTTTGAAAGTAAGTCCGCGGCAGAAATATATGTCCAACCTAATCAAAACCCTTGGGCACGAGTAACATCTATGTGATGAGCGTAGCGAGCGAAGCGAGCGGAGCGAAATCTTCAATTTCACTACCCCAAAAAAAAAAGTAACTTGTGAATGTTTTGTTTGTTTGTTTGTTTGTTTGTGTTTGTGCGCGCTCTACGGACCATACGCCTGAACTGATTTGAATGAAAATTTTTAATTTCCTACCTTTGTTCTCCACCTAGACCCCCGCGTTTTTGGAAAAGATCGGTGTAGAATATGGTTAAGAAATCAATTTTTACGAAATTTTTTATTTTTTTCAAAATTTTGAATCTCTGTAAATTTCAAAGTTCTAAACATAACTTCACCAAAACTTCTAAACATGTTGATCTTAAAAATATTTGTCTTGCCCGCAAATCTTAGCTCGGTAGGTCTTTCCAATTGGTGTTTATTAGCATTTTTGTAGTGTTTTTTTCTGATTTTCGGTACTTTTTCACGCCTGAATCAATTTCCTTAGTCACCTTGGTCACCAAGCTTTGTTGACTTGAAGTTTGTCCAAGGCAATGATTTGACAGATATATAAGAAAATTAAGAAGTTCTCATTTTTGGAAGTAATAGAAGTGAATTCGCACTTGATATATATCTCTATTATAATAAGAATCCACGGCGTTATTCACATTCATGTATATATGTTCAAATTACCTAATTAGCTGAAAATAAGCACATTTTGGCTACCTGACAGGTTTAGAGAGAAACAAAAAAGGTCTAAATCGTCTAAAATTTCGAGCTAAAGTTTCAAGAGTTCTCGAGAGGGCAATGGTCTGTCTTGGTGCTCCATGATTTTCATAGATCTTTGGCCTCCACCTTTTTATCTCCTGGAGTGCGATTGTATAACTTTAGTCAGGTATCGATCGATACGGCTAACGAGAGAAAACTCTATCGATTCGATAGCTTAATAGTGATTGTCTATCGACGTCGTTAGTGCGAGATCGCTTACCGATAGTGGCTCATGATAGTCACGTCGAGCTGTATGTAAACTCATTGTGCGCTTGCGCAGTATACGTTTTGTAGCCACCGCGAATTCTTTAAATGTGTTTTTCTGGATACAATAATATGCTGATATACGAATAGAATATCTTGTCAGCTATGCACAAAATATGTATTTCTCAATTAATATTACAAATACCAACTAATTAATGATAATCTTTGCAACAATATAATAAAATCCTATAACTAATCGTGATAAAAAAGGAAATATTAAAACAAAGCCAAATAATTTGTTTGTCATTTTTGACAGGCCATTTTACTAAATCACAAGGTCGTCTCATGGCACTAATGTATTTTTCAGTAAATCTTCAATTTTTTGAATGCATTATTAACACGAATATGACCACAATGAATCGTGATTTGTCTGCAATGAAACCGGTGCAGCAAAATTTGATTCTAATACCGATAAAGTTTAACAGGTAAATCAACGGGACGAACATGATAATAACATTTTCGGAGCGGCAAGCTAAGGTTAAATTATTATTTGGATGTTAAAATATACTAAAAACGTGGAAATGCATTTACTGTTTCATTTTTGCTTATCTTGCTAAGAAATCCGACTTCATAGGTAAATCCTGTTTGGCAATAGGACGCCCAAAAACCAACCAATAGAGCGTCATATTATTTCAAGGCATTGTCATTTAGACTATTTGCCAGAAGTATTTTAATTTAAAATTCCCATTAAACATTCTGACTTATAAAAGCAATGATATAGCATTGTTCTTTGAAAGCATCCGTATCATATTTCTGAAAATTGAGTGAAAACTCCGCAGGTTATAAACATGTTGTCGATCGGTAGTGAGCTAACGACACCTTTTTGATATCGTTAGTTTTATCGATCTCATGGCAGCTTGTCGATCGATACTTCGCAATCGATGTAAATCGATATACAATCGCTGATTTATTTTATCGAATAGTTATCCCTCGATACTGGTTTTTATACCTGCTATCGATCGGTAACCGATCGGTTAAAAGTTAGACAATCGCCACTCTGTATACAATCCGCTACCTTAGCTCATCTTCATCGCAACACAAATTGCGTTCGCGAAGCCTTAGTTATTTACATGCACATTGCTCATTGATCTCAAAATGAGCATATTTCCGCTACCCGACAGCTTGGACAGAAACAAAGAAAGATCAGAATCGTTTACGTTTTAAAGTGATTAGAATTTTTGAGAAAGCAATTGTCCGGCTTACTGCTCCATGATTTTCACAGGCTTTTTGCCTCAATCTTTTTGATGAGCGTAGCGAGCGCAGCGAGCGAAGCGAAATCATCAATGTCGCTCCTGCTAAAAAAAAGCACTTGTGTGTGTGTGTGTGTGTGTGTGTGTGTGTGTGTGTATGTGTGTGTTTGCTTGTTTGTTTGTATGTGTGTTTGTGCGCGCTCTATAGACAAAACGCCTGCGTCGATTGCGATGAAATTTTCATGGTGTCTACTTTTGTTCTCAACTTAGGCCCCCTGCGTTTTTCAAGAAAATCCTCAATACCTCTTCCCTTCAAAGCAGAAAAAATAGCAATATTTGGCAATTTAGAAAGTTTGGTGAAGTACGGAAATTTATTTAAAAGTGCGTATTGTTTTCAAATTTTCCCAATTTCGATAGTTGTCTTTAGAAACCATCGAAACCAAATCGAAACATCACACCAGAATTTTTACTTGAAGTTTACTTCAAGATTTGACAGATATTAGAAATGTTGTCAATTTCGTGCATGCAAGTTTTTGAAAGTAAGTCCGCGACAGAAATATACCTCCAACCTAAAAAAAAAAACCCTTGGGCATAAGTTACATCTATTTATTTACATGCACATTGCTAATTGATCTCAAAATAAACATATTTCCGCTACCCGACAGCTCGGACAGAAACAAAGAAAGGTCAGAAACGTATACATTTTCAAGTGATCAGAATTTTTGATAAAGCAATGGTCCGGCTTGCTGCTTCTTGATTTTCATATGCTTTTCGCCTAAATATTGTTATGTGCTACATAAAAACCGCTACGCTCATCTTTAACGCAAATAAATTGCGTTCGCGAAGCCCTAGCATTATTATCGCTAAAGAAAGCATTTCACAAATTTTTATTGTTTTCTATTTTAACGGTGTTATTGTTAAGCCAGTATTGTTGCTCCAGCAGCCACATGGAATAATACTACCTGCTGACGCCGACGCCGAGGTATGTGAGTACTCACCGGCGTGGGGCGCGTGGGTCGAAGCGTCTGCTTTGATGCGTTTGGCGTGCGTCAAGTGTGTGAGGCGTGCGTGCGTCGAGATCACCCTGTCTGAGCGCGGGCCGGCGGACGACTGGCACTCGACGCCGCGACGCTGTAGCGACCCCCCCCCCCCCACCCCCACCACCACACCACTATTTGGGGCATGCGCCGTCGACTGCGTCGTGGTCGATACGCCGCGTGGTCGGCGTCGTGGGTCGCACGCGCTGGTCAGGAGTCGGGAAGGCCAGAGGCAACGGAGAGGGACACGAAATAGGGACACGCGGGATAGGGACACGGGATACGGACACGCGGGATAGGGACGCGGGATAGGGTCACGTGGGATAGGGACACACGGGATTGGGGCAAAGGATAGATACACGGGAAAGCGGCACGGAATAGGGTCATGGGATAGAGACACGGAAAAGGGGCCCGGGATTGGGGCACGGGGCAGGGGATAGGGACACGAGATAGGAACACGGGATAGGGACAGGGTATAGGGACAGCGATAGGGACACACGGGATAGGGACACAATGGGTTGAAAACACGGGATTGGGACTAGTGATGGTGGTCGAAACTTTCCACTTTGAAACTAAATATCATAAATTTCCGAATAAGAATAAAAATAAATTTCGGAAATTTTTCATGAAGAATTGAAAATTTCGAAATTTATGAAACTTTTGAAATAATTCATCTTAGGCTATACGAATGTTATGGAGACTTTTCACGCTCCTCATACACTACATAGAGTGAATGAGAGGAAATTGTTACTGGTTTGCAGTTACCAGTATGCAATTGATGGAAAGGAGGCGAAGCGGGAAAAATGTGCATCCGAACCGGGATACGAACTCGGGACCTCCTGCTTGCCGGGCAGGTGCTCTACCAACTGAGCTATTCGGTCACACATTCTCCCTGCTTCGCCGGGTGGGACAGGGGGATCTCCGGGGAGACGAGAGGCCGAGCGACCCATACATGGGACGGGTAAACGGACTCGGCAACAGGACGGCGATGGCGCAAACACTAGACCCTTAGTCCCATTCTCAGATGAAGAGACACGTGGGACACGTGGTTTTGTTGCAGCGGTTGCCCTTGCTGAAGCAGGTGCTGGTTATTTTGCAGCGGTTTCCCTTGCTGCAGATGCTGCTGGTTTTGTTGCAGCGGTTGCCCTTGCTGCAGCTGCTGCTGGTTTTGTTGCAGCGGTTGCCCTTGCTGCAGATGCTGCTGGTTTTGTTGCAGCGGTTGCCCTTGCTGCAGCAGCTGCTGGTTTTTTTGCAGCGGTTGACTTGCTGCAGATGCTGCTGGTGTTGTGGACCACATTCTCACATTGTGGGATTGTGCGCCGGGTAGCGTTAACCGCCTGCCACCTCCAGAGGTTGAGGGATCTGGCTGGACCCTGTATCCTGAAGGGATGCATTTAGAATAATGTGGTTGACATGAATTATTGGTGGAAGGCAACGTGGGCGACTTTGGGGAAAAGTCTAAAGGTTAAAAGAATGATTCGGTGAACTGAGATATTTATTGAATGAAAACCTAACACTCAAAACTACAACACCAAGAAAATATAAAAATACGTGCATGGTAAATGACACCTGGACACGTCCGTCCACGAGCGAGGATGAGCAGAGAGTGTCTTTTGCTTAAGCTGAACAATATCTTTTGCCCAAAAATCGGGGTTCACATTACTAACTCAAGAGACACTTGGCGGGAGGGTGCAAGTTGCAATGCCTAAATGTAGGTATGTTTATGATCGTTTATGATTGTATTTCTAAAGCACGCGGAGTTTATGACTGGCGGGATGGCCTTTGGAACACAATGTCCAAGACTGTGAATAGCGAGCATCATCCCTTGATCAAGACGAAAAGAATTTGGAAAGAGGAAGCTGTCTCTAAAAGGTACCTCTCCGCTCCATGACACTGGTTTTGTTGCAGCGGTTTCCCTTGCTGCAGATGCTGCTGGTTTTGTTGCAGCGGTTTCCCTTGCTGCAGATGCTGCTGGTTTTGTGGCAGCGGTTTCCCTTGCTGCAGCTGCTGCTGGTTTTGTTGCAGCGGTTGCCCTTGCTGCATCTGCTTCTGGTTTTGTTGCAGCGGTTTCCCTTGCTGCAGATGCTGCTGGTTTTGTTGCAGCGGTTTTCCTTGCTGCAGCTGCTGCTGGTTTTGTTGCAGCGGTTGCCTTTGCTGCAGATGCTGCTGGTTTTGTTGCAGCGGTTGCCCTTGCTGCTTCTGCTGCTGGTTTCGTTGCAGTGGCTGCTCAGATGCTGCTACTGCTGCTGCTGCTGCTGCTGCTGTTGCTGCGCATAGGGCAGTGACGGTGGTTCAGACTTAGGAGGCTGTTTGCTGCTTCTTACCCTCGATGATCTTGGGCGGTCGTCGACCCCTTTGTTGTTTTGGCGGTCCAGAGTGGCCATGTATTGAATAATTGTACCGTATCCATTACAGGAGCAGAGCAGGGTGCGGCGGTCTCTCACTCTCTTGTTAAGAGAACTATGCAGGCAGTATGGACGCTCGGTATCTTTTTACGTTAGCCCAGTGACGCTTCTAAAAATGACTCAAGTTCATCTGATAGTTCATTTATTTTACACACTTATTCCATAGCTAATTCTTCTTGCTGTTTAAACATTTTTTTTATTGTTCTATTGCAGTTTCAAATTTCAATCATGTAATTCATTTTGTTTTTTTTATTTTTGATGAGCGTAGCGAGCGAAGCGAGCGAAGCGAAATCATCAATTTCACTACTGCTAAAAAAACGCTTGGTGTGTGTGTGTGTTTTTTTTTTTTTGTATGTGTGTTTGCGCGCGCTCTACAGGCCAAACGCCTGCTTCGAGTGGGATGAAATTTTCAGGGTGTCTACTTTTGTTCTCAACTTAGACCCCTTGCGTTTTTCAAGAAAATCCTCCACACCCTTCACTTTCAAGGCAGAAAAAAAAGCAAAATTCGACAACTGGGCAACTTTGGAAAAGTACGGAAATTTATTTAAAAGAGCGTATTTTTTTCAAATGTTCCCAATTTCGATTTGCCTTTAGAAACCATCGAAACCAAATCGAAACATCACACCAGATTTTTCAAAATAAAAACCAACCCAATAAAACCTAATAAAAATCCTTGGGCATGAGTTACATCTATGTATTAACATGCACAATGCTCAATGATCTCAAAATGAGCATATTTCCGCTACCCAACAGCTCGGACAGAAACAAAGAAAGGTCAGAATCGTTTACATTTTCAAGTGATCAGAATTTTTGAGAAAGCATTGGTCCGGCTTGCTGCTCCATGATTTGCATAGGCTTCTTGCCTTAATCTCTTTTTGCGCTATATACAAACCGCTACGTTCATCTTCAACGCAACACAAATTGCGTTCGCCCTAGTGTTATTAAATTTTGTAAATTCCGCATAAATACTGTCAAACTTCGAATCTAAAAACGTATTTAATTCCTTAAGCTTACAAGTCCATTGATCGGGGCGACATCACCATCACTTGTCGCAATTTCTTTGTCCGGCAGGGTGCTTTTGTTGCCTCTTAGGCCGCGCGTGCTGCGGGACATGTTTATGGCGATCTTTGTCTGTCCCCTATAGGCACTCTTGTTTCCAACCTGAAATTCTCTGACGCTACACTTGACGCTACACACTCGACTATGCTTTAAAATAATTTACACCATAACTTCTAAAATATATGTCTTATTTACTAACTAGGGCGAACGCAATTTGTGTTGCGTTGAATATGAGCGTAGCGGTTTGTATATAGCGCAAAAAAAGATTAAGGCAAGAAGCTTATGCAAATCATGGAGCAGCAAGCCGGACCAATGCTTTCTCAAAACTTCTGATCACTTGAAAATGTAAACGATTCTGACCTTTCTTTGTTTCTGTCTGAGCTGTCGGGTAGCGGAAATATGCTCATTTTGAGATCATTGAGCATTGTGCATGATAATACATAGATGTATTATATGCCCAAGGGTTTTTATTGGGTTTTATTGGGTTGGTTTTTATTGGGAAAAATCTGGTGTGATGTTTCGATTTGGTTTCGATGGTTTCTATAGGCAAATCGAAATTGGGAACATTTGAAAAAAAATACGTACTTTTAAATAAATTTCCGTACTTTTCCAAACATGCCCAATTGTCGAATTTTGCTCTTTTTTCTGCTTTGAAAGTGAAGGGTGTGGAGGATTTTCTTGAAAAAGGCAGGGGATCTAAGTTGAGAACAAAAGTAGACACCCAGAAAATTTCATCCCACTCGGAGCAGGCGTTTGGCCTGTAGAGCGCGCGCAAACACACATACAAAAAAACAAACAAACAAACTCACACCAAGTGTTTTTTTTAGCAGTAGTGAAATTGATGATTTCGCTTCGCTCGCTACGCTCATCAATTAACATGCACATTGCCCAATGAACTCAAAATGAGCATATTTCCGCTACCTGACAGCTCGGACAGAAACAAAGAAAGGTCAGAAACGTTTACATTTTCAAGTGATCAGGATCTTTGAGAAAGCAATCGTCCGGCTTGCTGCTCCATGATTTAGGCTTTTTGCCTCAATCTTTTTATGCGCTAAATACAAACCGCTACGCTCATCTTCAGCCCAACACAAATTGCGTTCGCCCTAGTCTAGTCTACTGTCCACTATTATTTTTATAGTTTTACTATACTTTCTTGCGATTATTTATTCACCCCACTATTTTGTCACTTGTACCCCGTTCACACTGGGGAAGTTAATCACTGTTAGCGGCTTAACTATGATCAAGAGGCCAGTGTGAACGGAACGCTGTTAGCGTTAACTCAGATTTGGCGTAAACAACGTTTCCAGAACGTGATTAGCGAGCTAACTCAGTTAGTTCGCTCACCGCCCACCGGAACTGCGCTGCAGGAAAGTTTTTTAGGATTTGGAGAAGGCTGTGCAGTGTTGATATTGTTTTGTAAAATGGCGTCAACGGGAGGAAGTGTGTGCGAAGCAAATGAGAATATGAAAAGAAAGGGAAATTGGACGGACCACGAGGTGTTGCTGTTAATTCACGTGTGGGAGTCGCACGTGAACGGGCTCCGGGCCAACAAAAGAAATGGCCCTATTTATAAAGAAATGGCGATCGAGCTCGGACAATCTCTGGAGGCCACACCGCGTGGCCACCTCGAAATTAAAAATAAAATAAAGAACCTTACGCGAGAATACAGGTATGACATGCCACCTTAATTTACCTCAAATTAGTTATTAGATACCTACTTTGCACATACATTATATTATTTCCGTAAGGTTCATGTGCCCTTTATCATGGGTCTTTTGTGATATGTTGGGTTATGATGACGATTAGGAATGACCACATTGTTTTAAATCCATTCGCTTTGTTTTCAGGCGTGAGAAGGCGATGATGGTGTCTGGGGCCAGCCTATCGTCGTGGAAATATTATTACCCAGTCCACAATTTGCTGGGTGCACTGCCAGCAAATGATGACAGGCTGCTGGACGAGTCGTTGCCGAGCTCGTCGAGCAGCTCCGCATCCAGTTCGGCAGCCAGCCCTACACCGAGCTCTATCCCCCTCGAGGGGAACAGCTTACCGGTATGCTATTTCAATTTAATGTTTACTATGAGGTATGTACTAGGTCAGGGAGGGTCAACAAGCAAACCACGGACTAAGTCTAGACCAGGGATGTGCGAAAGTTGCACCGCAATGGACGGAAACGATTGTTGATCGGCAAAGTAACTCACATCTCGATTGAAAGCAGTGTCGTTAGTATTGAAAATTCCTATCAACGTTATGTTTGGATATAATGGAACAATTTTTCGGTACCTTCAATCAATTACACTAAAAGAGTTTTTCAGAAGGCTGTGAAAGTTATGCCACAAGATACTGTTATGTGCTAAGGAATGCTAAAAAATCAGAAGAGGCTGCCCAACATCATTACTTTGTAACTTGTCGTACTCTGTGAGGCTGCTGCCTACCTGCAATAGACCTTAATTTTTATTATTCCTCGGCAGGTGGGACAAGAGGTCGAGTGCCCGAGCGTTCCTGGAACCTCGTCAGCTCTGCGTCGACGCCGAACGTCATCGACGGCCAGCGACGACGTGCTGCAAGAGATGCTGGCGTTGCAGCGATCCGTGGCAGACTGGTGGATCGGTCCACAGCAAGGATGTTAGAGTTTATGGAGGTAGATGCTGCCAGCCAGAAAGAATTCCAAAAAAATCTCACCATGCTTTTGGGCCATTTGGTCAATAAAAAATAAAGAAAATTACTTCAGCAACTTTGGGTTTTATATTTTAATATTGATAATTTGTAAGGATCAAAACATGAGCGTGAGTTGTGCGAGTTCAAGTTGGAGCAGTCCGGCTTTCGCCGAACATGTGGTGGGCGAGGGTGGTCCTCATTCGTTCTCCTTGGTGGGTCGTTCTCACACAGTTTGTTGACTGCGATGGTGCTGAAGGTAGCTCGCTCTCCCAGTGGCGTTCTACAATGTCGTTTCTGTCTTCGCAGATGTTGTGAAGAGTGCAGGCTGTGTTGATGATATTGTTGACGTTGTCGACCCGAAATTCCATTCGCTTCATTACAGATCGAAACCTTGACTTCAGTCTTCCGAAACAGTTCTCGATAAGTTTTCTCGTAGCTGACAATCTGTAGTTGAAGTGACGCTGGCAGTCGGTAAGTCGGCCGTTGTCGAAGAATGGCTTCATCATTCCCGTTGTAAGGGCAAATGCGGAGTCACCAATGAGGTGGGAAGTGATTGGAACATCTCCAACGTGCAAAATGTTTTCGTTGTACACAGGTGAATTATTCAATTGTTGTGCAAGCCAACACTTTGTAAAAAGATGAGCATCATTATTGCGCCCCGGAGCTCCCACGTTCGTGTACGTGAAACGGTACCGATAATCGCACACGGCAAACAAAACTACACTATAAAAACCTTTGAAGTAGTGGTAGTCCACGCAGTCCCCTTTTGGTGGCGACACACTGATGTGGCAGCCATCGATGCAGCCAATACACTGGGGGTAATTCCAGGTTTGCAAAAAACCTTCGACAACATCACGCACCTCCTCCGTTGTCTCTGGGAACTTTATTGTGTTCGGCATAATGTGTACCACGACAAGGGCACAGAAATCGTGGAAAATTTGACTAACAGTGCTCTTCGCCACACCAAACAGATGGCTTATGGTCCGCATCTCTGCTGTCGAGGAGAGGAGGTAAATGGCAATTGCCACTCTTTTGTGCACAGAGATGCACTTCCGCAGTCGGGTGTCTTCCCGTTGTATGTAGGGTGACAAGATGTCGCAGATGTGTTGAAAAGTGGCACGCTCCACCCGGAAGTTTTCTTTCCACATGAAGTCAGTCCACTGTGGAACAATTGAGTCCCACCAGTCGCCGCTTCTAGGTTTTGTCCAAAGCGACCTTCTTGTCATCATCCTGACTCGTCTTGCAGCCAACATTTTCGCCACCAACACTGCACAGTTATTTGCGAGCATCCTTTGTCGAACTAAAGCCATATGCATTAGAGAAAGACGCCTTTTACTCTTCCTACGCTTCAAAATGTACTGGCTAATTAGCAGTAACAAAATTCGCAACAAATCTTCATTTTCCATGATTGAAACGGTCGAAATCGGAGTTTTAGAAGGTTATGTATGTGAACGCACAGATTTGGAAAAAGATGGCCGCTACGGCGTTAACCCCGTATAAGTGTGAACGCTCAATTCAAACTCGAACACAGATAGCCCACAATGCACTGCGCATAGCTGATCATAGTTAAACCTAACAGTGATTAGTTTCCCCAGTGTGAACGGGGTATTGTGCTTGCCGCCATCTTCTCAATTATCGGATCAATTATCGGTGGTGAAAGCAATGCGGGAGGGGGGGGGGGGGGGTCGTCATCAAATTCGCAGGAAGATGGTCCGTTGCTTCGGCCAATAAATTTCCCGCTCCATTTTCATGTTGATCAGTTAACAGTGGCAACATCAATGCTGGAGGGTGGGTAGTCGAATTCGAAGGAAGATGGTTTGTTCCTTGGCCGATGAATTTACCGCTACATTTTTATGTTGATCAATTATCGGTGGAGAAAGCAATGCGGGAGGTTGGGGGGGGGGGCATCGAATTCGAATGAAGATGGTTTGTTTCTTCGGCCAATAAATTTCCCGCTCCATTTTCATGTTGATAAATTAACAGTGGCAACATTAATGCAGGATCCCGGTCGTCGAATTCGAAGGAAGATGGTTTGTTGCTTAGGCCGATGGATTTCCCGCTCCATTTTCATGTTGATCCACTATCGGTTGTGCCAAATCATGTCTGATTTTTGGCGCTCGTCGTACAGTAGATTTCTGTAACACATATCTGTAATTACCTGCTTTGATATACAATAAAATAGCATTTCCCAAAATACATTCATCAGTTGTTTTTCCATTTCCATGAACTAAATATGCTGATTTCTCCCGTGTGACTTGTGAAATTGCAATGAAATTGCATTACCCTGAACATGAAACATTCGTGAAAATATGCTACATCATTAAGTTGCTTTAATTGACCACACGGGTTTTAAATCACTATGAAACTCATAGTGATTTAACTCATAACTCATAGTATGAGTTATGACCTCCCGAATACCAAACGGGTGCTCAAGAAGGGATTACTCGTGGACGAGATAGGAAATGTTTATTTGTGTTAGGGATGAGTATCTTAGGAATAGGCAGGAAGTGCTTTCCGCTTAAATGCTGTTGAGAGGATGCGGTTATTAGATTCGGTAATGTGTTAATCCAGAATTGTCAGGAGTCCTCAGGCCAAGGTCAGCAAACAGCGGAGCTTTAAATGATTTGAGAAGATGCGGTTATTAGATTTGGTAATGTGTTAATAGAGCTGCTGTGGTTCTTTTGAGCATCCTCGTTGTGTTAATCATAAATCGGTAATAAGCAGTAACAAAAATTGGTTCGTTAATTCATCTTAAAGGAGGAAAAATCCTTGAATTATAGTCTGCAGATTGTTTGAGAGGGGTTTTTGTTGTCCACCTTGATCTACTACAATTTGTCACAATACACTTCATTTTTGGGAAAGATGATGGGAAAGCCATGCAGTTTTGGGAAAGCCATGGCTTCCGCACTGGAAGCTTTACCGTTACCATAAAGGTACAAAATCAACCCTTTTTTAGCGCAGCTCTACACAACGGCCCCAGAATGGGGTCCTATGCTAAATCTGCTCTAATACGATCGTGCTTTCAAGCGTTGCAACACTCTAAAAAATGAAGGAGTGAATTTTTCGTCCCTTAGACGGACTGAATGTGATTTTAGCTCATTCGGATTGGTAAAGGACTGAAATATTTGAGCTCTGTGCTGAGATTAATCGATAATCGCTAGTTTAGCTCCTTTCCCACGGTTCGAACTCAGGTTCGCCCGTGCTCCAGAGTAGCTTGGTTAGGTTTTAGCTAAAAATAGATTCGTAACAGACAAAACTCATACGTCGAAGACTGCAGACCTGGTAGTGACTAACAAAAACGCTCAGTCGACAATATATGTTTTACCAAGAGCGGACGGATTTTGCAATGTTCGCAAAATAATATAAATGCGATGTTTGTTAACTGTGTTATTTCTAAATAAATTACCGTGTGGATTAAGACATCATGCATTCGGTGAAAGGTAAGTGCATCGATACTTGCGCCTACAATTCTTAATAACCTGTCAATATAAGATTTTCATATCAGATTCCACCGAACTTGGATACATGTTCCTTGAGTAACCGTTGTTCATAAATGGAGATGTAAGCTTCATCTGTGGTGACAGGTAATTTAGGTGCAAGTATTGATACACTTACCATTCACAGTATCTGTTACTTGATCTTCTCTTAAACTAGGGCTTCGCGAACGCAATTTGTGTTGCGTTGAAGATGAGTGTAGGTAGCGGTTTGTAAACAGCAGATAAAAAGGTGGAGGCCGAAGGCCTAGATGAAAACCATTGAGCACCACCATTGCCTTCTCGAAAACTCTGATCACCTAAACAATTTAGACGATTATGACCTTCCTTTGTTATTCTCTAAACCTGTCATAAAGCCAAAATGTGCTTTTTTTGAGCTAATTGAGTAAATTGAACATACACACATAAATGTGAATAACGCCAGTAGATTCTTATGATATATTATATATATATATATATATATATATATATATATATATATATATATAGCACTCTCTCGCACTCTCTCTAGTGCGAATTTACTTCAATTACTTCCATAAATGAGAATTACTAATTTATGATATATCTGTAAAATCATTGCCTTGGAGTAAACTTGAAGTCAACTAAGCTTGGTCACCAAGGTGACGAAGAAAATTGATTCAGGCATAAAAAAAAGTACCGAAAATCACGAAAAAACACTACAAAAATGCTAATAAACACCAATTGGAAAGACCTACCGACCTAAGATTTGCAGGCATGATAAATATTTATAAGGTCAACATGTTAAGAAGTTTTAGTGGAGTTATGTTAAGAACTTTGAAATTTGCAGAGATTCAAAATGTTGAAAAAAATAAAAAATTTCGTAAAAATTGATTTCTTAACAATATATTCTACACTGATCTTTTCCAAAAACGCGGGGGGTCTAGGTGGAGAACAAAGGTAGGAAATTAAAAATTTTCATTCAAATCAGTTCAGGCGTTTGGTCCGTAGAGCGCGCACAAACACAAACAAACAAACAAACAAAACATTCACAAGTTACTTTTTTTTGGGGGTAGTGAAATTGAAGATTTTGCTCCGCTCGCTTCGCTCGCTACGCTCATCAAATAGATGTTACTCATGCCCAAGGGTTTTGATTAGGTTGGACATATATTTCTGCCGCGGACTTACTTTCAAAAACTTGCATGCAAGAAATTGACAAAATTTTAAATATATGTCAAATCTTGAAGTCAACTTAAAGTCAAAACATCTTGTGTGATGTTTCAATTTGGTTTCGATGGTTTCTTAAGAGAACAATCGAAATTGGGAAAATTTGAAAACAATACGCACTTTTAAATAAATTTCCGTACTTTTCCCAACTTTCCCAATTGACGAATATTGCTCTTTTTTCTGCTTTGAAAGTGAAGGGTATGGAGGATGTTCTTGAAAAACGCAGGGGGTCTAAGATGAGAACAAACGTAGTCACCCTGTAAATTTCAGCGCAATCGTCGCAGGCGTTTGGTCTGTAGAGCGCGCACAAACACACATACAAACAAACAAACTCACACACACACACACACACACACACACACACACACACACACAGGTGCTTTTTTTTAGCAGTAGTAAAATTGATGATTTCTCTTCGCTCGCTACGCTCGTCAATTAATAACATATAGCTGACGCGCTGATATAGCACGCTTGCTACGGTCGTGTTAGCCTTCTTACCTTACCCTCTGTTTCCATTCATTCTTACCATTTATTATTATTTTATTATTATTTTTATTACATAATTATTTTTAGCTGACCAACGCAAACACAAATTGTGATTAGCCAAAGTGCACCAATAAATAAACATACAAACAAACAGCCTGGTGGACTCAGATATAACATTATTGTACTACTAGGGCTTCGCGAACGCTATTTGTGTTGCGTTGAAGATGAGCGTAGCGGTTTGTATATAGCGCATAAAAAGATTGAGGCAAAAAGCCCATTAAGCAATATCAATCATCGATCGATACTAAAACAAAATTGTGGGCGCATGTTGCTTAAAAGTGTTTGCAATATATATTTCACTCGACATGAAACTGTTTTCAACATGCTGCTGGTGTTGATGCTAAATAATATCAGAATATGATGTGTTACTGAAAGCGCCAAACAACTCACTTGCTGTTCAAGTACGAAGAATGTAATTTGAACCTTCACGGAATCGGGCAAAAAAATGTTTGCTTTTAAATCTCCCACGTTTGGGTGAAAACTAGTAAATAGTTACTTTAGTTCCAGAGAGATTAAGACTGAAATGGTAATTCAAAGACTCACTTACGTTTAAAGGCAAACGAACTGTCTAATCTGGTAAGGTTACGACACACCTACCAATTTAATTCAAAATGTCACGTTGATGAACTTATTGACGGAGAATATACTAATGCCGCACACGAGTAGGTACCAATATTTTTGGGTGAAACTGACAAACCGGTAAAAGTTATCTGTAAAAGTTTCTTGTTATAATGAATTCTAGATACTGGTTGCCAGCGTTTGTCAAATTCTACGGAGCTTCTCACTAGGTGGCTGCTGTATGGCGACTGTTACAGGCAAAATTTCTTCTAACAATAATATCATTTTTATCGTCGTCGTCGTCGTCGTCGTCGTCGTCGTCGTCGTCGTCGTCGTCACCGTCACCGCCACCGCCACCGCCACCGCCACCGCCACCTTCACCATCATCATCACCATCCTTAGATACACTTTGAGCTAATTAAGTTATTTGTTTGCAGGCTCCGCAGTTTTTCATGACCGACGATTCCAAAGCCGAAAAGACGGCTCTGAGTGAAATTTTCCCTGAATCACGGCAACTGTTGCGTTCATTCCATATGCGTAAGCGGAATGGCGCTAGTTGCTAGCAAGCTCGTCGGGGGTAAAACAATTAGAACGTCAAAACATTATGAGAGCGTTCCAACTTGTAAGTTAGCAATATAGAAATGTATGGCATTGTTAACAATCGTGGATACATTTCAAATTTAACTCGTTCGCTTTATTATGCAGGCTATGAATGCGAAAACGGAAGTGGAACTTGAGGAGGCCCTTGAGATGGTATACGAATCAGAAAACAGCTAATTTTGTTCGAGACTTCAAAAAAACATGGAGAGAAAAGAACTGTGGGTTCTGTTATTCCGCGATGCGTGCTTGACGCGGAATCACAACACAAACAACTCCGCCGAAGCTACCATTCACATAATGAAAGACATCATTATTAAACAGGACGAAGGCTTTAAACGTTGTGTCTTTAGGTTTACTTTAGTTCTGTTGTTTGAGAAGAGTACATGACCACTCGGCTGCTCAATTTTGTTCATAATCGAGTCTCAACGCCGGCAAGATTATACAATACTTTGTGCAACCGCATGAAAGATGTCAGCGTCGAGGAAATTCGCAATCTTGGCGATTCTCTGTTAGAAGTTCCGTCCGCTACTCAGAGCGGAATATTGCACGTGGTCAATGCCGCTGTAGGGATGTGCACATGTCCTTCTGGCCTCACTGGTGCATTTTGCAAGCATCAGGCATGGTTACATGCCAAATTCGACACACCATTCCCGAACATTCCAGCTATAAACCAGGCTGATAGATATGGTTTAGGGCGCCTTGCTTTGGGTGATCAGAGTCCAGACAAGGACTTTTTCCGTGGGAGTATCATTCATGGAATAACCTAGTCGCGATTAAGTGTCAATAGTGGCGTACCTTACTTAAACAATTATCCTTTACAGGGGCTGAAGGAAGTAGCACCAGCGTGCATGGAAGATGCCGAAATCGTGCGTGGCACCGAGGGGATCGACACGACAGAACCCCTGCTTGTCGACGACGACGACATGGCTGCACCCGAATCGACCACCCCACAATCAGGGTCTGACAACGAGTTCGTAGAGACGTCGCTATTATCTGAGTTTAAAGCATCTAAATTATAAGTAGCAAATTAGCTCAATCGAATCGCATCAATAATAGAACCATCTGAATTGAACGCAATAGCTCTGCACACAATATCGGTGTCGCTAAGAAAGATACAAACACCCAACCAAGCTGCTGAAGTTGCTAATGAAATGGCAGCAACGCTGCGCCATCGCCGGCAATCAGGTGCAGTTGTTAGGGTGCAGCCAACGGCCATTTCCCGAAGGCGCGAAGGCCTGCCTCGAGGCTCCAAAAGAGTGGCCGCAGGGCCGCCACTGCGGCCGAAGGGATGCGAAATTTAGAGGCAAGCATTGCTGCCAATGTAGCTAATGCTAAATCTAAATTATTAATATGCAAATATATTATTAATACACAAGGGCTTCGCGAACGCAATTTGTATTGCGTTGAAGATGAGCGTAGCGGTTTGTATATAGCGCATAAAAAGATTGAGGCAAAAAGCCTAAATCATGGAGCAGCAAGCCGGACCATTGCTTTCTGAAAAATTCTGATCACTTGAAAATGTAAAAGATTCTGACCTTTCTTTGTTTCTGTCCGAGCTGTCGGGTAGCAGAAATATGCTCATTTTAAGGTCAATGAGCAATGTGCATGTAAATTAATAGATGTTACTCATGCCCAAAGGGTTTTTCTTCGGTTGGGGATATATTTCTGCCGCGGACTTACTTTAAAAAAATTGCATGCACGAAATTGACAAAATTTCTAATATCTGTCAAATCTTGAAGTCAACTTCAAGTCAAAAATTCTGGTGTGGTGTTTCGATTTGGTTTCGATGGTTTCTAAAGACAACAATGGAACTTGGGAAAATTTGCAAACAAAACACACTTTTAAATAAATTTCCGTTCTCTCCAAACTTTCTCAATTGCCGAATATTGATAATTTTCCTGATTTGAAGGGGAGTGGTATTGAGGACTTTCTTGAAAAACGCATGGGGTCTAAATTGAGAACAAAAGTAGACTCCCTGAAAATCTCATCGCAATCGACGCAGGCGTTTAACCTGTAGAGCACGCTCCAACACACATACAAAAAAAAACACACACACACAAGTGCTTTTTTTAGCAGTAGTGAAATTGACGATTTCGCTTCGCTCGCTACGCTCATCAATTACTAGGGCTTCGCTAACGCAATTTGTGTTGCTCTTAAGATGAGCGTAGCGGTTTGTATATAGCGCATAAAAAGATTGAGGCTAACAGCCTATGAAAATCATGGAGCAGCAAGCCGGACCATTGCTTTCTCAAAGATTCTGATCACTTGAAAATGAAAACAATTCTGACCTTTCTTTGTTAATTGTTTCTGTCCGAGCTGTGGGGTAGCGGGAATATGCTCATTTTGAGGTCATTGAGCAATGTGCATGTAAATAAATAGATGTTACTCATGCCCAAAGGTTTTTATTAGGCTGGAGATATATTTCTGCCGCGGAGGGTTTTTATTAGGTTGGAGATATATTTTCTGTCGCGGTCACATCTTGAAGTTCAAGTCAAAAAATCTGGTGTGATGTTTCCTTCGGTTTGGTTTCGATGGTTTCTAAAGACAACAATTGAAATTGGGAAAATTTGAAAAAAATACGCACTTTAAAAAAAAAATCCGACTTTTCCTAACTTGCCCTATTGTCGAATAATGCTCTTTTTTCTGCTTTGAAAGTGAAGGGTATGGAGGATTTTCTTGAAAAACGCAGGGTGGTCTAAGTTGAGTACAAAAGTAGACACCCTGGAAATTCCATCACAATCGGAGCAGGCGTTTAGCCTGTAGAGCGCGCGCAAACACACGTACAAAAAAAAAATGCAAAAAAAAAAAACTCACACAAGTGTTTTTTTTAGCAGTAGTAAAATTGATGATTTCGCTTCGCTCGCTTCGCTCGCTACGCTCATCAAAAAACCCTTGGGCATATGAGTTACATCTATGTCTTTACATGCACATTGCTCAATGATCTCAAAATGAGCATATTTCCGCTACCCGACAGCTCCGACAGAAACAAAGAAAGGTCAGAATCGTTTACATTTTCAAGTGATCCGAATTTTTGATTAAGCAATAGTCCGGCTTTCTGCTCCATGATGTAAGGTTCTTACATCAATCTTTTTATGCGCTAAATACAAATCGCTACGCTCATCTTCAACGCAACACAAATTGCGTTCGCGAAGCCCTAGTAACATAAATGTATCTGGTACACCCTTCCAAAAATAACCTTACTGAACTCTAAGCATCGACAGTAAATCGATATTCATTCGTTATGTATTGGAAAAGCGCAGAGGTTCACGTGCAAGGAGAAATGAACCCCTAAAAGTTTTCGAATCTTTAATTTTAAAATATCAGTAGATGAAGGAAGAGTATATCTTTGGTCTTGAGATCTTCTTAATTTGATTTTTACAAAAATGTATCAGGTACACCCTTCAAAAAATAGCCTAAATGAGCTCTAAGCATCGACTGTAAATCGATATTCATTCGTTATGTATTGGAAAAGCGCAATTTCAAGACCATGCGCGCACTCTTCCGCTATGCACAGTTTTTTTAAAGATATTTTGGAGCAAATTTAGACCCTTATTTTTCCTGACACATAAGGGTCTGCACCAGAAAAATGTTGGTTATCACCCTCTCCCGAAATGTCAACAAGAGTCATTTTGTTGCGTTTTTTTAGTTTCGTCGAGATGAGGATGTCGAGGATTATAGCCGAGCCAAAAGTTCGGAGCACGGATTAATTTGTATGACTCCACTTTTGAATGCCAGAAAGTCTTGTAGAATGGCCATTTGGTGCACGAAAACTTTGATTCTACATCAATGAAAATCGGCAATCGATATCGAATCCTGTCGTATAAATTATCACACCAAAAACTAAAAAAATATATGTTTTTCAAGTGTGACTGCATGTGTTTATGCTGACATAGCGATACATTGAACATTTTTGTTGCATTCATCTCTAAGATAATGATTCTTTTAACTTCCTGCAATGGCGATAAAGGCGGGTAGCTTTATCTTAAGCTGCGATAAGCGGATTATATGCATTTAGGACCCTTAAGAGATATAATTCGTATGAAGTTATAATACGTATTACACGAGATCATGGTGATTGACACCTACTAATTTTAATGAAAAATACTAGGCACTAAGTTCTTAGTAACTTCATGTAAAGCTACCCACCATAAAAATCAACAGATAAGAAAACAGAAACTTGGGGTACTAATTTCAGGACCATAGAACTAAAATCCCACCAAGTTTCAGAATTAGTTCTACACTTTGAGGGGGAGCGTGAATCTGTCCCCTCAAAACGGAAAATCGATTTTCTCGGAAAGTTACCGGGAACTAATTCTGAAACTTAGGGAACTAATTCCAGGACCCTAGAACTAAAACCCCATCGAGTTTCAGATTTCGTTCTACACTTTGAGGGGGAGCGTGAATCTGTCCCCTCAAAACGGAAAATCGATTTTCTCCGAAAGTTAGCGGGAACTAATTCTGAAACTTAGGGAACTATTTTTAGGATCCTAGAACTAAAACCCCACCGAGTTTAAAAATAAGTTCTACACTTTGAGGGGGTAGCGTGAATCTGTCCCCTCAAAACGGAAAATCGATTTTCTCCGAAAGTTACCGGGAACTCAATATGAAACTTGGGGAACTAAATCCAGGACCCTAGAACTAAATCCCCACCGAGTTTCAGAATTAGTTCTACACTTTGAGGGGACATCTTCACGGACCTGTTGCATGGTCCAAAACGAGCGCATTATTTTTGCTTTGCTCAGTTTAATGCGATTGTAATTCCACTTATCTAGTGGCGCGAACTATTAAGTGACCCTGCACTGCTTGTATGCACCTACTTTGGGGTGGATCCAATTCAGTTTATTGATAGGTATATTAATTTTCGACAAATCTTATTAAGAAACCAAATAACCATTAATATGACTATTACGGCACGGGACAGAATTTATAATGTGGCAATTTGGTCAATAATTACCAGCGTCTGCGTAGGAATATTCTAGCAAATTGAAATCGATGAAGATGAATTATGATCGCCAGAATCAAATTCGCCGACTGATCGGCTAAAATGGATATAATTTCAAATTGGTGTGTAGTTATCTTACGCGATATCATAATATGGGTCCTAGCCGGACTGCATAATTTTCATCGCTGCTGAGTTCAGGCAATGATACCATTTCCCCGTTTTGTTTGGTTGTTGAGTCAACTTGTCTGGAGCTGACTTTATAAAATATTACTCAGGTACACGAATCGAGAACGTAGTGTAATGTGTCTGGCTGGAAGAAAAAAACCAGACAACGTTCTGTACTTACATAATCAAAAAAAAAATCGATAGAAGGATTGACCATAATCAAGGAAGTTGATTTTTACTGTTCAGTACGATGAAGATTGGTGATGGGCGTCATCTGATAAACTTCGGTACCCGGACGCGAGTATGGAATTAACCCACCAGTAAAGCATCATTTAAAAGTTTCATCCAATCACGGCTGCCTGTCAAAGACACTGGGGCCTTACCTAGTGTAGCGTTCAGCTCTGCGGGAGAATAGAAGGGGGGGTCGTAATAATAATAACAACTTGACTCACCACCAATTCCTCCCGAACTTCTCTTCTCGGAGTGAGCAGCCACGAAGATCTTGTTCTTCTAGTTCTTCGAAGGGCAACTTATCTTTACCGAACTATAACTAAACTAACTCTATAGAGGATGAACAATAATATAATAACCCTAGACGATGACCCCAAGTTCCCCCACCGAAACTAAAACTACTAAGGGCGCCACGCCATTCTCTCGCCGACAAAACCTCTTCCAAAAATGGCGAAAACAAAGAGGGGGCCAAACAATCCAAACCCGATCGACACTTAAACTCGAACAAACAATATACTCCCGATCCAGCTCATTTCTTCTTCCCAACGCACTCGCCGGCCAACCACTACTGCATCACCACACTCTCCGAACCCGAACCGACCTTCCTCTTATAAACTCTCGCCTCGACTGCCCCAGCCCGTCTCCCCGTCCGCGATAGCCGACAAGGCAAAAACCGGTGGTGGATGAGTCACCCGGCTGATACACCTGAACGACGCACCAGATATCCAAGCCCTGACTCATCAATGTCGGCGGGAGAATTCCGGTTACACTAGCTCGGCCATTTGGAGCGGCTACGAAGCGGCTAATTAGCCGGGCTGGCGGTGTTATATAACCCAGACCTAGAGCGGCCATTTCAACAATAGGCAGTTTGTTGATTTCGTAGCACCGCTAGCAACCAGTATTACGGTGGTGCTACGATGATAGCATTATCTAGAAGGCATACTGCTTTTTAAACGATCATCATTGTGCAGTGAGGTCAAATCAACCAATCTCATGGCTTGTTACTAAAGTCAGAGTCGATGTGCCCCGGCTATATAACCCGACCGTAATACTGCCGCTCTAGGTCGGGGTTACTGCTTGGTGCTATGGTGGTATTAATTAGCCAGGGTAGATTGCTAGTAATCCCGGGACTACAAGTGGCCGAGCTAGGTAAGGCCCCTGGGGCCTTACCTAGCGCGGCCATTTGGAGCGGCTACCATGCGGCTAATTAGCCGGGCTGGCGGTGTTATATAACCCGGACCTAGAGCGGCCATTCCAACAATGGGCAGTTTGTTGATTTCGTAGCACCGCCAGCAACCAGTATTACGGTGGTGCTACGATGATAGCATTATCTAGATGGCATACTGCTTTTGAAACGATCATCATTGTGCAGTGAGGTCAAATCAACCAATCTCATGGCTCGTTACTAGTCAGAGTCGGTGTGCCCCGGCTATATAACCCGGCCGTAATACTGCCGCTATAGGTCGGGGTTACTGCTTGGTGCTACGGTGGTATTAATTAGCCAGGGTAGATTGCTAGTTATCCCGGGACTACAAGTGGCCGAGCTAGGTAAGGCCCCAGGGCTCTCCTTGCGCACTGTTTTGGAGGTTGATTTGTCTACTCGCGAGTTGTCATCACTCGCGTATCTTTAGCATAAGCATAACCTCATGGTGCACAGATAGTATGGAGCTCGCCGCGAAAATAGATTCGTAAACGGTATCGGCCTTGTATGTATTGGTTATTGAACAAAAATTTTTAAATTTAAATTAAATTATAAATTATGGATCTTCTAACAATACATGTGTACCATCAGAGAAACGTTCATGGTTATGCGGCGAACAGTGCTAAAGTTTGTCATTGGATAATAAATCCAATTCTATCTATTTCTCTAGGAGATCCTTCCATCCGAGTATCAGTACTCAATTTCCACTGGCCAACTTCAACCAGGGGGAAAGCTATAACAGCGACATTTAGAGTCAATTTTTCTAGCGACAACGAAGCCAGAGAATGGCTTCGCAAACTGCAGGACAAAACTTGCACTACTTTTACAGTTAGGACGAAAAAGAACGTCAAAGGAACGCTGGTGATTTACATGTGCTATTTTATTTGCCATCACAAAACACGTACAGCTCTGGACTTTGTAAGTGAGCTAGTCGAATATCGGCTATGTCCTCAGAAAGGTTTGGCTGAAATCAGCGTAGGTATGCCAGGTACCGACCACGTGGCATGAGCACATGAAGGCTTGGGATGACATGCGCTTTGGGTGTCTAATCTTGTTTCACAAACAAGTTTTAAAGCCAGTACCTGCCATGCGACGCTCGTGAATTCGTCCCCTTTTCTATTTGTGTTTAAGCGATTTGAAGCCTCTCATCTCATCTACAACACGTATTTTTATAGTTGGAAGAAAAAATGAAACACGCGTACGATTGTTTTTTCCTGATGAGCATTACCCTCATCGAGCGGTAATAGTTAATACACAGAGCACACTATACAAATTTGGCAGTTCTTAACGAAATAATGACTACACAACGCGTGCTAGTTCTGACGCAGCTAACACGACTAATGTGAATAACCTGCTATAAGAGCGAGGCGTAGAAGATATGAGTGCATTACCCTCATCGAGCGGTAATACACAGAACGCATAATAAATTTGGTAATTCACGGTATCTACAAAATGGAAGCAGTTTCTGAACGTCACGTAGGGACCAAGCGAAAGCGTAGACACCGAAGAGACCTATGCACTGTAGCTAAAACACCTTTAAGCATCTGCGCTGGACATTTTCTTCTTGGCCTTCTGTCTTTGGTTGATGCGATCCTGGGCATGAACTACCCAGCTCTTGGCCTTCCGCTGTGACGGCCTTCCGGTTGTGACGTCTGTAAGGTTGGGCATTTTTCTGATCGCCGCAGAAACAAGAAAGCATAATACATGAAACTTATTCTGCGAGACGTATACAATGTGAAAAATATGTTGATGCTAAAGAACAACGGTTTTAAAAGAGAATAACGGTAATAAATTTTATTTACTGCATTACATTTTGCCATTTTTTTGTGACCATCTTCTTGCCTTGTCAATTTGTTTTGTGAATAAGACAAATTTCCACAAACGATAAAGCAAAAAATATTGAGAAGTGAATAATGAGACTTGGGATGAAATTTCTTTCACATTGTTATACCAGTCACGGCTTGAAATAAAAGACAAATGCTTACCAAATAAACACGAAATCAAAAGGAGGTCCGACAGCTTCCGTTTCCCAGTCGTCCCCTCCCACGTAAACATCCGGACAGTTTCGTCTGTTAGAACAATCCTGAGAAGCCGGCTGACGGCAGTCTCGACGCTGACACCTCCAACTGAAGAGAGGTGATGTGTCTGGAAATTCAAGAAATACTAGTTGACCACCGAAAGAGTCTGGGCTTAAGTAGGGAGAAAGAAGCAATGAAAGATTACACAACTTACCAAGGCCCTCCGCAACTCAAGGTCTTTCAATTTCTCCTCAAAACTGTCAACCTCGGCAACTGATTTCAGTTGGAGCGTAGTTGCGAAAAGATCGGCATACTTTTCTTCACAATCGGGAACTTTCCCAGATATTTTCTTTAAAATCCTTTCTCCCACATCCCGTACATCTTGGATGTCGCATCTCATGACATACAGCAATCGGTCCATTGCATTCCGCCATTCTGAAAAGATACACACACAAATATTTTTAAATACAGCAATTGTCACATGCTCCTGTAGGATCCAACTAGATTAGATTTTCTGGAAAATCTACATCTGTGGCCAAGTGAAGATTGCATAACAATTATTTTTAAATGCCCCAAGCCCCACAGAGTGAGCTCAATTTAAGGTTTAACATATAAGATTTAAGACCCATACCATCATCGGAGATGTACATTTTTTTAAATTCCCATGGCTATGGCTATGTACTTTGGAGTAGCGAATAGAGCAAAAAGATATCATAAAATAGTAACAAAATTCAAAGTAAATCAAAACTTAAATCATCAGCATGCAGGGCAGTGACCACATGTATCCTACCAGTCGAAAAGCGACGACGCGGGCTGAGGGAGCCGCTACGACCACTTTTGTGGGAGCGGCTGCTACCTTCCCCGTCTTTCTTCGGCAACGAATCTGCAACAAGAACAAAAACATTAGAGCCTGCCTAACGATGCTACAGGGCAAGTAGCTGAAAGCTTTGTTACCTACCAGTCGAAACGCGACTACACGAGCTGAGGGTGCCGCTTCGACCACTTTTGTGGGAGCGGCTGCTACCTCCCTCGTCTTTCTTCGGCAACGAATCTGCAACAAGAACACACACATTAGAGCCTGCCCAACGATGCAACAGAGCAAGGAGCTGAAAGCTACGGTACCTACCAGTCGAAACGCGACTACACGAGCTGAGGGAGCCGCTTCGACCACTTTTGTGGAAGCGGCTGCTACCTCTCTCGTCTTTCTTCGGCAACGAATCTGCAACAAGATTACAAACATTAGAGCCTGCCCAACGATGCTACAGAGCAAGGTGCTGAAAGCTACGGTACCTACCAGTCAAAAAGCGACGACGCGAGCTGAGGGAGCCGCTTCGACCACTTTTGTGGGAGCGGCTGCTACCTCCCTCGTCTTTCTTCGGCAACGAATCTGCAACAAGAACACAAACATTAGAGCCTGCCCAACGATGCTACAGAGCAAGGAGCTGAAAGGTATGTTACCAACCTTCTGAATTGCGGCATCTGGGTTTTTTTTTCGGATGTGTATCTAGAGCAAAAAGAAAACTATTTGGAAACTGTCGGAAATTTTACAACAGATCTGTGAAAACGGCAGATAGCTGTAGATATTTACCGTCTTCAGTTTCGGACACGAAAAAATTGGAGCTTGGAATCAAAGGTGCCAAAGGCAACCTCACGACACTTTCGCTGCTGCTGTAAATGTAGTCGTCGTTAGTCACCGGCCTCTTCTTTCTTCCCTTCTTGGTGGACGTCGCGGCAATATCCTCAGTATTGCTCGCATTCTCTACGTTGGCGAGAGCGGACCTTCCATCTTTATAATTGTCTGAAATTACAACGTAATTATCATTGTGGCTCAATTATTTGTATTTGCAGTTCATAAACCACATAGCAGCTATCCAAATGCCAAATATTCAAAGGTATTGCCAGCAAGCATATCAATGCCTTTAACTGAACGTGGTCTTACCAAACTCCAAAACGACCCTAGTCACCAGATGCTGCTGCCAATTGGGAGCCACAGGTATTGTCCGCCACTCGACCGCTTTTGACACAGACATGCCCTTAGGCGGCCACCAGCTGAACTGCTGCCCTTCTTCGGAGTGCAGCCAGGTGTTCGGAACTAATTAGGTTCCCGTTTCCCCTGCTCCCCCGAAGTCCACAAGACTGTACATTACCTGGAACAAAATTTGTAGATAGGTACGTAATTTGGTTGGATACATAATGCAACACAATTGCTTCCACAAGGATAACAGCATCAAAACTTTTAAATCTGCATGGATTTGGGCTTAAACTTACATTCTGGTCCACGCCCACCTACTCTATATTTTCTGCATCCCATGGAGCAAGGTGAGCACTAAATAGCTTTGGTCATCCTGTGGGATCAGCATAGCTTTGGATCTAATTTTAGATATGGGCCATTTCCGCAAATAAGTGGATAAGCGCTTTGCCAAAAAAATCCCAACTTCAGAGGAAATGCAGGGGACTGTGAAAGTGTTCTCTTTTACTGTAAAGCGGTTGCCAATTACACACAGATCTCCACCAAATGTCGCAATGTTCGTGACCACCACAATGGATCCATTTTCCAAGATGCAGCAATTATCTGGCATTTTTATGGAGTAAGTGAAGCCACGCAATTTTATTGACCCATACTGCGGATTGCCTGCATCACTTGCAAGTGGCCCATTCATATTATGCTTTCCGACACAAACGGCATTTTCTGTATCAGCATTGGCCAACGTCTTTTTCTTGAGGGATGCATTTAGCACAATCTTCTTTTCATGAAGCCGGTTCGCAGCCTGTTGCAAAGGGCGGTCGCCCTTGCGAACAAGCTTTTTAACAGCCTGCAAATGGTTCTCAAATTCTTACTCGATGAAGTCATCGACTGGGCCGAATTGCAGCACATCGTCTGGTAAATGGACCAAGTCATGTATGTTGTATACGACATCAAATGTTTTCCGTACAACAATCCAAAAACGGTGACGAAATGACGCATCAGTGACTTTGCGTACCCGTTTCGTGTAATGCCGAGTCCTGGAGAGGCAAGAATTCTCATTGCCACATGGAGGCAGAGAAAATGTTCATAAAATGCCTTAGACAATATATCCTTGAAGATGTGTGGTCCAATGTACATTACAGTGAGGCGCAATTCTGTTGCCTTCCAGCATGCAAGCTCTCGGAGCGATTTAGGTTTTCGAGCGAATTCTACGCAAGGGTGTTTTCTCAAACCAACCAGTCTCTCGCACTGAAGATCAATTTTCGAGCTACGATAGTTACTGTACCGGCAATCTCTATTTATACTCAAATCTACTATTTTCTCATAATTCCTATCGCATTTGGTGTCGTTGTGAAAATTTACAACTAACGAATGTCGCTTCAAAAAATCTCTGCCTAAAATTCCTTTATTCCGCAGCCCGGCATCGTCCTTAATTACTATTGTTTATTTACATTGGATCCTAGCTGAAAGTTCACCCACGATTTTCCTACGATGGGTAGTGGTTCAACGGTCACTCCCACTATTTCCCTGTCTTTCTGTGTCACCTGAATATTCCCTAATTTTAAAATCGACTCTTGAACAATAGAAACCATTGCCCCACTATCGACCAAAACGGCTAATGGCAAGGCCTTACCTTCACCGATCAGTGCGATATCGGCTATGGTCTCCCCAATGCCCACGACGTCCTCGTCTGCTATCGCTCCCGCGATTAGGGATTCATCACGGAGCAGTTCATGTTTAAATTTTGTCGGCTTACCTGTGATGCATATTGCTGCTGAAACTGTATTGCCTGTGGTGGAGGCTGCCGTTGAAACTGGGAGTGTGGAGACGGCGGTGGCTGATTGAAAGGTGGCACCATCTGCTGGTGGCTAATCTGATGAAACGAATAAGGCTGCTGCTGTTGGTAAAATGGAGTAGCCATCGCCTGGAACTGTGGCTGCTGCTGCTGATACTGCTGTTGTCTCTGTTGCCGTGGTCCCCAGCACTCCCTGCTAATGTGACCCAGCTTGCCACAATTAAAACATTTTATTTGATTTGCTGGCTTTAAATATCTATTTGTAGGGTTGGGGCATGCCACCATGAAGTGCCCTTGTCGGTTGCACTTCACACAAAGAAGAGTGGGGCAGGAGTCAACCCCATGTCCCTGGTCACCACGATTTTGACAACTGACAACATAATCTCTCATTGCCCCTATGGTTACCCGCTTGTTTGAACACAATTTTGACTCCTCGATGTCACTTGGAAAGGACAAGGCCTCCTCGAGCGTCTTAGGCTGGTGAGCTCTCGTTACCAGCTTAAGTTCATCGCGAATTCCTTTGAGGAAAACTGCAAGTAAGCTTGCCTTCAAGTTTAAAGTGTCAAACACGTATCCCTCGTCTCCGGGTTTTGTGTCTACCGTTTGGCCCCCCACAATTTTCAACCGGGTGGCAAATTGTTTAACCGTTTCGCCTGGACGCTGTAAACAGTCTTATAACCGCTGTTGTCTTGCGATGCTTCCCTCTTTGACTGTGTACCGTGCAATTAAAGATGGAAAAAATTAGTTTGGATGTGTTTTTAAACCATTTAGCACGTGTTGGGATGGATTCGTGTGATGGATTCGTGAATGTTGCAACGTGGAAAAAAAATCGCAAGCACCGAATTTTGATATTTTCGTTTTGCGCGCAGCCGCGCGCTGCGTCACGATATCACTACTATGCTGGCTAGCCAGCGTGCGGCTGCCGGCGCGCGGCTGCCGGCGTGCCAGCTAGCTCCGTTTGCTGCTCGGAGACGTAGATAGAGTTTTAGCAATGGGTGTTTTGAGCTTTGACTGCTATTATAAAGAGCGAGCTAAAATTAGGTTTGCTGTGTCAACTTCATTATAAAATGTCCATGCTTGCAAGTCGAAACAAAGATTCTGATGGGTTCACATGTGGGTATAGTACAGTCATGGCAGACGAAGTGATCCAGCCGTATCAATTCGAACCCGAGTATTCTGACAGTGAAATCGAAAATACAAAATTAATACAAGAAGTTCGCGCCGGATTATCTGTAAATGTTTTAGCAGGGAGAAAAGGCAACAATAGTTGGTGTACTTGAAATCGTTGTGTGTACATGCTCACTGAACACGAGCGCTTGTGTTGCTCTGAAGCCGAGTCGGTGCGTAAAGTTAGGGAGGGACACACATGTATTACCGAACATCGATCTTCTCAAAATTTTATTATTGACAGTGATGCGTTGAATCTGTTGCACCCGAAGACCGAGAAAAATATCATATTTAGTCCAATTAGCAGCCGAACTCCACCAGTGCAAGTGACAAACTGAGGCTGCTGCCTGCTGTAGCGCGCGTAGCATGGCACTGCCTGAGATAGGCTGACGTCACTCTTTTCGCTCAACGCGCTGCGGGCGGGTATACGCTGAGCGGCGCTAATAACCGCTTGTACGATTGTTTTCGCCCCGAAACTGTCTTTCTGGAGCCGAATAGTCGTAAAACGGGTTGTGTGCCCCTTTAAAGCCTCGCTAAGTTTTTTAAAGGTAGCCGTACTAAGGTCTGCCTCTCCCCTCACAAAATCCCTGGCTTCACATCGCACTTTACAATAGACATTTTAAAACAATTCCTATTATTACATTGTTTTTATACATTAGATGAGTACATACATTTTACCTAATTTTAATAGAATGGTCTTACATGTAACTATCTTAGATTTTATTACTTTGCCAATGCCAATATCTGTGTATACGGGTCAATTTGAAAATAAACAAATACAAATACAAATACAAAATTAGCTGTGTTCATCCAACCAGTTGCCCATCTGGCCCACCCTTGAGACACTTTCCAAAAATGAAACCACATCTTCATTTTCTTTCACGTCAAAGTAGTCTACTAGAGGCAAAATACCACCTTTATTAATATGACTTACCTTAGGCCTCTTCTCCGTCGCCGATCCCGTTTTTGTTCCCGGGCATGTTTAGTGTTTGATTATTTTTTAAATTAAGAAAATACAGCGAATGTAATATGCTGAACTCTTTATGCCAACCCTATAGTATTACTGAATTGGAAAACACACAATATTGAGAGAAACCAATGTTAAAAGAAAAAATTAAAGAGAAAAAAAAATAAGGACAGTACAAATGCAGTGAATTTAAATTATAACAATGAATCTACTGGCTTGATGTTACGAAAATCCCACTGCTGACTACCATTGTTATGATGTGGGGTTTTACGCCACATACATAATATGCTTGGAGTGCTAACGTGAGCCGCTGCCACCACGAGGTTGTCAGGATCCCGACCTTACTATACTAAATAAGTAAACTAAATATTGGCATAGAAGTGTGCAGGTTTATTGTTGGTTGATAGTTACTTACTTACTATATACAGGTGCGAGCTATAAGTGATGATGTCCCATGGCGGACGACTATCTGGTGCCGATGTCGGGCGACCGTCGCGATGGGGATCCAAACTATCACTGTCGTGTGACGCTTTGGTCACCTAGGAATTAGGGGATGGTCAGTATGCACCCTGAGGCACGCACTAGCCAGCCGTACACTTGCGCAAACATAAAGTGAGCCAGTAAAATATTACAAGTCGCGACCTGTGGGCTGGGATGAAAATCAGTGCAGGTTAAAACTGGTTAGAGCGATGAAAATACCCGTGGACCTTGCCCAACTTTATGATAGCGGCTAAAGGTGTATCCGGTGTATCCTTTTCTTGATTCTGCCCCTTACTGGTTGCAGTCTTTCTGCTTCATCAAATGTGGGTTGAACAATTTCAATGTGCACTTCCAATTAAAATAAAGCTATTACGCCCCGGGGGGCCAATTCTCAAACAAGTTTTAAGAAGAATTAACGAGATCTAAGGAGATCTAAACCAAATGTCAATTCTCGAACGCTAATTCTCACTTTTACCATGTGTGCAAATTTAAAACCAGCTAAACCAGCTCGGTGGCAGGTCTAAGCAGTTTTAGTGAGTTGGATTTTGACGTTTTCTTCTCTTTGGAATAGCATTTAGATGTTTTGAAGTGTTGTAGGATATAGTTTATTAGTTTTAATAGGTTGTTATCGATTAACTTGTTGTGGGCGAGTGCTGAATTGATTAATGATTGGTATGTAAACTTAGATCGTCTTCCTTAACCTAAAATTGCTTCGTCACTTGGTACTGAAGGCGGCAATGGATTTGAACGGTTGCCGAGCGGTAAGCTTGAAAAAGAGCTTCCTGATTGGTCCATTACATTTACCACGACGTGGTATCGCTATTCTTCGTTAACTCTGCTTCGAGAATTGACACAGGCGTCAAGTTATACCTTGGGTTTAGCGCGGGTTTAAGTTTACCACGGGAATAAGGAGTTTTAGCGAATGTACGAGAATTGGCCCCCGGTAGCTCACTAGCCGGTCAAGAAAAAACGGTTCGTTAGATCGTTCTACAGCCAATCAGATGCCTTGAGGGGCTTAGACGACAAAACTATTACATTTCGCTAAATTATTTCACATTCCTTAATAAAACTACCGGTCGTGACGGTCTAAATAACGTACAGATTTCACAATCTAATCTACCATTTATGTTGTCCCCGACCCGCCTGGGCGAGCAGCCATCGAAAAGGTCGGGTCTCGGTACGATCGACTACTTTGATTGAGAGATAACACAAGCAATTAAAATAAAGCACATCGTTTTTTGTTAGGAAACAAACTTCTACGACAATAATGGAACAATTATATTATATTAGTGTTTGTTGTAAAGAAAAGATGCAAATAGTTTTTTTAATTTTATCTCCAAAATTACGCATTCTATACTTGTACAAATGTGCCAACATCGTGCAAAACGCCAGAGTGAACCGAATGATGATCTTTTCTGATCCATATTTGACAGAGCAGAGCAGTAACTGATATGGAAACGGGTTTTTCAAACTAGTTCAAAGTCCACAAAAGCACATGGCTAGCCACGTGTTCAGTACCTGGCCGATACCTACACTGTTCTCAAACGAACCTAAAATGGACTTGTATATTTCTTTGGCTGGCTCACTTTATGTTTGCGCAAGTGTACATTGCATTATCGCTGTAATTGCTTATCAATAGCTATTGCTGGATGTAGCTATAGGCTGGCCACTACAGCAGGTTGTATAGCTGAATTTTCTGCCTGAAGATTTACTCGATTCTCCCGCCTGAACATCAGCCATGCGAATATAGATGACAATACATTCGTGACAATAATATGCTCGATTTTTATTTCGTGTCTGCAAACTTTCTGCACCATATTTTGAGTAGTTTATATTTTGTTTAACTCTTTTCCTGAGTGTTTGTTTATGGCAATCAATTGGGCGCTCATCCTTGAACGCGATTCCCAAGTCTAGCTCGACGTTCGCCATGGCTTTCGCCGCCTGCACATGCGCAGCAAATCGGGCAGCTTTAATCGCAGCGCACGCTGTTGGGGCCAAATCTGCACCGCCAGCACAGGTCCTCAAACTTTGCAAAATCTTGCAATCTTGCAAATTTTGCAATCTCTAATTCCTGTCAAAATAAACATAGCTCATATTCATCAACGGATGATTCATGGATTAATTGGGATCGAACAGAAATCTTTCTTGTCAGGAATGACGGAGAGGGAAATCAATTAGAACACAAGTTGGATTGCTTTGCCATTTAGATTCTGATTGGCAAAGCGCGTGTGTTTTCCGCACACGACAAATAATAATGTAAAGAAAAGAAAAGCGAGCTAATTGGTTCAGTAGCCCGTCCAGCCTCCCTCGTACTCGAGCACTTTGGCCATTCGGCGCGGCATGGACTCGACGAGTGTCTGCACGAAAAGAGGTTCCTCGGTGACGTCCAGCCACGCGGCCTCCACGGCGTCCCACAGCTGGTCCCTGTTGGCTGGCTGCACCCAACGATCTTTCATCGTGCGGACGACCTCCGCCCACACGTTCTCGATGGGGTTGAGATCACAACCCCGAGGAACCCAAGCCAAAGGCTCGATGTCGGCTTGGTTGGCCAGCCAGTCCTGCACCACGTGGGCATAATGTATCGGGCTGTTATCCTGGAAATGAGCAATACCATGTTATTTATTTTTTGATATTATGTTTATAATTATGCGTTCATGGGTTGGATATTGAGCTGATTCTTACCTGCTGGAATTCAAATGGTCCGTCTGGGTATAAAACCCGAACAGAGGGGACCATTACATCCCGCAGGATGTCCCGATACTGGAGCCCGAGAGGTTGCAGTCCACCCGCCACAGCACTCCACCCCCCGCCGCCGAAATCCAGCCCCAGGTGCTCACTGAGAAGCGACCGCTCTGCTGGCGCTGGAAGACGTAGTCGGGGTCGAAGCGCGAGTTGTTGGGCCGATACACAATCTGTGGCCCATCTTTCGCCGATGAAAACACCTACTCATCGGAAAAGACGACGCGTCCCCAGTCGTGGTCGAGGTGGGCGGACGCGAACGCCATCCGGTCCACGCGGTGGTCGTCGGTCAGGACTTCCTTGATGGCTGCTCGTCGGGCGATCAGGCCGACTTCGCGAAGCCTCCTTCTCGCCGTCCTGGTGCAGCCAGGGAAGTTGCTGGTCGCCGTCAGCCACGTCGAGTGGTTGAAAGGGTTGTTGGCGGCCAGCGTCGTCAAGGCGTCGTCTTGCGCCTCCGTAGACACGCGCTGCGCTCCAGTGCCCGGCCTAAACGAGTTTGTGTCAGTTCACAGTGGCATGCAGACTTTGTTTACATTCGTCATCATTAAAAATAATATCAAACATACAGATTAAGAAAATCATAATGTTTTTAAAACATCTTCCTCAGCTATGGAGTAAACAATTCCTACGCTTATTGGGAGTTTAAAACTGACAAGCATATTATTATTCTATTAAAATAATGTGCAAATATATTTACCTGCGCTCCATGCTGCCAGTGTCACTATAGTGTCTCCACCATCTCTACGCGGTTGCCGCCGAAACGCCAAAATGCTCTCCAGCAGCTCGGGGTGATAGGTGTTCGTGCTCTATCATGCCCAAAACGGCTACTCTAGTATTACGGGGCCAGTGGACATATCCTGCCAACGTTTCCAAAATGCGATGCGAGAGTGAATAAATTTGTTCCCTCTGCGGTTCATTGATATAGATAGGGCTTTAGCAAGACTGATAATGAAAATAAAACTGGTTTGCCATTATAAATATTATTTTTTCATGATCATTAGAACACATGCGCATTGTTTGATCACTCGACTTTCGCATGCTAGCATGAAAATGCGTAAAATGGCCGTAAAAAGGCCAAAAATGCGTAATTTTAGAGGTAAAACATTAAATCAAAAACAGCATGTGTTTGTTCTTTGAGACAAACTCAATTATAAAGTCAATTCTTTAGATTTTTGGAAAACGTTTGCGTCCGCAATGCGATTTAATTTTATTCCTCTTTATTACCTCTGTTATCAGCTCTCGATCAAGTCATTTGTCGTGCCGGAGTCCATACCTTTCTGATGGCTATACCTCGTCCCGGCGGGTTGAAATGACACGTTCAATTATGAAAATTTAATTCTATCTCATAGTGAATGCCATATTTTCCGAAAATATTGCAAAACTAATGCATTTGATATTTTTTTTTTAAAGGAAGACCGAGGAAGTGTTTTAATCTTTCTTGTTACTTAAAAATTACGGATTTGATGACATTTGGTGACTGTGAAATCTCATGCAAACCTCGATAGAGTATCGATTTGTCAGCTTGATCGTTTGTCATTTCAAAGGGGAAAGAAGTTGCAGATAAAAGAACTGGTTTATAAAAACGAGATTCAGACCCACCATCACTCGTCATGCCTTGTATCCATGTGGTTAGCCACGTGGTCGGTACCTGGCATACCTATGCTAATTTCAGCCAAACCTTTCTGAGGACATAGCCGATATTCGACTAGCTCACTTACAAAGTCCAGAGCTGTACGTTCCCTTTTGGCTCGTGCCAGATACTATTTTCTGGCCGCCCTTTCTTTCTGAATCGTCGGTGCAGTGTTTGCGGGGGGGGGGGGGGGGGCGTTCGGACTCATACACCCAATACACAGATAGTACGTGTCATATCTTGCCGTGACCATAGCCACTCCGAAAGGCCTCCGACTTCCTGCTCGCCCACAAGCTTTGATTGTTCCCGCTAGCGAAGGGGTGGAACAGTGTGCGTGGCAGGGGCGACTTTGTTATATTACACTAGCTTTTATCTGCTTTATTACGCGCTGTGTTTACAGCTAGAAATATCAGTGACACGATGTCATCAACATTGGCTCTGGCCCAATCAGAGACTCCGTAGCAGAGTAGCGAAAATGACGTCATGCACATCCAGAGTCGCTGGTTGGTGGCCGAGCCAATGTTGACGACATCGTGTCACCAACATTCCCAACTGTAAACCCAGCTTTACGCTCTGCAGATCATCGCTAGTCATTCAGTATTTTGTTCTCTGAAAGCGATGCTTGCAATCGCTTGCAAGTGCTCGCAAGTTTTCATTTGGTTGCTTCTGCTTGCGATTGCAACTGCTAGCTAATTGTGATTTTTTTGCAAGCGGTTGCTTCATTGCAAATTTGCAGTACAAGGGAATCATAAAAGTTTGACCACGCAATAAACCTCAGCCCCCCTCATGCCATTGGCTTAAAAGTGAAAATCACATTATTTTCTTTCTCGCGCTACCCTCCTTTCTTCCCCGCACTACCCTCCTTTCTCCACCACGCTACCCTCCTTTCTTTCCCGAGCTTCCCTCCTTTCTTCCCCACGCTCCCCTCCTTTCTTTCCCGTGCTACCCTCCTTCCTTCCCCACGCTACCCTCATTTCTTCCCCACGCTAAACCCACCTTTCTTCCCCACGCTACCCTCCTTTCTTCCCCACACTACCCTCCTTTCTTTCCCACGCTACTCTCCTTTCTTCTCCACGCTACCCTCCTTTCTTTCTTTCTTTTCTTCCCGGGTCTGGGGTACAAACGATCCTGAATCGATAATCGGCAAAGCTTCCTTTCAACGCGCCCGGTGTCCAGAGTCATACTGGCTTTACCCAAGTGCCCCGGCTGCGAGTAGGTCCTTAGGGCCCCTGAGGATATTTAGATTAATTGAATCCCCTACTCGCTTCCAAGTTTTCATTCCCAAAAAAAAGGGTCATAGACTGATTTTTCGGTTTCATTAGACATGACACATCTGCCGATCACACACACAAAATGCGATGCGAGAGTGAATGAATTTGTTCCCTCTGTGGTTCATTGATATAGATAGGGCTTTAGCAGGACTGATAATGAAAATAAAACTGGTTTGCCATTATAAATATTATTTTTTCATGATCATTAGATCACATGCGAATTGTTTGATCACTCGACTTTCGCGTGCTAGCATAACACCACCCTTGGCCAAAAATGCGTTATTCTAGAGGTAAAACATTAATTCAAAAACAGCATGTGTTTGTTCTTTGAGACAAACTCAATTAAAAAGTCAATTCTTTAGATTTTTGGAAAACGTTTGCGTCCGCAATGTGATTTAATTTTATTCCTCTTTATTACCTCTGTTATCAGCTCTCGATCAAGTCATTTGTCGTGCCGGAGTCCATACCTATCTGATGGCTATACCGCGAACTAAACTCGGCCAACTATAAACTGCCCCGTATCTACTTTGGCAAACAGGATACTGGGCAATTTGTAGTTGGCCGAGTTTAGTTCGTGCCCTACCCCCAAGCACCCCAACCCTCGATTTTATTTGTCCTACAAACTCACTGGGGTCGGAACAGTGCTGATTGATGGCAACTTAGTTAGGCATCACAGCCAGGCAGCACTATCTGTTGGCAGTTCTGGTACTAGCCTGGGCACTTGTAATATAATTAACATCGAATCATCTTTGCATTAGTTCAGTAGGCAGCACTTGCTGTTGGAAAGTCTGGTACTAGTCCGCTCGAGACGTACTATCGAGGTCCGAGTCGGGTCGCTTCCCGCTGGCGGCCGGGACCTCATCCCCGTCAGCGCCCTCACTCTGACAATCGATAGCTTGCCTGTGGATGAATTCGGCTACGTAAATTAACACGGGCACTTATGGGACAACACACTTTTGGACTTGGGAAAAAATATACATTGAATCGAGCTGTGCAACAACGCCAAACTAGTTACTGAGCAGTTTGTAGTTGGGCGTGTATTGTTGTGCCCTGCCCCTCCACCTCCCAACCACGCAATTTTTTTACCCTTAGCCCCTGACGCTAGGAACAGTACCGAATGCTAAGCAGGTAACGAAACGTTACCAGGCCGCACTCTCTGTTGGAAAGTCGGGTACCAACATTTTTTGGCATCTGATAGAATAGACATCGAATCAATGTTGCTTTAGTTCAATGATTGGCTACCAGGGCGACTGCCGCAGGGATATTTGTTTTCGTGAGCAATCGCAAGTGGTTTCAAAAGCTTACTTGCGCTGAGATCAAACCGTCGCCACCGGATTGCGAGTTGAGCGAGCTAACCACCAAGCCACACTCGTACAAGGTAATTGTATATGAATAACTTGCCCTCACCGACTTTGGTATGGTTACCAGTTGACTCCGATGTATGATATCAAGTCACGCTGCCTAAACGAAGCTAGTTTTGTACATGATGATTTCACTTATGTTAATGTTAAAGACACATGATTGATTATATCTCAAATCTGACAGAGTCGTTGGCTGTCGGGCAGCAACCCACTACTGCCGAAGTTGAAAAACGCACTAAAGCGACTTTGAGATTCACCAGTCAAACGTCCCGCTCGACGCAGACCTCAGCGACGCAAAGCATCACGACTGGTCGTACCACATTGACGCAAGCCGAGCCAACGCTGCTGCGACAAATCGCAAGCACGCGGCCAGCAGACATCGATAGCGAAGCGCCACTTCGGGGTCCTGGGGAGGCCCAAGACCCACGTCCAAAATTTGCCGCAAGTCCCACAAAACCAGCGCACCGCACGCGAGGTTCGGGCTGAATCGGGGACCGAACCGGCCGCTGAGGCACTCTACACAGGCGAATCAAGCCCCTGGTCTTTGAGCGATGCACTAGAACCGTATCGAGTGTTAGTGATTGCGCATCCTACTGCGCATGTGGCACCGTGATCTCAATTGATTGATTTCATTAATAATCGACCATGCAGGACATCGCTTCGTAACCGAACGGGTAGCGAAGCGAGATGATAAGCAGAGGGGCCCAGGTTCGACTACGGTAGCATTGATTTTTTTTTAACTGAACTGTTTGGACGACGGATAATGGACTCGTTGAGGATTTGAATGACGCGTTAGTGGACTCGTTGAATGACGCGTATCTCATAGTGAATGCATTTTTTTCCGAAAATATTGCAAAACTAATACATTTGATCTTTTTGTTTTAAAAGGAAGACCCTGGAAGTGTTTTAATCTTTCTTGTAACTTAAAAATTACGGATTTGATGACATTTGGTGACTGTGAAATCTCATGCAAACCTCGATAGAGTATCGATTTGTCAGCTTGGTCGTTTGTCATTTCAAAGGGGAAAGAAGTTGCAGATAAAAGAACTGGTTTATAGAAACGAGATTCAGACCCACCATCACTCGTCATGCCTTGTATCCATGTGCTTAGCCACGTGGTCGGTACCTGGCATACCTATGCTGATTTTCAGCCAAACCTTTCTGAGGACATAGCCGATATTCGACTAGCTCACTTACAAAGTCCAGAGCTGTACGTCGGTCAATGTCGACACGTCAAGACGTCCGTCCTGGCCAGTAGCGAAGAATACCGTGGCTTGCTCAAACTGCACCGTCTGCGCCAAGGTGATGGGCAGCAGCGTCTCGGCCACCGATGGTAGTGGCTCGTCTGACGATGAGCGGCTCCCTTTCTATAGTGCACGGTGCACTGATATCCCTGCATGCGCAGCACCCAACGTCGCACGCGGCTCGAGATAACCTCGGTGGAGAACATCCACGATAGAGAGGCATGGTCGCTGTACAAATCAACGTGCGTGTACTCGATGTACGGCCTGAATTTGTCTAATGCCCAGACCGCGGCGAGGCATTCTAACTCTTGTACAGTGTAGTTCGCCTCGTGCTTTGTGAGCTGCCGGCTGATGAACTCGACCGGCCGGGGTATACCTTCATGGTCTTGTAGGAGCACGGCGCCGATTCCAAGGCCACTGGCGTCGGTTTCTACTGCGAAGGGCCTGTTCAGATCTGGTAGAGCCAGCGACGTCGCAGCCGTGAGTCCAATGATAAGGGCGCGAAATGCCGACTCTTCGGCTTCGCCCCAGGTCCAGCGCACATTCTTCCTGGTGAGTTGCGTTAACGGCAGCGAGAGCGTCGCCATATCCGGAAGGAAGGATCTGTAGTAGCCCACTAGACCCAGGAACTGTTGCAGCTCTTTCACTTTATTGGGAGGCTTGTAGTCTCGTACGGCGGCCACTTTCTCCGGGTTGGGACTACACTCCCCTGGGCTTATGACACGACCGAGAAAGTTCAGCGATTTTCGGAACAGCTGTATTTTCTTAGGATTGATATGCCGCTTTAAGGCGTCCCATGACCTCGCGGAGATCGCGCACATGCTCTTCCGCCGAAGCCGAGAACACTACGATGTCGTCAATGAACGGCATGAGGCATACATACTTGATGTCTCGCAGTACGTCGTCCATGAGCTTTTGGAATCGGGCCGGGGCCCCGGCCAGCCCAAAGGGCATTGTGATGTACTGGAAGAGGCCCTGATGGCATATGAACTCTGTCTTGGGCCTGTCTTCTGCTGCGACCTGGATCTGATGAAAGTCTTGAGAGAGGTCCAGTGACGAAAACCACTGCGCATTGCCGATCTGCGCAAAAACCCATTTCGTCGTTGGCATAGGATAGCCTGGGACCCTAGTCCGTTGATTCACGGCCTTGTAGTCGATAGTCATCCTGTACCCACTGCCTGCAGGTTTCATGGCTACGATAACAGGGCACGAGGCCCAGTTACTCTGAGACGGCTCTATTATGTTCTCGTCCAACAGCTTGTCCAGTAGCTCATCGATGATGATTCGTTTCTTCTGGTTGACTTGTCTAAGTTTACAGCTCCAGTTTCGATTCGGTGGATTACACGGTTCATAGACCCAGGTTTCAGCGAGAACAGCCCGTGAACTGTACCAGTAGCCCGTGCAAGGATTCCTTTACTTCACTTGGGCAGCTAGCCGTGACGTCGTCGTGCAGTGGGTGGGAAGCGGTCTCTAGGGCGACCATTGCTGTAATGTTTTGCGGTGGGTCGGCCTGGTGTTTTACGTTGGCCGAGTTGGGTAGCTCATAAACCTTGATAGTGACTTGCTCCGGGGAAAAGGTCTCAAGAAGCAAAATTTTCACATCAGCCCACATAAGGTTGTCGAGACCAGTGCCGATACGCGGCATCGCGATGTCGGTTATCCCGAAAACTCCGCAGAGCGTCCGCAGCGATTCGAGGCATTTGCGCAGCGAGGCCAGCGTAGGCTTGTGGTGGGATTGCTCCTTCGTAACGAGGTAGAATATAGATCTCTCACCGTCTTGAAGAACTGCGATCTCTCCCACTCCTTTCTTTTGCGCACGCAGCTCCGACACTCGGCCAAATCGTGTTCTGAAGTCCTTCGCGATGCCTTGCGAAATGCGGAAGTCTGCCGCGACACAGTGTGCCAGAGACACACAGATCGGTGCGGTGTAGATTTCTCCAATGATCTCGATCACCGCCCCGGCCTGGAGCGGCCGTGCGTTTTGTCCGAGACGATGTTTAGATGTCTGACCTGTGACGTTTAAGCGCGCAGTCTTGTCAGCGTCAGAGTGCGGCACACCGGGAGCGCGCGCGGCAGCGTCAGAGCGCGGCACACCGGAAGCGCTCGCGGCAGCGTCAGAGTGCGGCACACTGGGAGCGCACGCGGCAGCGTCAGAGTGCGGCACACTGGGAGCGCACGCGGCAGCGTCAGAACGCGGCACACCGTAAGCGCGCGCGGCAGCGTCAGAGCGCGGCACACCGGAAGCGCGCGCGGCAGCGTCAGAGCGCGGCACACCGGGAGCGCGCGCGGCAGCGTCAGAGCGCGGCACACCGGGAGCGCGCGCGGCAGCGTCAGAGCGTGGCACACTGGGAGCGCGCGCGGCAGCATCAGAGCGCGGCACAGTTGGAGCGCGCGCGGCAGCGTCTGAGTGAGTCGGAGTCGGAGTCGTTGAGTGACAGTGTGACAACGCACAACGCTAGTGAAGTAGTTCGAGGAAGCAGCGACATCCCGGCGATCCCTCCATCGACCACCGGCACTAAGTGGACAACGCGCTGAACTCCGGACCCGAGGGTTGAGAGCTGTGGGTTCAAACCCGGGCGACACCGCAGATTTTCGTCTACCGGAAAGAAGCAAAACAAGAGCGGCCAGAGTGGGTTCTAGTTGGGCATAACGCAAGTTTACTCTCTGGCTGTCCCATTAGCGAGTTGAAAGCGCGACAGCCCCGTACCTTTGGCCCGGATCCCACCTCGGTCGGGATTCCGGCGGGTGCTATCGTTGCTGGCCCGGCCTTCAGCCCTCCCGAAGCACTTTCCCTAAGTGTCGTCACGTTCGTGACGCCGGGAGGCTGCTGGATTGGAATGCGCTATGGAACGCCAGAGAACTAGACCCACTCGGCCCGGCGCGCCCCGACTCACCGCCGAAGCCGAGACGCAGCGTTACGAGGCCAGGAGCTCGCTGACGAAGCGGACACCGCCAATGCAGAGGTCCCTGCCACAACGCGCGGACTTCGTGAAGCCCCGACCCGAGCCGACCACGGCCACGAAGCGGAAGCCGTCGGAGTCACCGACCACCCTGCCCAGGGTGGCGATTGTCTAACTTTTAACCGATCGGTTACCGATCGATACCAGGTATAAGAACCAGTCTCGAGGGATAACTATTCGATAAAATAAATCAGCGATTGTATATATAAGTATCGATCGACAAGCTGCCATGAGATCGATAAAACTAACGATATCAAAAAGGTGTCGTTAGCTCACTACCGATCGACAGCACCTGCGGAGTTTTCACTCAATTTTCAGAAATATGATACGCATGCTTTCAAAGAACATTGCTTTATCATTGCTTTTATAAGTCAGAATGTTTAATGGGAATTTTAAATTAAAATACTTCAGGCAAATAGTCTAAATGACAATGCGTTGAAATAATATGACGTTCTATTGGTTGGTTTTTGGGCGTCCTATTGCAAACAGGATGCTTATTTACCTATGAAGTCGGATTTCTTAGCAAGATAAGCAAAAATGAAACAGTAAATGCATTTTCACGTTTTTAATATATTTTAACATCGAAATAATAATTCAACCTTAGCTTGCCGCTCCGAAAATGTTATAATCATGTTCGTCCCGTTGATTTAGCTGTTAAAAATATTGCATATTTCTTAATCGGTATTAGAATCATATTTTGAATGAATATCTTATCAAAATATTAATTATATTTATTAATATTTTGAATGGGCTTTGAGGCAATCATATTTTGCTGCACCGGTTTCATTGCAGACAAATCACGATGCATTGTGGTCATATTCGTGTTTTTAATGCATTCAAAAAATTGTAGATTTACTGAAAAATACATTAGTGCCATGAGACGACCTTGTGATTTAGTAACATGGCCTGTCAAAAATGACAAACAACTTATTTGGCTTTGTTTTAACATTTCCTTTTTTGTCACGATAAGTTATAGGATTTTATCATATTCTTGCAAAGATTATCATTAATTAGTTGGTATTTGTAATATTAAATGAGATATACATATTTTGTGCATAGCTGACAAGATATTCTATTCATATATCAGCATATTATTGTATCCAGGAAAACATATTTAAATAATTCGCGGTGGCTACAAAACGATACTGCGCAAGCGCACAATGAGTTTACATACAGCTCGACGAGACTATCATGAGCCACTATCGGTAAGCGATCTCGCACTAACGACGTCGATAGACAATCACTATTAAGCTATCGAATCGATACAGTTATCTCTCGTTAGCCGTATCGATCGATACCTGACTAATGTTATACAATCGCACTCCAGGGTGGCTCGAAGCCGCTATTCCCCACCTGAGTCACAGCCATTGGAGTGCCACCTGCCGAAAACTCGTCGGTCATCGCAACCATCAACCAGCCGCCACAAGTCGCCCATCACCCTAGGCATTGTGACCTCGGATGACGAGCTGCAGGAAACCCCCATGGACGCCGACAACCCGCGCCCGGCGTCCGGCACACCCAGGTCGGCCATAGCCATCGCCACGAGCAACCGCTTCGAGGCGCTATCGGACCTCGACGATGACGAGAACGACAAGGGTGAGTCGATACCTTTTACGTCTTCTAAAAAGCCAGGACCGAGGCCGCCGCCAATTGTCCTTTACAGGCTGCCGAGTCTGCTCGAGCTAGCTCGGTCCCTTAAGGGTGTCTGCAAGCTCGATTTCGAGTTTGCCTCCAGACTAGACTCAACCCGATTGCAGGTGAAAGACTCTGCCGACTATAGGGCAGCGACAGCTCTTCTCAGGGAGAAGAGCATCGAGTATCACACCTTTATTCTGAAGGAGGACAAGCCTCAGAAACTTGTCATCAGGGGCATAGACTCTTCTGTCCCAGAGGAGTCTGTACAGGAGGCCCTGCAGGAGGAGCACGGCCCAAAGTCGACAAGGTAGCCAGGCTGACTTCGCGGCGCCCAAATACCACCGAGACGGGCCCGCGCGATCCTCGACCTCTCCCTCTGTTCATTGTGTACACCATGTCGAAGGAAACAGCCACCGATATCAGGAAGATTACAAAGCTGTGCTACAGCCGAGTCTCCGTCGAATAGTACCTGAGCCCGACCGGTCCTGTGCAGTGTTATCGCTGTCAACGGTTCGGCCATACCTCTAAGTTCTGTTCCTCCAGGCCTCAGTGCATGAAATGTGCCAAAGACCACTCCACCAACGAGTGCAAAAAGGCCAGGGAAACCGCCGGCAGGTGCTGCAACTGCAACGGGGACCATGTTGCAAGCTACCGGGGCTGCCCCGCCTACCAATCCGCTCGTGATCGGATGACTGGGTCTAAACGAGTCAGTTATAGGCCAAACCTACAACCTAGGACTCCAAGGTACGTCGACGCCCCAGCTCCTCGGGCCAACGCCTGGCTGGCACGCAGGGTGCAAGCACGCCTGGAGAATGAAGACTTTCCATCCTTTCCTTCTAGAAATGTTGAGTCGCCGAGACCACCACCGAGGCTCCAACCGCAACTACAGATCTCAGATGCCCCGACTGTTGACATTGCAGGCATGAAGTAGTGGGCGCAGACTCTCCTCGACGCGCTCAACAAGGCCAAGCCGGGCGACAGGCTCAACGTGATCTTGTCGCACGCTATGCCCATGGCCATGGTCAACGCTATGTTCGGTACCCACAATGGCAGCACATCCAAATAGACGCCCTTCGGCGCTGACCATTTTAAGCTTATGCAACAAACGCGAGGAGTTTGCCGAGGTGTTTCGAGCCCACAAGTTAGACGTCGCTCTTGTTAATGAGACTTTTCTCAAACCTGGTTCAAAGTTTAGGCTGTCCAATCTGGAGGTGTACCGTCGAGGTCGTGTCACAGCGGGCGGCGGCACGGCAATCGTTGTGCGTCGAAACGTCGACCATCACGAAGTTGACTTACCTCCCTTGTTCTCCCTAGAGGCTAACGCAGTTGTGGTGCGGACGGCCGGCGGCCCCCTGCGGCTGGTCGCAATCTACAAGCCGCCTCAGGTTGCCCTCGACACCCGGGACCTCGATGTTTTGCTTAGGGACCCAATCCCAACTATCCTTGCAGGTGACTTGAACTGCAAGCATGCCTGCTGGAACTCCCGAGTCAGCAATAAGAACGGCAGGGCCCTCTTCGCGCACAGCTGCTCCAAGGGGTACGCAGTGCTCGGACCGGTCGCTCCCACGTTTTACTCCACAACACAGACTCGCCCCGACGTGCTGGACATAGCCATCACGCACAACATCACCAAGAGTGTGGCACTCAGTGTTCTCCAAGAGCTCAGCTCTGACCACAACCCTGTGGTCATCTCTTATGGTAACGAGGCCGTCTAGGTCGAGACAGAACCCAGGCTTGATCTGAGGAACACTGACTGGGATTGTTTCAGGGCGCTGCTCGACGAAGACCTAGGGCCTGTTAATCCTTCTATTGATTCCACAAGCGATGTAGATATGTGCATAGCTCTTCTTACCAACAGCATCATGGAGGCGCTGGCTCGAAGCTCTCCGCAGCCAAGGGAACAGCGCAACACGGAATTCGATCTTCCGCAGTACATCGTCAAATCCATCAAGGCGAAAAACAGGGTGCGCAAGCTATGGCAACGGTTTAAACTAACATCTCTTAAAACCTCTCTCAACAGCATGGTCGCGGGGATCAAAGGGATGATCAGGCAACACGTCAACAACAGGTGGGAGAAAAAGGTCTCGTCCCTCAAGCTCAAAGATCAATCGCTCTGGCGAATGACCAAACGGCTGCTGAGGATTCCCTCCAAGTCTCCTCCATTGCATGGTGTCCATGGCTTGGCTTACAGCAACAAGGACAAGGCGAACGCCCTGGCAGACACTCTGGAGAGCACCTTCACTCCACACAACGATCCCAGCAACATCGACAAGATCGAGGAGGTCGAGGATCAAGTCGACGACTTCAAGTCCGATCGTACCCCTTGTGACGACTACTTCCAAACGTCGCCTGCAGAACTTCAGAGGGTCATCAGCAAACTAAGGTCTAAAAAATCTCCAGGTCTTGACGGTATTCCGAATGCAGCGATCAAGGAGCTCTCCAAAAGAGGTGTCTCGTTTCTGGCGCATGTATTCAATGCCATCCTACGGTCATGTTACTTTCCCCAGGGTTTCAAGGAATGAAAGATCATCATGTTTGCGAAACCCGGCAAGGACCCGCAGTTCCCGCAGAACTACCGACCGATCAGCCTTCTCCCGGGGGTGTCCAAGGTCTTGGAAAGGGTTATTCTTTCTAGGATTGAGCTCTACCTCGACTCAAACGACATCATCATGGACGAGCAGTTTGGTTTCAGGAAGAAGCACTCAGCCAACCACCAGGTGCTCCGGATCACGGAACACATCACCAAGGGGTTCAACGAGAACAAGCAGACGGCAGCAGTGTTCCTCGACATTGCCCAGGCCTTCGACCGAGTGTGGCACGATGGCTTCCTGTCCAAGCTAATCACTATTGGTCTTCCAGTGTACCTGATCCGGATTGTAGCCTCCTACCTCCATCGCCGCTCGTTCAAGGTGTTTCACCAAGGAGAGTTTTCTACTTCCAGGCCGATCGAAGCTGGTGTTCCACAGGGTTCCCTGCTGGCTCCCACGCTGTTCTCCATCTACATCAACGACATGCCAAGGACACCGTACGTGATGGCAGGAGTATACGCCGACGACACAGCCCTTGTTGCTCAATCTTGGCAAAGTTTACAGGCCTGTAAGTATCTACAGAGGGCCCTCTGCAGCTACGAGACGTGGTGCGAAGACGGCGAGTGAAAGTCAACGTCGCCAAGAGCAACGCAGTACTGTTCACCAAACAGCGGACCAAGAAAGCGACATCGGTAACCGATCTTGAACTGTTCAGTGACAACATCCCCTGGTCTTCCGAAGCCAGGTATCTCGGAGTGACCCTGGACAAGACGCTGTCCTGGAGGTCTAACTGCAACCAGTTGGCCACACGAGCCAAAGCACGACTAGGTATCCTAGGCCCAGTCCTCAATAGGAGGAGCTCACTGAGTATCGCCAATGGGCACACTCTATACAAGACAATGGTACTCCCGATTATGACTTATGCCTCGCAGATTTGGGGAATCGCAGCCACGCCTCAGCTGACGCAGCTGCAGCGAGTGCAGAACCGAGCGCTCCGGACAGCGACACGGGCCCCCTGGTTCGTGCGCAACGCAGATCTGCACCGTGACGCCCAGCTGCCGCTGTTCCGTAATGCCGCTCGCGAGCTGGCGACCAAGTTCTACGAGGACTTAGTTGCCGTTCCCAACCCGCTCATCGCTGGCCTGTCCAGCTACGAGGCCGAGGACATCCTGCGCTACAAGCGACCAAAGAACATGCTGGCTCCAAGTCCGCGATTGCCCCCGGCTTAGACGCATGCTAGATTCTGTTAGATTTCTGAATCTCAGTACTTCACGTAACAGATCCAGGATAAGCCACCCTGTGATTGTATCTACCTGCCTACGACACTTGTATATAATGTATTATAATTAGTTTTTTTTTATTTTAATTATTAAATTCTATAGTATATTAGAAGTAGAATTATCAGATGTTTTGAATATTGTTATATAGAAGATTTAAAAAAATAAAAAAAATAAATAAATTAATTAAATTAAAAATATTTAGGTTAGAAATCAGAGTTATGTCCAGGACTGTGCCTTGTAAAGGTCATGGAAATTGCTTATGTCTTATGCCATTGTTTATTTAGTGTAAATGCCATTATCTTAAAGAAAGGGCTCTAGGCCCGGTACTTAGCTTGTTGTAAGTAGGATAATATTCCAGTAAAAAAATAAAAAAAATAAAGGCAGCGTCTGAGCGCAGCACAGTTGGAGCGCGCGCGGCAGCGTCAGAGCGCGGCACACCAGGAGCGCGCGCGGCAGCGTCAGAGCGCGGCACACTGGGAGCGCGCGCGGCAGCGTCTGAGCGCGGCACACCGGGGGCGAAGAGACGGTCGAGATGTAAGGTTTCGTATGCGGGTTGTGCGGAACGGAATTAACCGCTGGGGCGCCGTTCCAAGCGTCCAGCCTCCCTCAGACACATGTAGCGATATGCCTGTTGCGCCGATAAAGTCTCTCCCAAGGATGACTGGCATTGACATTCCTGGCAGATGAAGGAAGCTCTGTCTCCGTGTTCCGCCTGGCCATGCCACTGGGACGCGCACTCTCCGTGTTGCTGTTGCCGTCCCCGACGCTAGTCCAAGATTCCGATGTACCGACCACGGCTTAGCTCCAGCGTCCATTGCAGCCTGGAGTCCCGCGGATCCCAGCAGACTTATCGATGAGCCTGTGTCGAGCAGTGCGGGCATTTCCTGCTTTCCAATCTTCAGGAGAAGGGTGGGTGCGCAAATGTCGTGAATCTCAACCTGCATACTGACAGCGGTGTGAGGCCCAGCAGGGGCACGCCTCACTGCCGCTCGTTTCCCGGATTTGGGCCTGCAGGCTGGCGCAACGTCGGCTGTTTAGGCGGAGCACAACACTGGTTAGCATAATGCTCGCCGCTGCCAAAGCGGACGCAGGCTCCACCGCGGCGTGGCTGGTGGTCATTTGAAGTTGCGAGCGACGGAACATACGCCAGATCTTTCTCGTATGCGCGATCCCTGGGAGGAGGCGCTCGCCATTCCCGATCGTAGCTTGTGAGCTCTAGCATCTCAGAGCTTACCTCTTCGAGGTTGCGCATGGAAGTGAAGTGGCGGCCAAGTAATACCCGCCTCGAGAATGGGGTGGCATGTTGCAAGACGAATCGAATTTTTTGGACTCCTCCGTAGGGTCGCCGATACGCCTATAAAATTCGTTGATCGCGCGGACAAACGAGCCAAAGTTTTCATCCTCGTGCTGGCACCTCTGTGCCAAATCCAGCTGCAGGCGACGCTTGCGGTCATGGCATCCGAAAGCTCTGTGTAGATCGTTGCAGAAATCTTGCCAGTCGGTGTACCCCCCGCGCGAGTCCCACCAGAGCTTGGCATCGCCTATCAGCGCGACTGGTACGACGTCTCGCAGGATGACGTCCAGCGGTTCACGCGTCGCCTCCGAGTATCGTTCTGCCTGCGCGATGTATTGTTCGGGCGACAACGCGTCTGCCCTTCCCTCGTACGTATTGAGAGAAATATTTAACGCTCGCACAGCCCGGTGTTTGACCACGGGCATATTCCTCTCGGCACTCAGCATGCCGACGATTTGTGCCGCCAAACCGTCGATCTGCAAGGCCGAAGCGTCCCCTGCTGACACCTCCTCCGTGGGCAGCGGTGTCCTGAGGGCTTCCTCCGACACAGTAGCCTTCTTCACCCTGCGGGCCGAGACACGCGCTCGTTTCATGGTAGTGATAAAATACAGTCCACCGACACACGAAAACCCAGTCCACCGACACAAACACGCAGTCCACCGCCACACAACACGCAGTCCACCGACACACAACACGCTGCCCACCGACACACAACACGCAGTCCACCGCCACACAACACGCAGTCCATCGACACACAACACGCTGTCCACCGACACACAACTCGCTGTCCACCGACACACGAAAACCCAGTCCACCGACACAAACACGCAGTCCACCGACACACAACACGCAGTCCACCGACACACAACACGCAGTCCACTGACACACGAAAACCCAGTCCACCGACACACAACACGCAGTCCACCGACACACAACACGCAAACAATAGCTTTAGACGAGCCCCCAATTGATAGGTTCTAGGGTTGTCCTATCAATAATAACACAGTCACTCGATTAACATATAGCTTTACTCGTCCCAAATTCAAATACAAACTTTTCACTTCCACTTGCTCAAACAGCTCACAAGCCAACCTGTCTCCACGACTCTCCGCTCGCAATGCCTCCTTCTCTCTTCGCCCGACAACCTAATTCGGTGCCTGTACGGTCGCGTACATAAATAAACTACCCCTAAACAGGTACAGTCGTAACACAAGAGCACTAAACCACACAAGATACAAGACAACAATTTGACAAAGAGATACAGCGAACAAGATACACTAAGCCGGCTGAAGGCCTGTACTAAGACTAAGACTAAGTCTAACAGGTGCTCGGTCTTTCGTTGTAATCCTCCAGCTCCTCTGACATATGAAACAGTTTTTTTATGTAGTTGGAACATTCTACGTACATATTAACCAAATAAAACTGTTTTGAAATCATTTATTTATATATTTATTTATTTATTTAAGTCATTGATATTCCTATACTGTAGGGTACAGTGGGAATGTACAGACTATATATATTATTCTTAAACTAAATGAAAAATATACTACTCTAAAACTTATAAGAGTAACATAAAGGTCTATTTGGTCTAATGTATCTATTGGCGTGTGCTTACCAAAAATAATAATAACAATTACCAATATCGTTAATAAAAAGGTAATAATTGTGACGTACCAGCTTGGACGGTGACCGGAACGACGCTCGTCGGCTGGTGTGGTCAACTAAACTTATAACTAGGGTGGGTTGGGAAGGAGCAAAGGATGCAAGCACAACCAACAATATGAAATTAAGTGAAATATAATGACGTTAAAAGCACGACAATGCACAGTATCAAACGAACTTTCTTCACCGAACGGTAGCGAGCCGCCGGTTCCGAAAGGTAACGAAAAGAGCTCACAATAAATAATTAAGGAAGCTGAAGGCCAAATGAATTTATATTGAAATCAAAGGGCAAACAAAGGCAGAGAGCAGGTACAGTGAATTATAACGATACCGGCGCGTAACGTCGACGAAACCGATCGTGGCGTAGCAGCAAGATGTCGGGTAGCGGCGTCGCGTCTTGGCGTCGCGGGTAGCGTAGCGAGCGCGCGGAGCAGAGCTCGGCATCGTCGGGGGCAGCACGCAGGCTGGCACGTTGCGTGGCAGCAAGGGTCGTCGATATAGCGAGACGGCGGCGTCGGCAAGGAGATGGGCCTTGGCGTCGAACAGCGGCGTCGTAAAAAGCGTTCGGAGCGAACTAGATGTACACTGGCCGAGGAGGCCTACGCGTGGGTGTACGGCCTTGCCGAACTCCCGCGGTAAATTGACAGTCGCCTCAAGAGGAACGACCAAACGTGACACCATCTCGACTGACGGCCTGGGCCGAAGTGTCTCTCGGACCGCTGGACGGTCCCGGCGAGGGTAGCAACACTTTACACGCGACATACCTGCTCTCTGCAGTAAGATATATAAACTACTGATTTTAAAATAACAGAGGCAAATATGACAGCAATGCTCTAACCGCGAATGATGACGCGAAAATGAGCGACGACGACGACGACGACGACGACGATGACGATGACGATGATGATGACGATGACGATGTTGATGATGATGATGATAATAATAAGGCAGGGTAATATTCTAAAAAGAATATTAATCGTCCAATTGCTAAGAAAATAATAAAAGTAAATGTAGAATGTAACATGACTATGATCTAAAGTCTAAACATCCTAAGACTCCTATTGATATTTCAATTATATGTTTAATACAACAGTAAAACAGAATAATAAATCCATTATAAAAATTAAAAAGAATAATAAACATGCAAGTAAAAGATTTGTTGCATAATTGCGCAAAATAATTTGGTGTCTAGATGTCTAGAACTATATTTTTTACATATTTAATTTTGGGCTTTTAAGGGACGATCTAAATTCGTCTACTGTGTAAAACACTTTATTTACAAGGAACTTTTTTATTCTGGACTTAAATTGTACTTGATCAATTTTTTTCATATCGTTGGGGAGTAAATTGAAGAGACTCAAACCCATTTATTTTACCTGAGCTTTAATTTGGGTTAATTTGTCGCAAGTTAATTTAAAGTCTTTTTTATTTCTAGTTGAATGGTTGTGGTTATGTGTAGGAAATATATTCTGGTTAATTTTAATAAAGATCAATAGTCTGTAAATATATAAATTTGGCATGGTCATGATTTTAAGTGATTGGAAATGTTTGCGGCAGGATTTTTTTGGTTTAAAATTTTGCATTATTCTTATGACTTTCTTTTAGAGTGTGAATATTTTCTTGTGTTTTTGTGAGTTACCCCAAAAGATAATACCATAACTCATAACGGATTCAAACAAGCCATGGTAGATAGTTTTTAAAGTATGTTTAGGAACTATGTTTCTAATGACCCTAATGGCATATAATTGTTTCGATAATTTATTTAATAGTGTCGTTGTATGTTGCCTCCAGATAAGTTGTTCATCTAGTTCGACTCCTAGAAATGGTACATGTTCCGAAAGCTCAAGCTTTTCGTCTTTGCCGAAACTACAGGGTTCAGATTAACCGCCTTTTTGTCCCTTGTTTTAAATTTTATAAGCTTTGTTTTTTTAGCATTTAAAGTTAGTTGGTTAGATTTTAGCCAGTCACAGAGTTCTTCCATTGCTATATTAGCTCTATCCTCTACATTAGTAATTAATTTTTCAGTTATTAGGAGACTAGTATCATCGGCAAATATGGTTAGTTGAGCGTTACAGATGTTTATTGGCAGATCGATTATGTAAACAATAAACAATAAAGGGCCTAAAATGCTCCCTTGAGGGATTTTGTACAATGTTTTGTTCTTCTGAGTAAAAATTCATTAGTGTATTTTTTTAGTCTATTCCATTTATAACCACTGTTCGTTTTCTATTAGTAAGGTATGATTTAAACGGGAACGTTCCAACTGCCCGGCAAACAAACTGCCCGGCAAAAAAACTGCACGGCAGACAAACTGCCCGGCGAACAAACTGCCCGGCGAACAAACTGCCCGGCAAACAAACTGCCCGGCAAAAAAACTGCCCGGCGAACAAACTGCCAGGCGAACAAACTGCCCGGCAAACAAACTGCCCGGCAAACAAACTGCCCGGCAAGTAGCAATATATTTCACGCGGCTGTACCTCGACATCGGAGGGAGGAGCTAGCATCGCGCTAGTATTCGGACAGAAAACATTGACTCTGGATCTGAATCAGTCCCAGCGCTCGACACTCTACCCAAATGAACTGCATTGATCGCCTCATTCCCCATAATGTTAAAGGACTTGTGCGTCGGGCGTCGGTAGCGGGCGTCGATGTACTGACCGTGACCGCCCGCCAAAAGAGTCGGTCCTCGGACTCCGTTGAGTTATATGGCAAAGCTTGATCAAACACAAGACGGTAAGCCAGGCTCGGGTAATCCAGCACTCGACGATGCACGATCTCCCGCTAAAGCGCCGGGCGTCGGTAGCGGGCGTCGAATCGTGAACACCCGCCAGGAGTGTCGGTCCTCGGAACAACGCTTTCAGTAATTTTGACTAAAATATCTGTAATATTGCCCTAAAACAAGGGGACGACACCGTCGATGACGGGCACGTCGGAGTGCGTGACCGGGAGGGGGTTGAACGCCCCCATGATGCTAGAGAGTAAAGAGACGGCTAGTACTCCAACAATAGCAGCGGACGACGGCGTCGTCGACGGTCACATAGGAATGCTCGCCCGAATGGATCGTAGACGCCCTCATTTTACTCGCCTTATAGGTTATCGTTTAGAGAAACGGCAAAGCACTATAACATTGCACTAATGGCAGACGACGTCGTGGTTGACGGCGACGTCTGTGAGAGCCGCCGAGATACGTGATACCGGCTCGTGGCCGTCGACCTGTCATGTTCCTAATGTTTAACGACGCACTGTCAATGCATCTCGGCAACGGGACATGCACAAAGATTTCCCTTATCTATCGTAATTAATCTTGGGTAAATCGTATGTAAACTTGTGTCTCGACACCGTTCCGAGACGGAGGCGTTGAACTTCTACGAAGACGACTATTGCGAGCACAACGCCTATCCCAAAAGGGAGCGACAGGTTACCTTTCGCAATTGAGACGTATGAGTCGAACTCAAACATGGTCTTTTGTTCGCTTACTAATAGTCTAGCTCTTCCTGCTCTATACGTGTGGTCCGAAGGGCTGTTGGAGTTGTACTGAAATATCACAAAACGCTACCGACGCCCGACGCACAAGTCCTTTAACATTATGGGGAATGAGGCGATCAATGCAGTTCATTTGGGTAGAGTGTCGAGCGCTGGGACTGTTTCAGATCCAGAGTCAATGTTTTCTGTCCGAATACTAGCGCGATGCTTGCTCCTCCCTCCGCTGTCTAGGTACAGTCCCGTGAAATATATTGCAACTTGCCGGGCAGTTTGTTTGCCGGGCAGTTTGTTTGCCGGGCAGTTTGTTCGCCGGGAAGTTTGTTCGCCGGGCAGTTTGTTCGCCGGGCAGTTTTTTTGCCGGGCAGTTTGTATGCCGGGCAGTTTGTTTGCCGGGCAGTTTTTTTTTGCCGGGCAGTTTGTTCGCCGGGCAGTTTTTTTGCCGGGCAGTTTGTATGCCGGGCAGTTTGTTTGCCGGGCAGATGGACACATGCCGATTTAAACCTATCATTTGCTATACCTCTAACTCCATAGTGATTTAGCTTTAGTAATAATAATTCATGATTGACACTATCAAAAGCCTTACTGAGGTCACATAGCATTCCAATTGAATGTTTTTTAGCACTTAGAGCTGAGGTAATATCTTCAATGAAGCTAAAAATCGCCGATTCAGTGGACCTCTTCTTCAGGAATCCGTGTTGTTCTTCAGTAAAGGTACTATTTTTCACTAGAAAGTCCATCAGTCGGTTCGACATTAATTTTTCTATTATTTTTGAGAACGGATTCAGCATTGAAATTGGACGGTAGTTGCTGGGATCTTTTTTTGTTTCCTTTCTTATGAAGAGAGACAATTTTCGCTATTTTATATATATCGGGGAATATGCCGGAAGATAATGATTCAATACAAATTTGGAAAATAGGTTCTAAAAGATAGGGAAAGCAATTTTTTATTATTTAATTGGTACACTATCGACCCCCGATGTGTTCTTTAAATGTTTTATAATATTTCTCAATTCGTTATGCGATGCAGGAAACAAGAACATTGAGTGTTTGTTCCCTGGATATCTTTCAAGTTTACTTATCGCTTGTTTGAAATCAAATTGTGGAAGTGTACTGTCAGGCTTAGCGCAATTTATAAAGTATTCATTAAATTCATTCGCTATATCTGTTGGCGTACTTAGCGTGATTCCTTTAATTGTTAATTCTGTGATTCTACTCTTAGTGTTGGTTTTCCTACCTATTTCGTTATTAACTAAATTCCAAGAGGTTTTAATTATATTTTTTGATCTTTTTATTTCAATTTGAATTTGTTGTCTTTTAGCTGTTTTAATTACTTTTCTTAGGACACATGAGTATTTTTTAACATGACGACTCCAGACCAGGCGTCATCGGTTGCTTTCGCATTGGTGGCGGCTCCGTTACGTTGTGCGCTCTTACGATTTGCTTCGTGGTTTCATCCACCCGGTAGACTACCCCGTTTACTTTAAGTTTGTCAAATGTGACGATCGCGTCCTGATTTTTCTGTATGGCGTACATCATTTCCGCTAACAAGATTCTTCTGTCTTCAATTACACGTTGAGAGAAATCTTCTGAAATACTGATGTCAGTTCCTTTAAAAATTTTCTTGTGTCTTAATATTTCATCTCGTGTTTTGAAGCTTAAAAACTTAACGACAATTGCACCGGGGAACTTGCTCCCGGCAACACGATGTGTTCTTTCAATATCTCTTGCTTCCACCTTTACTCCAAGCATTCTTCTTGTAATGTCTATGATTAAGTCCTCACAGTCTTTCCAAGATTCATTGTCGCCCTGCTTTTCATATAGCCCTCTAAACACCAGATTGTTTCACCGACTTTGGTTTTCAAGATAATCTTCTTTTTTCGCCAACATTGCTAGCTTTTGTTCCAAGATTGAATTTTCCGATGTAAGTGCCTTGACAGTCGACTCTAGTTCTTCAAACCTTGTCGCCATGTAACCCACTTTCACCTCTAAGTTTGATTGCGAATTGACAGGACACTTTCTTCCATTGAATCCAGTTTGTTTACCTTAATTATGATAACGTCGAGCTTTTCGTCTGTCGTGGGGCCCGGGTTTTCTTCAATTCCCCCAATCACAAGTAGCACTGCGATAATTAACACACACAGCACTTTGCAGTGGCGGCTCGTGAGTGTTTTCCTCGGAGGGGCAGCCATTGAATTTCATATACCCCCCCCCCCCCCCCCCGGCTCTTGGCACCCATCGCAACTTCCGTAACAATATACATTTTTCGACACCATTTTCCGTGGTGCTGAGAAACGGTGTTGCCTGCCATCCGCCGTTATTTGAAGCGTTCTGGTTTAGGATGAGATTCCTGAACAAACAGTTTTGTATTGAACGCTCGGTGTTCTCCAAAATGCATTTTATTGTGCCTCCGTCGCAGACACATTCGAAGTTTTTATGTGCATCGCTCTGTCTCTCTCGCTCTCCGTTCGCAATCCTCGGCACATCGCCGATGCACCGCCCGCGGCGAGCCCGCAGCTTGCCGAAAGTGGCCGAGGGTACCCGAGGGCAAAATCTCTGCTGCCCTCGGTGGACTTGCGAGCGACGGCGAGCGGCTCGCGTTCAAGGCCATTTCCACGCACTAATGGCTGGGCATGCAGGGCGGCCGCGCTTGCCGCCCCGAGCGAGGAGGGTTGCGTCCAGGGTGAAGGCAGCAGACGTGCGGTGCTCGGGCGCTACCAAAACGTTTCGTTGCATTCGGCAGCTCGTGCCGTCAGCGCGACGCAAATGGCGTGATAGTTCTTAGCGAATAGCGAGCTTTAATAGTTACAACCAATATTTACACGCAACAAATTTTAAGAACAATTAAAATGAACACAACATTAAATATTTGAATTATAATATTATTATTTTATTCTGTCAAATTTCCAGGGGGGGCTGCCGCCCCGCAGCCCTCCCTCACGAGCCGCCCCTGCTTTGCACATAAAGTTTTCAGCTTCATTGCTTGCACTTGCACTTGGTCGGTCACGGCGCGATGCTTTGCCGCCGGCCCACGACCCTACCCTCGCCCGCCAGGTATCCGTATCCGCCATAGTGGTAACAATAAGACGGAGCTATAGCTGAGACACGTCGACTGCGACCCCTCGACTGCGACTCGACTGCGAATGAGTATTCAGTTAAGTTCTATGTAAAGCAGAATGGGCTGCTGCGTAAGGTAAGTCGTGATAGCTCGACAGTACTTTCTGCGTCATTGCCTTGGGACAAACCATTCTATTTTCGGTGTGCTTCTTCGAGCTAAGTTTGAACAAAATTCCTCTTGCGTCGAGTGTATATACTCCGGGTCGCCTAAGTTGTCTTGTAATAATCGGTCAATAATGGGTTTTAAATCTTTGTCTTGTCTTTGTGATTCCTTAATTTGCTGATTATCCCACACAGGTTCGAGCTCAGCCCCTTGGCTTGTGATCGTTTTTATCTGTGCGTCGGACGCTGTTGCTTTCCTAGAGCGAGGCTAAAACTCGGCACTTCCACGCGTGACTGCTTTCGGAGTCGGTGGCTGAAACTCGGCACTTCCACCCGGTACCTTTGATAACCACCCAGCGATTTGAGTAAAACTTGGTATGTCCATAAAACATGGCGTACTGTCAGCCTATTCAGCGTGCCGGGTGTTCGAGGGAATTGCTTCCTGTGGCACTTATCGGTGACTTACTGCAAGGAGAAAGCGATGTGGACAACGAGGAGACAATAGATGAAGATTTGGAAGCATTTGGGGTAAGCAACGTTATTTTTTTATTCTTTTTGGATGATCTCCCTGTCCCTTGCAGGTCAGCTGCAGTTGCCACGTTTTACTGCTTTGTCTTGTTTTATGTGTCAGATCTGTATAAGTTCATATTAAAGCTACAAATCGTATAGGTTTGTGGATTTAATTAGGTAGTTGAACAATGAAGTTGTAAGTAGACTGCGCTGGAATGCACGTTTAATTATATAACTATTTTTTTAGGTTATACATGGGAGGGACCATATGAACTACATTCCGTAGATCTACCACGAGTACTACGACAAACTGATTTCCAAAGAATGCGCCAATGAAGATGATGACAGTGAGTGATCGATTTTTTGCCAATTCAAAGAAAATTGACAAACCAACCTGTTACCAGAGTTCGTGATGAGAATTTTTAAGAATACTTTCCTATAAAAATAACTTGTGTGTAATGCCAATGTGTGTTCGGTCATATTTTTTAATTTCCATCCGGTATTATCCAATCAACATAAATTCTCATTTTGATGAAAATTACAGCAATAAATATATTTTAATCAATTTTTTTGTTTTGAGGGAAAACATGCTAATTCCAAGCGACCAAATTTGAGTTTTGACATTTGCTACAGCTATTGGTGTGGGGCATTTTCAAGTGCAACTTTGCAAATTAAACTTTTAGTTTTACTTCTGGCAAGCTGCCTTGAGATAATGGCATTACTCTACTAACACGGTCCGTCCATGGACGTGCTTTTAAGGTCCCCGAGGTCCGTCCATTGGAAGTCCATGAAGTCCGGACAATGGACGTCCAAAGCACCTCCACCGGACGTACTTTGGACGTCCGTCAGGTCCGTGCTTTGGGCGTTCAATGTCCGGACAATGGACGTCTAAAGCACCTCCACCGGACGTGCTTTAGATGTCCGTCAGGTCCGTGCTTTGGAAGTCAAAAGCACCTCCACTGGACGTGCTTTGGACGTCCGTCAGGTCCGTTCTTTGGACGTTCAAAGTCCGGACAATGGACTTCCAAAGCACCTCCACCGGACGTACTTTGGACGTCCGTCAGGTCCGTGCTTTGGGCGTTCAATGTCCGGACAATGGACGTCTAAAGCACCTCCACCGGACGTGCTTTAGATGTCCGTCAGGTCCGTGCTTTGGAAGTCAAAAGCACCTCTACTGGACGTGCTTTGGACGTCCGTCAGGTCCGTACTTTGGACGTTCAAAGTCCGGACAGTGGACGTTCAAAGCACCTCCACCGGACGTGCTTCAGACGGCCATCAAGTCCGTGCTTGGGAAGTCAAAGGTCCGGACATCAACCTTCAAAGTATCTCCACCAAAGCGGGACATTTAACTACTTAATTGCAATGATTTGGAATGCAACGATTATTTTAATAATCAAAGAATTCTGTAGTTCTGCTCCGGTTTTAATGGAATTGGAAATCAACTCTAACAAACGTTTAAATAGAAGTCGCTAGATAAAAATGGTACAAAGGCAAAAAATTACAAGTCCACAGGCTAGTGCAGAAAACTACAACCACGTGGAGCTGAAACCTTATTTGAAAAATAATTTAGTTTTTATCATTTTATTAACTCAGGGCTTGAGTTGCAGTGAATTGATTTGATTTGACAACAATAAAACAACATGCTTTTACATTTACTTTGTTTTTACTTTTTTTGTAGTCATATATCCAAACCGCAGCTCGGAAAATTGGTTAATCTGCCATACCACTCGGTAGAGTTACATGCATTTACCCCTCCTAGATCCACCGCACAGGTGGGTGAGTTAAGAGTGTGTAACACTTCCTCCTTGGAAGGTTATGCGATCGGCCGTCTCCCGGTGTTCGCCGATCGTCGTCAGATGGTCTGGGATAGGAATTGGTTGGATCACATTCCTTGTACACATACACAACTCCGTAACCCGATCTCGTTGAACACTCTGTCCAATTTATTGGCAATTCGCAGAAATAAATAAATTGTCCACGCCTCTTCTGGGCGTAAAATTAATGATACAAACGGGTTGAATAACCTGCGATAAGCGCGAGGCGTAAAAGTTATAAGTGCGTCACTCTCTCAGAGACGAGACACACAGAACACACGATCCTTCAAAATTAACAAAAAGGTTACAAACGTGGTGTTAGTTCAAATGCAACTAGCACGTAAATTGAATAACCTGCGATAAGCGCGAGGCGTAAAAGTGATAAACACGTTACTCTCTCAGAGACGTAACATGCAGAACTCGTAACTTGAAATTTTGTAATCCACGATATCTGACTATGAATACAGTTCTCGAAACGTTAGATAGAGACCAAGCGATTGGGACTGAACCCAGATCTCACGAGCATAGGATGCCGTTGAAACGAATGGATATACCGTGGATGAAATCGGCACTGAGCGCCGAGAGAGAGAGGTTAACTTGCACGTGCACGAAAATTTAGAAAAGAGCGTAATACGTTACAACTCGGCCCTCGACCAACAGATTGGTTTTGGCGTAATGAATTCAGACATTTAAGTAAACGGGCTCAGTAGGACGTAGTCCATTGAATCCCAAAATTCCCAAAGTGGGTTTACTTATCCGTGCTCTCCCGTATCTAATATTTGCGTCGCGCTCGTCGTCCTCTCTGCTCAGCGGTCAATGTCGAAGTGAAGTCCGGGACTTCCTTTGTCTCTCGGCTAGTGAACGGCTCGACGGAGCAACCGAGGCGGGCAGAAGGTCGTTGCGACGACAGGTGGCGTGCGAATTCCGCTTCCGCTCCATCGCGGTGGAATTTGAACGTCACATTCGCCTCCTTCCTGAAAAAAAAGGATTAGCCCAAGCCTTTTTCTAGACAAACTCCTTCAGGTCCACGACATGCCAGCGTCCGATGTCCTTGCCGCTCTCGTCTGACAATTGATAGACGGTGGAGGAAACCTTTTTCCTAACGACATAAGGGCCAGAGAACTTGGGTGCGAGTTTGGCCGAGAAGCTCGCGGCGGCGTCCGAGAGCGGGAAGTTCCGTTTCCACACCCTCTGTCCTTCCGCGTACTCCTGAGGTCGCCTCCGAAGGTTGTACCGGGACGCATTCGTCTGGTGTGCCTTCGCTAGATGACGCTTCACAAGGGAGAAGATGTTTTTGAGATCCTCGACTCTGTCGACTTGATCCTGAAGCGGGGCGACGTTGCCTTCGTTCCTGTGGTCGGATCCTCGAAGGATCATTTCCCTTCCGAAGTTGACGTAGTATGGGCTGAACTTGGTTACCTCACTTTGAGCTGTCCGTAGGGCGCAAGCAATCTTGGCCAGCTGGGTGTCCCATTTCTTGTGATCGTCTCCGACGTAAGCTCTGAGCATCGCGCCAATGGTTTTGTTGGTGCGCTCGACGGGGTTGGCTTGCGGATGACGGCGGGCAGTGTAGTGGAGTTTCACGTCGTACGTTCCGGCCAGTGACTTGAATTTCTCGGAGACAAACTCCGGTCCGTTGTCGCAGACGATCGTCTCAGGCACGCCGTACACTAGGAAAACCATGTCTTCCACTGTCACCAACACTTCCTCCTTGGAAGGTTATGCGATCGGCCGTCTCCCGGTGTTCGCCGATCGTCGTCAGATGGTCTGGGATAGGAATTGGTTGGATCACATTCCTTGTACACATACACAACTCCGTAACCCGATCTCGTTGAACACTCTGTCCAATTTATTGGCAATTCGCAGAAATAAATAAATTGTCCACGCCTCTTCTGGGCGTAAAATTAATGATACAAACGGGTTGAATAACCTGCGATAAGCGCGAGGCGTAAAAGTTATAAGTGCGTCACTCTCTCAGAGACGAGACACACAGAACACACGATCCTTCAAAATTAACAAAAAGGTTACAAACGTGGTGTTAGTTCAAATGCAACTAGCACGTAAATTGAATAACCTGCGATAAGCGCGAGGCGTAAAAGTGATAAACACGTTACTCTCTCAGAGACGTAACATGCAGAACTCGTAACTTGAAATTTTGTAATCCACGATATCTGACTATGAATACAGTTCTCGAAACGTTAGATAGAGACCAAGCGATTGGGACTGAACCCAGATCTCACGAGCATAGGATGCCGTTGAAACGAATGGATATACCGTGGATGAAATCGGCACTGAGCGCCGAGAGAGAGAGGTTAACTTGCACGTGCACGAAAATTTAGAAAAGATCGTAATACGTTACAACTCGGCCCTCGACCAACAGATTGGTTTTGGCGTAATGAATTCAGACATTTAAGTAAACGGGCTCAGTAGGACGTAGTCCATTGAATCCCAAAATTCCCAAAGTGGGTTTACTTATCCGTGCTCTCCCGTATCTAATATTTGCGTCGCGCTCGTCGTCCTCTCTGCTCAGCGGTCAATGTCGAAGTGAAGTCCGGGACTTCCTTTGTCTCTCGGCTAGTGAACGGCTCGACGGAGCAACCGAGGCGGGCAGAAGGTCGTTGCGACGACGCATATTAATTTAAAAAAATAATAAATATTTAGAGCTTTGAACTGGAAAGTACTAACATTCTATCACAAGCAGTGCACTATACGTGCGTAGCACGGGCCCATACTGCTAGTTTAATTGATGAGCGTAGCGAGCGAAGCGAGCGGAGCGAAATCTTCAATTTCACTTACCCCAGAAAAAAGTCACTTGTGTATGTTTTTTTGTTTTTTTGTTTTTTTGTTTTTTTGTGTGTTTGTGCGCGCTCTACAGACCAAACGCCTGAACCGACATGGATGAAAATTTCTGAGTATCTACCTCTGTTCGCAACTTAGACCCCCTGCGTTTTTGAAAAAGATCGGTTATGTAAATTTTTTATAAATCAATTTTTACGAAATTTTTCGATTTTTTTTCAGAATTTTGAACCCCTGTATATTTCAAAGTTCTGAACATAACTTCACCAAAACTTCTAAACATGTTGACCTTATACATATTTATCAAGCCTGCAAATCTTAGTTCGGTAGGTTTTTCCAATTGGTTTTTATTAGCATTTTTGTGGCGTTTTTTTCGTGATTTGACGGCTGATTCATTACGAGTCCGGTTTCCTTCGTTTCCTTGGTTACCAGCTTTATTGACATCGACGAGAAACAAAGGAACGTCAGAATCCGTATACATTTTCAAGTGATTAGAATTTTCGAGAAGGCAATGGTCAGGTTTGGTGCTCCATGGTTTTCTTGTGACTGCTGCCTGCACCTTTTAATCCGCTATACACAAACCGCTATCTACGCTCATCTTCAACGCAAAACAAATTGCGTTCGCGAAGCCCTAGTTAGTTAAAATGTATAAAATACATAGGTATCTAGCTAAAATATGTTACACATACCTTTAAATGTTTGAGGAAAGTTGAGCAAAACATTCCACTCAGTGGCTTTGAGTTGGGGCCGCAATCCTGGCAAATGGCTTTGACAGTTTCAACATTAACACTACAAACACGAAAAAATTTTCCATCTAGGAGAGCACCTATATTGTTATTTTCCTCGATGTCTGCCATATTGATGTAGGTATCCTCTCGATGCGAAGATCAATTGGTAACTGAATCTCACACCACATGCAGCCTGTTCATTACAATTTACCTGCACTCTTGCACAAACTACCCCTTCCTTTACCCTTCCCACCATTCACCAATCAAAGACTTCGAACAGGGGTGCGCTGTACCAGTGACCACTATCAGCTTCTGCCTTCTGAGAAAGAGGGGGGGGGGGGGGCAATTGGTTTTCTCACAGCATAATCCTTTGACATGATAATATTCATGGCCTATGTAAGGGTAGAGAACCAAAAAAGGAATTCTTAGGAAAACCCTGCAATTAGCAGGGCTGGATTGACAGAATATGTAAGAAAAATCATGGATTAGGAATGTTTTCTTAGACATTATTTTTTGTTGCTTCCTGATGACAAATAAAATTCCCAACAAAACTTAAAAGTATCTTGTGATCAGCAAGATACAAATATACTTTGAAATACTATTTGAGATACAATACTAAAGTAGAAGGGAGGCGAAGCTGGAAAAATGTGCACCCGAACGAGGGTTCGTATCCCGGTTCGGGTGCACATTTTTCCAGCTTCGCCTCCCTTCCATCAATTGCATACTGGTGACTGCTTAAACCAGTAACATTTTCCTCTCATCAATACTAAGATACTTCTCGAAAAAGTATCTCAGATACAGAAACCAAGATACTTTTGTATCTTGAGACACGTATCTCAGATATATGTATCTCAAATACTGCCTATCACTGCTAACGAGGTACCTGTTCCCTTTTCCCCAAAAATATAATTTCGGGCGAAAGCAGCAGATTGAAATGAAAATAAAGATTTAAAAAAAATCGTAACCCAGCGTTCCAGTGAATCTATAAATTTTCTCTGTTTTACCCATGGGAACTTGTAACCAAATTCTCGGGGGCCCCTGAAATTTCGGGGCCCTGTAAACGTGCACCGCCCGCTCATGCCTAAGTCCGGCTCTGGCGATGGCATAGCTCTTATCTAACCCGCCTATGCGGTGGATGTAGGAAGGGGTAAATGAATGTAACGCTACCGAATGCTATGACAGATTAACCATTTTTCTAGCTGCGGCTTGGATATCTGACTCCAAAAAAGAAAGTTAATGTTAAAGAATGTTGTTATAATGTTGCCAAATCAAATTAATTAACTGGAACTCAGGCCCTGAGTTAATAAAATGATAAAAACTACAATTATTTTTCAAATTCAGCTCCACCTGGCAGCAAATCTGTGCACTAGCCTGTGGACTTGTAAATTTTCTGCCTTTATGCCATTAGATTTAGCGACTTCTATTTTGTTACGTTTGTTAGAGTTCTTTAAAATTTAATTACAAACGGAGCATAAATACAGAATCATGTATATTGTCAATAACAACGCCCATGTGGGTGAGGAGACCCATGCACAAGACACTAGGACCAAAAAAGAACCAAAAGCAAAAAGACAAAGGCATCAATTATACACCAAATCCCCAGCATTTGCGGGTATAAAACTATTCAATGCGCTTCCTAGTAAACTTAAGAATACAGTTCATGGTTTTAAAGGGCAGCTTATCTCCTACTAATAATCTCCTACTAATAAAAGCCGTGTCTGTGAGTATGTTTTCACCTCGACTTTCTTTCGTTATAAGTTTCTACATTTTTCGAGATTTTTTCGCCAAATTTTGGGACCATGCTAATTTTCACGTTCTGCAGTGCAACGTGGGGTTTTCGGGGTTGTTTGCCCAAAAAAGGGCCCTTTCTTGGAAAAATTTTAATGAAATTTTAAATATTTTCCTCACTTGAGTTTTCCATTTTGTAGAACTTCTCTTCCTATCTGAGATCCCAAAAACTGCAGGTCGAATTGACACTCGGGGCACCGTCGGGGGGTCGTTTGGCCAACCAGCTTTCCCTGAATTGACTTATAAATTGTTGACGTGGTTAGGTTGAAAAAGACGTGAACAGACTATAAGCAAAGCGTTATTCATGAAAGAAAAGTACTCTCATCTTTTACAGTTCGTGAAATCAGTCACACTATGCGAGGCCCACGAGCTTTGCAAGCGAGGCCCCATGAACGCAAGTCTCCAGGACGGCCTCAGGCTCCGAGGCGTTTGGTTAGCACATTGTCTGCTTGTTGGTTGGATGGTTAGTTCGCTGGTTGTTGTCTGTTGGTTGTATGTTGGTGGGGTTGCGAGTTCGAGTGCGCGCGGACGACGGATTTTATTTTTCAGGGAAACCTTAGTTCTACATTTCGACATCTTCTGATCAATGTAACGAATTTCAAAATTTAATTAAAGTGATCATCGTTTTTTTTCTTCAATTTATTCAATACCTGCTCTCAAATTGACCAATATCCGCTAGGTTCCGCAAGAAACTTGCCAGCATCCCATAGGTATAACGGATCGCACGAGGGGCTACCGGTAAGGAAGTTCGAGCTCAAATCGCGATTCGGACATCTATTTTCGATTCAAGATTTGTTTTGCATTTTTCGTCAAAGTTTAAGAAGTTTGTTCGTATCGAAGTTCAAGGCCTCAAAGTGTAATTAAGTTGGCAGTGCGCCCAAAATAGCTATTTTTTCCGAGGCAATGTCGACTACTTACATTTTTCATACTATACGCAGAAGATAGGTACCTCGATCATTATGGCATCCGTGGATGTTTGGTTCCACGTGGTGGGGGGTTAGGAGAATCACTCTGTGATTTTTTCGTTAGTCACCGTTTTGAGGTCCACCACTTTGGTACAGTCTTTTACGGAGTTACAGCTTTTAAGGGGTATGACAGTTTTTTTTCAATTGACTCGCATTTCAAATAGTTCCTTTGGGGTGGTGGAAAACCAGTTTGGTACTTTGATATTGGAACAGTATAGAAATGATAAATAATTTGTCGTGTTGTATTCTCTTCGTTTTCTTTGACTTTGAAAATTTTGAGGTCATTAGTGGGGAGGCTTTAAGCTCCTACACACTCACCGTGCGTAGCACGGGCTCATACTGCTAGTCCTATCTAATTGACAAATGTTTTTATAGAGTAGGCGATCTATGTAAATTATAATTATAAAGGTATGGAAAATAGAAGACTGAAATGTATATTTTGCACAAAAGACTGTATATTTTACCATATACGTATTGTATATTTTATATATTTTAGCATTTTTTTACTTATCTAACATCATGTGTTTTGATCAACTAGACAAATAAATGACAATTTAGTATTTTTATTATTATTATTAATACTTATTATTAAATAATAGTTTCATTCCAAATTATTGCAATTAAGTAGTTAAATGTTCCGCTTTGGTGGAGGTACTTTTAAGGTTAATGTCCGGATCTTTGACTTCCCAAGCACGGACTTGAAGGCCGTCTAAAGCACGGCCAGTGGAGGTGCTTTTGACTTCCAAAGCACCGACCTGACGGACGTTCAAGCACGTCCGGTGGAGGTCCTTGAACGTCCATTGTCCGGACATTGAACGTCCAAAGACCGGACCTGACGGACGTTTAAAGCACTTTCGGTGGAGGTGCTTTGAACGTCCATTGTCCGAACTTCATGGACTTCCAATAGACGGACCTCGGGGACCTTAAAACCACGTCCATGGCCGGACCGTGGTAGTAGGGGAAATACATTGTAAGGTGATGAGATGCGTTCAGTTTTCTCTGCCTTGCAAAACACATCGCAACTGCACGCAAGTGTTCGGCACTCCACGGTAAAAAAAACGCTGAGATGTGATATGTTTTCATTATGTTGAGATGAAAAACAATGAGTTACAAACAGTTACGATGAAATCCGTTGATGTCAGTTTTTCCTGCTAGAATTTTTTAGTAAGGGATGCCCTGGTACCTGCATATATTAGGCAAGTTAGTATTCCTCCGATTCTGCATAACTTCACACCAGTTTGATTCCAAAACAATGATGGATTACATCAAAAACTTGGGAATGAATGAGCCTGAAAGGCTTTGTGCTTATTGACTATAACAACAACCTACATCATTACTTGACAAAATATGTATTTTTGTAGGCACAAGAAAGTTACATAGGACCAATGTTAGTTTTCAGATCCAAAAAGGAGACAATTGGTTCTAACGTACAGTATAATAAGTATATATGCAAATTACAAAGTCCGGTAAGCGATGGAATTTGTTGCTGTTAACTTTACCGGGAGGAAAGTCAGACATAATTGCGTATTACAATGTCCAGGTAGTGGCTATCTGGCCGGATAGAATGAGCTAACGGTAGGATTTCTTAACCGGTGCTCTGGGTACCAGTTACAGGCTTTCTGCCAGGTTAAAAATAAAACATGGCTGACTTTTTACCATCTGTTCAGTTTCTGTCTTGATTAGGCATGGTTTAGAGGTTATGTAAAATGAGTGACATGGAATTGTGTATGATTCCGACGACAAAATTTCGAGCTTGTTTGATTCGGACTTTGATGATTCTGATACTGAGGACGAAATAATGATAAAAAGCGCCCAAAATGGCACATTTTAAAATTCCCCTGCTGCAAGAAGTTATTAAAAAACGACAATAAAAATAGTATCCGCCAAAATTTCAAAATTTGTTTTTTTTAATTTGGAGCCAGGAGACGTTCCGTTTGAATGCGAAATTTCGAACACGCTTCAAAGCAGTGGCGTAACTTCAAATCGGAGGCCCCAGAGCGAAAAACCCTCCCCTCGCGGCGGGAGGAAAACGAACTCCCAAATTTTGTCAACCATTTCCCTAAAAAAAAGGCAATTTCGTAATCTTTTTTCCGGATTAATAAGGGCCTCTGCGGGCCCCAAAAAATATAATATAGGAGGTCCCCCCTGAGCCCGAGGTCCCCGAGGTTTGGTATGCCTGATCCCCTCTAGTTACGCCCCTGCTTCAAAGCCATGATATATTTATATTTCGCAGGTAATGTACATTTGCGCATGCGTGAAGTACAGTCGAACCGAATCTTTACGCAGGGCATTAGCCACGTGACCGGTAATCTGGCCGGTACATAGACGGATGAAAACTTTAGTTCGTGATACGCGTAGGAAAACTTATCCACCCGTTAGGCTATCCTGCCGCTATAGCTACCGGCATCAAATCCTACTTGCTAACCGGACTTTGTAATTTCGACCTCTTGTATAACAAGTGACAGTAAAATTTGGAAGGCAGTTTGAAAGGCACAACGTTGGGACACTGACATTTTATCACATAGAAATGCCTTATTCATCATTTAAATGTTCCGAGCACAGCACACATATCAGCAAACTTATTCGGTGGGTAGTACCTACCTACCTTACTTAGATAAACTTCACTCTAAAATTACACACAAAATCTTTGCTGAATTATTGCCTTTGAACTGGAGAAATTCTTAAAACAAACAAGATCTCTGTGAAAGCGAAAAGAATAATATATTTTGTGCTATATAAAATCTTCGATCATTAATAGCCGTTTAATGATCGAATATTAATGATTGAAAATAAAACAGTAGGTGACTGGATAATAAGTAATACAATTTAATATAAAATTTAGATCTGAAAAGAGATGTTTACTAATTGGCAATCATTATGCTGTACCTACCACTTTTCAGTTAATATTTGAACTGTCAGAATCATACGAAACAAACCCACTGAAAAGGAACTTGCATACCCAACTTTACAAAAACTTGCTCCACACAAAATTGTTCAGACCAAAAATTGGTACAGGCAGAATACAAAAGGCAACGAGCGACATCTATTGAGTGACGAGCACACATCATAACATGTTGGAAGACGAGGCTTTAGCATAATTCTCCGTCACACCGAGTGTCATTGAAAACAATAACGGATGAGTGAGTATACGACAGTGATGTATATTCCTATTTCTTTTGTAGGTACATCATTTGTTACTCTTAGTGCTAAGTAAGAAGTTGATAAAACTATATTAAGGTTCGAAGGCAACGTCTTAAATATTCCGACGCCCCGTGTGGGGACATACGCTCAAAACTTGTACTGGTGTGATATGTGTCGGATGAGACGTTCGAAGGCGTTCGCTCCAAACTTCTGGCGCCACATGTGCTCGTGCAGAGCAATGGTGGCCTGCCGGTCGTTCATGTGCACGTCTTGGATGCTCTCGCAGACCGAGACCACGTTCTGCCAGATGGTTTCTGCAAGCCAGCAAACGGGAGGTCAATCAAAGAAATCAATGGCACCTACCTATACCTAGGCGAAATAGCCAAAGTCCCGGTGTTCCCAGGACAGTCCTGGTTTGTGTCCAGTGTCCTGAGAGACACTAACCGGGACGCCTAAATGCCCCGGTTTCCCAGTCATTCCATTTGATTAGTTTTATTGATGAGCGTAGCGAGCGAAGCGAAATCTTCAATTTCACCACCCCAAAAAAAAAAGTCACTCGTGTATGTTTTGTGTTTGTGCGCGCAATACAGACCAAACGCCTGAACCGATTTGAATGAAAATTTCTGAGTACGTACCTTTGTTCTCAACTTAGACCCCCTGCGTTTTTCAAGAAAATCCTCCATAGATCTTCGATTCAAAGCAGAAAAAAGGGCAATATTTGAAAATTGGAGAAGTTTGAAAAAGAACGGATATTTTTTGAAAAAGTCGTTTTTTTTCTTCAAATTAACCCAATTTCGATTGTTGCCTTTAGTAACTATCGAAACGAAAGCGAAACATCACACCAGATTTCTTGACTGGAAGATGACTTCAAGATTTGACAGATATTAGAAACTTTGTCAATTTCGTGCATGCAAGTTATTGAAAGTAACTCCGCGGCAGAGCGGGTGTTGATCAATTTGAGAGCAAGTATACAAAAACTTCAAAATAAACCCGATGGTCACTTTAGTTCAAGTTTTGAAATACTTAACAATAGAGATGAGAAGGTGTCGAAATGTTGAACCAATTTCCACTGGAATTCAAAATTTGTCATCTGCGCGTATTCGAACCCGCAACTCGGAGGTGCAGCACAGACGACCAACAGACAACGTGCTAACCAAGCAGCCACGGAGACGCCGTGTCCGGAGGAGTATTTGACGCATTCACGTCGACAATGTATACGTCAACTCAGGGAAAGCTGGTTGGCAAAATGACCCCCCGACGGCGCCCCGAGTGTCAATTCGATCTGCGGTTTTTGGGATCTCAGGTAGGAAGAAAAGTTCTACAAAATGGAAAACTCAAGTGAGGAAAATATTCAAAATTTCATAAAAATTTGTCCAAAAAAGGGCCCTTTTTTGGGCAAACAGCCCCGAAAACCCCACGTTGCACTGCAGAACGTGAAAATTAGCATGGTCCCAAAATTTGGCGAAAAAATCTCGAAAAATGTAGAAACTCATAACGAAAGAAAGCTGAGGTGAAAACATACTCACAGACACGGCTTTTATTAGTAGGAGATTAGTAGGAGATGCGGAATGGAAGGTTCACCAGTCACCCGAGGTCGTGACGCTAAGAGGAACATCTGTTGAGCGTCATAAAACATCTTTTCGAAGCTTTCCTGAACTTTGTTTATCTCGAACGGTTCAATTCCAGCTATGAGCTTTGAGTTGATCGTCGTCAATCTCAAATTAATGGCATCGAAATTATTCTCTAACAATAACATACGATCATAACGAGGCTGGAATTTAGCTGCGTTCTCCGAGGTGATCGCTTTGAATGCGTCGTAGCAACGATTTACTCGAGCAAAAATCTGCTCCCGTTGAGAAATGAGTAGCTTTTGCTCGGCCTGTTGTGCTTCCATTTCAAGGCCCTAACAAACCCCTACGAGAATTACTAACAAAATATCACGAGAAACTAGCGAGGAAAATTGCCTTTCGAAAAACTAAGCAAAACGAGAAAACACGAACTAACGAATGAGTGAAGACGAAAACTGGCTGAAGCTCCGGCTCGAGGGACCAAAATTTTGGCGCGGAGTGCCAGGGGTAGTAAAGCAAACGAATTGAAGTGGACTGTATGAAAGATCGAAAATAAAACTGACTTACCAAAATTGTCTACTCAAAACGGTGACGGGGTCACGGTCAGAAAGGGAAATTTGATGTGCCTAGGGTAGGTGCAGTTAGGAGCGAACAATGGGGAGGGAAACAGGGGAAAGGCTTAGAAAGTAACTTTAAAAACACTACTGCCTTCTTGCGTTGAGATGATACGTTCACGATGAACAGTCGTTTGAAATGACTAATAGCTAACGAGTGTCCTCTCCGAAGATGAGAGATAACAACTATCGACACGCACGGCCTACGACGACTGCCTGATACGAGACCTGACCCACCAAAAGGTACCGGTGTGGTCAGAATAACTACTAAAACTAACTAGTCAAAATAATCACTAAAAGTACACTGTAAATTTCGAAATGGCGCGAACACCTCCAATGTCAATATTTTGTAAGTTAGACCTTCTTCGATCGTCAATATTTGAATCGTTTGCAGAACGTTACCATGATACATTCCTCAAATGCATGTATTGGTTAGTTAGACTTACCTACGTAATATGTCTACCTCCACCGGTTGTCTATGAGAACGGCCAATACAGTTGTCCATAATTTCGATCTTAATTCATGATCATAATTTCGACATTTTCAGCTGCAAGTAATCAAGTACAACTCTCGCAGTTCGAATATGATTTGATATGAAAAAATGCAGTAAACTTTTAATATTGATAGCAGCTAGTAATTTGTTGTTTATTTTCTATTAATATATTTTAATTCTGAAAACTCGTTTTTACAGATAACCCGCCTATTGAATTGTCACTGAGATTTTCTCCCAACCAAATTTGTAATTACCCCCTTTAACTGGCACTGTGGCGCTCCCGCCTTCCGCTCCTAGAACTATCAAACGGATGCAACGGTGGCTCAGCCAAAAACTACGCGGAATGTGACGCTATTCCACTAGACACCGGATTTAGGTCATATTTATAATACTAAGAGAGTGTGACGATCTTCCACCGGATTTTCGTAACGTCTTCCCGCTCCTGCAATTTGACACTAATCCACCGGAACATCGTCACATTCGTGCAATGTGTCGAAATTCCACCGGGAAATCGTCACGTTTGGATGTGACGATCGTCCACTGGATTTTCGTCACATTTTTCCGGTAACGAAATTAAAGGGAAATTATTGCGTGCCATTTTCACAGGCTTTCCCCACAGTCATTTCCCTAGAGAAACCCCCGGAAAATGGTCGCATACCGTTTTTACAAGCCCTTTTCTGCTCTTTCATATGTGACGATCGTCTACTGGACCATTGTCACACTATTTTTACTGGATTATTGTCACATCCAATGTGACTTTAGTCCTTTTGGCCAATGTGACGATATTCCGTGTGACGTTATTCCATCGCCTCGATTCTGAGGCTCAATATTCCTCGGCTCAAAGTGTGGACTTCCCCTAACTGAGCGTCCCCCACCAAACCGCTGTCTGGTCGGTAAAACAGCTGCACATAGTCCACAGTGTCACGAGCTATGCTAGCTCTCAGCCCCTGGAAGGTAGTCTCTATGGTTGTACTATATGGCCCCTCCATAGGCTGGACACATCTCGAGTAGGTACTTGACATTTTCGCTTACCTATACTGCATACATAACCTGGAAGTGCTCTATTTATGAACCTATGATGGGCAACTATCAATAGTCCAAAATCCTTCAGATCTCAATATAAAAGAACCACGGATTCACCACACCTAGAATATCTCCAGTTAGCTTTCAAGGGGAATTGCTATTAATACAGATTTCACGAAGATGTTTTTTTTTTCACTGAAAATTTGTGACGAGAAAATTTGAACTGAAAATTTTCAAAAATGAAAATTTTCAAATGAAAATTTTCAGCCTCGCAACACTAGTGATTCCATCACTGCTAGACAAAGGGGATAGGCAACTAAGGCAACTTTATGTGTGATACCCAAATGACAAGATAAAACTTGAGAGTGAGCTAGAGTGACCGCCGCACCGAGATTGTAGTTGAGCCGATGCGTGCCCGGAGCGTCGAGCTCGGCCAGCCGCTCGGCGCTGGTGACGCTCGCGAACCCCGGCAGCTCGCGCAAAGCCTCGGCCGAGCAACAGCGGCTGCGTCCGTTGGCGACCAACGCTGAGCCCGCGCGGACGTGGCGACAAACCACCAGCAACGCATCCTCCACCAGGCCGGTCACCGCGGCAACGGTCTTGCCTGGCCGTTCCACGACAGGCTGCAACACAGGGCGATTTGGTCAAGGGCAGCCAGGGACATGTGTGCCAAGGTACAGAGCACGGTGCTAGCATGGGTGTTTACAGCTAGGTGGCATCTTCAATGGCAACCAGGACTTTCCGTTTCCAATATGCGGGGACCTTTTTTTATGATTGAATATTGTGTAGGCAATGAGAAAAAACGAGTATATTTTTTCTCAAAAGTAGATTCTTTGGAGAAATTTGTTTTTTTTTGTTTTTTTTCAACTTTCTAACATACCTCCCCAGGGCCCGGATTCACCAAAGGAGATTCTGTGGATTACTCCGGAGTTTTGACAGAACCCCCAAAAGTTTACCCCATTGCGTATTCACAAAGCGAGATTCTGTCTTTTTTGGGATTGAAAACCCCTGCTACTGAGTAGGGGTTTTGTCAATCTCCCAAAATCTGGAACTCACCTCGTACATTTACACTATTTTTTCATTCATTTCATTGGTGGTTTTGCAGGGAGAATAAAATATATTTTTCATTGTCTTCGTGTCGCTGACAAAGCCAGCGGCGATCTGTAAACACTGCGGCCGTTAGGCCATATTGTCTATTAAATGTTTGTGGGCACTGCACTGTAATGGTGGAACGATTGAAGTTAGTGCAGGGCACTAATCAGCAGGTTCGCTGACTCCGGGAGGGAGGCAGCGAATGTTGTGTTGAGGCGAGCAGTTGTCTCGCCCAGGGTCTGCATCCGGCACTGTCGATGGACGTCTGCCGTCCTGGCGTAGCGCGGCAGCCGCAGCGCCGCCTTCAGCGCCGCGTTCGGTATGCGTTGCTGGTGCGAGCGCGCCGCGTTTGCCCAGATCGGTGACGCGTATGTCATCGTTGGTCTGATGACCGACTCGTGGAGTCGCACCTTGGTGGCGGCCAGCATAGAGCGCGCTCGGAAGAGCGGCAGGAGCGCGGCCAGCTTGCGGTACGCTTTGGTGGCAGTTTGGCGTAGGTGCTCGGCGAACGTCAGTCTCTTGTCGAGCACTACTCCCAGGTAGCGGCTGTGCGGCTGTGCGGGCGCCACTGTACGACCTCGCCAGCAACTCGAATTAGGGGCCGAACCACCTTGGTTTGGCGAGTGAAGAACCGTGCCTCGGTCTTGGTGGCGTTGACGAGGATGCACTCTCGATGGTAGTAAGCGCAGACCTTGTCCACGGACGCTTGGAGGCGTCGCCGCATCGCGCCATCAGTGTGCGTCTGACAGTAGATCGCTGCGTCGTCTGCATACAGCGCAAGCTGCGTGTCCGGCAGGTCAGTGGGGATGTCGTTCGTGAGGAGGTTGAAGAGCAGAGGACTGATAAGGCCTCCCTGGGGTACGCCTGCTGCGATGGGACGCGTCGTTGATTTCTCGCCGCGCAGCGCCACGAAGAAGGAGCGGCTGTCGAGATAGCTGACTACCCAGTTGATTAGGTAGCCGTCGAAGCCCTGGGAGATCAGCTTCCCCACAATACCGGTGTGCCAGACGCGGTCAAAAGCTTTGGCGATGTCGAGGAAAATTACCCCTGTGCTCTTTTGGTTTCTCAGGCCTTCTTGGATGTGATTTGTCACTCGCAGCAATTGATGCGTTGTTGAGTGCTTCGGTCGAAAGCCGAATTGTTGCGGAATGATGAGGTCATGGCGGTCGACAAAGTCCTTGAGTCGGCAGTGTACCACTTTCTCAAGTACCTTTGATAGGCAGGACAGCAGACTGATTGGCCTGTAGTTCGTCGGGTCGCGCAGAGGTTTGCCCGGTTTAGGAAACACGATAACTTTCGCACACTTCCAAGGTGTTGGGAAATATTGAAGCTGCAGGCTGGCGTTGATGATGGCAACTAGCTGGAGAGCACCTTCTTCAGGTAGTTCGCGAATCATCGTGTTCGTTAAACCGTCAGCGCCTAGGGCCTTCTTGGTAGGGAGTCCCATGACGATGTCGGCCACGTGGCTCATGGTGACGGGTGGTGGCGATTGATCCCGTGGTCTGTTGGCTGCGAGGTGACGGGTCACGGCCTGCTCTACGCCAGCCGAGTGTTCGTTTGGTGGGTTCGGCGTGAACTGGGCCTCTAGCGAATCGGCCAGCACTTCGGCATTGTCTCTGGGAGAACACGCGAGGTGGTTGCGCCCTTGCAATGGCGGACTCGGCTCCGCTCGGTTTAGCATCTTGCGAGTCATAGTCCATATGCTGGCGTCTTCTAGCTTGAGTTCACCGACAGTTTGATCCCAGCGCTTGCCGTGAAAGACGGCGATGTCACGTGTCAGCTCTCGTTCTAGCTTGTTGGATCGCGCCTTGCGATCTGGCGTGCGCAGCTGTTGCCATTGGCGTCGGGCCTTGTTCTTCTCGTGGATGGCCGCCATCAGGTTGGGCGGGAGGTCGTAGATCGAGCAGTGGCTGGGTGGTTACAGTGGCACGCTGCGTTCCACTGCCGTCCCGATGGTGTCGGTGAGTTGGGTGACCGCCTGGTCCAACTCGGCAGGTGTCGTGATTGGCGAGGTGGCCACGGACTCTGCAACGGCAACGCGATACGCGTCCCAGTCGGCCCGTCGCCAGCATCGTCTCGGTGCTTGAGGCGCAGGCAGCAGCTCGTCCCCGATGGTAATGCGCACTGGGTTATGGTCCGATGACAGTTCAGCGAGAGATTCCAGCTCCAGAGAATGCTGGCAGTTCCTCATCAGTACAGTGTCGAGTACGTCAGCCGTGGTGTTGTGGTGTATGTGCGTTGGTTCCGTCGGGCCATAAACGTCGCGCTCTGAGTCGAAGGCCCTTGGCGTTCCCGCGACGTGAGTTCCATGCCGGGTCTTTGCAGTTGAGGTTACCTGCTATAATGGTGGGCAGGGGGGAGTCGAGCAAGGTGTCCAGGTCGCTGAGCACAAGTTTGGAATTTGGGGCTGAATAGACCGCGAAGAGCCGCAGCGGCCAGCGCGCAGTGTGGACGAGCACTCCTGTCGCCTGCAGCCGCTCGAGGGGCGGCAAGGTGAGTTCCTTGTGGCGGATGTTGTGGTTTACCAGGATGGCCGTGCCTCCCGCGCTGCGCTGATTCGCCGCGATGGGACGGTTGGTGCGGTAGACGTGATGGTTTGCCATCGCGAACCGGTTCCGGTTCTGGAGATGAGTTTCGGAGAGTAGCGCGACCGAGAACTCGTGTGATGTCACGAATGCGAGTAGTTCGTCTCGACGGGAAAGAACGCCATTAGCGTTCCACATCACTAGTTGAGTCAGAGCGGGGAACCATCTACCCATGGTGGGAGGGCGCGCTTTAGCAGAACGTGATCACCAGAGTTGCAATGGTGGTGGCAATCGGATGAAGAGCCAAGTCGATCACGAGCTTGGCTATACTTGACACACAGCGCTCATCCAGTCGAACGCTGGTGGCGGCGTCAGAGGGCAGTCCTGCGTGGCATGGGCGGCAGGAGCGGGCTCGGTGATAAGCGGAGGGTTGTTACCTGCTATGGCGCTGTAGCTGATATTTGAGGACACAGTACGCGCGATAGCCGTCAGGTTGCGGATGGGTGCGCGCTGAACTGGGTTTGCAGCCGGGGAGCGGCGAGCTGCTGGCGCTGGTGCGCGTTTCTGCGCAGCCTTTCACGGTAATTTGCCGCGTGCGCCTCGCCACAGTTCGTGCACGTGCACGGCTGGTCGCGGGGACGTGGGCACTCGGCGCTGGCGTGCTGCGCGTCGCACTTGACGCAGCGGGCTTTTTGCCTGCAGTAGGGCGCTAGGTGGCCGGTCTTCTGGCATGCCTTTACGCGGCGCTTCCGCGGAGACCACGCACCCCTGGAGGCGTGTGATGTCACCGAGCTCGACCGGCTTGCTGCCGGGAAGGGCTGGCGCCAGCACCACGGTAAAAAGTGGCATAAGATGTCACCTCTTTTTATTTGCTCGACGGCTTTAACGTCGTAGCCGCGTTCACTGAGCTCCAGCCTGATGTCTGCTGGGTCAGCGTTGTAGGGACACCCTCGCAGAATGAATCGTTTCGACGATGTTGCTGTTGAGTACGTGTAGTACTCAACATTCGTGCTATCAAGCAGGGATGTTATTGCTTGATAATCGGCAATGGTGGCCGGAACCACCTTGGAGAATTCCCTGCGGGGGGTTACTGTAAATGCCCCTGTTGTCGGGCAGGCTCGCTTTAACACCTCCAGAAGTTCCTTATGCATAAGGAAGTTTTTGACGCAGATAGGTACTATTCTCCGTCGTACCTTATTTGTGGTGATCGCAGCTTTTTCGGTGGAAACGCTGTCATCCTCCGACTCGGCCTCCATGGCTGACTCATCGTCAGACAGGACATCGTAGCGGTTGGAGATCGCTAGGGAAGGGCGGCTCGAGGCTGCGGCCTTTTCGCTTGGGCGCCGATGACGATTCAGAGCCTCTGCGTTCTGTTCGCCGTTTGTTTTTATTTTCGGCTGTCTTGAATGCAGCCTGGACTGCGTGTTCTACGAGCTGCTCAAGATCGGCTGAGCGAGCCCTGTCTGGCATGGGGGTGGGGGTGCCCGTGGTCTGGTCTACTAGGGTGGCAGCAGTCACAGGGGTGGCGCCGGCGGAACTATCCCTGTCGCCCAGTGTGGTCTGGCTGGAGAGGGTAGTGCGGGGGTGTTGGCGAGTCGCCCGGCGTTGTCGGCTCGGGAGCGCCGGGAAGTCAGCTGCCGAAGGCACGAATCCGGCTGATGAGCTGGGCCGTGGCGTAGGGATTCAGGTGGAAGGCATTCCTAGGCCGCGGACGTTTCTGCCCACAGGGCAACACTGGGGTGGCTTTACACTTGCGCCGTCTCGGGGACTGGCAAGTGGTAACACTATACGCATATATGCGTGCAATCGCACTCTTGTCTTTTACTAATTACACATGTATGATTCACTTTAACGCACAATGAACATCTAAATTCGTTAGGTGCACCTTATGTGCCCTTGGTAAGCCCGGTCACGATTCACTGCACTCGGTTTATACGGCAATATTCCAAATTGTTTGCGGAGCACAAAAACACACGACCGCTTACAGGGTCCGGCTAAATAAAATCTCTTTTTTACCCAAAACCCCCAATTCAAAGTCCCATCTTTGTGAATCCGGGCCCAGATAGCAATCTTATTGATGAGCGTAGCGAGCGAAGCGAGCGGAGTGAAATCTTCAGTTTCACTAGCCCCAAAATAAGTAACTTGTGTATTTTTTTTTGTTATTTGTTATTTGTTATTTTTTGTGTTTGTGCGCCCTACAGACCAAACGCCTACACCGATTTGAATGAAAATTTCTGAGTACCTACCTTTGTTGTTCTCAACTTAGACCCCCTGCGTTTTTAGAAATAATCGGTTCAGAATATTTTAAAGAAATAAATTTTTACGAATTTTTTCGATTTTTACAAAATTTTCAATCTCTGTAAATTTAAAAGTTCTTAACATAACTTCACAAAAACATCTTAACGTGTTGACCTTATAAATATTTATCATGCCTGCAAATCTTATGACGGTAGGTCTTACCAATTGGTGTTTATTAGCACTTTTGTCGTGATTTTTCGTGATTTTCGGTACTTTCTGACGCCAGAATCAATTTCCTTCGTCACCTTGGTGACCAATATTTGTTGACTTGAAGTTTGTCCAAAGTAATTATTTGACAGCTATATCAGAAATAAGTTATTATTATTAATGGAAGCAATTGAAGTGAAATCGCACTAGATATATATCTCTTATATCATAAGAATCCACGGCGTAATTCACATTCATGTATATATGTTCAAATTACTCAATTAGCTCATAATAAGCACATTTTGGCTATCTGACAGGTTTAGAGAGAAACAAAGGTCTAAAATTTCGAGTGATCAGAGTTTTCGAGAGGGCAATGGTCTGGCTTGGTGCTCAATGGTTTTCATAGGCCTTCGGCCTCCACCTTTTTATCCGCTGTATACAAACCGCTACCTACGCTCATCTTCAACGCAACACAAATTGCGTTCGCGAAGCCCTGAGGTCATAATCAGCATTCTTTTGCTATATGACAGCTAGGAAAGAAACAGAAATGTCAGAATCGTCTACATTTTTAAGTGATCAGAATTTTTGAGAAGTCTATGGTCTGGCATGGTGCTCCATGGTTTTCAAAGGCCTTCTGACTCCACCATTTTATCCGCTATACACAAACCGCTACGCTCATCTTAAACGCAACACAAATTGCGTTCGCGAAGCCCTAGTAAATAAGCATCTGATGGCAACATTTCCCTGAAAATTTTAGCAAAATCTGAAAACGCGCTTTACTGCTACAGCAATTTTTAAAAACATCGATGATAAAGTGGAATCGTTTTTCTGAATGAATAGTATGTATATTTCAAGCAATTTTCTAGTGCAACTTTTCAATGCTTTAAGCCAGAGTTCTGTTACTTTATTGGTTCCTGAGATATCGTCGGAAATATGTGACAGTGCGCGCGCGGTCCGCTAAAAGAGCGAAACTTTGCGAGGTCATATCTACCACACCATTGATTGGCCCTAAAATTTTCAACAAAATATGTTTGTACTCGACTTGAATAGCACAACGGCTCCAGTAACTTTATACCAGATCCGAGATGTGAAGGACAATTTTTTTCTCAAGGTGTGCTGGTTTGATGTTTTTTGTTCCACATGAGAAGTATACCCATTGAGTAGCTAAATATGAATATAAATATAAATATAAAAATATACCTATACGGTGAAGTTCTACTTTAAGAGGCACTAAGGATGAGAGTAACGCCCGGCGCCAGTACCCACCTCCGGCTTGACGATCTGCAGCCAGGTGAGCGGAGGCAGCACGCTGAGGTCGGCCAGACATAGGATGTACTGCTGCTGGTGTCGCTGCTTCTTCTTGACGGGCCTTACGCTGTTTGCAGTAGGCGGTGGCGGCGCCATGTAGCCGTCCGGGTAAGTGTCCACAAGCACCACTGAGTCTACGCCACCCAGCTGCCACTGCGTCCCGAACTCCAGCATGTGACAGCTCGTCACTTCACTGCATCGCGTGTAGATGCGCTTCAGCACCTCGCTTTTTACCGATGTGCCGTGCTCTGAAAGCCAGCACACGGGAAAGTTCAGAAATTCATTTATTGTTGGATATTTAAAACGAATTATGTTTCCTTTAAGGGTTGTGACGAATAGGAACTATTGTCGAAACCGGCGGAGGCAAACTAGGGAAACAGATTCACGCGTAATTGCAAAAATTACGAATTCTCTAACTCAACCCAGTTCGGAGAAATATTGGATTAAATAATTGTAAACACTGAGGTAATATGGGCAATTTGCGTCCATGGTTCGTTAGTTAATTCTCCCCACACGCCTTCGTCTCACCAAAGTTGATAGCGACTCTTTTGGGAAAGTGACGGAAATAGACGGATTATAAAAGAATATTTGTTATGCATCCGACCTCCGTGGTGCGATGTACGTTTTCAAGTTTCAACGCTCAGGCCGGGCTAGCTATTTTATTTCCGTCAGAGACACGCCGTAGCACAAAATCGAAAGAAGAAGAAGGAATTCTTCTAGTTACTAGTCGTATTCTTCAAGTTTAATTTTCGCTTCTACTTTCGTTGCCCCCTAACGCACCCCGCGATACAGAGCCCCTTGATGCCGCAACCCGCGTTACTCCGCTTGTTGCGGCCATGTTTGTCGGAGGCAGATTTTGGGTTGGAGACACCAAAGGGAGTCGCGGTTCCTCTATGGGCGCTCGAGGGTGGAGGTATGAAGCAGGGGGGTCGATCTCAGCCGCCACCGGAGGCGAGGTGCCACAAAAACCGAAGGAAGACCGGAATTAACCGAATGCTTCGCGGGCAATTTCCGAGCCTGTAAGAGCCTGGTAATAATAAGAGGGTAAGAGCCTGTAAATCGACGGCTCTTCACGAGTGACAGATTAGGTTAGAGAATTTTTGATGCAGTCTAAGCTTCAGTTTCTTTTTTTTTCTTTTTATTCATTCTGATTAAACTACATCGTTCACAATAAAAGCAGAGACAAAAATACAGAAATGAAGACCACATAAGACGAAGCTCGTGCGTGGCCTGCGATATAAAGAATAACACAACAATTTGTTTATTAAGATAGGCTATAAATACATAAATTATAATATCTTGGTTATGACTTTATAAAAATTCCTTCCGTTCTTGAAAAGCCATTTTTAAATTTCTTTCTTGCGTTGGAAGCACTTTTCAGCGAGGGTATTCTTTGGGGTAGGATATTGAACAATTTTGGTGCTAAAAAGTCTGCATGACGTTGTCCGAGGGAAGTGTTTTTAAAAGGTATTTTATATAAAGTTCCATGTTTATGTCTTTAAGCCCGTTTTACACGGTAAAAGATTTTCATTATATGTATCATGATATCTTTTACGTACCGACCTAAATATCACCATGTAAATGCACAAATGTGATGAAAAAATCATATCACGGTCTATCATGATAGATGTGATAAAAGATTTGATGACATATTTTCAATTAGGCCCGGTTCTATTTCCGTGATAGATGTGATGAAAATTAACCAATCAGCGTTCAGCATCTGAAAGATACTGATTTGATAGATGGTGTACTGTGCCAAGATTGTAAAGCTCATGCCCACGTCTCCAGCATTTCCTCTTCCTTTTCTTTGGTTCACAAACCTTCAAAACCTTTTCTACTACATCTAAAATGGATCAAGTATCATCAATAGCCTGAATGTTAGCCAAAACTGCCAAATCCCTCTCAATTTTTAATTTTAAACACATATTGACAGTTTTAATTTTGCACCTTCATTAAAAATTGTCATAATTTCCACCGCCTTTTGAATTTCATACAGAATGACATAAAGATGGCAGTGCTTCTGTCACAACCATGTGTTTTTCCTTCGATCACTGCTCCGGTACGGGATAGGCAACTAGTATGCAGTGCCAGCTCTTACTGCGATCAACATGTATGTTGCCGTTTTTCCGTTATCTTAAAACTGAATAAACATTAAAACAAACAAACAAGGGGATTATTTAGCTACTTCTAGAATTCCATTTACTTATTTAGAATGTACTAGCAAATGTTTAAACTTTTAAATAGCAATACATAACGACATAATCATGGTTATAGAGTCGGTCTGACCGATGATCACAGCTGCTAAGGCTTATACTTTAACGTTGCATGGGAAACATACATCGTTGAGCTAGTTGCGTATTCCGGCTAGCAATGGTCGAAGGTTTTTCATCACATTTTTCTAGGACCGTGTAAATACAATCATACATTTTCGTAAAAGATTTTATAAAAGATTTCGTGATAGATGTTACAAAAGATGCTATGATAGATTTTATGAAAATCTTTTACCCTGTAAAATGGGTTTTAGGGAGTAGCCTGCAACGTTTGTTTTCGTATTAAATTATCATGATTTTTTAGCACATAATATAACAAAAGTGTTTTCATGTACAGTTGCCGGATATCTAGAACATCAGCTTCTTGAAATACATTTTCTGAAGGATGTGAGCTAATTCTTTTTAGAGCTACTTTTAACAATATTTTTTGTTCTACTATTATTATTAAAATAACATTTTTGCCACATCCAACCCAACCAATAATGCCATATTGAAGTACAGCTTGTGCCATTGCTTTTTACACTGTCATGATAAGCGACTTATTCCTTAAACTATAAAATTTTAACATTAGGAATCGGGCTTTAATTAGTAGTTGGTTAATGTGCTTATTCCATTTTAAGTGCTCGTCGATAACAACACCAACATACTTTACATAGTTTACTTTACTAAGAAAATGACACTATACAATCAATAGTACTGCAGGGATCTGAATGAAGTTTAAGACAGTAATTTTTATTTGGCTGTGTTCTGCTGTCTATTGTTAAGGTCAAGTAAACAGTCTCTGCTTTGTTTAAAGTTAGGTCATTAGTATTCAGCCATTGATGTACAGATTTTAAAGCACAATTTGTTTTTTCGAAAGTATCGTCCCAATTAGAGCCACTGAAAACCAGAACGGTGTCATCCGCATATGTTATGATAGTGCCGTCGAGGGTAAGATTGCAAAGTTGATTTATGTAAATAAGGAATAAGGTCGTACCAAGCACAGTTCCTTGTGGGACTACACAATCTACTATCGTATCTTTACTTATAAATTTGTTACTCATTTTGACTCTCTGAGGCCTATCCTCTAAATAATTTTTGAAAAGCATTAGGGCAGTTCCCCTGATCCCCATACTGGACATTTTCGCTAGAAGGATGAGATGATTAACGGTATCAAAGGCTTTTGCCAAGTCAAGGAAGACAGCATTGGCTTTATCTCCTCTATCTAGGGATGAATACAAGGCGCTTGTCAGTCTTTGAATGGCATCTTCAGCTACTCAACTTTGGGCGAAATTAGGCGAAGATTAGGTGAAAGGAAGTTCGTTTTTACCAAGAATGACATTAGGCGCGACTTCATGCATTTTTCTTGAAGTTTTGAGAAATTATTAGTTAAGGAGATAGGCCGATAGTTAACTGGTTGTTTTCATATCAGTTGGACCCTTGCGAGATAGCAAGATTAAATATATGTTCGAGCGGACCAGCGATGTAGAATTTTGAAACTTTTATTGATTTACCACACATACCAGTCTCCACTCGCCGATCTGTCTTTCAATGAGGTTTTTTCATTAATTACTACTTGGGTGGTTATTGGAACTAGAAACATATTAACATTGTTATTAATTATACGATGTTCTGTAACATGGTTGTTCCTACCATGATCTACAGTTTAGGTTACCAGCGTAATGCAACCAGCCAGCTCATTTCCAATGCAAGAGAAGTAATTAACGAATTCCTCTGCTATTTCGTGTGGATCGGTTATCGTCCCTTTACTGCCTGCTGTGACCAGTTTGTTTGTTTCCAAAGAGGGGTTTCTTTTCTTATCTAGTATTTCGTTTATTGTCTTTCAGAGATCAGTTGGGGAATTTATATTTTCATTTGTAATTCGTTCGTAGTAAGAGTTCTTTGTTTTACGAATTATTATAGTCAGGAGGTTTCTATAGGTCTTGTATCTGATTTTAATTTGTTTGAGTTCAGAATTTTCATCTGTTTTCTTTTGGAGTTTTAAAATGTATGTGGAGGTTATCCCGTTTTAATCATACCATTAGTGATCCAAGGTTTTAGCTTTTTCCGTTTGGACTTAGTTTTTTGGGATACGTTGGTGGAAGTGCCCGATATATACCATTGGCGCCCCTAGTCTAATATATTGCGGCGCCCTCCCCCTCCTCCTCCCAAAAAGTGTAGCGCAAAATTTGTGTTTTAAGAAATACGAACTGGAAGAAATGAAACCAACAACTGTGATGCCGATGAGCTGTCTTAACAACGCACTACAGGTTTTTGCACCGTGATTTCACTGTCGCAAAACTCTCAATAATGTCATTAGTCTCCAACTTATTCAATGAATCGCTCTCAATTGACATTTTGGTCATCGATGAGAGTCTTTTCTCAGCCATTTTTTATTGGAGGTGGTTCTTAACCCTTGCCTGCGTTGAAAAAAAATCGCACTTTTGAAATAACTGCACACACAATATAATCGATCGATGGATCAAGACGCAACACAGGCACCAGACAAGGTAGTGGAATTTTCAACGTGTTTTTGAAAAGTGGATACAAATGATCTGTATGCATCATCAGGGGTAGTACCGTAGTACACTTGTAAGTTGCTTCCCATTTCTCTAGCGTTAAAATTGATGTTAGCTCTAATTCGTTGATGTTCGACCTTATCGCTTGGTTATTAGGTGTTAGTGAATCAATTCTCTGCTCACCGATACCAACTACAATGGGGTAATGATCAGTTATATGGTTTTCAATTATATCGGCTTTTATATGACATTTTGTTGCGGCTTTGATGAATGCATGGTCTATACACGTTCTGGTCTTATCCGTAACTCTAGTTGGTACATTTATATAGGAGTGGAAACCATTGGAGTAAACTACATTCAGGTATTCTTCTCGACATTTAGTAGAGAAAATTAGGTCAATGCTTACATCTCCAATAAGTAGTAATTTATGATAGGTTCCAGCTCTAAAAGATTTTACATCTGTTGAGGGCGACCTATAGATTGCTAGCATTCGAAACAATGATTTCTCGACTGTAAACTCTATGCCAGCTCCATTTGCGGAGGTCAAGCTATGGAAATTGTATATATTGAGGTCTTTTACTTTGCTTGGATTTATCAGTACCAACATTCCATCAAATTATGAATTTTTTGCATTAAAAGTAAAAGTAGTATATCCTGAAAGACTAAAAGGCTGGTCAATTTGTAGATGGTTTCGATTAGCACAATCACATCAAAAAGGGGTTTAACTTGATCAAGTAACACACATAACTGATCAAAGTTCTATCGGGCGCTTCTGATGTTAACATGACAAACCGTAACTTTTGAGAGCACAATATTCTAATTGACAGCCTTAGTGTTTTTACATACGCCTGTATCAAATTGACAATCCTCGTAATGTTCGTCCCAATTCGTTTGATAGACTAGGGCTTCGCGAACGCAATTTGTGTTGCGTTGAAGATGAGCGTAGCGGTTTGTATTTAGCGCATAGAAAGATTGACGCAAGAAGCCTCAGGAAATCATGGAGCAGCAAGCCGGACCATTGCTTTCTAAAAAATTCTGATAACTTAAAAATGTAAACGATTCTGACCTTTCTTTGTTTCTGTCCGAGCTGTTGGGTAGCGGAAATATGCTCATTTTAAGATCATTGAGGAATGTGCATGTAAATAAATAATTGTAACTCATGCCCAAGGGTTTTTATTAGGTTGGAGATATATTTCTGCCGCGGACTTACTTTCAAAATCTTGCATGCAAGAAATTGACAAAGTTTCTGTCTGATCAAATCTATCAAATCTGGAAGTCAATTTCAAGTACAGAATCAGGTGTAATGTTTCAATTTGGTTGTGTTGGTTTCTAAAGACAACAATCGAAATTGGGAAAATTAAAAAAAACAAAACGTACTTTTAAATAAATTTCCGTACTTTTCCAAACTTGCCCAATTGTCGAATATTGCTCTTTTTTCTGATTTGAAGGGGAGTGGTTTTAAGGATTTTCTTGAAAAACGCAGGGGGTCTAGGTTGAGAACAAAATTAGACACCCTGAAAATTCCATCCCAATCGAAGCAGGCGTTTGGCCTGTAGAGCGCGCGCAAACACACATTAAAAAAAAAACACACACACACACACAAGTGTTTTTTTTAGCAGTAGTGAAATTGATGATTTCGCTTCGCTCGCTTAGCTCGCTACGCTCATCAAATAAAATACTATTGGGAAAGAACAAAAAAATAAATAAACAAAGTATTCATGTAGAGCAAGTGGAGACCTTCAATAAAACTAAGGCTTCGCGAACGCAATTTGTGTTGCGTTGAAGATGAGCGTAGGTATCGCAGTTTGTGTATAGCAGACACGAACAGACAGGCAGGCAGAAGGCCTCTGAAAACTATGGAGCACCAAGCCTGACCATTGCTTTCTCAAAAATTCTGATCACTTGAAAATGTAGACGGATTCTAAAGTTCCTTTGTTTCTCTTCGAGCTAGATAGCGAAAAAATGCAGACAAACTTCAAGTCAACAAAGCTTGGTCACCAAGGTGACGAAGGAAATTGATTCAGGCGTCAAAAAGTACCGAAAATCACGAAAAACAATTCAGAAATGCTAATAAAGACCAACTGGAATGACCTACCGACCTATGATTTGCAGCCATGATAAATATGTGTAAGGTTAACATGTTTAGAAGTTTTGGTGAAGTTATGTCAAGAACTTTGAAATTTACAGAGGTTCAAAATTTAGAAAAAAAACGAAAAATTTTGTAAAAATTGATTTATTAAAAATATTCTGGACCGATCTTTTCCAAAAACGCAGGGGGTGTAAGTTGAGAACAAATGTAGGTCCTCTGAAATTTTCATCCAAATCAATTCAGGCGTTTGGTCTGTAGAGCGCGCGCAAACACACAAAAAAAACATACATAAGTTACTTTTTTTGGGGGTAGTGAAATTGAAGATTTCGCTCCACTCGCTTCGCTCGCTACGCTCATCAAAAATGGTATTTAGATTTGAGACTTTAAATGAGTTTTCAACAGAAAAATGAGTGTGAAAACTGTTCCCATTCACCCCGTTCTACGGTACCCAGCTACGAGTCTAAGCTTATAAATGAAGTTTAATATGTGTTTGCTTAAAGTCAATGGTTACAGCATACTCAAATATCAACACTTAAGTTATAATTCATTTGGGCGATGTAAAATTAAGCTCGTGCTTTATTCCTCCTCTAAAGCAAGGTTTGTACCAGAACATTACCAAGTACATTACGTACTAGGGCTACGCGAACGCAATTTGTGTTGCGTTGAACATGAGCGTAGCGGTTTGTATACAACGCATAAAAAGTTTGAGGCAAAAAGCCTATGAAAATCATGGAGCAGCAAGCCGGACCATTGCTTTCTCAAAAATTCTGATCACTTGAAAATGTGAACGATTCTGACCTTTCTTTGTTTCTGTCCGAGCTGTAAGGTATAGCGGAAATATACTCATTTTGAGGTCATAACATATAGATGTAACTCATGTCCAAGGGTTTTAATTAGGTTGGAGATATTATATTTCTGCCGCGAACTTACTTTCAACAACTTGCATGCAAGAAATTGACAAAGTATCTGTCAAATCTTGAAGTCAACTTCAAGTCAAAAAATCTGGTGTGATGTTTCAATTTGGTTTCGATGGTTTCTAAAAAAAACATTCGAAATTGGGAAAATTTTAAAACAATACGCACTTTTAAATAAATTTCCGTACTTTTCCAACTTTTCTCAATTGCCGAATATTACTATATTTTGTGCTAATTGAAGGGAAGAGGTATTGAGGATTTTCTGCAAAAACGCAGGGGGTCTAAGTTGAGAACAAAAGTAGACATCCTGAAAATTTCATCCCAATCGAAGCTGGCGTGTGGTCTGTAGAGCGCGCGCAAACACACATAAAAAAAAAACACACACACACAATTGTTTTTTCGCTTCGCTATTCGCTACGCTCATCAAACAAGTACTAGTACGAGTACTACTACGACCAGAGCATTATCTAATTTGTTTTTTTCCATTAAGCTTTAATTATGCCCTACAAATGCGTTGTTGTTTTGTCCAAATATCTAAAGTTTTTTCGGTTCCCCAAGGCGGGAGGCAAACGAGTAAGTTTTTATTTTAAAGTACCAGAAAACTTCGCAAGTATTTGGTGACTTGCATGATGTACGTATATCAGTGTTACACTTACAGTTACAGCGTTATCATTCCTCCACAATATTGCCAATTATTTGGATTGTGAGATGCCATCAATCAGTATTATGTAGTCCTGATTCCTGACAAATACGGAATCCTGTTGGGTACACTTCACGGAAGATTACGCTAGTGATCTTCAGGAGAAGTTGTTAGGTTTAACTCGACTTTATCTTAAAATAATATCTTAAAATAAATTTATTTATCCTGTCAAACGGAGTATAAATTAAAAATATTCACTTTGAAGGAAGGTGACGGATATCTGTGATATCTTAAAACTAGAAAACCATGGAGCACCATGCCAGACCATAGACTTCTCAAAAATTCTGATCACTTAAAAATGTAGACGATTCTGACATTTCTGTTTCTTTCCTAGCTGTCATATAGCAGAAGAATGCTGATTATGACCTCAGGGCTTCGCGAACGCAATTTGTGTTGCGTTGAAGATGAGCGTAGCGGTTTGTATATAGCGCATAAAGAGATTGAGGCAGAAAGCCTATGAAAATCATGGAGCAGCAAGCCCTCCATTGCTTTCTCCAACATTCTGATCACTTGAAATAGTAAACGATTCTGACCTTTCTTTGTTTCTGTCCGAGCTGTCGGGTGGCAGGAAATGTGCTCACTTTGAGGTCATTGAGCAATGTGCATGTAAATACATAGATGTAACACATGCCCAAGGGTTTTTATTAGGTTGGAGGTATTGTGGCGATTCTGGTGTTTCCAACTCCTACCTGCGTGGGGGCGAATTCGTCCCTATCGTTTCATTTGGCGCAAGCTCTCCCACCACACCTGGAAAGGACTCCGGGAGGGCTAGGCAAACCCGCCGCACTCCAACATGGCAAGGGCTGTCTACGGGGTAAGGAGTCGATCCCGCTGAGCACGCTTTTCTACCTCCGTCGCTCAGCAGAATCAATCGATCGCTCTCTTGCAACCGGGCCTCCGAAGAGACAGGACCTCACCGAGAACCCGTCGCTCACCAGAATCAATCGATCGCTCTCTTGCGACCGGGCCTCCGAAGAGACAGGACCTCACCGAGTACCCGTCGCTCAGCAGAATCAATCGATCGCTCTCTTGCGACCGGGCCTCCGAAGAGACAGGACATCACCGAGTACCCGTCGCTCGTGCAAGATCGCTAGCGCCGCTACGTGGGCCATCTCGCCAGCCTTCGTGTGTTTACCAGGTCCAGGGGTTTAGGGTGAGTCCCGTCTGATAAATACCAGTTGTGCCCTTGGTGGGACCTGTCACGATCGGCCGGTTCTTGGGCCAGACGTACGTTCTTGTGAGATGTAAGCTTTTTGGCGAATAAACAGTTCAATACAGTGGAGAACGCCTAGTCGGTGCAGTCGAGGAGGAGAAACCTGCTGTTCCTTTCCGCGAGCTCTAGCCGCCGAGCAACTCACTGTGGCGATTCTGGTGTTTCCAGCTCCTACCTGCGTGGGGGCGCAGCTGTGAGAGGGAATCGCCTTGGGAGTCGCTCGGCGGCTAGAGCTAGAGCTAGCGAACGCAATTTGTGTTGCGTTGAAGATGAGCGTAGGTAGCGGTTTGTGTATAGCGGATAAAAAGGTGCAGGCAGAAGTCCTATGAAAACCATGGAGCACCAAACCTGACCATTGCAATCTCGAAAATTCTGATCATTTGAACATGTAGGCGGATTCTGACGTTTCTTTGTTTCTCTCTAGACCTGTCAGATAGCCAAAATGTGCTTATTTTGAGCTAAGTAAGTAATTTGAGCATATATACATAAATGTAAATTACGCCCGTTGAGTCTTATTATTGATGAGCGTAGCAAGCGAAGCAAGCGGAGCAAAATCTTCAATTTCACTACCCCCAAAAAGAAGTCACTTGTGTATGTTTTTTTTGTGTGTGTTTGTGCGCGCTCTACAGACCAAACGCCTAAACCGATTTGAATGAAAATTTCTGAGTACCTACCTCTGTTCTCAACTAAGACCCCTGCGTTTTTGGAAAAGATCGGTTCAGAATAATTTTAAGAAATCAATATTTACGAAATTTTACGATTTTGTCAACATTTTGAATCTCTGTAAATTTAAAAGTTCTTAATATAACTTCACCAACATTTCTAAACATGTTGACCTTATAAATATTTATCATGCCTGCAAATCTTAGGTCGGTAGGTCTTTCCAATTGGAGTTTATTAGCATTTTTGTAGTGTTTTTTCGTGATTTTCGGTACTTTTTCACGCCTGAATCAATTTCCTTCGTCACCTTGGTGACCAAGCTTTGTTCACTTAAAGTTTACTCCAAGGCAATGATTTGACAGATATATCATAAATAAGTAACTCTCATTTATGGAAGTAATTGAAGTAAATTCGCACTAGATGTAAAAAGGCTTTACGGTTAAAAACTGCAACGATAATAAACGTTTATGAATATTTATTTATTCGACGTTTCGCCAAGGAAATGTCTTGGCATCTTCAGGAAAGTTTTCTGAGAGTACAAACGAAAAAACAAGGTAGATACCAAAAAACACAGGGTCCCTAGGATATAAATCAACAATACCTACAAGAAACAGAGTCAAAAAACCAGAAAATCTAAAAACCAAAAATGTAAAAAAAAAAAAAAAAAAAAAAACACATAAAATAAGCACTTATGTAGGACAAACAGGAAGGAACTTTTCGGCAAGGAAAGTAGAACATGTGTTAGCAATAAGAAATTGTACCGAAACCTCAGCCCTGGTACAACACGCAAGAGATTTGAATCACATGATTGATTTTGATAATATGAAACCTTTAGCCATTGTCAACCATTTGAAGACGAGAATAATAAGCGAAGCGCTAGAAATTGAAAGAAGACCTCAAAATTTAAACAAGAGAGATGATAGCCAGCGTCTTCCAGCGACATGGTATCCAATTATCAAATCTATCGAAATCCAACCGAATCCACCACCAAGAGATAGAAGAATGGAAATCATCAATCAACCAACAAGAACTGTATCGTCGAAGAAACCACGAAAAACCGTCCCTACAACAAGAGAAACAAGAAGCAGAACAAGAAACGTTTCGTAGAAATTTTATGTGTTTTTTTTTTTTTTTTTTTTACATTTTTGGTTTTTAGATTTTCTGGTTTTTTGACTCTGTTTCTTGTAGGTATTGTTGATTTATATCCTAGGGACCCTGTGTTTTTTGGTATCTACCTTGTTTTTTCGTTTGTACTCTCAGAAAACTTTCCTGAAGATGCCAAGACATTTCCTTGGCGAAACGTCGAATAAATAAATATTCATAAACGTTTATTATCGTTGCAGTTTTTAACCGTAAAGCCTTTTTATCACATAAAATGAACTGCCAATACTTTCAATCACTCATATATATATATATATATATATATATATATATATATATATATATATATATATATATATATATATATATATATATATATATATATATTATATATCATAAGAATCTACTGGCGTTATTCACATTTATGTGTGTATGTTCAATTTACTCAATTAGCTCAATAAAAGCACATTTTGGCTTTATGACAGGTTTAGAGAATAACAAAGGAAGGTCATAATCGTCTAAATTGTTTAGGTGATCAGAGTTTTCGAGAAGGCAATGGTGGTGCTCAATGGTTTTCATCTAGGCCTTCGGCCTCCACCTTTTTATCTGCTGTTTACAAACCGCTACCTACACTCATCTTCAACGCAACACAAATTGCGTTCGCGAAGCCCTAGTTTAAGAGAAGATCAAGTAACAGATACTGTGAATGGTAAGTGTATCAATACTTGCACCTAAATTACCTGTCACCACAGATGAAGCTTACATCTCCATTTATGAACAACGGTTACTGAAGGAACATGTATCCAAGTTCGGTGGAATCTGATATGTAAATCTTATTGATGAGCGTAGCGAGCGAAGCGAGCGGAGCGAAATCTTCAATTTCACTAGCCCCAAAAAAAAGCACTTATGTGTGTTTTTTGTTTGTTTGTTTGTTTGTTTGTGTGTGTGTGTTTGTTCGCGATCTGCTGTCCAAACGGCTGATCCGATTTTGACAAAATTTACAGAGGTATTTCGCTAGGTTCTAACTTGGACCCTGTGCTCTTTTCAGCATTATTTACCAAATAGCTTTTAAACTATTCAAAATCCAAAAAAGAATTCATAATTTCCGAAAAATTTGTCCAAGCTATACAGCCGAAAGTTCTCGATATTTTTTCACAAAACTTTACAATGTTATGAAAAGTGATAAAACCAAGCATTTCTTAAGTTTTGAGGCATTTAGGACTTTCCGTTCTCTTTTTATTAATACATTTCTAACATTTTTTTAGTACATTTTTGCGATGTTTAAGCAAATTTTATTCAAAATTGTTTAAAAAAAGATTTCCTCTACTCTTTATAGTCCAACGCATTTATTTATTTATTATTTATTTATTTATTATATTTATTTATTATTTATTATATTTTTATTATATTATTATTATTATATATTATATTATATATTATTATTATTATTATTATTATTATTATATTTATTTATTTTATTTATTATTTTATTTATACAATTTATTTATTTATTATTTATTTTCAAGACAGGGATGATTGTGATTGCTAGCACATGGTGTTATCAGCTTGGGTCGACTTATAAAAATATACTCAATAGAATTACTTTCTGCGTTTTCCATGCTAAAATTAAATGCACTTACAATTGTCTTGAATGAAGACGTATTTCTAAACTAAATTTGGAGTATTTTTTTCCAAGCAAAACCATTTTATTCACTATACAACTGCTATATACGCTCATCTTCAACGCAACACTGCGTTATACCCTAGTATTGACAGGTTATTAAGAATTGTAGGCGCAAGTATCGATGCACTTACCTTTCACCGAATGCATGATGTCTTAATCCATACGGTAATTTATTGATGAGCGTAGCGAGCGGAGCGAGCTGAGCGAAATCTTCAATTTCACTTACCCCAGAAAATAGTCACTTGTGTATTTTTTTTTTATTTTTTTTTGTGTTTGTGCGCGCTCTACAGACCAAACGCCTGAACCGACATGGATGAAAATTTCTGAGTATCTACCTCTGTTCTCAACTTAGACCCCCTGCGTTTTTGAAAAAGATCGGTTCAGTAAATTTTTTATAAATAAATTTTTACGAAATTTTTCGACTTTTTCTGAATTTTGAACCCCTGTAAATTTCAAAGTTCTGAACATAACTTCACCAAAACTTCTAAACATGTTGACCTTATACATATTTATCATGCCTGCAAATCTTAGTTTGGTAGGTTTTTCCAATCGATTTTTATAAGCATTTTTGTGGTGTTTTTTTGTGATTTGACGGCTGATTCAATACGAGTCCGGTTTCCTTCGTTTCCTTGGTTACCAGCTTTGTTGACCTCGAAGAGCAACAAAGGAACGTCAGAATCCGTATACATTTTCAAGTGATTAGAATTTTCGAGAAGGCAATGGTCAGGTTTGGTGCTCCATGGTTTTCTTGTGACTGCTGCATGCACCTTTTAATCCGCTATACACAAACCGCTACCTACGCTCATCTTCAACGCAACACAAATTGCGTTCGCGAAGCAACGTGTTCGTTGCGTTCGTTGCGTTTGCAAGCAAATTGCGTTCGTTGAAGATGAGCATAGGTTATAGCGGTTTGTACACAGCGGATAAAAAGGTGGAGGCCGAAGGCTTATGAAAACCATTGAGCACCAAGCCAGGCCATTGCCCTCTCGAAAACTCTGATCACTCCAAATTTTAGACGATTATAACCTTCCTTTGTTTCTCTCTAAACTTGTCAGATAGCAAAATGTGCTTGTTTTAACTAATTGAGTAATTTGAACACATACATGAATGTGAATTACGCCCGTGGATTCTTATTATAAGGGATAGGTATATATCTAATGCGAATTTACTTCAATTACTTCCATAAATGAGAATTACTTATTTCTGATATGTCAATCAAATCACTGCCTTGGTCAAACTTCAAGTCAATAAAGCTTTGTCACCAAGCCATGGAGAACCAAGCCAGACCATTGCCCTCTCGAAAACTCTGATCACTCGAAATTTAAGACGATTATGACCTTTCTTTGTTTCTCTCTAAGCCTGACTGATAGCCAAAATATGCTTATTTTAACTAATTGAGTAATTTGAACATATATACATGAATGTGAATTTCGCCTGTGGATTCTTATTGTATTCGAGATAAATATCTCATGCGATCTTAATTCAATTACTTCCATTAATGAGAACTTCTTATTTCTGAATTATCTGTCAAATCATTGCCTTGGACAAACTTCAAGTCAAGAATGATTGGTCACCAAGGTGACGAAGGAAATTTATCCAGGCGTCAAAAAGAACCGAAAATCACGAAAAAACCACAAAAATGCTAATAAAAACAAATAAGAAAAACCTACCGACCTAAGATTTGCAGGCATGATAAATATTTAGAAAAGTTGGTGAAGTTATGTTCAGAACTTTTAAATTTACAGAGATTCAAACTTTTGAAAAATCGAAAAATGTCGAAAAAATTGATTTCTTAAAAAAATTCTGAACCGATCTTTTCCAAAAACGCAGGGGGTCTATGTTAAGAACAAAGGTAAGTACTCAGAAATTTTGATTCAATCGGTTCAGGCGTTTTGTCTGTATAGCGCGCACAAACACACACAAAAAATAAACATGCACAAAAAAAATAACCTAATTGAAGATTTCGCTCCGCTCGCCTCGCTCGCTACGCTTATCAATAAGGGAAAGGTATAAGGGATCTAATGCGAATTTACTTCAACTAGGGCTTCGCGAACGCAATTTGGGTTGCGTTGAAGATGAGCGTAGGTAGCGGTTTGTGTATAGCGGATTAAAAGGTGCAGGCAGCAGTCACAAGAAAACCATGGAGCACCAAACCTTACCATTGCCTTCTCGAAAATTATAATAACTTGAAAATGTATACGGATTCTGACGTTCCTTTGTTTCTCTTCGAGGTCAACAAAGCTGGTAACCAAGGAAACGAAGGAAACCGGACTCGTATTGAATCAGCAGTCAAATCACGAAAAAAACACCACAAAAATGCTAATAAACACCAATTGGAGAAACCTACCGAACTAAGATTTGCAGGCATGATAAATATGTATAAGGTCAACATGTTTAGAAGTTTTGGTAAAGTTATGTTCAGAACTTTGAAAGTTACAGGGGTTCAAAATTCTGAAAAAATCGAAAAATTTCGTAAAAATTTATTTATAAAACATTTACTGAACCGATCTTGTTCAAAAACGCAGGGGGTCTAAGTTGAGAACAGAGGTAGATACTCAGAAATTTTCATCAATGTCGGTTCAGGCGTTTGGTCTGTAGAGCGCGCACAAACACAAAAAAAAAAAAAAAAAAAAAAAAACATACACAAGTGACTTTTTTCTGGGATAAGTGAAATTGAAGATTTCGCTCCGCTCGCTTCGCTTGCTACGCTCATCAATTACTTCCATAAATGAGAATTTCTTATTTCAAATATATCTGTCAAATCATTGCCTTGGATAAACTTCAAGTCAACAAAGCTCATGGTCACCAAGGTGACGAAGGAAATAGATTCAGGCGTCAAAAAGTACCGAAAATCACAAAAAAAACACTACAAAAATGCTAATAAACACCAATTGGAAATACCTACCGACCTAAGATTTGCAGGCATGATAAATATTTAATTTGTAATGTCAACATGTTTAGAAAATATGGTGAAGTTATGTTAAGAACTTTTAAATTTACAGGGATTAAAATTTTTGAACAAATCGACAAATTTTGTAAAACTTGATTGCTTAAAAACATTCTAAACCGATCTTTTCCAAAAACGCATGGTGTCTAAGATGAGAACAGAGGTAGGAACTTACAAATTTTCATTCAAATCGGTTAAGGCGTTTGGTCTGTAGAGCGCGCATTAACACACAAAAAAAAAAAAAAAAAAAAAAAAAAAACATACACAAGTTACTTTATAATCCTATTTAAATTACGAAAGCTCGTAATTGGCTATTCATTTTTTATTATTATGTACACAAATTAGCCTCCCAAAAATGTTGCCCATTCCGGGATTTGAACCCGGGTCCCCGACTTAGTCCCCGACAACGGGTCCCCAACAAGTCGGGGACCCGGGTTCAAATCCCGGAATGGGCAACATTTTTGGGAGGCTAATTTGTGTATAATAATACACAAGTTACTTTTTTGGGCGTAGTGAAATTGAAGATTTCGCTCCGCTCGCTTCGCTCGCTACGCTCATCAATTAGTTGTTCTGTTTGTGTTGCGTTGAAGATGGCGTAGGTAGTGGTTTGTATACAGCAGATTAAAAGGTGGAGGCCGAAGGCCTATGAAAACCATGGAGCACCAAACCAGACCATTGCCCTCTCGAAAACCCTGATCACTCGAAATATTAGACGATTATGACCTTCCTTTGTTTCTCTCTAAACCTGTCTGATAGCCAAAATGTGCTTGTTTTAACTAATTGAGTAATTTGAACACATATACATGAATGTGAATTACGCCCGTGGACTCTTATTATATAAGAGATAAATATATAATGCGAACTTTCTTCAATTACTTTCATAAATGAGAACTACTTATTTCTGAATGATCTGTCAAATCATTGCCTTGGACAAACTTCCAGTCAACAATGATTGGTCACCAAGGTGACGAAGGAAATTGATTCAGGCGTTTATAAGTACCGAAAATCACGAAAAAACACAACAAAAATGCAAGGTTTGTACAATATACTACTTCCCCAGGTTTTCTCGATCCGGCATTTTCATTGTTACACACTTTTCGGTTTACCTGACGTCTCTCTACCCATACGGCCCCCAGTATACTGACTTTTCCGTTGTAACGACGACGTATACAAGAAGCAGTGGCACTGTTTGGCTCTGATTTTCGAATAAATGACACTTTGAGATGTCATACGAAAAAAGTTTGACAGGTAGGAAGGAAGATATTAAGCTTTGAAAGAATGAGCAGATGCTTTTATCTACATGGATTAAATGAGTAAAGGCACAGTTAAGATTGAAATATTACACAAATATAGTTTGACTACATTTTATTTTAGGTACATTTTAATTTCTAAATTATGACTTCTGATACTCGTTTAACAGCATCCGCTGGTGTTTACTCACAGGCACCGCCTTTCACAAATCTTGTGTACTAGGTATTTTATTTATTATAGTTAATGAAAAAGGAACAAACATAATAAGTAATAACAGATTGGACTGAAGTTCAAAATAAAGCCTTTGTTTGGTTATATTTAAAAAGTAATACACTTCTGAAAAGTTTTGGAGTAAAAAGTGTTAGCCGTCACCTACCTTCAAAGTGAATGTTTTTAAATTATACTCCGTTTGACAGGATAAATAAATTTTTTTGAAGATATTTTTTGAAGATAAAGTTGAGTTAAGCCTAACAATTTCTCTTGAAGATCACTCGCGTAATCTGCCGTGTATTGTAAGGGCCTGTACCTAACAGGATTCCGCATTTGTCAGGAATCAGGACCATAAACCTAATCCTGATTGATGGCATCTCACAATCCAAATATTTGGAATCGAATGTGGAGGACTGATAAAATAAGTGTTACGCTGTAAGCTAGTATAAGTACAGCATGCAAGTCACCAAGTAATTGCGAAATTTTCTGACATTACTTTTAACATAAATAAAAACTTACGGCTTACCACTATAAGGCATGATTAAAGCTTATTGAAAATATACTAATTATGTATGTCGTTTCTATCTCCTTAATTATACCAAAGACAGCTTTAGCTCAAATTGTAGGAATGAACTTCAAAATTCAAAATATGTGTCTAATACGACATTGCATGTATCTGTGTGGCCATGCCGGGTGCGAGAATGGAATCAACAGGGAGTTTATACATACGGTAAATAAAACCCGCCATTTCGCGTAGCTCGACTCTGCTTTACGACTCTGGAATTGCCAATATGGCCGACTTGTCATTCGGTGTCATCTCGCTGTTTTGTTTACATCCGTGCGTTTCGCCTTTCGCTCTGCTTTCAATCGCGATGAAGTAAGTGTGACCATAAATCGCAAATCATAAATCGTATTTAGATTGATTTAGGACATATTTTATAAGGTTAAGAGTTAATTTTCGTTCTTGGTAATAGTGCAGTAAGCCACCGCACTGTTTATACTTATCGGGCACTGTTGAAACAGTTAGTTTCGGATTCCTTGTGAAATTTTGAGTCGATATGGGCCGCGGGACGATGATTTTGTTGGTTATTTTGGATGTGGTGGATGTGTAATGTTTCTGGTTTTGTGTGTTGTTTTTGTTCGTATTAGCGGCCATTTGCCTGGAGTTTGGCGGGGTTCAGAGGTACCAACTGTGCTTTTTTTCCCTCTAGGGTGGCTATGTGCTGTTCGTTAACGGGTAATAACTGTGGGGTTCGTGTACTTGGGGTATTTTTTTTAAGGACAGCCCCGAACTCTTTATCGTGCGTTTTCGGTTTGTGTACTTGAGGTATTTTTTTAAGGACAGCCCCGAACTCTTTATCGTGCGTTTTCGGTTCGTGTACTTGGAGTATTTTTTTTAAGGACAGCCCCGAACTCTTTACCGTCCGTTGCTGGTGTGCTCAAGGTCGAGCTGGGGAATTTTGTTACTTTGATTGGAGTTGGTAGGCTTGGGGTGGAGTTGCGAAAATTGCAATATGGCGGATGCAGGTGTTGATGTTTTTGCTCGTTTTTTTTAGTTTTTGGGTGTAGTGGTTGTCGAATTCATTAATTTTCATGATTATTTTTGGAAAAAGTTAAAGTGTTTTTTGGGTTTTTACCTTGAAATTTTGCAGGTTATTAGTGCGGCGGCTAGGTGCACTTTTACCTCGTTCTTTTTACAGGTTTATCTCGCTCTTATCTCGATTGTAACGCCCCTCAACAGCTGCTGTCACTTTCAGTTTCATTTCAGTGATCACAAAAGCAAAGTATTTGAGCTTCTTTGTGCAATGTGCAGCCACAGAAATAAAACTGATACCACTGTCCTGCCGTAAGTGTTTGCGTTTTTTGCTCGTTTGTCACTAGCAGAGTTCAATGGTATAACTGTGTGCTGTGTAGGAATGGAGCTAGATGGTATCCCAAATGGGTAATAAATAACTTTAGATTTGTCTTGATCATTAAATACTTGTTACAATATATTTAATTGCGTTACAAATTTGGCATTGATAACAGTATCCTGACAGCAGCAGGCAGTACTATCTATTTCGAACTGTGTGTGGATCCTAGTGCCACGTTGGCCCGAACACAAGCAGCCAAGTTGTGTGGGGATGGTTTCTTCTTTTTAGGCATGCTGCTGCCGCCGAGTCCGACTGGTGGATTGCTGAGACGAGGTCGACCTCCGACGTGGTTATGCTTACCAGAGAGCATAGTTCTGCGCCCAGATATCGCTGTAGGCTGGACTGGAATTTGCGATCCTCTTCGTTGATTCACCACGCCTGGAAATATTCAGAATAGGGAAAGTTAAGAATTTATAGTTCTTCCATGTTACAAATTTTTATCTATTGCATATTCTTTTTTATTACATGCCTTTCCCAAAAGTAATCAATGCTGAAGCAAGAGCTGCTGGAGTTTTAATGCCTTGCAGCCTCGAATGCATTGCCTTTAGTGCAGTGAGAATTGTATCTCCTGAAACTGACAAGGACTCTTGAAGACTGCTTGCAATTGCAGATATGATTTTCTTTCCTTCAGTCTGCGTTGGGCAATCACTCTCAGTCTCACTATGTTCACTGAGTTCGCTGTGTTCAACGAATTCTTCCTCACTGTGGACACTGATTTCTCCATGCTCACTGTATTCTAGGTCCATGGCAAGCTCATTGCCAGGCTGATTGTCTTCGTCTTCGAGCGCCAAGACCGCTTCGGGGTCGCTGGGATCTACCATAGAGTAAGGATAGTTTCCTTACTCAATGGATCTACGTCGCAGTTGCCTGCGTCATTCGTGTGTAGCGGACGGAGCCATGACGATGCAGGTGTTTTCCCTTCAAGTAAGAAGTTGCTTTAATGAATATCTACCTCGTGTTTATTGACTTGCATCAAACACTGGTATAGTACCTATAAAACTGTACCTATAAAATACGTGTAAAGCCAACCTCACCTGTAGCGATTAAATACAGTTTGCTGCGAGTCTCAGTTGTTCGGGAAGCGATCAGGGGCCAGTCCTGGTACATTGAGACTCACACCTGATGTTTGCACAAGCGTCCACTTTCCCCAAAGTGACACTCGCACATCCTAACCTCAGCGTTGACTGTGTAACTTGTTTCTTCAGCCTGGCTGGGAACGCGAAAGGTGTTGTTTTCAAGAATCTGAAAATTTATTTAAAGATTTTATTGAAGAATGTTTTAGTCTTCTAGCTAGGTTCTTGTATTAATTTTACCGGTGTGTTTTAAATATTTACCTACCTCTATCTGACTGATAATACCAGTAGGCGGTGTCAGCCAGGACTTTTTCACGTCAACTTTTCGCATCAACCTGTTATGTGCCGCATCCAGCAACTTGCGCTCATAGTAGCATTCAAGGCGGGTGATGACAAAGTCGACCATTTGGGCCAGGTTGAAAGCTTTCACCCTTTCGAAGACCTTGTCCTTCAGGCAAGACAGAAATAACATGAGATTTCGAAATGTGAAAATTGTCAAGTCAGTTTCTTTTCATTTAAAGCATACGAATGTGAATGCCTTTCATAAATTTGTTGTTTAGCCTTGAACAACAACTGCAATTAGTTTTAATTTTATCAGGCTGATGATTCCTTAGAAAGAAGTACTTTTCTAACTGCAGGTACTTTAACAAGTAATAGGTATACCAACAGAAGGTTCTGGCTCACCTTCAGGACATGCATGGCCACTTCTGCGTAGTTATTCGTGTCGTCGGAACGTGTCAGAGATCTTCTCCTGCTGAACAGTGCCCAATCCTCCTTTCTGTCCCAATACCTAGTGGCAATTAATTAATTAATAGGGTACCGACTAGCATTATATTCCAAATGAGAGTTTACTCCATGTAGAAATATTTTAAAAAGCCATCAGCATGCAATTAGTACAATCAATTATTAAAATCTAATTTCAGTTGCTGACATTACCTTAAGGATATGTGATCAATAAAGCTTGTACACTTCTTAGCTTTCTGGTCACTCTTCAGCTGGTCAAAATTAAAGCAACACTCTTCCTCAGTCTGAGAATAAATAATGGTCTTGAAGCACTGAAACAAGTGTGTTCTGTCCTGTTTCAGTATTCCATGCTTGGCCTGCTGCAGCCAGCGCCAAATGGCTTGCAGCACTTGGAAAAGGCAGAGCAACAACGAAGACAGCGGCCAAACTTGGCTCAGCGAGTTCCTCTCGCTGGCTGAATCATCTGTCATAAATATCGATGGGCCGTTCTCTGCACCAAAGAATGCTTCAGGGCCTATGAGGTCTTTTAGCATGGCCATTGCCTTGCTGATGGTTGCTGTTGACTCAGAAGTGGTTATCATCACTCCTAAGGGCACACCCCCACTCTCATTGTGAGTCAATAGCAGAAATATGCGATGGCCATCGCGATCTACCGTTCCCGAAGAGTCTATAAACACTATTTCAGCTGCCTGCGGTGTCAAGCGATCCACACGCCGCATCAAGGGAGTGCAGATGACTATGATGGTTTCATCAGGAGTTATGTCCCATTTGGCAGAGGGGATATCCCCACACTTCTTGTTATAATCTTCCAGTTTGCTAATTAAAAACTTGTGGTCACGAGAATTTACTGGCCCATATTCACGTTCAAATTCCCGAAAATACAGGTAATAGCAGGCTTGGTAGTCGGGACACTCCTGTCTATCTGCTAAGAGTTCCTCGTAATTTTCCGGATGCTCTGTCATAAGATCAATTTTTATAACTTCCAATGCTGTGGCCGGCGTGTGACCTTGATGAAAAAGAGCCGAGAGTTTTTCTTGTACCGTTTTTCTCACTGGCCTGAAGCGCAGTGCATCACTTGCTCTTATTGGATGGTTGTGTGCAATTCTCAAATAAATCTCGCATGGTAACTTTGGATCAACAATGTTTTTTTTTTTGTATCTCCGCTTTTTAGAATCTACGGCATACACTGTGTTGATAATTTGGGCCGGGCATTTTGTATTTCGTGTGCCGCGGTTTATGACACTGCTAACCTTGCTGCCCCTTCCATTGTGGATGCAACAAAATGTTTTTTTGTAAGTCACTACTTTTCCAGCCAGAGATGGCGATTCACGAATTGACCACGATGTTTTTGTGTTTTCGCTATAGCATGCCATCCATTTGGCTGCCTCCTTTGCTGTTGTGATATTCACTTACAGTTTTACATCTAAATTTACACCAAAGCGTTTGGCGCTTTTAATACTGAAGGCAAATTGAGATGGAATATCAACCTGTAAATATAGGGAAGTTGTGAAGTGAAGACATCAACCGTAAAACCTGTGGGCTGTGCTGTAGTACAAAACTTACTGGAATAAAATATTTATTGATTTCTGTACTCTGTAGCTAGGTATGTAATTTAACATGTTACCTTTCCCGCTCCATTTTCATGCATATTTTTATTTCAAAGTCAAGTTGGAGTCATGTAAAGGTTTAGAAATGTTTGCTAGGCTAGGCCAAACACAATGCATGCATTCATATCTGAAGTTGGTGATTGTAATTCTGAGTAAATATTCATGAAACTATAAATATTTGTAAGGGTTATTATACCTTCAAAGCACCTAGTTCGGCCGTGTTTAGTTCCATAATAGCAGGCAATCAAAATCCAAGTGTATCGCAATTGTGCCCTTAGAGGCAGGTGACAGCGATAAGCGCGCTAATTGATGGAGCCTAATTTGCGAAGCAAGCGGGAAATTTTTGAACTCGGAAATGCGAGAAGGGCGGGACTGAAACGTTGACCTTGCCTTTCCATTGGTTCAAAATTTGCTCCAGTGTAAAAACTCCCTGTTGATTCCATTCTCGCATGCCGGGTGGGTACATCCCGATCGAGACAACTTAAGAGTAGTATAATTATTATACAAACCTTGACAAAAATGCTAATAAACACCAATTGAAAAGACCTACCGACCTAAGATTTGCAGGCATGATAAATATTTATAAGGTCAACATGTTTAGAAAATTTGGTGAAGTTATGTTAGGGTCAGAACAAGCCCAATCGACCAAAAGTGAGCTCGTCGATTTTTAATATTTTTAGGAAAATTCGGGATTATTCTACCTTTACTGAGTTCAGAACGTTAAAAAAAAAATTGCGACGAACCGTTCTCCAGATAGAGCCCCTCAAAGTTCGAAGAAAAACGAATATTTGGCAGATGCAGTGTGTCACAAAACCCAATGCCGATTCTAAACCGTTAAAGGTATCAACACACTTCAGAGAGATAATTTGTTCGGAAGAGTTTGTTTTACTATGCTCAAAAGTCAGAATTTTTACTTTTTATAGGGTAATTAGAAGGTCAAAAAGTAGGGTAAAGTTTTTGAATCTTTGCAACTTCAGGGTGCATTCTGAACAGCAAGGGATGAAAAACGGGAAACGATCATTTTTTTATAGGTACCCTTCATGTAAACGAATGTTTACATTTTGGTTTTGATAAGGGTTTCTACCACCTTCATCCCTTAAAAAAATCATGAAATGCGAAAAAATCCGAAAATGGCTGTTTTCAGGGGTGTTTTTGTCAACTGGGAGTGAACTTAAAAAATTGAAAATGTATGGATTATGTGCTTTTACTATTTGAACTCAAATCCCTTAAAGTCCCGATTCCCGTATTTTATTCGTTTAGAAGTTACAACTTTTTTTTTAAGGGCATTTTTTTTTTTTTTTTGCATGGCAAGTCGGCGAGTGGCTTACGTGCAGACGCGGATTTAAGGTTCAAAAATTGGTCATACTAGGGCTCCGCGAACGCAATTTGTGTTGCGTTGAAGATGAGCGTAGGTAGCGGTTTGAACAGCGCAGAAAAAAAGGTGGAGGCCGAAGGCCTATGAAAACCATGGAGCACCAAGCCAGACCATTGCCCTCTCGAAAACTCTGGTCATTTGAAATTTTAGACGATTATGACCTTCCTTTGTTTCTCTCTAAACCTGTCTACAGTGTTGTAACTTATCTAGATACTTGTATCTAGATACTGTATCTAGATACTGTATCTAGATACTTTTTGGCAATCTTGTATCTCATCTAGATACTTTTTATTTCATGTACCTACAATCTAATCTAGATGATTTTTTCCAGCATCTTTTATCTTATTTTGGTTTTAGATACAAGATACATTTTCAGTATGAAATGGGTCGGAATTAGCAAATCTTACGTATTTTTAAATTGCAATAGGAAACACCAGAATGTAATAGATGTACAACCAATCTCCTTTTATTTGACTCGAGTGTATTTGCGCAATGCACCGCGAGGGTACGCTGGAGGCTGTGAAGCGCTGGTTACTGCCAGGCTGCAGCGTGAAGTAGGGAGCTGTATGAGTGCATTCCAGGGAGCTTAGTTGTCTGTGACTTCCAAGATGGCGGGCTCGAGTAGTGAAACTGAGGACGATGTGGAGGAATTGGAACTTTTGCGGGTTGAATCAGATGGAGAAGTCAGAAGAACACGAACAGTGTTAAAAGAGGCGGAAAAGTTATCCATTCCCGCGAACCTGGATGGAAAGTACTTCAAGATCACTGGCCGTGACGGCTCTAAAGTACACGCGGCATGCTGCTTGTGTTTGCCCGCGAAAACTCTGAAAGGTAGCACCACTTCTACTGGGAATTTTTTGGCACATTACAAGGTATGTAACATTTTATATCATAGCTAAATTTTGACGTTCGCTTTAGTAACACGCATCGAAATGGAAGTTACAACCACGGCAACATAAGTTAGGTAATTTGAGAAGCTCTGAGAGCCGAAATCAAATGACATTTTCGTTTTTCAGAGACTGCATAGCCATTAACTGGCTCGACTAAGAAAGCACATCCAGACGAAAAAAACTCCCACTCCATCAAATGTACATCTTCCAGGCAGCACTAGCAGCTCCAGAAATTTAAAAACTGCAAGAACTAGTCTGAATGCAACTAAGCCTGCCAGCAACATTTTTGACAAAGCTTCTGCTGCCAATCGAAAGAAAACTTCTGTCCGACTTACCCAAACCAAGGTGGAGAATTTAATCTTACAAAATGTTATAGAGGAAATGAGACCTATTTCTTGCGTTGAGAAGCCGTCATTTAAAAATCTCGTACTGGGTCTGGCTGATTCGGATGACATTCATGTGCCCTGTAGGCAAACGCTAAAGAAACGTTTGAGAAAGAGGGCAGATGCCATGAAAACTGGAATAACAAAAAAGTTTGCAGACCAAAAGTACGTATGTACTACAGCAGACTTGTGGTCAAGTCATAACAAAAGCTTTTTGGGAATGACAGGTCACTACATTCGAGCTGACACATTGACAAGGGAATCTTCTGCTTTAGGTTGCAAAAGGTTTAAATTTTCCCATACTCACGATCGTATTGCATCTGGTGAGATGGACATTCACCAGAGTTATGGTTTAGGGACTGATAAACTGACAAATACTGTTACTAATAATGCATCCAATTTTGGGAAAGCTTTTAGGCTGTTTCCAATTCCAGCTGGACCATTGCATGTTGAGAATATTGATAGGAATACAGCAGACTCTGACTCTGAGTTTTCAGACGATGAAGCAAGTACTGACGATGATGTGATAGTAAGCGACAACATTCTAAATGAGGATGACAATGACCTGTTTGAATTGCCACCTCAGACATGTTGCGCGTCCCATACTTTGAGCTTGTTGGCAACAACAGACGCTAGCAAGGTAAATGATAACAAATATAATAAAGCATTTACGTCTGCTTTCAAAAAATGTAAAAGCCTCTGGAAAGGAGTTTCGCGGAGCACACTTAAATCCGATCAGGCATCAGAAATCTGCAAGTCTAAGTTTATTATCCCAGTGGTGACTCGCTGGAACTCGTACCACGACGCAGTTCAGAAAGTCCTCGGAGAAAAACATAACCTAGGTGCTGTTTGTGACAGAATTGGAATTCCAAACTTCTCAAAAGGAGACTTGGACTTTTTGGAAGAGTATATTCAAGTAATGGAACCAGTTGCTACTCTTTTAGATGCATTGCAGGGAGAAAAGCAGTGCTTCCTCGGATATGTTTTGCCGGGCCTAAAATCTATGCAGGTTCGTTTGAACAAACTGACCCATCTAACATATTGTAATCCGCTGAAAGATTGTATTTTGGAAGGCTTGGAATCTGACCGCCAATTTGGCAAGATCTTAAATTTATATGGGAAGGAGAGTAAGGCATACATTCTTTCGGCCGTCAGCCACCCAAAATTTAAACTTAATTGGCTCTCTGGGAGGGAATTGGAAGTGTGCAAGGCCCTTTTCTTGTCGGAAACTGAGCACTGTTATGCTATGCTGCACAGTGGTGATTCCGAAGAAGATGGCGTGGGCAGCAATTTGGATTCTGAACCTGATGATGTTTTTCAATGCCTCTTTAGTAGTACTGGTAATTCTGTCAGGATTCCAAATGATGACAGTGTAGCAGGTAGTAACGCTGAAACAGCAGCCAACTCAGCGGCTGTTGAGGCTTTGTCGTATCTCAAGGAAAAGTCGCGGAATTTAGAAATACTTCAGAAGTATCCTACTGTGAAGGAAGTCTTTTTAAAATATAACACTACCCTGCCTTCGTCAGCGCCAGTTGAACGGATGTTCAGCGCTGGGAGCCAGATCATGACACCAAGACGATGTAACTTGTCTGATGACTCGTTTCAATTGCTTTTACTTCTAAAGTGTAATTCGGCCAGCATTGAAATGGATCTGTAAAAGTTTATTTTACAGACAATGCATTTAAGTAAATTGGGTTGTAATTGTAGGTGTGGCTGAAGAGTGATTTGATTTTTAAAAGTGAATTCAGTACATTTAAGATATAATTTTCAGTGGTATTATTTAAGTTCCTTTAGAGCCTTAACGACACATTCTACCTGTTATAACTGACTTTGTTTGTGTGTACTTCATAATTGACGGTACTTATGTTACCAAAGATAGGGTACTATTTGGTAATTATTTAAGTTCCTACAGTGCCTTAACAACACATTCTACCTGTTATAACTTACTTTGTGTGTACTTCATAATAATGACGGTACTTATGTTACCAAAGATAGGGTACTATTTGGTGCTTATTTAAGTTACTACTGTCTTAAAGACCCACTCTACCTGTTATAAGAATAACTTACTTTGTTCCTATGTTTGTGAATTGTGACTCGTTTCTATTGCTTTTACTTCTAAAATGTAATTCGGCCAGCATTGAAATGATCCTGTAAAAGTTTATTTTACAGACAATGCATGTAAGTAAATTGGGTTGTAATTATTGTAAGCGTGGCTGAAGAGTGTTTTGATTTTTAAAAGTGAATTCAGTACATTTAAGATATTTTGTGTGTACTTCATAATTGATGGTACTTACGTTACCAAATTTGGTGTATTTGGGTAATATTTGGTGCTTATTTAAGTTCCTAGTGACTCAATGACCCACTCTACCTGTTAAGTGTATAACTTACTTTGTACATATGTACTTTATAATTTACAGTAGGTACTTATATTACCAAAGATACGTTACTACGTGTTGATACTTATGCTTGAAACAAATAATAGGTAAATTGGTACCTTTAAAAATGAAAGTTTCTTACGCTATTAATTCCCGGAAACTATTGCCATCCCTTTGTAATCCTGATTTCCCCCGGACTCGGCCGTTTCGTGAACAGGAACAAAGTATCTATTCTTCAGATACTTTTATCTAGATACTTTTTCAACAATCTTTCATCTTTATCTAGATACATTTCAAACTGGGTATCTAATCTTGTATCTAGATGCAAATTTTCTGGAGTATCTAATCTTGTATCTAGATTGTTTTAAAAAGTATCTGTTACAACACTGCGTGTCTATAGCCAAAATATGCTTATTTTAACTCATTGAGTAATTTGAACATATATAAATGACATTGAATTACGTCCGTGGATTCTAATTATATTAGAGATATAATATATATAATGCGAACTTACTCAATATCAGATCATTACATGATTGGAGTGGCAATTGGCACCTCAACCAGTAACAATGTCGAGAGGGACCGCGAAAAGCTTATAACCCAATTAAACGACAAAAAGGTATCGGCACTGCTCGACAATGTTAACTGGTTGGGAGCTAATGACAGTGACGAATGTACCTCAATCTTTAATTACCTGGTCGTCAAGTTTAATGACTGCTATGACCAGGCCACTCAAACCATTAAAAACAACAATCACACACGAAAGAATGGTGGAAAAAGCTGGATCAAAGGACATCGTACAAATAATGAAGGACAGAGACAAGAAACATAGACCATGGAGAAACTGTAAAAATGTGTTATTGTTAGACATATCCCTAACCAAAAACGAAACGAGTTCGCTTCAAAAAAAGCTTGAGGTCTTTCCCAACTGCACAAACGAACCCATTCCAAACATTCAGCTTAAAAAGGATTTGAAATAAAAACAAGAAGTCTACCCCACCCCCCTTTCCCCCCACCGTCGTCGTCGTGGGTGGCTGTCGCACATGTCAGTCTTAGAGAAAGTTTATAGCCTGTACACACGACGGGTTGAGACATCATCGTTGAGACGTCCGTCGTTTGGACATCATCTCTATATTTCGGACTGGATCCGTTTGCCTCGACCAATGAGCGGTTGAGAAGTTAGCACGTGACCATTGGAGCCAATAGCATCGCAGCACTGATATCCTTCCCGCTAACCGCCGTCCGCCATTACTCCAGATCTAGATTTACAGCAGAATCGAGCGAGGTTATAATTTTTTCACTTTTTTTTTAAATCAATAACATTTTTATTCACAATAACATTTTTGTACACAAAAACAATAAATTTTTATCATTTTGGGATCCGACTCCTTCCAATCTCTATTGTTTCGTAGTGCCCTTGTTGCTCATATTTAAGCAACCAATCCCTCATCCACACGCTTCTATTTACTGTTTTTCTCGCTGCTCTTTTTCGCCGCCTTCTTAAGATTAGCAGGAGAGCGAACCCTCTTGCCATATTTTGTTGATCACTCATCCTCGCGCTTTTAAAAATGAAAAGATGTTCTCTGGACCTATACTCGTTTTGAGGTTAGTTTTCGAACATGACAGATGAGATGACAGACAGACTGGATATGCGCGCGGTATCCGCGCCGTGTGGCTTGCCAGTCCGCCGGATTTGAAGTCCGCGGATCGCGTCCGCGGACTGGGAATCCGTCGTGTGTACAGGCTATTATGAGACTAGTGCACAACAGTCTTCTATTTGACTAAACGTCTGAGTGACCAACACACAAGGGGATTATTTAGCTACTTCTAGAATTCAATTGTCTTTTTTAGAATGGACTAGTATATATTACATTTTTTAAATAGCAATACATAACGGCATAATAATGATTAAAGAGTTAATCTGACTGAAGATGACATCTGGTGGCATATACTTTAACGTTGCATAGGATACATACAGCGCGGAGCTAGTGGCGTATCCCGGCTAGCTGTGGTCGAAGGAGTAAAGCTGTTTTTTATATTTACCAAACACCTACTATGTTAGCTTCACCTAACATGTTAATAGTTCCCCACTCCAAGTACTATCACTCTCAATTTTAGCGCGTACACGAGCGATCTGTGAAAACCGTGATAACATCTACAACTAGACCTCCAGTAATAGTGTTGCGTACGTTCGTTCGCAATATATGAAACACATGCTAGTCTTAGAGTCAGTTTATGAGAGTCAACAGCTAAAAGAAAGCTCTACCTAAAGCAACACTACCTCAACATCTACCTCCAGTAAAAGTATTAAACATATAGAATTGGTGGCGATTTAACCGTCGTACACTTTTGTAAAGAAAATATACAACATACTAATTGTTTGCTTGGCTTCATCCACCCACGACGACGACGGTGGGGGGAAAGGGGGGGTGGGGTAGACGTCTTGTTTTTATTTCAAATCCTTTTTAAGATGAATGTTTTGAATGGGTTCGTTTGTGCAGTTGGGAAAGACGTCAAGCTTTTTTTGAAGCGAACTCGTTTCGTTTTTGGTAAGGGAATTTCAATTATTTCATAAGCGAAGCCGCGTACCAACCCCTACAATTGAAAAAAATCAGCCATGACGCATAATAACGCTCTTCGAATACTTTAGGGTATACAGAGATTGCTATGAGTAAGACGGTGACCCATCTATTACCAGACCCAGCGCAATGTTGCTTTACTTTGGTGTTCTCATAGAACCGGCGTTTCCAACACGCTAAACCATTCGGCATTTAACTGGATTACATGCAAATGCTACAAATATCACTGTTCACTGACAAGCCCCCCCCCCCCCTCACTTGCCACCCTCCACGCCATATCCGTATACCCCACTGAAGTTTGATATTAAGGTGGAGGTGAATTTGTCCGGAGATGTTCTTCAACATATTGCCAAATCGACGAATCGACAACGCACGGTCAAGTCCATTCATAACCAACCAAATGACCTAGAGTTGACCAACGAAAAGAAATTCACGTGAAAGGACGGTAGCAATAAAATGAGTAAAGTTGTCCAGTTAATTGTGCAGTTTAAAATCAATTTACATGCCCGGAATTTCAAGCCAAGCCCTGTCGCTCACCGAGTGAGCACTGTTCACACTTGGCCAGCACGTGTCTTGCTAAAGCTATACTGTTAACCTTGGGGTCTTGATGTCATCGGTTATTTGATGGGAATTTATTAACATCAGCGCCACATATGAAACAAACATGATGTGTGTTTAATTCTAACCAACGGGGAGGTGGAATTGGGAAAATGAAAATGGAAGATTATAGTGATAGTAAAGCTATAAAGTATACCCGCCGGTGGCAAGAATTGAATCAAAAGTGGGTTGCAGTTTACGGAGTTTAGATAGGCTTTTTGGGCAATATTTTGTCCGGAGGCGGCTTGAAAAAATTACCAAGGGTACAGCCAGCGATAATGTACTGTAATAAGTCTTACTGTAATGAGTCCGGAGTAATAAAAATCGTGATTACACGCCCGACAACGCACAATCGAGTCCGTAGAAACACAAAGAAATGTCGATGATTTAAGTTAATAATGTAAATCCCCAGTAACAGACGTTGTAAATATGTTGGGGTAACTCCATGCGTAGCGCCCACACCCAAAACCCTTACTATTTCCTAACTTGACCAAATTCACAGGAGGTTTAGAACGCAGAAAATAAAAACACCATTTTAAAGGTTTTCTCCATATTCCCAACGGCTTGCCCGTGGCGGGGCATGGAAAAACCCAGCATTTGACTTCTTGCCCCGCACGGCGAATCACTGTTTTCACTGTAGCGTGTGAACAAAATGACTTAGAAGGATGGGACTTGTTCTAAAATCACATACACGCTTTTAAAAACAAGAAAATAAATATATGATGGTTCCTTGCTAAATTTGGGGGTGGAAAAAAATCACCCCTAAATTTCAACCCCTTATAACTCAAGTTGTAATTTTTTTTATTTTTTCATGTTTTTTTAAAGACATTGTCAGCTAGTTATCTACTCAGAAAACAAATTTTATTAAAGTGCTAAGATTGAATCCGAAGTTATGATTTTTTTTACTATATAGTTGTGTATGCATTAATGTGTGCTTTTGCGATGGTTGTCGAACATGGTCCATGCGTTGCAGTCTGAACTCTGAAGCGTTCTCCAAAGCTGACCATGACATTACCATTACAGCTTATTATAAGCTTATCATTACATGCGCTTAGATGGAATCCTAATCTGTGGTTTTTCCAGATGTGGGTGCATTTAGTTGCGTTTTTGCACGTCTGTTAGCATGGTAGATGCAAATTACCCGTAAATGTACATGTATTATATACCTTTTCATTTAAAATAATGCTTGTGCTTAGTGTTTAATTTAACTCACTCATTTTTCCGTTTGACTGGGCTATCACTCTAGCTTCTTTGACCGAAGCCGAAGAGGAGAACACCCGCATGGCCACGGAGTGCTCAGACACGGGCACGAAGCAATGCAGTTTTTGCGTGCCAGGAATCGGCCGGGAGGATGCAAACCGTTCTTCAAGCAATTGCTCTCTAGCCCGGTGCTCGTCGATGGTACCATACGCGAAGGTGATTGTCGGGATGGCTTCGACCGCCCAATCGAACAGTTGCCGGGGAGTCATGATCTGGGACTCGTATAGGCGCTGCAGACTTGCCCGCGCTGCCAGCCACTTCACCGTCCCACCGACGCCGTCGCAGGCGCCCTTCCCATGCGACGTCGCCGTAAAGTGCCACTCTACGTCGGCCCCACAGTCACTCTGGTGGTGGCACAAGTTGGCAAAATTTTTCCTATTTGTGTATTGGTAGGCTGCCCCATCGGAAAAATAGCAGATCTTTTTTACGGGTTGGAATTTATTGCGCAACAAGTCTATTAGGTTTTTTATGAAGAGATGCACAGCGACGGTGTTGTGAACCAAGCTCTCGGAAATCACAACGAAGCTGGTGTGGCGCTCTTCCCCGTCCTCGTTGTAATAGGCCACGAAGGGGTGGATGGTGGCGGACGCATTGTTCCAGTGAAACCCCTGGGCCTCGTCTTGCAGCACAAACGCATAGTTCTCGGAAAAATCACAGATCACCAAAAACTCACCGGGCAAGAGATTGCTCTTGATGTCTGTTTGGTGTGCAGATTGTTTTTTAGCAATAAAAGAGTGGCCGCACAGAGCAACTAATTTAACACACAAACTGACCACGAAGTCCTCGGATGACTCGATGTGTGTCCTCAGGGTGCATCGGTCGGTGCTCACAAGGGTTGATGAGAGAAACAGGTAGCAAGGGTTGCACGTTTTCGTGGTGAGATTCTTAAAATATATGTAGGTAAGAGATGAATTTTGTCAGATCCATTGTCATGAAGCACAGCAGAAACAGAGACCCAGTATACTGAACACAGACACATCTACCATCATATTTCTAGCAAACAGGCCCAAAACTATCACAACCATTTATACAAATCGAAACATCTAATTCTACACCTAATTCACATTTTATTAAGCTATGATAAAATCATGATCAGCTTTTTATAACAGAACGTTTCAGACTGCAACGCATGGACCATATTCGACAACCATCGCAAAAGCACACATTAATGCATACACATCTATACAGTAAAAAAAATCATAAATTCGGATTCAATCTTAGCACTTTAATAAAATTTGTTTTCTGAGTAGATAACTAACTGACAATGTATTTAAAAAAACATAAAAAAATAAAAAAAATTACAACTTGAGTTATAAGGGGTTGAAATTTAGGGGTGATTTTTTTCCACCCCCAAATTTAGCAAGGAACCATCATATTTTTATTTTCTTGTTTGTAAAAGCGCGTATGTGATTTTAGAACAAGTCCCATCCTTCTAAGTCATTTTGTTCACACGCTACAGTGAAAACAGTGATTCGCCGTGCGGGGCAAGAAGTCAAATGCTGGGTTTTTCCATGCCCCGCCACGGGCAAGCCGTTGGGAATATGGAGAAAACCTTTAAAAAGGTGTTTTTACTTTCAGCGTTCTAAACCTCCTGCGAATTTGGTCAAGTTCGGAAATAGTTAGGGTTTTGGGTGTGGGCGCTACGCATGGAGTTACCCGTTGTTTTAAACCGTGAAATCAACTTTGGGAAAAACAAAAAAAAAATACATGTAAGGAATCGAACTCACGATCACTCGCGCTCGAATCGAGCGCTTTATCTGTATGGGCAGGTATTCGCTCCCAGCCCCCGATATTATGCGCTACCCGTACCTATGCTAAACGATGTCAAAATTCAAAACTCGCCTGCCGGTGCCACGAATCGTCGGCGCATACCTCGAAATTCATGTCAGTGTCTCATCGTATGAAAACTATGACGCTACCGAGCTAATAGCTGGTTTACGGCGATTTGGTTAACCAATGGTGTTCATGGTTCCAAGAGCATTTAGAGACGCTGTGCAGCCGAGATTATGACTGGTCGCTCTTCTCTGAGGGGGGAAACCATAAACTGCGGCTCAATAAAGTGCGGCTCAACGTTATTTAACTGCGGCCCAATATTATGCGGCCCAAAAAAAGCCACATTCACACAAGCACATTGTGCGGCTCAATATACTGCGGTGCAACAAACTGCAGCCTAGCTAACGACATTAAATCAACGAATTACAAGGGTGATATACTGCGGCCCAACATTCTGCGGCTTAACTTCCAACAAAATAAAGTGCGGCTCAATATAGTGCAGCTCAGTTTCGCATCCTTTCCCTAAACGACACATAGTTCATATTCTGCGCCTCAATATTCCTCGGCCCAAAGCGTGGACCTCCCCTACCTGAGCTTCCCCCACCATGCCGCTGACTGGTCGGTAAAACAGCTGCACATAGTTCACAGAATGGCTGTGCACACGAGCGTTACTGTACAGCTACCACACACTCAGGTGATGAGATCGAAAAAATGACTATACTGGAAGGGGTTGAAAGACGTTTGATTGTTTTGTGACGTGACCTATGATTTCATGTATGCTTTAAGAAGAGACCAACGCGTGACTTTACTGTCTTGGAACTAATGCTACTGGGGATCTACCACATGCCAAGTAGATGTGACCAAGAAATGAAAATTGTGCATTAGGTATGCGACATCATATTGCTTTTTTCAAATATTCGAGTTCATATCCAAAATTGTCAGTCGATTTCTTCGCCACCAGTGAGCAAAAAATTAAAAAAATCTGGGGGCGAATCACAGAACGAAATCTTAGCGTAAACAGCTCACTTATCTTAAAGTTACGCAAAGCTTCTTTCATTTTCTCCCTGATCGGTATGGTACGTGAGAGTGACAATATCAGGCTGGGCGATTGTATACAAACCCCGCACCAGTCCGATTCATATTTTTCCGCTGAATCTGGCTGTCCTAGTTGCCAGGCTGGGAAATGATTGGGGCACGCGCTCCCCCGCACTAATTACATATATTATATCGTATAGTCTACCAAAAGTCGCACGAAAGTGATTTTTTAAACTCTTGCTTTCACATTTCACTTTAATATAATTATTAAAAAATTTGGGTTCGACTTTAGTATTAATAATATAAGCACGTTTAAGTAAAATCTTTGCTAGCTTACCGCATTGGTTTGCTTCTTATCTCGTTATTTAGTGATTTTATCAATACCTAAACCTACTCCCGCGTTATTGCTGGACATGGCTTCATTTTCTACAACATCACGCTTATAAATCCAAAATCGATTTACAAAAAAAAAAGTTATTTTTAAATCCCGTAATGTGTTGCGCGCGGCGAGCAATCGTTCCAGGAGGAATCTTACTTTAGTCCTTATGTATTAATAATAATAATGTGATAATAATAATAATGTGTTTTTATTCCAGATTGGTTAATACATTAACATTGGAAGGTCAGTTTTTTAAAATCATCCATGGTTATAGAATTCGTTCAAGCTATACGTAACAATTACACATTAAAAAATTTTTTAGCAACTTTGTAAAATCTTTGTCATTGTGCTTACATTTTAAATCATATGGTAATTTGTTAAAAATATGTACACCTTTTGAGAGTGGTCCTTCGCTGATTACTTTAGTCGTAAGGTCGTAAGAGCTTTTGTTACATCTTAAATTATGCTCGTGCTGATTGTCATTTACATTTTTTGTCAGCTGCTTATTATTTATTACATACAAAACAATATTATAAATGTACATACATGGTAAGGGCATGTCATATTTTTTAAAAATGGGTTTGGTCGAGTCCTTAAAATAAGTCCCTGGATTCGTTAGACCGTAGCTGGCGTTCAATAAGTATTTTATCGCTTTCTTTTGAATGATTAGGAGCTTGTGTGACTTCGATGTATGACCCCAAAGAATAATTGCGTAGGCGAGACTAGAAAGAACATAGGAGTAATATACTAACTTGGCAGTATTGAAATTGCATATTTTTTGAACCCTTTTTATTAGGTAGCATCCTGAAGCGATTTTATGTGCAACGTTGTTGATATGAGATTCCCACTTTAAGCGGTAATCAATGGTTACTCATAAAAATTTTTGTGAGTAACCAAAATATTTAATATTTTGTTTCATTCAGTACCCAAATACTTTTTCCATTAAGGTAGATTAGAGGTGTCACATTTACATCAGGCTGGTTACTTAATTTAGTAATAAAATTGATAATTACTGTCTTCGAGTCATTTAGTACCAAATCATTATTAGTGCTCCATTCAGCCATTTGGCTAATAGCTAATTTGCTAACCATGCCGCGATGCTGTTGGGATGTGCATTTATTAATTGTGCTGTATCGTCAGCGAATGTAGTCAAGTGCCCTTCGGTGACTTTTAACGAGAGGTCATTGGTATAAATGATAAATAATATTGAAGAAATCGTTGCTCCCTGTGGTACACCTTTGTTTACGGTACATTCGTCTGAGTAAACTGTTCCCCCAGGGTGAGTGATCTTTACAGCTTGTCTCCTTTTGCGGAGAAATGATTCCACCCACTGTAAGTAGCAGTCGAGCTGAATGTTTCTGAAGTGTCCAAAAGAACACTCCGAATCACTCCGAAACTTTCGACACTTTCTTGCCCTAAATAGGTGCAGCATTTCACAAAGTTATGATTATTGGCGAAGGCATCAAGAAGGCATCAAAAACTTCACAATTACAACAATTTATATTTTAAAATTTAGAAGCTTACCAATACCAATTATGTAGCACATCAGTTAATGGCGTACGGCCAAGTTATTTAATTCGTAATATGGAACAGTTGCAAACAGTTGCAAACGAACACGTGTACTAATCCAAGTTTCCTGTGCAAAAACTGTTACATCATCTGAATTCACTCATCAATGGTAAGAGCTAGAAACCATTCTCAATGGATTTTCTATGGCTATAGAATTACAAATATATAGGGAGTCCACAATGTTTCCGCCTACATTTAGCTGTTATATTCCTCTTCGAATATAATCCGCTTATCGCAGCTTAAGATAAAGGTACTCGCGTTATCGCATTTGCAGCAAGTTAAAAGAATCAACATCTCAGAGATGAATGCAACAAAAACTTTCCATGTATCGCGATGTCAGCATAAACACATGCGGTCAAGTTGACAACATACATTTTAAAGTTTTTGGTGTGATAATTTATAAGACAGGATTCGATATCGACAGCCGATTTTCATCGATGTTGATTCAAAGTTTTCGTGCACCAAATGGCCATTCTACAAGACTTTTTGACTTTCAAAAGTGGAGTCATACAAATTCATCCGTGCTCCGAACTTCTGGCTAGGCTATAATCCTCTGTGACGCAACTAAAGAAACGCAACAAAATGACTGTTGTTGACATTTCGGTAGAGGGTGATCACCAACATTTTACTGGTGCAGACCCTTACGCAAAAGGAAAAATGAGGGTCGAAATTTGCTCCAAAATCTATGAAAAAACTGTGCATGGCGAAAGAGTGCGCGCATGTAACAATGGAAGTGTGTGGTCTGCCTCATGCTATAAAAGTGGGTGTATAAGTATAACACTATTAAAATAATGAACAATCTTCATATCATTTTTAAGGGTGCTCCAGTCAGATAATCCGTCAGATAACCCCCACAGAAACGTTGAATGCAAAGGTCCACGCGAAAGGAGAAATTAACCCCTAAAAGTAATCCAATATTTAATTTCAATATATCAGTATGAAGGAAGAGTATATTATCTTTGGTCTTGCAATCTCCTTAATTCGATTTTTACAAAAATGTAACGGTACACCCTTTCAAAAATAGCTTAAATGAGCTCTAAGCATCGACTGTTTATCGATATTCATTCGTTCTGTATTGGAAAAGCGCGATTTTGCGCATTGTTACATACCAGTGAATTACCAGTGTCATTGGAGGTATGGTGCACGGGGTAGTACTTTACTATGAATATGTAAGTGTTTTTCAATGTGGAACAGTTTGGGTACGTTGGATGACCAACGGGATAAGATATAGGTTAATAGGCAACTGCCACATATTTCTATACGCCATTCGCAGCACGAGAATCACTTTCATGTAAATTAACCAACTTCGGCCTCACAAGATCCTAATCATGAAATCAGACAATAATTGCGTTGACAACGGAGCCCATATACCACATTCCCAATAAAATCAGCATGTTAAATAGTTATGTTTGCCACACAATGTAATTTGGTGTATCTTATTTAATGATTAGGCAAGCGATTGTTACTGTTTTCGTTTTAGCTGATTGATATAATATGCTTGCATCTTATTATGTAATTACTTACTCTTCATGTGTCAGTAAGAAATGAAATCTGGTTTGGTTCCTTGACTCTTATCTCGAAATGATGCATCTGCTCGTGTTTGAATTGGCGCATGGGGTCGGCAATTTCCATGCCCGAATTTCGTTAAGGTCCCATGATAGGGGTCCACTCAGAAGAGTAAACTTTGAAGTTTGTCAATTTTTTTGCGATAGTAGGTCTATTACCAGAAAAACAAAAATATCAAGCTTCCCCGTTAAATTTTATTGGCTTTCTGTTAATAATAGTCAATATTTTTCCTTTCAATTAATATAGAAGATTAGCCCTTATGAAATCAAGCGCGTGTGCCCAAAAAATTTTCATTTGGGTAAAACTAGGATAAATACGGCACGCAGAGATATGAGATTTCTTGTCAGTGTTGTCGAGCTGGTAACTTAGGGAATGCGGTATGTGATATTTACGCTAACATTCATTAAATATCCGAAAAATAATTAAAACAAAATTTGATTCTTTTCCGTCCACTAGCGCTGACAAGCGGCCAAGCTCTCAAAGTGGCAAGTTTAGCTCGATTTTAGAGAGATGGACTGGGTCAGGTAGCGACTCGAGGCACAAGTCTTGTCCCTCTGTCCATTGTCCGCCCGCGCAGGGTAGCTCAGACACCAGCTCCCTTTCATTCTATTGTTCGCGTTTAGGCAAGGAATGGGGATTTTTGGCGAGAGGCTTCTTGATTTTCTCAAACATCATCACAATATTTACCTTCCCTTCAAATTATTTATTGCGACCGCGGCGATAGTTACTCGCATTCATGACATACAAGACGGAATCGAAACAATGAAAAAATAGATATGAATTTTCAACGACTTTTCATTCGCATTTGACAGTGCTAATCTGGAAATACTTATGACAAAAATACAAAAATAAGAGACAACGAATTAGCATGGATACGATTAGGGATAGGTGCAGTCAAGATCCAAAAGACAGAAATCAGATATTGTCGGAATAAAAGAAAAACTAAAAGTAATTAAGCTATTCAAATTTGATTACAGTAAACATCGCACAAGGATAAGCCATCTGAATAATTTTTCAGAACAGATGTCGACTTGGAATTTACATAAAGGACAAACACCTGAAACTGAAAACTGAAAACTGAAAACTTTATTTCCTTATTTATAACCTTATTTCTTTTTTATTTCTTTACATAAATGTAAGAATTTTTATTTATTACAAATCACATTAGGTAAAAGACGCATCTAAATATCTGAGGATACCATGCAATTATAATAATGGTTTCGTTTAGGACACCACACGAGGCGGGGAATATTCATGGTTATAAGAGTCTGTACGTTTTCGCACGTGGAAATGGCATTACATGCCACTTTTGAAGCCACCTAAAATCGCTCTTCATTAGTCTGGCTGGCAAGGATTTGGAACGCTCATAGCAAATAACTGAATTTTTTTTACAAGAACCCGACTACATTATTATCCTGACTGAGCATTATTTTTTTAACAATCCACAAGCCTCGTGTTGGACGTCAATTGGAATTTTTGTCAGTTCACGTATGCAGTCAAAATTCGAATTTTTTAAAATTATATCCCCCCCCCCCCCCCCCCCCCCCAGGCAAGAAACTGTCATTTTTTGCGCCTTGTCGTAGTTATCATGCGCACGCCTATTTCTTTCCTTCATATTATGTACTAAATACCTACTTGCTCGTTCTGGATATTCTTATACAAACACCTACAAATTTATTACTGTTGATCGCTCGTGGGATTAATCATGTACCTATTCACCCTAAGTGCGTTACTAAGTGCAATCCTTTTTTCAAGAACATTAAGTATATTTAGTGACAAGGCAGCTCATTTGACAATTTTACGACCCCATCCTCTTACCCTTTCATGTCATTCTTGTTTCATTTTTTAACGTCTGTGATATCTTCTCAAATATTCTTCCCGAAATTTCCTGTTTGTTATCAGCAAAGTATCTCTTTCATAATATAAGTATGAAATACTATAGATGCTTCTATATCACGTATATGCAAATTCCTATGCAGTTTCATAATATATCGTCTAGACTAAAAGTTGTTTAGGCACTGTTTATATAGAGTGTCATTTATGCCAATTGTTGTTCTCATCGGACAGACAGGCCTGGGTTGGGAAGGGGGATGGGTAGCCGGCAAAGCTCACGCGCTGGCCACATGGTTATGGTCGGGGCATGGGGGTCGGGGTTCTTCAATGGTCATTCATCGTTATGGAATAGATAGGTATCGACAACACACCCCAGCCCCTCAAAACTGTTTTATGAGTCTGAGTTTCCAAAGGGAAAATAACAGAGCGAGCAGAGCTCTCTGAGACGTTCACCGAATGACTGACAGAAAAAGCCTAAAACTCCGAAATTCAAGATGGCTGCCACTGAGGGAACCTTAAAGCTATAGACATACCAAATTTCAGGCGGCTGTTTATACTTCTATCACTGCTTCGGTACGGGATAGGCAACTAGTATGCCGTGCAAGCCCTCACTGCATTCACGATGTATGTTGCCAATACTGGATAAACATTAAAACAAACGCACGAGGGGATTATTTAGCTACTTCTAAAATTACATATTTACATATACATATTTCTAAATTTACATATTTAGAATGGACTAGCAAATATTTCACATTTTCAATAGCAATACATAACGACATAATCATGGTTCTGTAGAGTTGATCTGACCGAAGATGACAGCTGGTAAGGCCTATACTTTAACTTTGAATGGGATTGGGATACATACAGCGTGAGCTAATTGCATACCCCGGCTAGCTATGGTCGAAAATAACCCCTGGAACCTGGAACTTTATAAACTCGCCATATACACATGACAATAATCATAAGGCAATAGGTTCACTTCATATACTGTAAGGTGTGTAGTGTTTGTGCAGAAAGCTCCTAGCTCGGGAATTAAATTATGCAACTTTTTTCTGATTATTATGGCGCTTAGCAGATTGAGATTGCGATTATTTGTGTGATTATTGGTTCCGAGTTTTTAGCATTCCTTTTCTGCGGAGGCTCAACGACACTTTATCCAAAAGAGCTGTTAATTAATGTATTAATGTATCAATTAATGTATTTGCTAGCAAATTTATATTTACCCTTTTGGGGGTGTTGGGGGGGGGGGGCGTGGCAAGTTCCTTCACTTGCCCACCCTCAATTTCCGGGCGCCCATGTTGCTGCTGCATCAGCTCTCCCACAACGATACCATCATTGGCCGAGCCGAGCGGGCACTATAAAACAAATGGCTCGCTCGTATGTTATGGGATCGCTGCATAGCTCAAAATCGCATAACTTAAAAGCTGTAACGTCTTTATTTGTCAATCGATTTTGGAGTTATACACTTGATGTTGTAGCAAATGAAGGCTTTAGCAATAATTTTGATATTAACAATTTGTTACCAAGAGTGTGCTTTTCAGTAGACGCAGGTTTCGTCGCGATCGGACAAACGGTGTGTGAAAAGCTTCCTGCAGATGAGAGGCTTGCACAAACTCAATCTCTTATTGTTTACCATGCCATTGGAAGTGCATCGATTTTCTGTTGATCCAGTGAGACAAACAACTATCTACTAGGGCAGTAGGTGTAAAAGGCCGGTTGAGGAGCACATTTTATGAGGAAGTGCTAACGTCAGCATAACATGCCCAAAAGAAGCATGTGCACGTGTCATGTGAAAGTGCAAGTTCACCTATTTCCAAGAACGGCATGCTTATAAAACTGCACAACACATACCATATACAGTGAAATGATGATTTTCCGCGAACGGATAATCAATTCCCACGAACGGCACGCTTATAAAACTGCATGTACAGGGAAATGCTGAATTTGTAATTTCATTTCTGTTGTTTTCGGTTTATATGTTTCGATATATCGCACTCTCTCTCTTTGTCATACATTCCCTCGATGGAACTATAGTACCTGTCATCTTATAGCCTATAACCGCTGGCTCCCGTGCAGGTGCATGTGCATGTGCATGTACACATCTATCTGGATGTTTTGATGTTCGATTCACAACAACTCGTATGACATGTACTTGTATCCAGAGACAGATCGAAAGCAACAGGAATAAAAATACAAATTCAGCATTTCCTTGTATAGATTTCCTCGAAGGAACTAAAGTGCATACATTATAGATCAGTAGGTGTATTAGTAATTTGCGTTCCATAAATATGTCTCCTACGAATCAACACCGCCTAAGTTCATGCTATGACACGTTTCGTTTTATGATTTTATAGCATTGACATAATATACATTTGTATAATACTAGTTTCACAACCAGCCGAATCAGCAACTTTTAACCTTATATACCCCTACGAATCAACACCATCAATCATACTTGACTTCAGGAGCAACAATCACTCAACAGGAGCCAGCAGCAACAGCATCAATAAAGTAAGTCCCATCTCAACTGATTACTAGAAAATTATAGAATTATTTTATCAAAAAGTAATTTCTCAGTTCATTTATCTTAAATTTCTTTAAAATTACAAATGAATATTTCAACCATAAGTGTTGACCAAATACCATCAAGTTGAATGAATATTTCAATCACAATTGGTTAAATACTTTCATGATTTTTCTAACTCTCACAATTTCTTGTAATTGGTGAGATTATATATATAATAACAGCATCGCATCGTCAAGTAAAATTTGTTTATAATTGAATTCTTCGTCTTTCCCTGCTAGATGGACCATTTGAACAAACTCGGCGCGGGGAAGACAGCAACATATGGGGTTCTTGAACTTCTTACGACAAATCAGCGGTATCCGATTCAGCGTTGGGAAATTGTTTCTACAAGATATGGCCGTCAGGTGACGGTCTTCCTCGAAGAAAAACAGTATTTTCTACCGTCGCGATTCAATTCCCTGACTGATGTTGATATTGAAACATACAATTTGAAACAAATATGTCTAATTTACAAAGGGCACAAAAATTTTGGAAATTATCCACCAACAGCAATTTTGGAATTTGAAGACTTTTAGATTTAAATCAATCAATCGATCAGAATTGTAAATGTCATAGATATATATAAATAAAATAAACAACTTTTCATGTTTGTTTAAACTATAAAAGAAACTACGAATGTCATTGTACCTATTCACCAAATATTTTCCAATTCCTAAATCCAAAATCACACTCATCAAACATTTCGATAATTGTTCAGAAAACAGTTTCAAAAATACTCATGTGTAATCTAATACATCATATCCTGCTCGGTGAACAGATCTCGATCAAGTTTGAACTTATTTTTGAGTTAGCAGATTTTGTGGGGTACCTAGTCGGCTAGAACAATGAAGCAGCTTGTAATTACATACATGGAAGTAGGTTCTATCTATCAAATAAATGAAAACAAAAATCACTTGAAAATTGAAATTAAAAAAAGACACATTTATTAAAATCTCATCATGTACAATGAATTGGATACACGGTTACAACAACTTTGTTTATGGATATCTTTTCGTACAGGAGCAAAACATGACTTGAATTTTTCGTTAAACAATGCTCGAACAAGTTCATCGTTTTCGTCACAAGTTCTATTTTGAAAAAACCATAAAAATTCTTGCAAGCTAAGACCTCTTGCTCTATGTGCAAGAAATAGGGCAGCGTATTCACCACACACATCAGAAATTGGACTTTGCAATTGAGTCTCATTGTATGTCCAAGTTGTACACTGACGACTTAGAAATTCATGGTGTGTTTTCACGATCGGCGGAATTCCATAGCTGTCAAAGAACTCTCCTCGTCCAAATTCGTCAATATGTATCGATATCCAATGGGATCCACTTTTATTAATCGGATCTGTATTTGCGATTAACACACATGGATTTTGCACTATTCGAGGTAAATTATCCGCAGCGAATACACCACAAAACAATGGACTCGTAAATTTATCGCATAACATGGCTTCTTCTAGATGTAGTGAAATCATGTCGTTTTAAATTCACACTGCAAGAGTCCAACTCCAAATGGTTAAAATCTATTGCAAATTATAATTATAAACATTTCACAGTCACCAGAATAGATGGTGGGGATGTGAGCAAATTAAACATTATAAAAATACGTATTTTAGTTAGTAATCAGTGATTACATTCCTATCTCTGGTGATTTCCATTAAACTGTCATGTTCTGAATACAAAATCATTTCTACTGGAGCTGTTAATGCATCACTAAATCGAATTTCTATCCGAAACGATCCATTTCTTTGAATTGACCAATGAGATGAACTTGCTGATTGGTCTGCTGTCAGATCGAAAGCAGTTAAAAAATAACCCTGGCTGTATTCTTCACGTGAAATATCATTTCCAACATCTTGATAGTTAATTCCTGTTCCTTCGAACAATGTTTGGTATGCAGGAATGAACAGATTGTTTTTAAAATCAGGCTGTAGAGCTGTGTTAGGAATTTGCTGTGAATCGACATACAATTGCAAAAAGTTCAAATTATAGTGGTGAAAGAAGAATGGGTTTTCCCCAAAATTTCCATTAAATGCAGAGTTTGAGGTAAATGCAACAACTACCCTTTTGGGTATAGTTCCTAGATAAAGGTTGTCGATACTACGACTCAAAACACCCGTAGGTATTGTAATATTTTTGATCTCTGTTCTAGTCAACGGATATTTCAAATTTGAATGTTCAAGAGCTCGCGAATAGCTGAGATGTAGCGCAGGCTTAATTCGAACTTTTCGTACAAATAAAGTTGCATCGAGAATGTGTGTCTTTACTGTAGCATCTTCTGACATTAAATGGAATGCATCTTTATTCAAATGAAATTTGATTCGCATCTCCACACCATTTATGAGAAGTTTATCAGAACCAAATAATTCATGATGAATATTAGACATTAAATCAACAGTTTTACCGCTTGTGATAAAGGAAGCTCTTTTCGTTAGTCCAACGTTATCTTTAAAATCGTTGAATTTTCCTGGACTATCCTTATACCACAACCTTGATGTTAAATGAGACCTCTTAGCCGAAGGACCATAGTTAAGAAGGGATTCAATATATGCCTGGTACCCATAGGTATTTGCCGGTGATGACAGTCGTTTACCATTCAATGTAACTTCAATGTTTGAGAAAAGTGAATTTGCCCAATTGTTTATTGGAGCCGTAGTGACCTTATCATCTCCATTTAACGTGGTGGAATTCCCACCTTTAGTCACATTAGCGAGGAGATGAAAATTTGTGTGTGCTAGGTCGATCAATTCCTCTCCATGACCAGAAATCACAAATTCGAATTGAGTGCTTCCTTCCAAAGACGCTACTGGCTTGTACGCTACTTTATAACCATACTCGATGGCTGCTTGCGTCAATGGTGTTGAGAAGAGATCCAGCTCCGATTTCATCGCCTCCATTGAATTGCTGTGTATGACCGACATTTTATAATTATTCGAAAATATCTCGAATTTTCCTTGAACGTTTCAACTTCTTGAGTTGAGTAGTAGACGTCGACTGCCTCTTCTTTTTAGTGACCTTTCTTCCTCGATTGACACCCATCAACTGAAGTGTTCGATGATCTTTCATTCTTTTAAGACCAGCACCCTGCATGCGATCAAGTTTATCTTCAGCTTTTCTTTTCAAGTTGGAGCCGGCTTCTTTCAACCTATTTTCAAACGACTGTTTCACGTTTTTTCTTTGTATCAAATCATTTGCGAAATTAGCACCACTCACGAGTCCTTCTTGAGCGAGATATCGTGCTCCATTTTTAAATATTGGCAGAGCAAGACGCCACATATTTTTCAAAAATGATCCCAATCCATATCCACGTTGAAATTTAGCACCGTGGTATATATTCATACCCGATCCGCATTGATTTGCAAAATAATCATTGTACCGATCATTATAGTTGTTACAATTATACATTTTGGAATCTAGTTATGACGAAGTCGTCGAAAATGAAGTACAACACTGAGAACTTCTGAACCGAATGATATAGGATCACCAAATGTGTCTCTTATATCTACAGTAATCGAAGAAAACTCACGTTTCGCCACCGGAAAATACATTGGTGGATTGAAAGACTGTGAATTATATCCACCATATTTTTCCTTATACCAGAGAGCGTCAAAGTTAACGACTCGTGTAAGAGGAGCGAAAATATTCCCTACTACATGTGATTCAAAAATATCACAGTAGACATAGAGCTGATTTGGGAGACCTGCATTCAAACGATATTTGTTGGGTGATTTTTCTATGGAAGTGATATTCATACCAGGTTCGAATCCCATCTGTAGACTAAGAGTATCGGAAAATGTTAAAGACTTAATAGTTCCATCTTTTACGCCATTTACTTTCGTGAATGAATTATTAGAATCTGTCAGCAGAATGTTTAGATCTCCTGTAGCCTTGGCAAGAATGCTATTAACTGCATGGTGAATTGCTGAGACATCACGATAGTAACCGGGTTCAATTTCAACAGTCTTTGTTATCACACTATCATCTACACTAGATTTTAAACTGTATGTCACTTTATTTGCAGCTGGTAAAACATTGCCTATCGTGTAGGGGTAGTGTATTTCAAACAGCGAAACTTCCCAATCATCTACATTTAACTCAATACGTTGAGGTAATTGTGTTACAAATCGAGTTGCATTATTTTCTGGATAGTAATTCACAGAACTATTGCTTGGTAGTGTTAAATAGAATTCTTTACTTTGAATAATCATAATAAATGAATAATATCTGATTTCTTGACCCACGAATTTTGAGACGATGGATATCCAAGCCACTTGACTAACAACTGTGTACTGCGTCCGATTTTTCTCTGATCAAGTATTTTATCGATTTTGAATTCGGTTGATTTTTTTATCTGCGCTCGTTGCAACTCGATTTCATAAAATGTACCTTCAATTGGTTGATGGCTCATATCCTCTATTCTGTAAACTGTTAAATGACGTCTCGGGAGAACTTCTACAATGATGAAAACTTCGTCTGACCAATTTTTTTCGAATCCCTTTTCAAATTGTTCTTTTTCTCTAGAGATTCGAATGTGATCACCAACTGAAAATTTATTTTTTTTTCTAGATGATACAATTGGTATGCGATCATTAAGCGTTCGCCATATTTGCAGCATGTTATCGATATTTACGTCAGCTGGAGCTTTTTTAATTGTAGAGTGAATTGAATTATTATAACTATGTACCAGATCGGGAAGAACTTCTATGTAGCGATAAGATGAGGTAAAGGAAAAGTGCTTCCAAAGTTTACTTTTAATCGTTTTATTAAATCTCTCAACTACAGCTGCCTTGGTATCAGGGTTATTAGTGAAATAAAAATTGACATTCATATCTTTTAAAAACGTTTGAAATTTTTGATTTTTGAATTCCTTTCCTTTATCCGTATTTAAATTGGTAGGCTTTCTATTAGATGACTCAAAGATTTCCTGGAAACCTCTAATTACTTCCACACTTGTTTTATTACGTAAAGCTATAACCCATGCATATTTACTGAATATATCAATCACAGTCAGCAAATATTTAAAATTATCGTTGTATTTACTAAGAGATTGCATGTCGCAAAGGTCAGATTGCCAAATGTCGTCAATGTAATTAACGATAAATCGATTTCTTTCAAAACGTTTCCTCAGTGGACGATGCAATGTGTAGGTGTCTTGAGAATCGAGCCATTCTTGAACCTTCATTTTAGGTATTGCTTTCTTCGCCGCCTTCCATAATTGATCTGTTGTAGAAAATCCAGCAGAATTCGATGGATCGTAGTAGATTTTATGCAATATTTTTCGTGATTTAGCGTTCATGATTGAAAGTTAAAACGTTTCCAATTTGTTGATAACACACGAACACTCCTTCGTTTAACCCGTCTACTTCCGTCGGGTGTCTCTGGTGACTGATCTTCCACTTTTCGCTTCTTTCTTTTCTGCAAAACACTTGTACTTGGAGAACTCTCTGCTTCGTAACGTTTTGAACGAATGAAAATCTTACGTCGAACGTTTGAGATATATTTCATTGGAATTTTTAGTTCTTGTAAAATTCCCACGAAGCTTTGCCAACCTTGAGGATTGCTCGTTTTAGAATTACTAACAACATCGGATATTAATTCAACTATGGATGAGTCATCAATATTACGACCTTTTATTCTAACTGCTCCAGTATGATCCCAACCAATAAGTTTACTATCAGAAAGAATAGTATAGAGTTCCACCGCTGAATGCCGTTTCTTTTCAGGTATAGACTGCAACAGCTGCACTTTTAACAAATTATTGTCATCGTCGTCAGCAGTATTTTCAACGTCACTATTTACTTTCACATCCACAGGATTAGGTGTCGTATTCAAAGTTTTCCTTTCTAGTTTTTCGTCGATTATCTCTTGTTTAAAATCTTTCTTCGCAGAAATTAATTTTTCTTCAATTTCCGGTTGATACATTTCATTGGTTTGCATATTTCTTTTCGAGGGTAAAGAAATAAAATGAAGATAACGTCGTAAGGTTTCTTGATAACGTGAAAGTTTTTCACTGGTATCCATATCTTTCAACCTAAGAATTTGTTTCATTTCATTCCGCAAAGCAATGATCATGTCCCTGATCGGGTTTGTTGCAGACGTTGCATTTTGCGACTTGTTTGAGCTGGCTGACGCTTTACCAAGACGGTCGAGCGTTTGTTGATCAATTAAAATCATCTTCTTAGAATGATTCATTATGTCATCAAACCAGAAATTACACCGCTCAAAATTGGTCCCAACAATAATGGAATTAGAGATCCTCCTTTTTGAAGAATACGCTTCTTCTTCTGCCAAGTGTCACCTTTTTTCACCAATTTTCGCAGCATACGCCTATGTCGAGCGAGTCGACTTTTCTGACCTGGTTGAAGTTTTACACGACCTGATATACAATTTTCAGCACATTCGCAAATTGATCGTACCAGATTTTTGTCTGACGCTTTTATTATCGCTCTGCGCATAACCGGACTGGCTTTATGCAGTGTGTGTAGAACGTGAGCCTGCTTGATAACAGAATCAGACATGGTGAGAGAATGATAAAAGAGTGCTACATCATCAATTATTTATACTCATTTTGGAATGTAGACAAAATGATTTTGATCATCTGGAAATATTGACGTTCGAATGCGTAGATTTTCATTCGTTGTCTGATGACAGTCTACCAACAGGTATCCGTATGGTAATTTAGTCGAATCTTCGTAGGCTTCCTCCAAAAATTTAACATTTTTCGGACTTAATTGCTTCGCTAAAAACGAAAATTGTTTTTGATCTCTCGGATTGCGAAAACAGACTATGTAATGAGAGTTCAGAGACACATCTCGCATTCCTTTACCTTTATGAAATAAATTTTGAGTAATAAAAAACGTTGAAATATTTTTATGATGTGAATATTTTGTGAACAGATCGACTACTCTGCTGTCTATTTCTGACATCATATCATCAAGAATAATCAATTGTGGACCACTTTCAACATCAAAATCGTCCATGTTCGGCATTCCTTTATGAAATATAATTCTTGAATCAGTGATTGAATCTTGAAAGTCTTGCTTTACCGAGTAGCACCAAATGATTTGCTTGATAAATTGATCAGTCATTAAATCTATATTCGATAAAAACCTTCTAACAAATGTTGTTTTTCCACAACCACTGCTTCCAGCTAAGAGAGCAGTGAATGGTACCTTCCATCGCACATCCATGCTGAAGACTGATTGTATTAGTACGTTCAGTTAATCATTTTATAATGTTCATATGAAACATTTTAATCAATTATCTAACACAATATTGATTTACATTAAAAGTGAAAGTTGGGAGTAAGGAGGGTAAATAAAGAATATAAAACAAAATCATTGTTAAATTTATAATACAAACATTTTATTAAACGCTTACAAAAACATTATTTTCTGAATTTGCTCATTCATTCGTGAGCATTATGCACCATGTCATTAATATCAACAATAATATTAGAATGCCCATGTGCAAGTGTATGATATCCGTTGTCTAATACATATCGTTTATCATCGAAAGGACTGAGAGTAATTTTTCGTTGTGATATTGTATATAATTCATGATTGAAGCTTCGAATGGTTGACATAGATGCACTTTGAATTACTTTTTGAAAAATCGCTTTCCTATAATCATCGTGTCTTATAACTTTTTGCAAAACATTTCTTAAAACTCCCTTTCCTACTTTTTTACAATGTCCACTAACCTCTAAAATTGAATACATTTTAGCTCTCAGTCCTATGAATTCTTTAATGACTGCGCCTGCAGTTTCATCTGTCATCTTTCCGGGAACTTTCATATTCACTTTACTATACAGATGATGAGTACTTGGATAATTGGAGGTGTCAAACAGATTCATATTATCTTTCATATCGCAGTAAACGTCCTCAGTTTTAATGTGATATGTTAAGCTATCAGTGTCGGTGAACAGTAGATCTGCATTTTTTCCATACTTTTTTTTCACAAAGTTGTAATGAAAGTCATACACAAATCCCTTGCTTAGCTCTAATACCGCAAATCCAGCGTAGACTGGCCGATTTAGTGTAAGACATTTCTTTTTAGAATGTACAGCTACAAGTTCATTCGAAAATATTTTGAAGCTTTCAAATGTTGGAGCTGCTACTACCTTTAATAATCTCTTCTCCACATTCACCAATTCAATGTTCACTCTTTGGCGTAAATTTTCTAAAGTCTTTCCAAAAATAGCGTTGTTTAATAGTTTATAGAGATCTTTTTCAAATGTGTTACTCGCTTGCTTACGTTGAGCTGTGTTAAATTCTATGTATTCTTTCAACCAAGCACTCTGTCTAAATTTAAGAGTACGATGGATTTTAATAAGTTTTAATCCTAGATCTAGATACTGCTGTAAATTTTTATAATGAATTGTATAATTAGATTTATCTCTGAGGTTTGGTACAAGCTTTTTATCATTTTTTGAAAGTTTTATGTTTAATTCTTCTAGCAATTGTCTACTGTATGGGGAAATCATCGCTTCAGAAATGTTGATACTTTCAGGTGCTAAAGGATAATCATTATGTAGTTCATGAAGATCATGTGGATATTCAAGATCAACTTCTAAAATATATCCCAACTCAGAGTCTTCGGAAACAGCATGGATATCGAATTCGCTGATTTCATTCTCATCCATCCATGTGAAATCACTGATGGGTAATTTCTGAGACATTGCATGACCGTAGAGATTGTTAACATCCCAATAGATGATAAATGATGACTCGGAGTTCTTATCAAAATCGTCCATATATTTGTTATTTGCTAATGCATAGCGGGTTGAAATCATTGCAACACCACCACGTACCCCTTGCTCCATAAATAGGTACATATCAGGATCAGTTAGTAATTCAAGGTGACAGCCACTCATTTTGAGAAATGCTTGCCAGCTGTATCCAGGTAATGTATACGTATGCAAAGGGTCTAGCTTATAGTTTTGAATGCATAATTTTCGAAAGCTCTCAAAGACATCTGCTAACAACAGAACATCCGTTTTAACATATAAATCCTGATATTCGCCCAAATTTCGAATTTTAAATAACTCCCAAACTCTTTTAACGTGCTCATAATCTTCATCAGTAATATGCTCATCGCGAAGTGTATTATAAAATGCTGATTTAGATGGAAGTTCAGTCTCATCAAATTTTGATTGTGAATCCATATAGTCATAAGGAAAAATACCCTTTCGAAGTAGTAGTGAAAATTCATCGTTGTCGGTGAAGTTCCGTTTCATAATTTTAAATTGATCCTCTCCATACCCAAGCAAATTTTTTGTGAGTGTTTCAAGATATGCATTCAAAAATTGAAGAGAGTCAAGAAAACGTAAGGAGTTGACCTGAAATGCAACATATTTTTCCATATTGTTTGGGATACATGAAATCTTAGTTAACTTAAATTTACCGAGCTCTTGCATAATGAGATGAGTATCGTAATTTTTTCCATTATGAAATAAAACTGGGATATGAGTGGCTTGTTTGAAATTCAGGTTACAGGAGACATGGGCGGGACCTCTATACACTCCAGTCATGTGACAATGGTCACGTACTCTTGAAATATCAAGCCTTCCCGAGCAGATAAAACATTCTTTTGCATCCTGAAAGTCTTGCTCCTCCTCTGGAGTAATTATCATTGGTTTTATTTCCTTCATTATTTTCTGCAATTCTTCTTCCTCCTTCAAGATGCTTTCAAGAAAATGAGTGACTGCATTTGGACCTCTATACACAACTAAAGGCTTATGCATTTCACCACTTGAGTTAATCACGACGTATGAATATCCAGAACATTCATGTTTAGCTGTTTTTAAAGTGTATGGTGAATCATCGCTTGGAGAACATCTATCAATTTTCTTGTTTAAACTTTCAAAATCTGCATATATAGTGAAAGGAACTTTTAACATGAAATGATAATTTTTAAAGTGCATAAACTTTTCCGATGGCATTTTAATTTTTTGAGGTTCGTTCTTATTGCAATACTTCGAATGATCATCGAGGAGTGATTGTTTTGAAAACCTATGTAGACAAAAATTACAGTAAAATGTTCGATGTTCGTGATGAGTTAGTGAACTTAGTAAACGATTTAAATTGTTGATTAAACAAAAGTGACTTGTCTTTTCGTTTGATAAATACAATAAATTTATATGAATGTTTGAATTAAATTTTGTGATACGAAGAGGGAAAACTTCTCCTTCGTATCCAAATACGTTTATAGATATGTTGTTTTGTTCCTCAAAACGATCTAATTTCGAAAGTTGCACTGGGTATTCGATACCTGACATATCCAAATCTGACTCAAATTGCTTGTATGGATGCACACTATTTCGATGATAACATGGCACGTGTAGATGTGCCAGCACAGACCAAAGAAAGCACTTTTGATCATTATTTTTTATATTCACAATCGCTTTTTTCTTACACAATTTTTGTGGTAAAGGAATGAAGCTACTTGCAGCTAATGGAACATAACTAGCGATGTTAAGCTCGACTCTTAATATCTTTTCAAAATTCCAATTACTACCCCCCCTCTGGAAATTCGATTTAGCCTTTGCAATCGACTCGAACGCTTGATTATATTGTCGATTGTACTCAGATTGTTGTAAGAGTGTTAAGTTACAACTTCTAAAACATGGTGTTGACTCACTTCGCTCATCTTCTAACATTTTTGTAAAAAGTGGGTAAATTGTTAGATACCATTTAACACCGTGTTGTTTGGAAATATTCTCCATTAAACGAGTTCTAATTTTATCACGATTATCGGATATGTACGTCAAAATATCAATATGAATATTCGGAATTTTGAAAGTGTAAGTTTTAACACTATTATTTAGCGCACATTTTGACAATTTACCTCTACCGATTTGTGAGTGTGACTGATTCAGTGGAAGTTGTGCTGTTGACGTCGACGGGTGTGGAGAATTAACAAACTTATCATGACGAACATGATGAGCATACATCTTTTTTTCACTTAAAAACATCTTGTTGCAAATGTCACACTTGAAATGCCCCGATTGTTGATGTCGCTTGAAGTTGTCTTTACGCGTAAACGATGATCCGCAGAGGTAACATGGTCCAAAAAGTGGTTTGACGGCTGTAACTTCACCAGATCTGTGAAAATTAAAAATTAATGTTATTTTTTACAAATATCACATTTTTTATAGGAATTTGAGAAAAGGGTATGCACCTGTTGAATGTTGGTAGCGATTGATTTTCTATTGGTAACGGCGATAATATAGCAGCATGTTCATTTTCAATCTCCCTGCAAAGAATGAAAAAAGATTTTTAAACAGTTTGAAACAATTATAAATGTGTGAAACAAATCGGTCTATAGAATTGTCAGAAAATATTATCAAACCTACATGACAGACTCTGCGATATATGGTTCTGGGTTAAGTACTGCTTCGCAAGTTATCTCGATATCCCTGGATAAGTCAAAATTATAACATTTAGAAACTTTTCCAAAAATAATTAAAGATATTTCATGAATCACCTGCTAATTCAACAATTGATCGGAACTTAAAAGGAATCACTTACATTAGACTTTGTAGAGCTTCGTTTGGATCCATCGCACTTGTTTTTATTTAAAAAAAAAACTCTTCAATTGTATTTCGTCGCCTCGTCGTAATGACTTCAAGTGTAATTGTGATCTGCTATTAATTATGAACTGATTTGTTCTAATCTCGCTGATGTAGTAGATGTGATTCAATAACATCTACTTCCATGAACCATCTAGTCACAGAGTGTAACTAGATAGCTAAATTGTCTAAAGTTTGTTTAAGGCTAAGAAATCATCAAAAGTCTTCTAAGCTATGTTGAGATAATGTAAGGTACGAGTGCATGTTACAATGTGATAATATCTTAAAACGAAACGTGTCATAGCATGAACTTAGGCGGTGTTGATTCGTAGGAGACATATTTATGGAACGCAAATTACTAATACACCTACTGATCTATAATGTATGCACTTTAGTTCCTTCGAGGAAATCTATACAAGGAAATGCTGAATTTGTATTTTTATTCCTGTTGCTTTCGATCTGTCTCTGGATACAAGTACATGTCATACGAGTTGTTGTGAATCGAACATCAAAACATCCAGATAGATGTGTACATGCACATGCACATGCACCTGCACGGGAGCCAGCGGTTATAGGCTATAAGATGACAGGTACTATAGTTCCATCGAGGGAATGTATGACAAAGAGAGAGAGTGCGATATATCGAAACATATAAACCGAAAACAACAGAAATGAAATTACAAATTCAGCATTTCCCTGTACATGCAGTTTTATAAGCGTGCCGTTCGTGGGAATTGATTATCCGTTCGCGGAAAATCATCATTTCACTGTATATGGTATGTGTTGTGCAGTTTTATAAGCATGCCGTTCTTGGAAATAGGTGAACTTGCACTTTCACATGACACGTGCACATGCTTCTTTTGGGCATGTTATGCTGACGTTAGCACTTCCTCATAAAATGTGCTCCTCAACCGGCCTTTTACACCTACTTAGGGCTTCGCGAACGCAATTTGTGTTGCGTTGAAGATGAGCGTAGGTAGCGGTTTGTGTGTAGCGGATTAAAAGGTGCAGGCAGCAGTCACAAGAAAACCATGGAGCACCAAACCTGACCATTGCCTTCTCGAAAATTCTGATCACTTGAAAATGTATACGGATTCTGACGTTCCTTTGTTTCTCTTCGAGGTCAACAAAGCTGGTAACCAAGGAAACGAAGGAAACCGGACTCGTATTGAATCAGCCATCAAATCACGAAAAAAACACCACAAAAATGCTTATAAAAACCAATTGGAAAAACCTACCGAACCAAGATTTGCAGGCATGATAAATATGTATAAGGTCAACATGTTTAGAAGTTTTTGTGAAGTTCTGTTCAGCACTTTGAAATTTACAGGGGTTCAGAATTATGAAAAAATCAAAAAATTTCGTAAAAATTGATTTATAAAAAATTTACTAAACCGATCTTTTTCAAAAACGCAGGGGGTCTAAGTTGAGAACAGAGGTAGATACTCAGAAATTTTCATCCATGTCGGTTCAGGCGTTTGGTCTGTAGAGCGCGCACAAAAAAAACAACAAAAACAACAAAAAAAAACATACAAAAGTGACTTTTTTCTGGGGTAAGTGAAATTGAAGATTTCGCTCCGGTCGCTTCGCTCGCTACGCTCATCAATAATTTGTGTTTTAAGAAATACGAACTGGAAGATTACAGCCAACATGTTTTAAAGTTATAATATTTACCAGTCGATGACAGGCGGAGCTGGAAAAACCAACAAATGCGATGCCGATGCGCTGTCTTGACAACGCACTAGAGGCTACAGGTTCGCGCTACACTTTACAGTGTCTTTAGGATCTAACTTATTCAAAGAATCGCTCTCCATTGGCATTATGGCCAATCTTTGGTATTTTTTCTATTAGATGTGCATTTGTCGCTTTCTGTTCCTCTATGTTTTTCCTGCTCGTAGACTCACTCAGTTTTCGCGATTTGCTCCTATTTTTTAAATAAATGTATCACACTTTTGAAATCACTTCACACCCTATACAATCGATCTATCGATCAAGACGCGACACAGGCACCAGAGGCCACGGAACTAATTTTGCTGACAATGTCCAGGATCAGGTCGCGCCACCAACACAACCATCACCATCACAGCTAAAGCGGCTACTGAGTACTGACCATGTGTTATGATTGCCATGTTATTTACCTACTATAAAATAAATTACTGGGAATTAATATCGAGAGGAAAACTTGGAAGCCAATGTTTCGACGCTGGTATCTTCGAATCTCGAGATCACTTCCTAAAACCCATAAGCCGGGTAGAACATTGTTGTCGTGTGCCATGGCAAAGCCGTACGTATGTCGGAACTCGGAATTGTTCAAATTTGCCTAGAATCAACGGTTGTATTTTGCTTGAAAATGCTACCATTGTGCTAGCCCTGATTATTGTAAAACATTGCAGTTCAATAAAACTTGACTTCCTGGGTTCTCTTTACTGTAGAGAACATTAAAATATTTATATTTTTTCCCCCTAAAGTCTAAACTATCAACAGCTACACCTTAGCGGCGTCTTTACTGGCGCCCCCCTCAGACGGCCCCTAGGCTCAGCCTAGTCAGCCTAGTCGTAAATCTGGCACTGGAACCTAAAGAGACTAACATTTCTGTACATGTATGTACTAATGTGATGAGAAACATGTTATGAAATAATGCGTTTCCCAGCAAAAACGTCACCATGTAAGAATTTTTGCTATAAAAGAAGATTTTGCAAGATTGTATTATTTTAATGTTATTATTTACAAGTCCTGCTACAGTACCTATATTAGATTATTTTTATTTCAATACATTAGCCACATACTTAGATATAACGTTATATTATAATATTATTGTGGATACACACCCTTCAATTTTTCGATTTATGTTAATATTTTATGTTTCATTCGATTAATCCTTCCAATTACGTCATATTTACAGATAAAGTACATACATTTTAGTTACCTTACAAACAGTCAGTTCACTAAAAAACATAAAGTAAAACCAGTAATTACTAGCACTTATTTATACTTTTGTGACGGATTACAAACGTTTTAAGCGCGCGCAAACCGTTCTTGACAAACTATGGCCATTTGAAGCCATTTGAAGTCATTCAAACCAGAGCAAAACCTCATTACACTACACCAAACTATGGTCTAAATACTAAAATAGGTACTGATCTTCCGGGCTCAGAACTCGTTTGTCTATTCACAAAGTGAGAAATGTTTAAAATATTGTTTTACTGTCCCGAAATTTAGTGTGTCACTATCACATTTCGCAATAACAGTAATAATAATAGTTTATTGTCAATGTTGAAAATTATACATGTTATTTGATAGTCCAATACTAAATAATAATATTATGTTACATTCTCCCTTCTCCTTGTTGAAATTCTTCAACTGAATAAAAACAATTACCTAGTTATTCAATACTCTTTTAGCTGGTCTGGTCCTTGATTTTATTGCTAGGTAGTCATTTGATTGGCACGGACAGGGCGTTGTACAATTTACTTCCATTATAAACTTAATGGGTATTTCTAGTTTCTGGGGTATTTTCTGGTAATGGTCAAGGTTGGAGTCGCAAATCAGCTTTGGTTATCGAGTTACGAGGGCTGTGATCATGTACAGTTTCATTTTTTAATACCATTTGCCAGTTATCTAAAACTTATGGTACGGTATAATTCTAAAATTAATTAAAAATATCCTACATGAATCCAGTATTCGCTTCATAGGTGTGCAGATAATTTCTAGCTTTTCAAGTGGCAATTAGGTGGGCTGTTGCGAATCATGTTCATCTTGACAGGTTTCGACAGTGCCACCCGTCTTGACTCGACCACTGGCCGTGTTGCCAACAAGGGTACAAATGTACAGGTACCCCCATCTATCAGGTAAACAACAGAAATTCGGCATTCGACAACGCAGCCAAATCAATCGTTCGGACAGGTAACACGTTTCAGCGGCGAACATTTATAGGTTTACAAGTGGCCGGACAATGGCTCATTGTTATGAGGTTAGGGCGCATGGGTTTGAGCTCGCTCGTGCCATTTGCATTACTATAGCCCGTCTCTGGAGAACGAATAATCTCTTCGTCTGTGGAGTGCCGCTCCATACGATCACACCGTATTGAAGACTTGAATCAAACCGAAGTAAATGAGCTTTATGTGTTGAAATTCTCCATGTGCAATATTTTTTTTTAAATTAAAAAGCAAACCGAGAAAACTTTAGTTCATACTGACTCCTAATGGGTACTCAGTCGAAACAGTTATTTAGCATTGACCGCAGTTAAATAGTTTATGAAAATAGACAGAAAGAATTATTCTTCACCCCAACTACACATGTTTGACGTTTCAGCCCAATATAATATATGTGTTTCAGCTAGAAATAAGTCTCACAAACTTGTCTGGACCTGGTGGTAATTATTTTGCCGATTTATTTACACTAATAACCTACTGGGGGCCAATTCACGAACATCTCACTGTATCTACCCCCTTGGCCCGGGAATAACTTCAAACCACCAAAGCGTAAAAAACCAATTAGATAAGCACATTGTTATGTTGATGTCGCCCAAAATGATTGAATAATTTCTTAAAACTAAATTGAGTGGACATGGGGATAATTGACATTAAAATGCGAGAAGAAAATTTAAATTCTGCCAAGTTGTACTCGCCACATGGTGGGTATAGAGATGGCTAGGATATTGTCATCCGTTTTACTCAGGAAATATAATATTATATATCTCCAAGTTAATAGACTGAAAAATATGTTCACTTCATTAATTTGGGGGCGAATAGTTATTTCTTCGACCGTAAGTAATTAATGTGAAAAATGAACAAAATTGCAAATGCAAATTTAAGATATATTATATTGATATCGTTTCTAGGTGGAGATATTTCCTTTGCTGAAAGACAATACATTCATTTCAAAGAGACCAGCAACTTAAGTGCTGCTTAAAATCACATACATATGCGCATCTTTATTCTTCCGATGAAATAACCGATACATTCGAATTGAATTAAGTAGGTGCCTATAAATATGTTATATATACCTAGTAGGTAGTGACGTGGTACGCATTGCCGAATATATTCATCGAACTATAACGCATTTTAAGGTTTTAATCGTAGTCGTAAAGTATAGTTTTCACGGCAATTGTCAAATGTTACACAGAGTTTTCGACGGAACGTAATAATTGTAAATGCTATAATTCATAAATTATTTTCATAGGCATTCCTTCGATCACATCAGCAGAGTGTGTGGTAGCTGTATACAGTAGCGTTCGTTTGCACGGCCATTCTGTGAACTATGTGCAGCTGTTTTACCGACCAGTCAGCGGCATGGTGGGAGAAGCTTAGGTAGGGGAGGTCCACGCTTTGAGCCGAGGAATATTGAGCCGCAGAAAATGAACCGTGTATCGTTTGGGAAAAGGATGCGAAACTGGGCTGCACTTTATTGAGCCGCACTTTATTTTGTTGGAAGTTCAGCCGCAGAATGTTGGGCCGCAGTATGTCACCCTTGTAATACCAACTAATTCGAAACTAATTTGAGCCGAGGAATATTGAGCCGCACAATATGAAGATGGTTGTTGGGCTGCACAAAACTGAGCCGCAGTTTATACTAGTTTGACCTGCAGTTTGTTGGGCCGCACTATATTGAGCCGCAGAAAACAGGCACCCCTCTGATGGCACATTGACATTATTTGGATATTAAAAGTAGGTGACTGTAATTGGGTTCGATCTGTGCATCCACAGATTACACCTTATGTAGACTGTAACAATAGCGCTCGGCTACGGAGACATGAAGTTGTGACGAGGATTCTACAACTTATTTTTCGGCCGTTGGCCGTGACATTTCAGGCACAACTGTCAACAAACCAACAACCAATAAACAACAAAATGGCAGCGCCCTCTATGTGAAATCACTATGCAAATAAATACACGTGCACAAATTACGGATAAAAACAATTGTTTCTCCGAGATGTGTAAGCAATAAAGTGAAAATTAAGGTCAAGGCTATTACAAATTAAGCTATAGAAAGACGAGCACAAGCGATTCTCTAAAAAAAAAAAAACAGTCGAGGTCCCTCGATTTGATATCGGGCCTCCCGCATAGAACGCAAGGAAGTAGCGCAATAGGCCACGGTGGCGGATGTTCTTTTTACGTCAAATATGCCAAGACAAAGCGTCACTACGACAGGGAGAAAACAAATTGCGAGTGTGGGAATTGTGCGATTGCAACTTTTAGACCATGTGATGAATTAATTTACCTTTCTTCGCGAAAATACGACGGAAACTCTAGATGTAGGAATCAAATTTACCATTTTCAACATCAATAATTATTTTAATATTGGTTTCAAGTCGCTACGAAGTTTGCTTAAAAAGATTTTTAATCAAATGTGTATTCGCGCCAATGTGTTCATGTAAACCTTTCTTGCGTCGCCCAAACCTCGGTTCGGTCAAGACGTCAAGGGGGGTTACCACCCCCCGGAATACAAAGCAGACTATATCAGATTAAGGAAGTTAGTAAACAAGCTAGTAATGATAGAGTAAAAGACGATACTTTAAGAATAAATTCAAAAATGCTAAAGATTTGAAAAGTTCGTGGCAAACGATCAATGAGATTATGGGCAGGAAGCCAAAGATATCGGCTGATGAGATTGTAATGAAATATGTTGGCAAATACGAATCTCTAGACCTGGTAACTGATCGTTTTGTGGCAACGTTTGTAAACGATGTAAAATCTCTTGCACATGACTGTAGCAAAAAGACGATGCCGCGATCACATGGATCACACCAAATCTTCAAGCAATGAAGTCTCCCTATGTTAGTGATCAGGAGATGACTCAAATAATTCATTCTTTAAACACGAATAAACAACCAGGTATCGACAACATTCGTGCGAGTGACATCAAACGTCTCGGAAATAAACTGGTGCCCGTGCTCAAACAATTTGTTAATCTATCCCTCAAATGCGGTGTGGTACCAATAAACCTAAAAGTAGCTATGGTCAAACCTATTTACAAAAAAGGAGATCAAATGAATTATAAAAATTACATGCCAATATCCATCCTACCGATTATTGAAAAAATACTAGAACGCTGCGTCGCAAACAAATTAATAGAATATCTCGATCAAGTCAAAATTATGAACAAAAGGCAATACGGATTTCAAAAGAATAAAGGAACATCTGACCTATTTTCAACCTTTTCGGACTACATAAACTCAAAATGAGACGAAAACAAGCACGTCAAGGCAATATTCGTTGATTTCTCAAAAGCTTTCGACACAATTAATCATCAAAAATTACTATTATCACTAACCAACATTGGCATTGGGGGAAACCTGCTCAAATGGTTTAGAAGTTATTTGGAAGACAGGAAAATAATCGTGCGCATGAAAAAAACGGAAAGCGTGCAGATGAGAGTAGATTCAGGAATCGCACAGGGAAGCATACTGGGACCCATTCTTTATATAATATAATATGTAAATAATTTATTCCACTGTTTTAAAAATAGTGAAGTCTTTATGTATGCAGACGATACCGTAATTTTTACATCTAATGCAAACATTGATGACGCTGAAGCTACCTCGCAGGATAATTTGTTGTGCTGGTCACACGATAATAACCTAGTAATAAACGGCGATAAAACTAAGGTAGGTAATGCACATAGCCTCACCATATAACAAAGACTCACGCCGTGATAATAAAGACTCACGTCGAGGTTGTAGCAGGTCTATTTGGGAAATTAGTCTCATTCCCAAATTTCCCAAAGAGACCTGCTACAACCTCGACGAATAAGAGAAGCAATAAAAATCGCAATAAGACCAACTTGTATGAACAAACAATTAGATTCAGAACAACTTCCATCAACTTGAAAACCTCTTTTAAAGAAACTGGTGGAAACTCGAGAAAAACCTCCAACAAGACCCCAACGAAAAGAGGTTTCTCAAGCATCACAAGAGAATCACACCATCCCGACAAGAAGAATAACAAGATCAATGAAAGACATTACTAATAACTCTGTATCTTGAGTATCCATTTGCTTTGTTTTTAGTTTCTCATTATTTCTATGTGGCTTGATTTTTATATACTGTTTCGATTTTGTTATTTTCTGTTCTGGAAGACTCATCCTAGTAAACTCGTTTTACAAACTTTGTGCCTTGATAAAGCCAAGTGGAGTCTTGGCGAAACGTTGGCAAAATAAATATTATTTTACAAAAATACCATTCGTAGTATTAACCGAAAAATGTTTCATACACCTAACGGCTACGAGAATTTCCATCATCATATATATATATATATATATATATATATATATATATATATATATATATATAATAAATTTAAACTCATTAATCGAACCAATGAACTAACAACTAAGTACAAACACGGAATATGCATGGTTTGCGGAATATGCATGGTATTGGCAGCCGTAAATGGATATAGGCGATCTGATGGCGATCTCGCCTATGGGAAAAATGTACCCGTAAACAACAAATTTGGTCTGGGCATACTTTGTGTTTACGTTACGTCTATATTATGTTACGTTGAGTTCTTATGTTTGTTGTAACTAGTCATGGAAACCCATGTAGCAAACTTTATGATTAGGTATTGCTAAGTTGATAATGTTTATGGCTACGTTGGTTGTAGTTGGGCTTTACAAGGTAGGTAGGGTCAACCGGGGTAAGTGTGGCAGGATTTAGGTAGTTCGACTTTGAGGCTCAGTTACAGCCAAAATATTTACCCGACATAGCTGAAATTTTCATGATATCTGCATTGATATCTTTTATATTACACATTGTTACTGGCAAGTCTGAAATGTTCATATTTGATTAACTGTAAATTAAAAGATAAGTGAATGTGCATTTCACTTTTCCCCCTCGTTTTGGGGCAAGTGTGGCGCCAGATGGGGCAAGTGTGGCGCCCTGGTGTTTTCATGGCTAAAATTGCAGGTGGAAGCAAGGGGAAAGTGTGGGCAGACTTGAACATGCTTCTTCTAGCAACTCAATTTTTTTCGGATTTTTTGAACATTTATTTGCATGGTTTTTAATGGGTTTTCTAACACATTGTGAACAGGCTGAGTGAAAACATATCCAATATTGGTACTTTCTGCAAAATTCCGGATCCCCATGAAAGGCAAATGAAACATCATTATAATTTATGCATTTAAGCTTTTTTTGGAACTACCAAGGCATTTTAGTGCCTTTTTTCAAGCACGAGCTTCTTAAAAACCGGCTTTGACGGCCATTTTTATTTTTAACATGGTGCCACACTTGCCCCAAAAGTGATGCCACACTTGCCCCAGACTTGATATTTGTGAAAGGAAAAATTGGTGAACCAATCTAATTCAAGCAATAAGCTCAATGTGTAATTTCTTAGCATATTTAGGCTCTCATGAGCATTACCTTTGTGTAGATATTTTTTTTTTATTTTAAAACCAAAAACCCTGCCCCTCACGAGAAATATTAAGGTAACGAAACAAAACAGGTAATGGGATGAAACTTTATGAGCTTATATAAAATGGGACAAAAAGTTACCTATCATCCCAAATCAACTGAGAATTTTGGAAATGGTGCTCAGTAAGTCCCTTATGATGGTGATGAAAACACATTTGACCAAAACCCCATTGTTCCCTAGTTAAAGCCACGTACCACACTTACCCCCCTGCCACACTTACCCCGGTTGACCCTAGGTAGGTAGGTAGGTAGGTAGGTAGGTAGGTAGGTAGGTAGGTAGGTAGGTAGGTAGGTAGGTAGGTAGGTAGGTAGGTAGGTAGGTAGGTAGGTAGGTAGGTAGGTAGGTAGGTAGGTAGGTAGGTAGGTAGGTAGGTAGGTAGGTAGGTAGGTAGGTAGGTAGGTAGGTAGGTAGGTAGGTAGGTAGGTAGGTAGGTAGGTAGGTAGGTAGGTAGGTAGGTAGGTAGGTAGGTAGGTAGGTAGGTAGGTAGGTAGGTAGGTAGGTAGGTAGGTAGGTAGGTAGGTAGGTAGGTAGGTAGGTTATGTTTATATAAATTTATAGGTAAGCTTACCATTTCGGATGTTATTGGCCAATAACTCGAGGGGTACGTTGCTGCACCAGCCCATCATAATCTCCATGATTATTTTCAACTCACATTTTTGTTTCAAAAAGAAAGAACCATCCCTGATAATCACTTTTTCAAGGCACTTGTTACACAGCCAGATGAACTTGTCTGTGATCCGAGATTGGCTAGTCCAATTTGTCCATCGGCTGTTGCACTGCAGATTCCTGCACTGCACGCCAGACTTGAGCAAGTTTTCTTCCTTCAGCCATTGAACGAGTTCGCCCTCGTGGCCGCCGCGCAACTTTGGCCGAACCACGACATCAAAGAAATCAAATGATCTGAAAGCATAACCCAATATTTTAGCTTTTTAACACAGTCTAAAGGTGGGGTCACTTTCACCGTTTTTTAATACCGTTGCGAGACAAGACCATTAAACGTCACACTGTTCCCACTCGCACCGTTTTCAGTCCCAGCACGACGCAACTCTGCCTGGCAGGAATTGATCAGTCACCAGTTCTACAAAATCCGGTCTATTTTGGGCAATTCCGATAGAGGGGATCACGCGCTACCTACTTTCAATCCGATTTGGAACCCAATCAATATTAAAAATACAACATTTAACAGTTGATCTCCGGGCCAAGACGTCAACGCAACAGATCAATTTTTGCAATAGTTTCCGCCCTGGACTTCTACACCTAAAGCTGCTTACCTTCAATGCAGAGTTGCTGCGTGAGAAATTATCCCAGCTAGCGGCTATTGCAATCATTTCTTACGATTTATTTAGGAAATATACCTACAATTTCTAATGACAGCTGTTTCACAAAAATGAACTCTAAAAATGCATGAGACATCAATTTCTCTTATTTTCAAACTAGCCTTGAGTTACGTCTGCTGATATCAGACCTTCTCATCTTGGATAAAGTTGAAGTAGGTGTTACATTTCACAGCCGATTCGGCACGACGAACTCCGATTCGGAACCAGTACAATACTCGACAGTAAATGGTCGAGCACCAAAATTCGTCCCATCTAGGTGAAAAACCAGGGAAAAACGGTGAGTGGGAACCCAACTTAAACATGCAGAGTACCTGTACCCATGGTATAAGTATAGTTGGCTTGACAAGGTATGCCATTGCGCATGGGACCCCCTCCACTCCTCCTCTTCGTGACGTAAGCTGGAGAGCACTGCCGAGCGCTGACTGAGCATACGAGAGGCTATCGCTCGCATTAGCTGGTGCTACACATGTGCTTATGCGTGTCATTAAAGAATGCTTCGTAAGAATGGCAGTAGGACAGATTCCGTTCTGCTTGATTCGAGACATGGCAAAATAATAATATTCAGGGATATTAATAAACTCATATCGTGGTATTGTTCAAAGAAGTCTAACGATATGCGAATGGCAGAGCAATACGAAGACGATGTAGCTGCACTCATATTAATATTGAAGCGCATTTGAGGAGTCTAAATGGTTAGATGTGTGGAATTTCAATGTAAAAACAGACTGACAAAAACAGTTCTGCAATAAATGTATATAGTTTTAAAGACTTCCTATTCAAGAGCCCGAAGTGTGCAATGCGTTGTTAGTTACTTTTGTCGCGAAGACAAGTGTAATTGCGAGAATTTGGCGAGAATTTGCACCGAGCAATTTGACTCTTCCTGATTTCAGTGTAATTTGCGTAATCAATGTTGTTACTTTACTCCCATAAACAGTCGCAAAAGGTGCCCCCAGGATCAGTTCCTAGACGTATAAAGACCCCAAAGTCCAAACAAGCGATGGGGACACGGAACAATATCGATCTGCAGGACGATTGATCGCAATCAATCAGGGTCAATTCCATTTTAGACGGAGGCTTCTTGCAGCTTGACCCGGAGTTTTTAGTACAGTGAAAGAAATGGATACCATTGTTTATAGTTGTTTCTCCAGAAATCTTGATTTACCGGATTCGTTGCCAATTTGACTGATCTGATTGAACCAAATCTTCAACAAAGAAGGCAATTAAAATATGTTCACGAACGCGAATGGCTAATCGTATAAAGGATAGAGAAAAAGAGAACAAAATTAGCTCGAAAATAAAGATGACTGGCGTAAAATATCACCGGGTTTGTTGCTAGTTGCAGATTTTGTTCATAATTTATTTACTTTATACGGTGTTTTTGTAATGAATTTTTTAAGAGATTCCGGCTATAATAACATATTTTACTAATATCGTATCCTACTCATACATGCTTCCAAGTATTTACCTAAGTATGACTTTTTTATGATTTATATTACATTGCATTGACGTCGTATTTTGTCTATCATGTTTCATGCAACTTCGGTAGGTCCTACTACTAAACTATTCGTGGCTAAACATTGTATTCCTAGTCCCAAGATATTTTTCATAACTATACTAGTGTTGTTTTCAAACTTTTCTGTGAAAGAATCGAAGATAGCGTATGATAGTAAACCTTCGATCACTGCTCCGGTACGGGATAGGCAACTAGTATGCCGTGCCAGCTCTCACTGCGTTCAATATGTATGTTGCCGTTTTTACGTTATCTTAAAACTGGATAAACATTAAAACAAACAAACAAGGGGATTATTTTACTACTTCTAAAATTCAATTTACTTATTTAGTATGGACTAGTATATATTTAATCTTTTAAATAGCAATACATAACGACATAATCATGGTTACAGAGTTGATCTGACCGATGATCACAGCTGGTAAGGCATATACTTTAACGTTGCATGGGAAACATACAGAGTTGAGCTAGTTGCGTATCCCGGCTAGCAATGGTCGAAGAGTAAACGTCATGATCCCGGCACCCGACAATCTCTTAGCATTCGCCGGGCGGCCGGCCGCACGTTCTGCTCTTCAGCTTGCGTCATGCGCGAGACGAACACAAACTCGCCCACCGGAGTGCCATACCTTGTCAACCTATCCTTATACCATGACCTGTAGGTACCTAAGTTTACATTATGTTTGTTTTTTTTTATTTCCCCATCGCCCCAAGTGTGCATCGTCAGCTGTTTGTCATTCCAACAAGGTAGTACCTAAATGTCAGGGTCAACCGGGGTAAGTGTGGTAGGGGGGCAAGTGTGGCACTTGGTTTTAACTAGAGAACAATGGGGTTTTGGTCAAATGTGTTTTCATCACCATCATAAGGGACTTACAGAGCACCATTTCCAAAATTCTCAGTTGATTTGGGATAATAGGTAACTTTTTGTCCCATTTTATATAAGCTCATAAAGTTTCATCTCATTACCTGTTTTGTTTTGTGACCTTAATGTTTCTCGTGAGGGGCAGGGTTTTTGGTTTTAAAATATTTTAAAAAAATCTACACAAAGGTAATGCTCCTGAACACCTAAATTTATGCTAAGAAATTACACATTGAGCTTATTGTAGTGTAGAGCGGTTTTTCTCTGGTTTGAATGACTTTTTTTCTAAAAAGGACCGTGGTCGACGTTTCGTCGGCGATGGCGCCGACATCTTCAGGACTGTCCTTCAGGACTGTCTTCAGGACTGACAGTCCTGAAGATGTCGGCGCCATCGCCGACGAATCGTCGACCACGGTCCTTTTTAGAAAAAAAGTCATTCAAACCAGAGCAAAACCGCACTACACTATACCATCTAACCACGGCTCTGAACCGCTTCGCCATTCCATTGAGCTTATTGCTTGAATTAGATTGGTTCACAAATTTTTCATTTCACCAATTTCAAGTCTGGGGCCAGTGTGGCATCACTTTTGGGGCAAGTGTGGCACCATGTTAAAAAATGAAAATGGCCGTCAAAGCCGAGTTGTGAGAAGCTCGTGCTTGAAAAAAGGCACTAAAATGCCTTGGTAATTCCAAAAAAAGCTTATGCATTAATTACTAGGGCTTCGCGAAAGCAATTTGTGTTGCGTTGAAGATGAGCGTAGCGGTTTGTATATAGCGCATAAAAAGATTGAGGCAAAAAGCCTATGAAAATCATGGAGCAGCAAGCCGGACCATTGCTTTCTCAAAGATTCTGATCACTTAAAAGTGTAAACAATTCTGGCCTTTCTTTGTTAATTGTTTCTGTCCGAGCTGTAGGGTAGCGGGAATATGCTCATTTTGAGGTCATTGAGCAATGTGCATGTAAATACATAGATGTAACTCATGCCCAAGGGTTTTTATTATTATTTCTGCCGCGGAGGATTTTTATTAGGTTGGAGATATATTTTCTGCCCCGGTCACATCTTGAAGTCAACTTCAAGTCAAAAAATCTGGTGTGATTTTTCGATTACGTTTCGATGGTTTCTAAAGACAACAATCGAAATTGGGAAAATTTGAAAAAACTACGCACTTGAAAAAAAATTCCGTACCTTTCCAAACTTGCCCAATTGTCGAATATTGCTCTTTTTTCTGCTTTGAAAGTGAAGGGTATGAAGGATTTTCTTGAAAAATGCAGGGGGTCTAGGTTGGGAACAAAAGTAGACACCCTGAAAATTCCATCCCAATCGAAGCAGGCGTTTGGCCTGTAGTGCGCGCGCAAACACACATACAAAAAAATACAAAAAAACAAACAAACTCACCTAAGTGTTTTTTTTTTAGCAGTAGTGAAATTGATGATTTTTCTTCGCTCGCTACGCTCATCAATAATGATGTTTCACTTGCGTTTCATGGGGATCCAGAATTTTGCAGAAAGAACCAATATTGGCTATGTTTTCACTCAGCCTGTTAACTGTGTTTGAAAACCCATGAAAACCCATGCAAAAAAAATTTGAAAAAATCCGAAAAAAATTGAGTTGTTAAAAGAAGCGTGTTCAAGTCTTTCCACCTTGAATTTTTAGCCATGAAAACACCAGGTTGCCACACTTGCCCCATCTGGCGCCACACTTGCCCCAAAACGAGGGGAAAAAGTGGAATGCACATTATCACTTATCTTTTAATTTATATTTAATCAAATATGAACATTTCTGAATTTCCAGTAACAATGTGCATATAAAAGATATCAATGCAGATATCATGAAAATTTCAGCTATCTTAGGTAAATATTTTAGCTGTAGCTGAGCCTCAAAGTCGAACTACCTAAAACCTGCCACACTTACCCCGGTTGACCCTACTGTAGTTTAGGTAATTTACCATTGATTCTTTATCTACAACGGTTCCTTGGTGTGTACCAAATTGATAAAGGAATTTCTTCTTTTGATGGTACCTACCGCATACTACCTAACTTAACTCCTTTTTACGTTAAGAATGCTAGTATTGTTCTGCAGACTCCCGACTGCGCTGTCAATCATTCGATGCTCAGACCATCTCAACGGGGTCGTGTGGATGTTTTACAAGGGTTTCGCGAGCTAAAAAAAGTGAGGAAGAGGTAGTCACTAGGTACCTGACATTGACAATCTGATATAAAGAATGAATGGTTACGGATCAATATTTTTAAAGATGTTTAATATTCAATCCAGTTATAATACATGATTTAATGTATTTGCTGCAAATGCTGGTCATAAATCAGTTTGAATCATCATTTTAGGACTATATTTGCTTCTATCTTGCTTCGTATCTTGCTTTGTGAACGTTGGTAAAAATGTAAAACTCCTCTTTCTGTCGAAAAAACTCGATTAAAAGAGTTTTGTGAATAGCCAAATAAAATACAGACATTTGTTTTGTGTAAAACATAATTGATGAGCGTAGCGAGCGAAGCGAAATCATCAATTTCACTACTGCTAAAAAAAAACTTGTGTGTGTTTGTTTTTTTTTTTGTATGTGTGTTTGCGCGCGCTCTACAGGCCAAACGCCTGCCTCGATTGGGATGAAATTTTCAGGGTGTCTACTTTTGTTCTCAACTTAGACCCCCTGAGTTTTTTAAGAAAATCCTCCACACCCTTCACTTTCAAAGCAGAAAAAATAGCAATATTCGACAATTGGGCAAGTTTGGAAAAGTACGGAAATTTATTTAAAAGTGCGAATTTTTTTCAAATTATTTTGATTGTTGCCTTTAGAAAGCATCGAAACCAAATCGAAACATCACACCAGATTTTTGACTTGAAGTTGACTTACTCGCTCGGACCTACAGTTCGGACAGAAACAAAGAAAGGTAGAATCGTTTACATTTTCAAGTTATCAGAATTTTTGAGAATGCAATGGTTCGGCTTGCCGCTCCATGATTTTCATAGGCTTTTTGCCTCAATCTTTTTATGCGCTATATACAAACCGCTACGCTCATCATCAACGCAACACAAATTGCGTTTGCCCTAGTATACAATTAACTACTCATCGATTCAATAAACAATCGTATTTAAGATTTCATCAACTGTACCAAAAATAGATTTTACGGTCCAGCACTGCGATTCTTAGATTTGACCGAGATCTCGATCAAATGCGATGTCGATCGAGAGTCGAACGATCGACAACTTGTCACGCGATTCCGAAGTCACTCTCGATGACGATCGTTCAGAAGTCTCGATTCACATCGTATTCGATCGAGATCCCCGTGACTACTTTATCGACTTGACTCTAAGCCAATCGAACGGCGAGATTTTTTTGACGTTTGAAAACAAAAGAGTGCAGCAAACGCAAAACTGAACGATTATGTGTTTTCTCGATTTCAGATAGGCAAAAGGTAAATACATTGACTTTATTACTTATAATTATCAAATAAAATCGTTTTAAACGCACGTTTAAACATATTATATTAATAAAAAACCAACATTTCCATTGTATATATAATTAAAACCATAGATAAGTGCATATGTCAGATCAGTCGCGTACTTGTTTGTGGGCACAACTAATCATTATTTGATATTTTGAGATCAATTACTAGACCTACAGCCCAGCGGTATGAAATAATGCGAGATCTCGCGCGATAGTCGAAAAGGACTTCAAAATGCTGTCTCTGACAGTTCGAATGGGTTTAGGGAGTCCGTCAATTGTCGCCATGTGCAATTTCAGCCTATTACGTTGGACGGAAGCTTTTCGGCCTGCACTCGCTGATAAAGAGCTAAGAAAACAAGATCAGCTGCCATTCTAAGAATAAATAGTATTTAATGCATAAAATGCTATTGATTGTACACCATTAACCTAAGAAACACGGATCGACAACTCGAATTGGCTGGGTCTGAGCGATCGATAACGTTCTCGATCGCCATCTATGTGTCACAGTCTGAGAATCGCGTGACAACGATTGGTCGATAACTTTCTTAGTTCACGATCGACAGCTAGTTGTCGACATCGGGAAAGAATCTAGGAATCGCAGTGTAGGACCGGAGACCCTTTCTTGCGAACCCTATAGCGGAACAATGAGGCGGCCTGCGAATGTTGAAACCTCTGGCTCCAGCTTACCAGCAGGGGAGTCTCTTTGACAGTAAAACACTGCTAGCGTTCTTAACGTGAAAAAAAGTTACCTACCAATACCCTCACCTACCTAGGTGGGTAGAATACATATTATTAAGGAGATCAACACGATAGGGGTGCAATCAATATCCCAACCTTCCCAGAACTGTGATGGTGCCATCATAGAGCTTGGTGTCGTCATAGATCCTGGTGTCGTCAGAGGTGGACCAATTATTGTTGGAGTTGGACCACAACTGGCCGTCGTAAAACCCTTGGTCTAAAGCCAAAGCCAAGCCCTCCGGCAGCTCTTCAATCTTCAATTCAGATTTGATATCTGTGCCCTGTTCAGATTTCACTTCAGTGACTTGGTTCCGAGTCGAAATTTGGACCTGACCCATCAACATCTCTATGCAAATAATTAGGAAAGTATGTAACAAGAAACCACGAGCCAACCTCAGACCACCATTCTGAGAGCCAGCAACAGCAACAAGTACAATGGAAATAGTGGTGTGGGTGGTGTGGCAGGGGAATGCTATTTGCACACATAGGGGGTAACAACATGGCGACGCTCGAATACGACAGATCCCGAAGTGTTCGATTGGCGAGCGCGCGATTTGAGAGCACTTGCTTTCAACAAGTTACAAGGGGCAAGTTTTTAGAACACCCAAATGCATTGTGAAGTATTTCATTTCAGTTGGTTAATTTTCTTTAATGGTTCTATGCAGCCTTCTATACGATCATAAATGGAAGGAAAAAAATCCAACATGACAATCTAACGTATTAAAATAGTTCACACCTAAACAGTTTTCTGCGCACTTATTCATTTTCACTTTATTTCACGGGTTACCTACTTTGTTTGGCAGCATTGGCAAAGCATGATCATGTTATGGTAAACTTATCTGGCATTTATTTTCAAAGCGGTCAGCACCTAAGATCAGCACGGTGAACTTGGATACCTAGGTGAACCGTGCCCGCTCCTAGGTGAAAACCATGGGTGAAAACCGCACGCTCTCTGACACTTCGCAGTGATGGAAGTGCAAAATCGGCGAAGTCGATGAACACCATGGTCTTATGGGAGAGTGAAAACGCTGTCACTTTTCAATATGTCGTTATTTACAACACTCATTTTATTAAATAGTTACCATTATTTTATCACAATCTATTGGCATTACAGCTATTTCTGACGTGTTAGAAATTAGAATGGTAGCGGTAAGGTTAATGTTACTTTTAAGTTCAACGCTGGAATAAATCTAAATTATTAGAAGGTGATTGGCATCGAAGTGCGAGCAACACATAATTAAAAGTAAAAAACACTTTTCTTTTTGCAGAGTCGAGTTTAAAATTGTGAATAGCAACTGATATTTTATTAAAGTGCCTGGGAGATTTGGAGGTCTACCAAATTATCACTTGACATCGACTCACATCATTATACTCATTATCACTTGACTTGACATCGCTCACAATACTAGAGGGAAGTTAGCACGGAGTGCTGGCGCAGAGCAGAACAGAGCGCCAAAGAAAATGTAATGGCACCAATAAAATAAACCGGAGTGAAAATGAAGCAGACAAATACATTACCAGCCCACACTAAATTCACGGCTATAATGTAGAACGAGTGCAGCGCCGATGCCGATAATACAAAATTGAAATAAATTAGATAACATATATTTTGTCAAACAAAAACGGGGAAAAGCAGAGCAAGACTTCACTTTCAAACTCCATATTATTCACTGTAATTTTACAACTGTATTGTACGTACTAATGATGCTCCAGCCAGGACAACCGATTGTAATTTCGATGAAACAATACCAACCTATATATCCTAACCAGAAAAAATAAACAAAAGCAATTGGAAATAATAACCCTTGCTTTTTCCCCAACCCCTCGCTCATGTCTGTATAGACGCTTTATACACATTAAAAAAATAACGATTAGAAGCAAAAGCGAATTAATGCAGCAAAATTTAAGGGAGGTACCTCCATAAGACTCTCAGGAATGATAGCCACAAAGTCAAACTAAATTACCCTGATAGCCCGAAAAGTTTCCCCATCCCCTAACCCCAACCCGCAGCCACTTTGTAAAATACTTTTATAAATACACAATTACCGATACAACTTAATAAGTTATATATGAAAAAGTGTTGGGGTAGTACCTCGATGAAACTCTCAGGTATAATAGCCACAGAGTAAAACTTAATTACCCTGATATAGCCCCAAAAGATTCCCCATCCCCTAACTCCAGCCCGTGGCCACTTTGTTAAAATAATTGATTAAAAATATATTCAGTTAAATCTATATGATTTATTTGTAAAAAAGTGTTAGGGTAGTACCTCGATAAAACTCTCAGGTATGATAGCCACAGAGTAAAACTTAATTACCCTGATATAGCCCCAAAAGTTTCCCCATCCCCTAACTCCAGCCCGTGGCCACTTTGTAAAAAAAAATTGTCTAAAAATATATTGGGTTACATCTAAATGAATTATTTGTGAAGAAGTGTTGGGGTAGTACCTCGATGAATCTCTCAGGGATGATAGCCACAGGGTCAAACTTAATTACCCTGGTAGCCCTAAAGGTTTCCCCATCCCCTTACTCCAGCCCGTGGCCACTTTATAAAAAAAAAATGAACTAAAAATATATTCGGTAACATCTATATGATTTATTTGTGAAAAAGTGTTGTGGTAGTACCTCGATGAAACTTTCAGGGATGATAGCCACAGGGTCAAACTAAATTACCCTGATAGCCTTAAAAGTTTCCCCATTCCCTAACTCCAGCCCGTGGCCACTTCGTGGGAAAATATTATCAAAAGCAATATTACGGTTACATCTATATGATTTATTTGGGAAAAAGTGTTGGGGTTATACCTCGATGAAACTTTCAGGGATGATAGCCACAGGGTCAAACTTTTTTACCCTGATAGCCTTTAAAGTTTCCCCATCCCCTAACTGCAGCCCGTGGCCACTTTATGGGAAAATATAATAAAAAGCAATATTACGGTTACATCTATATGATTTATTTGTGAAAACGTGTTGGGGTAGTACCTCGATGAAACTCTCAGGGATGATAGCCACTGAGTAAAACTTAATTACCCTGATAGCCCCAAAAGTTTCCCCATCCCCTAACTCCAACCCGTGGCCACTTTGTAAAAAAAAAATGTCTAAAGATATATTCGGTTACATCTAAATGATTTCTTTGTGAAAAAGTGTTGGGGTAGTACCTCGATGAAACTCTCAGGGATGATAGCCACAGAGTAAAACTTAATTACCCTGATAGCTTCAAAAGATTCCCCATCCCCTAACTCCAGCCCGTGGCCATTTTGTTAAAAAAAAATGAACAAAAAATATATTCGGTTACATCTATATGATTTATTTGTGAAAAAGTGTTGGAGTAGTACCACGATGAAACTCTCAGGGATGATAGCCACAGAGTCAAACTTAACTACCCTGATAGCCTTAAAATATTCCCCATCCCCTAACTCCAGCCCGTGGCCATTTTGTAAAAAAAAAATGAACAAAAAATATATTCGGTTACATCTATATGATTTATTTGTGAAAAAATGTTAGGGTAGAACCTCGATGAAACTCTCAGGGATGATAGCCACAGGGTCAAACTTAACTACCCTGATAGCCCCAAAAGTTTCCCCATCCCTTAACTCCAGCCCGTGGCCACTTTGTGGGAAAATATTATAAAAAGCAATATTACGGTTACATCTATATGGTTTATTTGTAAAAAGTGTTGGGGTAGTCTCTCGATGAAACTCTCCGGGATGATAGTTCAGAGTCAAACTTAATTACCCTGATAGCCATAAAAGATTCACAATCCCAAAACTCCAACCCGTGGCCTCTTTGTTCAAATAATTGACTAAAAATATATTCAGTTACATCTATATGATCTATTTGTAAAAAAGTGTTGGGGTAGTACCTCGATGAAACTCTCAGGGATGAGAGTCACAGGGTCAATCTAAATTACCCTAATAGCCCCAAAAGTTTCCCTATCCCCTAACTCCAGCCCGTGGCCACTTTGTAAAAAAAAGTTGTCTAAAAATATATTCGGTTACATCTAAATAATTTATTTGTGAAAAAGTGTTGGGGTAGTACCTCGATGAATCTCTCAGGGATGATAGCCTCAGGGTCAAACTTAATTACCCTGGTAGCCCTAAAAGTTTCCCCATCCCCTTACTCCAGCCCGTGGCCACTTTGTGGGAAAATATTATAAAAAGCAATATTACGGAAACATTTAATGATTTATTTGTGAAAAAGTGTTGGGGTAGTACCTCGATGAATCTCTCAGGGATGATAGCCTCAGGGTCAAACTTAATTACCCTGGTAGCCCCAAAAGTTTCCCCATCCCCTAACTCCAGCCCGTGGCCACTTTGTGGGAAAATATTATAAAAAGCAATATTACGGATACATTTAATGATTTATTTGTGAAAATGTGTTGGGGTAGTACCTCGTTGAAACTCTCAGGGATGATAGCCACATTGTCAAACTTTATTACCCTGACAGCTTTAAAAGTTTCCCCATCCCCTAACTCCAGCCCGTGGCCACTTTGTGGGAAAATATTATAGAAAGCAATATTACGGATACATTTAATGATTGATTTGTGAAAAAGTGTTGGGGTAGTACCTTGATGAAACTCTCAGGGATGATAGCCATAGGGTCAAACTTTATTACCCTGACAGCCTCAAAAGTTTCCCTATCCCCTAACTCCAGCCCGTAGCCACTTTGTGGGGAAAATATTATAAAAAGCAATATTACGGTAACATCTATATGATTTATTTGTGAAAAAGTGTTGGGGTAGCACCTCGATGAAACTCTCAGGGATGATAGCCACAGAGTCAAACTTCATTACCCTGATAGCCCTAAAAGATTCCCCATCCCCTAACTCCAGCCCGTGGCCACTTTGTAAAAAAAAAATGTACCTACTAAAAATATATTCGGTTAAATCTATATGATTGAATGGCGAATTGTTTCAGAGCCGCAAATTGATGGTTAGGGTAGTACGGTTTTGCTTTGTTTGAAAAGACTTTCGGTCCTAAAAAGGACCTTGGTCGACGTTTCGTCGGCGGTGGCGCCGACTTGGCGCCGTCTTGGAGGACCGAGGGGTCTACGAGGTACCGTGCAGTGACTGCGAGAAGACCTACGTCGGGCAGACTAGCCGCCACATGTCCACGCGTCTCCGAGAGCATCGTCGAGCCGTGGACCAGGGGCAGAGCACGTCATCGCTGCACCAACAGGTCGAGCAGACCGCGCACTCGATCAACTTCGAGGGCATGAAGTCCCTGGCCGCGGTGTCGCACTACACGGCGCGGACCATCCGGGAGGCGATCGAGATCGAGAGACGACCGCACAACATGAACAAGCGCGACGACTCGATTCGCCTGCCGCACGCCTGGCGACCGGTCACCGACAAGATCCTGGTGGCCCCCGCCAGCCGCCCCGAGTCCGAGTCTTCAGTCGGGATGCCGAGACCGAGCGGGGGCCAGACCACCGGCCCCGAGACGACGAGTAAAGGCGACGATGGTCCCGCCACACGCACCCGTGCGGCGGCCGTCCGAGCCCGGGCGCGGATGGGTGACCATGTTGCTTAACCCGAGCCGACCAAACCAGGTCGATCAGGGCTCTGAGTGGCCGGTCCCCCCACCCCCTCCCACACGCTCACGGACCGAGCAGAAAAACGCCGTCTTGACGGCTTATAAGCAGCGAACATATGCTGCTCTTCACCAGTCCTGAAGATGTCGGCGCCATCGCCGACGAAACGTCGACCACGGTCCTTTTTTGGACCGAAAGTCTTTTCAAACAAAGCAAAACCGTACTACACTAACCCATCAATTTGCGGCTCTGAAACACTTCGCCATTCAATCATATAGATGTAACTGTGAGGAAGCTGTTTTCCTCACTAATCGTTGCCCTTGTGGGTAAAGTGAAAGGTGATTACGGATATTGTTAAGTTAATTCTGTCAACACCCATATTATGGATTCACTCTATTTTTCTGTATCTATTCTAAGATTCTGTCAAAACAATAATATGTATTGAGTATATATATGGAGGATTGCAGTCCAGACCGAGGGGTGAAAGCAGAAGGGTACCTACATAGTGTGGAAGGACTGTAAAGTACAGTGTAAAAATGCAGCGCGAATAAACCTCTGGAGTAGTGTATTTGATTTGGAAACTTTTGCGTCTTTGGCCGACCTGATCCTCAACCATCCACTCACCATTTGGAACCATGGTAAGTTCTAGGAAACTCTAACCTAGTGGTGGCAGTGGACACGTTACCCAGTGGGGGCAGATAATACTTCCCCACATAACCGAATATATTTTTAGTAGGTACATTTTTTTTTACAAAGTGGCCACGGGCTGGAGTTAGGGGATGGGGAATCTTTTGGGGTTATCAGGGTAATTAAGTTTGACTCTGTGGCTATCATCTCTGAGAGTTTCATCGAGGTACTACCCTAACACTTTTTCACAAATAAATCATTAAATGTAACCGTAATATTGCTTTTTATAATATTTTCCCACAAAGTGGCCACGGGCTGGAGTTAGGGGATGGGGAAACTTTTAAGGCTACCAGGGTATTTCAGTTTGACCCTGTGGCTATCATCCCTGAGAGTTTCATCGAGGAACTACCCCCAACACTTTTTCACAAATAAATCATTTAGATATAACCGAATATATTTTTAGACAATTTTTTTTTACGAAGTGGCCACGGGCTGGAGTTAGGGAATGGGGAAACTTATGGGGCTATAAGGGTAATTCAGTTTGACCCTGTGGCTATCATCCCTGAGAGTTTCATCGAGTAACTACCCCAACACTTTTTCACAAATAAATCATTAAATGTATCCGTAATAATGCTTTTTTTATATTTTCCCACAAAGTGGCCACGGGCTGGAGTTAGGGGATAGGGAAACTTTTGGGGCTATCAGAGAAATTTAGTTTGACCCTGTGGCTATCATCCCTGAGAGTTTTATCGAGGTACTACCCCAACACTTTTTCACAAATAAATCATTTAGATATAACCGAATATATTTTTAGACAATTTTTTTTACAAAGTGGCCACGGGCTGGAGTTAGGGAATGGGGAAACTTTTGGGGCTATAAGGGTAATTCAGTTTGACCTTGTGGCTATCATCCCTGAGAGATTCATCCAGGAACTACCCCAACACTTTTTCACAAATAAATCATTAAATGTATCCGTAATAATGCTTTTTATAATATTTTCCCACAAAGTGGCCACGGGCTGCAGTTAGGGGATGGGGAAACTTTTGGGGCTATCAGGGAAATTTAGTTTGACCCTGTGGCTATCATCTCTGAGAGTTTCATCGCGGTACTACCCTAACACTTTTTCACAAATAAATCATATAGATGTAACTGAATATATTTTTAGTCAATTATTTTAACAAAGTGGCCACGGGCTGGAGTTAGGGGATGGGGAATATTTTGGGGCTATCAGAGTAATTAAGTTTGACTCTGTAGGTATCATCCCTTAGAGTTTCATCGAGGTACTACCCCAACACTTTTTCACAAATAAATCAAATAGATGTAACCGTAATATTGCTTTTTATAATATTTACCCACAAAGTGGCCACGGGCTGGAGTTAGGGGATAGGGAAACTTTTGGGGCTATCAGGGAAATTTAGTTTGACCCTGTGGCTATCATCCCTGAGAGTTTTATCGAGGTACTACCCCAACACTTTTTCACAAATAAATCATTTAGATATAACCGAATATATTTTGAGACAATTTTTTTTTACAAAGTGGCCACGGGCTGGAGTTAGGGGATAGGGAAACTTTTGGGGCTATCAGGGAAATTAAGTTTGACCCTGTGGCTATCATCCCTGAGAGTTTTATCGAGGTACTACCCCAACACTTTTTCACTAATAAATCATTTAGATATAACCGAATATATTTTAAGACAATTTTTTTTTACAAAGTGGCCACGGGCTGGAGTTAGGGGATGGGGAATATTTTGGGGCTATCAGAGTAATTAAGTTTGACTCTGTAGGTATCATCCCTGAGAGTTTCATCGAGGTACTACCCCAACACTTTTTCACAAATAAATCAAATAGATGTAACCGTAATATTGCTTTTTATAATATTTACCCACAAAGTGCCCACGGGCTGGAGTTAGGGGATGGGGAAACTTTTAAGGCTATCAGGGAAATTTAGTTTGACCCTGTGGCTATCATCCATGAGAGTTTTATCGAGGTACTACCCCAACACTTTTTCACAAATAAATCATTTAGATATAACCGAATATATTTTTAGACAATTTTTTTTACAAAGTGGCCACGGGCTGGAGTAAGGGCATGGGGAAACTTTTGGGGCTATAAGGGTAATTCAGTTTGACCCTGTGGCTATCATCCCTGAGAGTTTCATCGAGGAACTACCCCAACACTTATTCACAAATAAATCATTAAATGTATCCTTAATAATGCTTTTTATAATATTTTCCCACAAAGTGGCCACGGGCTGCAGTTAGGGGATAGGGAAACTTTTGGGGCTATCAGGGAAATTTAGTTTGACCCTGTGGCTATCATCTCTGAGAGTTTCATCGCGGTACTACCCTAACACTTGTTCACAAATAAATCATATAGATGTAACTGAATATGTTTTTAGTCAATTATTTTAACAAAGTGACCACGGGCTGGAGTTAGGGGATGGGGAATATTTTGGGGCTATCAGAGTAATTAAGTTTGACTCTGTAGGTATCATCCCTTAGCGTTTCATCGAGGTACTACCCCAACACTTTTTCACAAATAAATCAAATAGATGTAACCGTAATATTGCTTTTTATAATATTTACCCACAAAGTGGCCACGGGCTGGAGTTAGGGGATGGGGAAACTTTTGGGGCTGCCAGGGTAATAAAGGTTGACCCTGTGGCTATCATCCCTGAGAGTTTCATCGAGGTACTACCCCAACGCTCTTTTACAAATAAATCTTTAAATGTATCCGTAATCTTGCTTTTTATCATATTTTCCCACAAAGTGGCCACGGGCTGGAGTTAGGGGATGGGGAAACTTTTGGGGCTACCAGGGTAATAAAGTTTGACCCTGTGGCTATCATCCCTAAAAGTTTCAGCGAGGTACTACCCCAACACTTTTTTACAAATAAATCATATAGATGTAACCGTAATATTGCTTTTTATAATATTTTCCCACAAAGTGGCCACGGGCTGGAGTTAGGGGATGGGGAAACTTTTGGGGCTGTCAGGGTACTAAAGTTTGACCCAGTGGCTATCATCCCTGAGAGTTTCATCGAGGTACTACCCCAACACTTTTTCACAAATAAATCATTAAATGTATCCGTAATATTGGTTTTTATAATATTTTTCCACAAAGTGGCCACGGGCTGGAGTTAGGGGATGGGGAAACTTTTATGGCTATCAGGGTAATTTAGTTTGACCCTGTGGCTATCATCCCTGAGAGTTTCATCGAGGTACTTCCCCAACACTTTTTCACAAATAAATCATATAGATGTAACCGAAAATATTTTTAGTTCATTTTTTTTTTACAAAGTGGCCACGGGCTGGAGTTAGGGGATGGAGAAACTTTTGGGGCTGTCAGGGTTCCTAAAGTTTGATCCTGTGGCTATCATCCCTGAGAGTTTCATCGAGGTACTACCCCAACACTTTTTACAAATAAATCATTAAATGTATCCGTAATATTTCTTTTTATAATATTTTTCCACAAAGTGGCCACGGGCTGGAGTTAGGGGACGGGGAAACTTTTAAGGCTATCAGGGTAATTAAGTTTGACCCTGTGGCTATCTTCCCTGAGAGTTTCATCGAGGTACTACCCCAACGCTTTTTCACAAATAAATCATTAATTGTATCCGTAATATTGCTTTTTATAATATTTTCCCACAAAGTGGCCACGGGCTGGAGTTAGGGGATGGGGAAACTTTTAAGGCTACCAGGGTAATAAAGTTTGACCCTGTGGCTATCATCCCTGAGAGTTTCATCGAGGTACTACCCCAACACTTTTTTACAAATAAATCATATAGATGTAACCGTAATATTGCTTTTTCTAATATTTTCCCACAAAGTGGCCACGGGCAGGAGTTAGGGGACGGGGAAACTTTTAAGGCTATCAGGGTAATTAAGTTTGACCCTGTGGCTGTCATCCCTGAGAGTTTCATCGAGGTACTACCCCAACACTTGTTCACAAGTAAATCAAATAGATGTAACCGAATATATTTTTAGTTCATTTTTTTTTTACAAAGTGGCCACGGGCTGGAGTTAGGGGATGGGGAAACTTTTGGGGCTACCAGGGTTATTAAGTTTGACCCTGTGGCTATCATCTCTGAGAGTTTCATCGAGGTACTACCCCAACACTTTTTCACAAATAAATCATATAGATGTAACCGTAATATTGCTTTTTATAATATTTTCCCACAAAGTGGCCACGGGCTGGAGTTAGCGGATGGGGAAACTTTTGGGGCTACAAGGGGTATTAAGTTTGACCCAGTGGCTATCATTCCTGAGATTTTCATCGAGGTACTACCCCAACACCTTTTCACAAATAAATCATTAGATATAACCGAATATAATTTTAGTCAATTTTTTTTTTACAAAGTGGCCACGGGCTGGAGTTAGGGGAATGGGAAACTTTTGGGGCTATCAGGGTAATTTAGTTTGACTCTGTGGCTTTTATCCTTGACAGTGTCATCGAGGTGCTTCCCCAACACTTTTTCACAAATAAATCATATAGATGTAACCGTATATATTTTTAGGCATTTTCTTTTTACAAAGTGGCCACGGGCTGGAGTTAGGGGATGGGGTAACTTTTGGGGCTATCAGAGAATTTAGTTTGACCCTTTGGCTTTTTTCCCTGTGTGTTTAATTGAGGGACCACGTCCACGACACCCCCCCCCCCCCCCCCCCCCCCCCCAATTTTGCTGCATTAATTTGGGCATGTTACTGAATGCTTTTATTTTATTTATTAGTAAAGTGCCTACTGACATGCATGTGAGGTTGAGGCAAATATAGGGATTTTCATTTAATAGTGCAGTTGTTTATTTTTACTGGCTGGTATATAGGATGGTATTTTTTAATCGAAACTGGGCAATTATTAGTACAGAACCGTAGTATATAGTGTATATTTTTTGTGTATTGAAAGTGAAGTCCTGCTCTGCCTTTCCCCGTTTTTGTTTTTTAATATTCCATGTTATCTATTTTATATAATATTTTTGTATTACCGGCAACTGCGTTGCACTGTTCTACAGTAAATTCATTTGTTCTGTATGGTGTGGTAATGTTTTGTATGCTCCATTTTCAATCCGTTTTTTTTTTTTGTACCGTAACAAGTTTCCTAGCGCAACGTTCTGCTCCGCGCTGCTCCGCGCTGCTCCGCGCTAGTACTCCGCGCTAAATTCACATTGACGCTCACAATCACAATATGTCCCACTTCGGGTATCCTCGTCCTGTCCTCGTCTTTCAGAGCGGCCGTGTTACCCACTATGTGTGCAAATAGCATTTGCTGGTTAGGTATGCCTGGCCGAGCTTGTAGCGAAGAGAGCGCGCTGCAATGAGTCTTCCTCAACTCAGCTGTTGTCGGTAAGGCACTACAGTGCAGCAAAATCGTCGCATACTTAAACTATGTTCGTAGACACGATCGAAGGGAGAGATCAGTCCGTTCATGGACCAGACACTCACTAAAGGATGAGCGAAGAGATGAACATAAAGACCAAAGGGTCACAAAACTAACAAAATGTGTAAAAAATAAAATTGGAAAGACTCGCAGATCTACCATTTTCATGGACGATAAATACTAAATAGCTCTACCGCCAAAAACTATTGCTTCGCATTGTTGCCTTATTTAGTTGGCGTTATTCCTGTTGGCGGTATTACCTCGTCTCGTCCCCACGAGACGACAGTCTCCATGCGATTATATGACGTTTGCTTGGTTAAATTTGTCTAAACACAGCTGGCAACGGTGATTTTGTCGTTCATGCCTTTGGTAAAAACGTATTCTTATTGAAAACTTACGGAAAAAATTTATATTTTATTGAAATGAATATGTAGAGCCATGAACTGGATAGTACCTACAAACATGCCCACACCCTCAGTTCACTACACGTGCGTGAACGTACACGTACGGGCCCATATTGCTAGTAGTATAGTGAAATTGGAGATTTCGCCGAGATCACATAAGATAAGTCGTGAATCGACGTTACGGCATTCTATCACTGCTAGCAAAGACATGTGATCGCACGACTCCACGATCCCACGGTCCCAAGATCCCATGATCCCACAATCTGACGACCCCACAATTCCACGACCAACGACCCACGATCCCACGCCATTTGGTCCCACGGATCATTGCGTCCCTGAACTGTTATACCTTCTTTATTGCCGCGGTGTGTTTCCGCAACACTTTTTTTTTTCTGGCGATAGCTTGCCATTTGTGATCCATCGTGATTGCGATTTGCGTCTGATCCAATATAATATAATATAAGCCTTCAAAAGTTCAAATTTAATTATATTGTATCTTTGGTGTTTGAGTGTTTGTTGGCCAGATTTGCATACTTTACGTATGGTAATTGTATTTCTACAAAATGTCACTAGATTCTATACCCAAAGATTTACGCGGCTTGAGGGCATGCTTAGTTTGTTCTCTCATTAAGGTATGTTGTTAAACAGCTGCAAATAAAATACTTTAATTTGAGCTTAGATTTTCTCAACTTAAATACAGCTATATTAATTTATAGAATGTATTAATATTGAACTACTATCTAAACTCAATGACACTGTAGTTGATTAAAAAACATTGCACTTGCAAGACTATTTCCGGTATTCATATTATTTCTTACCTGGAAAATATTTTTTCAGACAAGTGAACAGTTCGAATTTGATGGATGTGACAATTGCGATGAGTTCCTTCGCATGAAGAACAATAAGGATAATGTATTTGACTGCACAAGTTCAAACTTTGATGGGTAAGTAGGTAGGTAGAAAATACACAAACAGCTTCTTCCCACAAAGTAAACCAAAATAATGTTGAAAGAGCTACCCACTGGCGATAATGTTGTTTTAACATGGTACAGGCAAATACATCAATACATAAGCTTCGCTTATAATACAGGAAACTCCCAACAAATAGCATGGGCTGGATTGGCGACACTAGCGTCAGCGCTACCTAGGCGGCTGGGAATGAACTTATCGCCAAAATTCATTAACGGCCATTTGGAGACTGCCTAAAACGAACGCTTCATAAAGTGATAAATAGAAATAGAAATTCATTTATTAAAATATATCTAGTAAAAAATAACTCTTTCACCATATGTATATTAAATTTAAGTAATAACCAGGGAATTACAGGGTTTACTGTTCACTGAGCCACTCTTTATTTTGTTTGTTTTACATAATTTATTTAATACCAAGAATTTTAGATCATTTTATACCAAATGTCGATGCTGGTTCGATGGTTTCGGCAAGAAAGCATCCGGTGAAGGTCCTTCTGAAATCAAGCACGTGCATATGCATTTAATTAAATGTAATCTATGCAACTGCAAGATGATCGGAATGAAACGGAACAGAACGAAACGAAATGATAACCTAACAAATAACAACATCACTATTTTACACATATTATTGTTCAATCTTCAAGTGCAGAAATATATTCAGATGTCAGTCTGTCACCACGTAAAACTTGCTAGAATTTTGTTGAAATTATAGTTAGATGATATATTATTATGTTAAATAATAGTTCTCTCGTCTTACCCTTGACTCAACAGCTAAGGAATTTCGAAAAGGTATGTCATTTAAATGATCAGAGCATAGGTATTCGGGATGATTTGTGACGTTGCAGTGAGCCATGCAGTTTGCAAACTTCGTCCAGATCTTCGTCCTTGATGCGGTCAACTATTTTTTACACCTGTGCACAAATAAGCACACTTACATACTCGTCCGCTTGTACTTGAACAGCTTGTAGCTTTGGTTTGTAGTATTTTCCACGAGTTAAAACATCGTTTAAAATCACCAAAGAATGTGCATAGGTAATCTTAAACCCATACGTACGGTTTGTGCTTACAATTCACACAGGTACTTACAATTCAGTTTCTTTTGGAAATAGGATCATGGATTGCTTACTCTTCTGCATGATATAGTTGTTGCACCCATTACTAAATAAATAATTCGTTAAACGGAAATTATAATTTATTTTTTATTTATTTATTTAACTGCAAATTGCACATTTGTACAGGTGGCAGATTTTCCCCTTCTTCTTACATACATTTTATACATAATTAATAATACAATCAACTGTAATTATTTGTTACTTCACTATCTAATCTTAATCTAAAACTTTTTGCATCAAAATTATCTCCTTCCACGATTGTATCTTCTAGTAAATTCTAATCTCTTCCCGTTCTTTTGCTGAATGACCATTTCCCGATATCTTTTCTCGATGTCTTCACTAGGACTTTTTTTGAGTTTTGATGCCTAAACTGATATTTGTTCTAGTCCGGTTCAATCTTCTTCTTCAACTCCTTCCAGCCCCCATTGCCATTCAATACTCTGTAGAAATTTGTCAACCTGTCCTTTTTTCTTATACTTTCCAGAGTTTCCCATCCTAATTCTTTGATCATTTCTGATGGTCTTTCTAAATAAATTAATGTTTTCCCCTTTTTGTTTATTTCTAATCTTATTCTTTTCATTCTTCCCGTTACTCTTCTGGCAGCTAGTCTTTGTACTGTTTCGATATCGTTGATATCTTCTTTCCTGTAGGGATCCCAGATTGACGATCTATATTCCATTATTGGTCTCACTAATGATTTATAAGCTTTTTCTTTTATTTTTCTGCTCATGCCTCGTAGTTGTCTCATTAAAAAGTTTATGTTCTGTATATCTTTTCGGACAATTCTTTCTACTTGCTGTTTCCATTTCAAATCGGAGCTAAATATTACTCCTAAATATGTGTAGCTATTTACTTCCTCAAGTGTCTCTCCTCCAATCGTGTAACCTCTTTCCACCCATTTAGTCCCTCGTCCAAAACAAACAACTTTGCATTTATTAACATTCAAACCCATCCCATTTCTTTTAATCCATCTTTCTAGCTCGTCCAAATCGTTTTGTGATATCTCCCAATCTTTTTCCTCCTTTATTTCCATATATATAACACTATCGTCTGCAAAAAGTCTCATGTTTGATTTTAAGTTTTCACCGATGTCATCAATAAATAGGTCAAATAGCAAAGGTCCAAGTACACTTCCCTGAGGCGCACCGGATGTAACCTTTATTTCTTCCGAATTTACACCTTCTACTTGTACCTTTTGTGTTCTTTTGTTCAAAAAGTCTCCTATCCAATTCACAACTTCTAAATTCCCAAGTCTTTGCCACACTTTTGTCATTAAAATCTCATGATCAACTTTATCAAATGCTTTTTCAAAGTCAATGAATATTGCATCTACTCTTCCTCCCCCGTCTAACACCTTCGTCAAATCTTCTTCTATTCCCAGCATTTGTGTAATGCAAGAGTAGGTACTCACTTCTAAAGCCATGCTGTATGTCGGTCAACTCTCCATTATTGGTTAAAATTCCCTTAATCTTTTTATCCAACACTCTTTCCAGTATTTTGCATATTGACGAAGTAAGACTAATTGGTACGTATATAGTTTTCAACAGCACAGCGTGCCCCTCCTTTAAATACAGGAATTACTGTGGCTTCTTTCCATTCAGTTGGTATTTTTCCATATTTTATGGATGCGTTAAATATATCCATTAAAAAAGGGATGATTTTTTCCCCCCCAAGTTTGATAAAATCATTAGTTATTCCATCTTGCCCAGGTGACTTTCTATTCTTGAGTTTTCTAAGAATGTCCCAAATGTCTTCATCTGTTATTCTTATCTCATCATTTCGTCCCATGGCTCCTTCTATAACATATCTATCATTTCGACTTTTTCCAAACACCGTTGAATATTGTCTGTTCAGTGCTCTGGCTTTCTCAATGTTGCTTGTCCATTCATTTCCTTCCTTGTCTTTTAATGTCGGTAGGATTTTTCCATTTCCTCTCTGATGACGAATATATTGGTACATTTTATTCCAACTACCCTGCATGTCTTTTTCATTAAAAATTTTGCTCACAAAATTTTCTTTCGATTCTTTTTTCGCTTTCTCCAATTCCTTCTTCATTGTTACAATTTTACTGCTACCGAGGTTATTTACAATTTTGTTACTTCTTTTTATACTATTATGTATTTGCTAATTTTTCGCTTTATTCGTTTCCCTTTTTTGTTATAGTATGGTGGAACTGTATTTGTTCTTATCAATTTCGAAGGAACACAGTTTTCTCTTACTGCATGGCAAATTTCTTTAAATTCCTCCCACATTACATTTATGTCTCTTGAATCATTTACATTCCATTGTTCAAGATTTTTGTCAAATGCTCTCTGAACAGTTTTCGAGCTTGCTTTCTTGTAATACCACATTTTCTTATTGTATTCTTCCTCCTCTTGATATCCTTCTGACAACATCAAACTATAACAAGAGGAATGTTGTGATCACTGGTTCCTTCTACTATACATGTATCCAACCATTGCTCTTTAGGTCTTACAAACATAATATCCAAGATGTTGTTTGCACCCAATCTTGTTTTTCTTGTTCCTTCTTGAACAACTTGGTTAAAGCCTTCCCTATAAATTTCGTTCACAAAATATTGGGGATTTCTGAGATTTACTCCATTCAATGTACAGGTACCTACACAAAAGTTTCCTCTAAGTCCTTTATGTCATCAATTCTTTTCATCAATCTACTCAACACATGGTGTCGTCAGGAGGTCTGTATAATGCAACAAGATGAAATGAGGTATGTCCCGTTGTTACTCTCATGCCCATCATTTCAGAATCAGTGTGCGTCCACAGAACAGTACCCTTAATTCCCGATTTTAATCCAACCATTATCCCACCGCCGTGTTTATTTCTGTCTCTTCTAAACAATATGTATCCATCAACAGTTAGTTCATTCTCAGTGTAGCTTTCGTCAAGCCATGTATCTGTTGCTACTACACATTCTGGGCTGTACATTTCAAGAAGCGTTCTGAATTGCTCTATTTTGTTGCATATGCTTCTACAATTTATAATCATAATTTGAATGCTGACAGTTTTACAGCTTCTTGTAGCTTTTCTTCTCTTAGTTTTTTTGTTTTTTAGTGTTATATTTTCAATATTTTCAATTTCTTCCAAAATATTAATTCCATAAAGTCTACTCTCTCCATTTAGTTTTCCGAGATGGTCACCTTACTTCTTATTTGCTTTACTATTCCTACCATCACTTTACACAATACTTCATTTCCTTTAAAGTTGAGATGTAGACCATCTCTCCCCAAGCAGTCATCCCAAATCCATTCATTTGTATCAATAAATGAACATCCTACCTTTGAGGTCACCCACTCTACTTCCTTGTTAATTATATCAATTTCATTTTTATCGATGTCTCTTCTGTGAATAATACCAGTTAATACAATATGGGCCTCAGGTAGTTTTGATTTTATATATGTCAACATTTCCCATGTCTCATTTATAGCCTGCCCATTTTTTAACCATCCTCTGACACTGTTAGTTCCCATATGTACTATCACTACTTTTTTTCCTTTTACCTCTTCAGGCATTTCACTTCGTTGCATTACCTTCTTTAGTTGATCTGTTCTGATTCCTGGATAACATTTCGTTGTGAAATATAATCCCATTTTCTTTATAACTTTTCCCGTGTGCAAAATCATTGAATCTCCAATAATCGCTTAAGGTCATCGCTTACCTGTACATTGTTTTCTCTTGGTTCCTTCTTTTCTTCTTCGATTTCACTTGAAGTGAGATCCTCTATAATAATTGTTTCGTCTCCTCTTGCATCTTCTCTTGCGTCTTCTCTAGTGTCTTCTTCATTCACTTTATTTCCATTGTCTTGTTTCTTGTTCATTTCATTTTTGCTGCTATTACTTTCTATCTCAGAATACACTCTCCTTGTCACTTTGTTGTTTCTTGATTTTGTATATTTATTAGTTTTTCTTAGCTTCTTGTGTTCATTGATCATTGCTGTGTTAACACCATTTTTAGCGGTATTCATTTCGTTATGTTTGCACATTACTATGTCCTTTTCTGGTTCTAATACTATTGTATCTTTTGACATTTCTAACAACACTTCAATATTGTTTCCTTTGCTTTCCAAGTATGTCAGTTTTAATTCAATGTCTTCAATTCTCCTTTCTAAACCCTTCCCTCTTTTTATTTCAGCAAACAACAGCTCATCTTTATTCTTTCCATCCCCTTCTAACATTTTACATCTCCTCAACAAAATATCCCTCTCCAGTTCAATGCATTGTTTCACCATTTCAGTTCTTGCTAGTTCTTCTTCAATTTATCTTCTAGTTCTATACTCCATTTCCCATCCTTTTTTAAATTCACATAATTTCTTCTTCAGTTCATTTTCCATTCGTGCAAAATTGTCTTCAATAGTTTTCTTTAATTCGTTCAAATCTTGGTGCTCTTCCCTTACTTATTTGCGTTTGCCTCTTTGGGAGTTTCTAGTTTGAGACATGTCAAATACCTGACGTATTTCAAATCAATTTCCAATAGGCTTTGCAAAAAACAATGTTGCTCATTAAATTTTCACAATTTTTGGCTGTCAAAACATTGACTACGCATTTCAAGATTTTGCAATTTTACTCACGTTAAACTTCTGGAATTCTATTCTCAGCTTGTGGACCAGCTTTTCACATTGAATCCACCATCACCATCTTCACAATCTGATCGGTAATTCCCAAGAAAAGTAGAAAAAAACCAGGAGCTAATTTTCAGTCAACCAGCGCCAATAAAGCGTCAACAATATATATTTATTATCGACTCGAAAAACTGCATGACAGCACATGTCAAAGGTGACAGGAGAGCATTGCGTTCAATCCTGTCCGCTAGGTTCGCTACTTGTTTCCGTCGCCGGTGTTTTACGAGAGTTTCCCGTATTGTAAGCGAAGCTTATATATTACGGTATTTGGTACAGGTACCTGCAGGCGCGTAGGAACGCTTTTCAAGTTGGGGGGGGGGGGGGGGGGGGGGCAAGCTGCAAGACAGACAGTGGTGAAACCCAGACTGTGGGGGGAGGGGGGGGGGGGCTATATTTTTTAAAGCAAATCTGAGAGTTTGAGATAAAATTGCAGCCAGGGAACATGGGGGTAAGAAATATACATTTAGAATACTTAATTTAAAGATATCAAATTAACGCATTACGAAAATTACTATCACATTTTCTGTGATGCCTGTAAATATCGCACATCGAATACAGCAGAGCGTCTTGCCGTGGCGAATTCCAGCTCTACGCTAGCAATACACAATTCTTCCTCTCCCTCTCCCAGTCTGGGTGCATTTATGACTTAGACTATAACATAAACAGTGTTAGTCTGCATTTCTGCTACTGCTATAGTCATATTCCTGGAAATGATTTGTTTTTACGAGTCAAAAGATTTCGTTCAACATCAGCTAAGCAGAAACACTAGGTATACTCAACTCTGAGCAACATACAAAATGAATGATTTCAACTAAAAAATTTGCCCCCCAGTTGCCCCCCTATGTCTAAAAGGGGGGGGGGGGCTTGCCCCCCCCCCCCCCCCTGTTCCTTTGCCAGTGGGTACCTGCCGATTATTGTTTTTTAAATCCAGAGCTGCCCTTATAAGGTATCAAGTTCTAAATACATAAAAACTAACTGCTCTTCTAAATAAACAAGAATTTGGGTATTGAAATATTTGAAAATATTTATTAATAATAATAAATATAATAAAAATAATAAAAAAAAATAATAAAAAAAAATAATAATATAAAAAATATATACATATCGTGTATGGTGTTAGTCCACTGGAATTATACCATAAGAAATATGGCTTTGGTCCAGTAACGAGTCAACCCTTGTTGCAGAGGAGTAAAGCGAGATGCTTAGCATCCAGCACTTGGATTTTAAAAAGTTGTGTCCTATGCATATAATGTCAAACGCAGCCACTACGTATAACGTAAGCACTACGTAAACATTTTTGAACCCTTGTATGTATGTATGTATGTGTTGGGTATTGGTATGTGAACTATTTTAAATCACTTTCACCCAATATTGTAAACTTGTTCCCGCTGGTCTGGGGATAAATGATGGTGTAAGCGGTTGATGAAAAGATATAATATTATTATTTTGATATTATGATGTACCTAACCATATTGTATAGACAACCACACATGGCTGTATAGTTTGAACATATACCTATTATGGGGAATCATGTTTTACTTTATTTGCATAATAAAGACTCAACCGAAGTCACAAGCGAGAGAACAGTACCTAAACTTTACCTATGGTGATACTGATGGGCGAAAGTGTAAAACAATGTTATAATTGAAGTTCCCAGCACCCTATACTAAATTTTTTATCTATTTCACTTGTTGGCGAGGGAGCAGGAATTCAATTGCGAGGCTTCATATCTATAAGATTTCGCGTAGTCAATTTGAACCTAGCATGCAATCTCTAATGCTCGATCTGTAATGATCTAGCAATTCTCTAACGTTTTTTAGGAGTGGGTGGACCCTGTAAAGAGATGCTCATTCCTTCTGAACTTGACTTGGAGATTGTCAGCTTCCTATCCTATTATTATCTGTAAGTGTGGAAGCTGACCAAATTAACACAAACAACATTGGGATTATGCATGTGAATAACTTAATGTTATACTGCCGAACTCGGGAGGCCAGTTCTCGGAGACAACTGCCTGCTCGCTGGCGACGCAGGGGGAGTGGTCAGGTAGCTACCCTTTTGTTGGGTTAGCTCAGGGCTGCCGTTTTAACGGATTTTATCCGTTTTAACGGATTTGAAAGCATCACCACGGATTCACGGATCCGTCATGATATTTTACGGATAATTACAAATAGTAGTTATATTAATTTGTCGGTCATGCGGCATTCTCGTATTCAAATCGCCGCCCTCCAGTTCGCGTTCAAGGACGTTGTCTATTTGGCAACAGCGCGGCGCGCGCATCTGCTGTTCCCTTTCCACTCCCTTCACCCGCGAGATTCTCGCTTGCCGCGAGAATCTCGCGACATGCGAGATTTTGTACTCTCTGATTTTGTGGTTATGTTGTTTGGAAATTGGCTGGCATGACACGGGACGCCAAGTCTGTGTTCGCAAGGCGTGTGCAAGATGTTCGCAAACTTTTTCGTGTTATAGTTACAATACAGTTTATTAAATAATTTCCGATGAATAAGAGGCGGAAACTATCACCTACTCGATCGCAGTACCAACAGAAATATAAGTCTGAGTGGGAAAGAGAACTTAAGTGGCTGAAGAAGGGTAAAACAGATACATCTGCAACATGCCTGTACTGCAACACGACACTCAACATCTCCATGGGTGGTGTTAAAGATCTGAAAAGACATGAGACAACCGAGCTTCACAAGCGAAATTCAAAAGACGCCACCGAAAGTTTAAAGATTGGCAGTTTTTTTAATAACCACCGCAATGCAGTGGTCGACGCCGAATTATACTGGGCAAATTTAGTTGCTGAGAACAACCTAAGTATGAAACTTGCCGACCAATTCACAAAGCTTGTGCCAAAGATGTTTCCGGACTGCGAGGCTGCAAAGCAATTCCAGTGTTCCCGAACAAAAACCAGCCAGCTAATCGAGCAGGTGCTGTGCGACGATGTCCAAGTTGATGTTATTCAACAAATGCGTGGGTCTTTCTTCACGCTTATGATCGACGAGTCCACCGACAAGGCTACAATTCGGCAAATGGTTATCATGGCTCGAACATTTGCCGACAAGGTGGAGACACATCTCTACAAAGTTGTTGCATTCGACGGGGCCGCTACAGGAGAAAACCTGTTTCATGTCGTTAACAAGGCATTTTTAGAAGATGGGATTTCATGGGGAAAATGCATCAGTATGTCGTCTGATGGTGCAAAGGCGATGGTTGGAGAATTCAACTCCGTTCTTTCACGAGTGAAGGAGCAGCAGAACTGTGTGTGGTTCCTCCACTGTAGGTACATGTCATGTAGCCTGACAGGCTGACCTTATTTTGAAATGAATACCTGTGTATCTTTTTAATGCAAGAAACACAGCACAATGTAACTTGTTCCAATTCCAACTTATTCCAACTTATTACTCGTGGATGAACGTGGACATAATACGACGCGTGGTCGAGACGCTAAAATTGTGTGTTTTGTTGTACGATTTTTGAGTAGCCATCAAGGATTTTCAAGGATTTTTGAGTCCCTCATCAAGGATTTGAAAAAAAATTTGGTGGCAGCCCTGGGTTAGCTTATTTATAGCCAGGCACAGGATATTAAACAATACGGAAGAAAAATATGTACAGTCTGAGCAAGAGCCAAGTACACTCGAAGTGTTGAAACGACACAAGATCAGCTAGTCAATCAAATACTCCAGGCAAGGAAGCTCAAAAAGACCCCTAACCCAGAACAAATTGCAAGAGTTTTGATTTTTAGTGTACCTTGTTCTGAAAAATTCGCTGATTACGCCCAAGAAAGTCAAGAAAAAAAATCTGATGGGAAATTGCCTAAAAATAGGCTTTAATCAAAATTATGCAAATTTGTATTTATTTGAAATTTTTTGATTCACCAATAGAATCGTTAAGTACCAAAATTCGGTGTACAATTACGCAAGCTATTTTTACATATAAAGATATCAGGAAAATTTTGATTACCTACTTTTCGATTAAATCGACGTTAATTAATTATGCATACGTCCAATCAAACGCTCCCAGCTCCGAAACTATACAAGATAGAGATGTCAACTTTTTAAGAGGGCGTTGGTAATGAATCAAGGTATTTTACACGATAGTATGAACGAAAGTCTATGGCTCGTTAATGCTACAAAAGTATTGTTTGTGGTGAAAACAAGACTTGGATTAGATATCGAAAGAGAAAAAATATTTTCAAGTTCACGTATCATATGATTGCAAATAGGAGCGTTTTGACTAAATTTCTTCAATAACTTCATAACCAGGCACGTAGCAAGGGGGGGGGGGATGGGGTGAAACCCCCCCCCCCCCCCCTCTGATTCAATTCCCCTCCCTATATTTGTTAATCTAAAATGGTGAAAAAAAATCATAGGCAAAGAGACAAAGAATTTAATTTTGAGTGACCCACCAAAATGATCAGACTCGGGCTTGGGCCGGAGTTGCATTGTTAATTAGTTGGCAACACCGTTTGTATAGCGCCAAATTAAGTTGTGTCTAATATCTGACCGTCCAGCCGGGTAGATCAGTCGTTAGAGCTCTCGAACCCGCCCAAGCCTCGGTTCGGTCGGACATTTTCCTCTACGCACATCCCTTCCTATCAAATACACATTAGTACGTATTTCAACTTCCACCGATCCAGCAGATTGGTGTATCTGTAGTATCATAATAAACCATACATTGATGAAATATGGCATTTTGCTCAGATATATTAGCTTAACTGCCAACAGTAATCCATAAGATTAGGCGAAGGGATGTGGGTACTTGAAAATGGTATAATTCCTGAGTTTTTTTCCAATATTAGTGTAATTTTAAACGATATTTTTCAAAATAAAAATTGGCAAAAACTAGAGTAGAAATCACGTAGAAACGCACCAAATTAATTCCTGACATCAAAAATTTCCTGGGGCTATGATGATGCTGGGGGGCCCCAGCATGTTAACAAGCATGCAATATTATGACAACAGATATGCAACTAAAATCCTAGACAAGATCAAATGATCATGTACTTTTTAGATAATATTAATAGGTACCTCTATTCCATGGGATAAAGCAGTGAATTACTGTAATATAGTACCTACGTAATATGATGGTCGATGTTCACTAATTAATATCTCGAGAACGAAATGTTAAACCATCACCAAATTTTGTGTGCTTGTTCTTACTGTATGTAGGTTAATACCGCCAAATAAAATAAAAAATCCCAGATGGTGTATTTCAGTAATTGGCCACTGGTCAAGCAGGGATGTAGGCGTTCGCAATGCCGCCACTTAAGATGACCAATTGCTCAAAAGTTAACAATATAGATGGACAGGGATAAGCTCTCCAATGAGACCATTCCCAGCTCTGTAGCTCTGATAGGAGCTGAGTTTATGCCCAAAAACAAAAGTAACATGCGACGTGGGGTCGAAAGGGTCAAAATCTGCCCCCCCCCCCCATAATTCCGGTACCAATGGCCCTAAAAATATGAACATTCACATGGTTGCTACTTACAATGGTATTAACGGCTGTGCAAAATTTCATTCAAAGAAAGTCACAAATTTTTTTTTCAGAAACTGGTATGGTTAACTTACCCAATAGCCTGTATATAGTTATTATGACAAATTAGTATGACAAAACCATCCCCCCAAAAAAACACGTGGTTTTGAATCCCCTAAAAAGAAAACATATGATTCCCAATCTCGATTTCATTGTATTTCTATTAACCAGTGACGGCTTGGCTATGGTAAATTTTAGCCATGGCACCGGTTCCAAAGGGTGGGTGGGTGTCTGGCTGGCCGGCTGGCCTTGGGGTGGGTGTTGAGGGGTGGTTGGCTAGGTGGCAACGACCGGTAAGTAAAGAGTCCATGTCACGGGGTTGTAGAAGCCACGCATATTGAGCCCGGAATCAAGCCACGATCATGCCCATGGGTGTTTGATTTAGCTTTGCGAACTTCAGAATCACAAAAACGAGTCTAGACTCTTGTGGGCCATTTGTCGGCGCATTTAATAAAACGAATGTTCCCAGTATAACCGAGTCCTTTCCCTGACCCACCGCTGCACCGAGATGAGGCGGTGTGTCATACTCAGTGCTTTTTTTGTGCCAGAACGCACCGGAACGCCGTTCCGGCACCTCTTTTCGGTAATCTAAAAGAAAAATTAAATTATCGGCTGGAATATCTGCAATCCCTGGAGAAATGTACACTCCATTCTCGTGAGCCCTTTGCTACACTAGACATTAGCTGAGTTTCAAAACATACAAGCCATGTCTTGAGCCGGACAAATGGCTCTATGACCATAGGCAATTTTGAAACTCTTTGCTTGTGTCTAGCAGCAGAGAGTCCACAAGGAAGATGCAAAGACACTCTACTTCTTAATGTGAAATAAGGTTTAGTGCAACCGCGTTTTTTTTCGTGTGCCCGTGTGCTTACCGAGTTTGTGGACATAATAAAGAAAATGACTTTATTTTTATTAACAATTATTAAAAAGATTAGATTAAAGGGTAAAGGGCGTTAAAGGGTAATTTTCTATTATGAAAATTGGCATTCCAGCACCTTTATTTTTACAAAAAAAAGCACTAGCAATACTGGCAATGTTTTGTTTTGGTTTTTGCCTCTGCGGTGTAATAGGAAATCCGACTAGGTTCAACTTTTCCTTTTCCCCCATAATGCATGCACTGTCACAGCTTCCTCCGCTCTGCTTGATTTTTAATCATACTTAACATGCCTTCAAATCATAAGGAAAATCAAAGGAAATTGTGAGTTTTAGCTTCAAATAAAAAAATCAAAGCATAATTGTTATATTGTTGTAAGATTCTTAAAACACAATTATTTTTCGTCTGATAACTCTACCTGCTACAAAAAAGATCGCCTACTAAACCAAACTGATAAATGCATTGATTTTCAAAAAAACAACTTCACACCCCCCTCCCCCGGTCGATTGAGGTGGGTGGTTGTCGGGGGATGTAAGGTGCTGGCACCGGTTACCTTTCAAGTCCCAAGCCGCCACTGCTATTAATTGCTTCCATTATCTCGATATCAAGATAATGGTTATTAGTTATTACTGAATACTGATACCCTATACCTTTCCGGTGGGTAATGCGAGATAACAAAAGCAACTATGAAATTTAAATTAATTCACATTGCAAATACCAACTTTTTACTTTTTGCAAGTACCTTCCAGAAAAGTGATGGCATAAATGTGTCTTTCGTTCAGAGAAGACTCAGAGAGCTTTTTGAATTTTCGTCAAGCTTAAAAATTACGTATTTTAAGGCGCATGAAATCTTATACCAAACTTCTCAGTGTATTGATTTATCAGCTTGGTCGAATCTCATTTCACTGAGCAAGGCAGTAGCTGACATAAAAAAGCTGGTTTGTCAAAACGAGATTTCAATCCCCTAAGAGCCGGGTTTACGATATTTGTCAACTCTGGGTTAAACGTCTAACCCTCAGAAATATATGAATTTCACGGCATCCTGTTGGTGATTGCCTGGCAGGACTAATAACTTCACTCCTACTTCAACTCTGGGTTGAGGCACTTGTAAAACCGGCCCTAAGCATGCCTTCCAGTGCCTCCATGTGCTCACCCATGTGGCCAGTACCTGGCCTGGCTAGGCTGTTTTCAGACAAATCTTTCAAAGTGCAGAGGTGTTCCTACCTGTACATACCTAGACTTGATTTACTGTCACATTTTAATAATGTGTTTCACCTTTCTAGAATGATATCAGTGATGAGTCCAGAAGACAGTTGGGTGTGCAAGTGGCAGCGAATTAGTAAGTGCCACATTCAATTCCTACATAATTTTGTGCCACCTGCTGTGGGGTGCGTTTGATAATGAAATCCTCACTCGGATCGCGCGATCCGGTTTGAGGGTACGATCAGAGTGGGCGTGGTGAACGCGCTCTGCCGTTATCAAACGCTACAGAGCGCGTTCTGCGCACACCCTGCGATATATCAAATGCACCCAGTGCATGATGCAAATTTTTGGCTTATGTGGATGCTGCAGTCAAAGGAGCTTGCATCGGTCTCTGAAATTGACAGCCCTAATATTAAAATAACAAAATTAATATCACACGACCACCAAAAAGAAACCGCTACTGTTAATTTCTGCGTGCTTGCATGCTCTCTGCACAGCTACCAAATGGCTGCAATGATGCTGTTTTAACTTTCTTATCTTGTAGTACTCTGCCCTCTGCTTACGGTGAAGTTCCATGGGTCTTTGAAAAAACTTGTGATTATAGTAGTAAAGAAACCCCTATCTGTATTTACAGGGCATTAGAATTTAAAAACCTATACATGCTTGCAGCATTCATGCAGTGTGTCTAGGTGTTAGAGAAATGCGGTCTTTATACCGTGTAATTCCTGTTTGCGCAGACCGTTTCACAAAGGGAGTGTATGCGATATCGGTGTCGGGTCGTCTCCCTTCTGGCCTCGTGCGGGAGCTCAAGAGTCGGGGCATCGCTTACCGGCCACGTGACACCAGCCAGCGATAAGGCAACGCTCCACTCTCACTGCGTCGATCATCTCACTACGTCGAGTTGTCTGAACCTTGTAATCTATGTGTTTACAAGAAGAATGCAGGAGCCTTACTTAACAAGAAATTTACTGAGACATATGTACCTACCTACCTATACTTTATTTTATTTCAAAGTTAGGAATTATTATTAGGTATATATTATAGTGACAGCTGACAGGTATGGATATGTCTGCCTATTTGATGGTTAGGCACATGCTACACATTTATTTTTACCTTGAATGAAGTGGTGATTAAACAGTTTGCATAAAAAATTTTAATAGCTTTAAACTATTGAACCTCCCAAACTGATTTTATTTTCCTCAGGTAAGGTATTGCCATGAAAGCAAATCTAACAGATCCATTAAGAGAGTGCTGGCAACCGGGTAAAGGTTCCTTATTAACAAAATACAAATTTTTAAGATGTTCTCAGTTCGCGTATTCAAAGCCAAATTTTGCATATACCTAGCTGGGACGTACATATTACATTTCTATATCCATTGCACTAAGATGTTGAATAACGAAACGAGATCTGCACTAATTAAATCTGAAAACTATGGTGCTAGAAAAGTCTTGGACACGGCCTGTGCTGAGCGGCTGAGCACGCCTGTGGCGGAGATAAATCACCAGAAACCGCAAAATATACTGGTTTGAAACGAACCAAAATAACTATTTACCTGAACCGAAATAATTATCCGAACCATTACCAAAACCGAAATGAAAAAATGTACGGTTCATTACACCCCAAACCCATTTTCAATTTTCCTGTCTGTATCCCTTACTAATTACTTGCCATTTTTGGAGAACTTAATCAGATATTTATATTAAATTGAAGTGTGTAGCATTCTGAGGGCTGGTTTCACAAAGATTTGAGCTTGGCTTAAGCTCGGCTTTAGGCCTTTAAGCGGACTTTAGTTTTAGTAACTTAGTGCGTTTCACCAAAGTATAAGCGGCGCTTAAATTTATTGTAAGTGGTCGAATTTTAAGCCAAGAAATATCTTGGCTCACGCCATTAAGCGCAGCTTTAGCTGCCAGAATTTATCAGTTGTTTTCAGGTCTCTTCTGTGTTCAAACGTCAGTTCGATCATTCACAAGGTAAGAATTACGATCATGCAAGTTTGTTCTGAGAAATTATTGGTTACATCATTGTACTTGTTTGGATATATTTCCAATTCTGTGCTTGCGCAATAGTTTTCTGCTTTTTTTGCAGCTTATGTTATCGTTATTGATTGGCTGTGGTTTCAATTTCAGCTCCAATGGCTGGATATGTTTCGGACATCTAGTTTCCGAGTGACGAGGATGAAGAAATTGTTGAATTGTCCGTCGCCCTCGAGTTTCAAAATGAGAGGACAGACTATTTTGATATATCTTGAATGAAGTGGATTTCATTGCACGCTTTCGTTTGACTAAGGCGTCAGTGCTAATTGTCCTAGATTTAATTGTGGGACAAATTGAATTCGACCATAATCAGAAAGGATTTGACTGGTTACCGGAGAAAATTACTTACTGTGAGCCAGAACATAATATCGGTAGGTAACGAGGCCCTAATCAATTTTTAATGCTACTTTAACTGGATTTCTTGCAGAAACAGATCGTTAAGCCCCGTAAACCAGCTGCTGCTTACATTAAGATTTTATGCCACTGGTTGCCATCTCTTAACAGTAGGCGACTTTAGTGGTGTGAGCAAGTCGACAGCTTGCCGTGTCACTAGTCGTGTGTCAACTGTTATTGCATCTCTCCATGGGCAGTTCATAAAGTTTCCGTCCACTCCGGAGGAAATCAAGAAAGTGCAGCGTGCGTTTTACGACATTGCTTGTAACCTTCTGGTTGTCGGTGCAATGGAGTGTACTCACATTAAGATTCAATCTACTGGTAAGCAAAGAGTGTTATTTGAATGGGTTTTTGCATACAAATTTAAATAGGCTTTCTTTACATTACAGGTGGAAACTACGCGAAACTTTCCGTATCGGAAAGGCTATTTTTCGATAAATGTGCAAACAATTTGCAATGCTGATTTGGAGATTACGGACATCGTCACGAGGTGGCTAGGATCCATGCACGATTCGTCTATCTTCAATAGCTGCGCCCGGAGAGCCATGTTTGAGCTGGGGCAATATGGAAATTGCCATACTTTTATGCGATGGGGGATATGGCGTTCGTCCTACTCACTCCTTTGGATCGGGCTCAGACCCCAGCTGAACATAGATACGAGTCTCAAATACGTAGGTACCCACAACGCTGTAGAAAAATCGTACTGTGTGTGGAAGCGTAGGTTTCCGATACTAGCTCTCGGGATGAGAGTCGATCTTGACAAAGTACTTGTTGTCATAAACGCTTGCGCAGTACTCGAAAGGTGAGCAATCAGAAGCGGCAGCCAGAAATAACAATAAAATTGATTCGGAAGGTTCATGGGTTTTTTTGTAATGTTGTGTTCGACAGATGGGTGATCCGCAACCTTGCGGATCTGATTGATGACAAGCAGGTCAGAATCGACGAGGACCAAATGCCAACTGCTGCAGCCGCGTGCTCGGCGCCATCGCGGCCAACCACAACAGGACAGTACTGCGAGCCACCATAGAGGCTTACTTTGAAAGGTATTCTTCAGTAATTGCCTAAAGATCTAATTGGTGTTTAGATGATTTTAAATAAACAGTTTGTTACTTTCTTCCATTTAATACTTCACTGTCGATGGCATATTTAACAATACGTACCTATTGTGACTGCCGCAAATGACTCGAGCTAGAATCTTGGTGTGAGATTTCTGGTTTTGTGTAAATAAGTTATTATCACAGTGAAATTATACTATTACTAACTCTGCACGAAACTTTTAATTTTTTTCTTGAATATTGCAAGAGTGAACACACTTCAACTGGAGCTTCGTGGCTTTTTTCCCTGAGGTCAAGCCACACGTGGCTGGGACAGAAATCCAGAATTAAAAATGAAAGTAAGTTCCTACAACATAGAAATTAATAATTATACACAAGTTATTGCAAGTATCTAGCTTAGAATGAAACAAAATAAACATAGGATCAACAATACACCTATTCCAACCAAGGCGGCCCCGCAATGGGCATCGATGCGCACTCGTCTTTCCGCGCAGAGGTGTGGATTCAACATGTTTCCCCCGTAGCATGTGCTTGCTTCTGTCAAATATGTGATCACGAAGAACTGTTTCATTTATTTCTGATCACAATGATCACTTTTGGCAAAAGTTTATTAGATTTAGTAGATTTTAATTTCTTAATCGCCGATTCATTTTTCGAGTCAAAGGGTCGTAAAGATCGTAATATAAAGCGAGGGTGTAAGTTTTTTTCTGAGGGTTATGTGCATGATATTTGGACCGGGACAAATGAAGGAAACATTCATGTGAACCTAGCAAAAAAAAATGTATTATGCAAAAGTATTTAAAAGAGTTTTTTGACGCACACTTCCAAATTCAACTCACTTTGGTGTGCTTCTTGCAGATAACAAATGGGTTAGGGTCCCTTGACGTCTCTTTCGTGTCTCATTTTACACTGTGCAACCATTGTTTCCTACGTTGGACATCGATTGGAAAAGAATGAAAAGAAATGTTGGATCCAGCCTTCGCGGTAGAAGTACATTTCGGAACACAACAGTGATGAACCATTCTACAAACACAACTTTTAATTCCGAATTTAACACTCTCGTCAATACCGCAGTCACGACACTATACCCACCTCGCCTAAATCGTATGCTCGATGCGGGGCCGTGACGTCACAATCAGTTGGGATGGAATAGGTGTATTGTTCTAATAGTAAAATCTAATTTTCTCTTTGCAAAATTGCTAGTTTTAAGAGCTCCTTTTCCAAAATTGCTTTCTTAGTGGCCAACTCTACTTCCAAAATCTGTTTTTGAAGATCGCCTTCAATATTTCCCCGCTCTATTTGTTGATTTAGGTGAAACATATGTAATTTTGTCAGTTCCAGCTTCGTCTCGGCAAGATTTCCAAACTTTTGCGACGTCTCCGCTGTTGCCGGCGCGATGGGGCGAAGTGCAGGAGTCCGGCGACGAATTCTGCTGTCTGCATTAGCTGAAGTTGCTAACGTCTCGCTGATGGGCTCACGCAGTTTTTTTGCTGTTCCTTGCGTCCAGTCGGAAAGCTTTCTTGGAGTACTTGTCATTAGTTCTAAAAACTCGTCATCATCTTCTAGACCCGTTTGTTGTAATTGAAAATCCTTTAAAATAATAATAAACATTTTGTACCATAGCAGTTGTACTGCATTGTAATTAAAAATCAATTTCTTACAACTAACGTCTTTCTGGTGGGTACTCTGCAACTGTTACGACGCCTCGCTGACCAATGCCAGTGTGTTTGGAGGATGAGATGACTCCAATAGTTTCCGATGGCTTGAGCTCAAGGCGGTCTTAGAAAATAATATTTTCACAATTATTTTGGACAGTCTTGAAGGTTGGTTCATTACCTATTTTATTTGATTTTTATTATTTCTTGATTTCTCAACTCATATATATACTAAATAGGCACATGTAATCAATCTTTCTCACCGGTTAAAGCTATATACTCTGTGTCACTGTCCATGCTGAAACCGGCTGTGAGGCTTTTGATATGTATCTCGAGGCCGGTTTCACCAAGATTTGAGCAATTGGCTTAAGCTTGCGGCTGAAGCCTTTTAAGCTGACCTTAGTTTTAGTAGGCTAGTATAAGCGGCGCTCAACTTTATTATAAGCTGTCGAATTTCAAGCCGAGAAATATCTCGGCTTAAGCCATTAAGCGAAGCTTTAGCTGCCAGGAATTATCAGTTCCTCGTCTGTGTTCGAACGTCAGTTCGATTATTCACAAAACTGAAAGTAACTTACGATTTGATAGAAGTGACTATGCGTTATAAAGGTAAGAAAAACGATAATGCAAGATTGTTCTGAGCAATTATTTGTAATATCCCTAGCAAAAATATGAACTGATGTCAGTTGACATTTGAACTGACATGAACTGACATGAACTGATGTCAGTTGACATCAGTTGGAATCCTGCCAGTTGACATTTGAACTGGCACGAACTGATGTCAGTTGACATCAGTTGGGATCCTGCCAGTTGGGATCCTGCCAGTTGACATTTGAACTGGTGTCCGTTGACATCCATTGGGATCCTGCCAGTTGGCCATATATATCAGTTGGCCAATTGGATCTTGCCAGTTGGTCATCATTCGCAAATATGAATGTGAACTAGGATATATACTGAATATAACAGGCATTAAATCAAAAATTAATTTGTCGTTTGCCATGCTATGTCATTTCTTAAATAGGAAATTAGCGAATGTTTGAGAGCATACGAACATTTATTTCTAAAATATAAGGCAAGCTGCAAATCAACATTTCACTTTTTATTTTTATCTTATTGTTGGTTTTACTGTTGGCTTTTAAAAGTTAAAAAATTACTTGTCTTCTTCAAGACAAGTTATTTTCAATCACATCATTTTACAAAATCCATATATCGGAAAGTTAAAATGGGAAAAATATAAGAATACCAATTTCAAATGCTAGCGCGCGGCGCGCCAAGGTAACTTGAAGCACGAACTTCCCTTTCCGTGCGACGCCATTTGCAATTTGCTGTGCGTCGTTTCGACCGGCTTCGACATGCGATCTCGCGCGATTTCTGATGTTTTATCTTTGCTGTTTTTCTCGTAACTTGCTCATGTGCAAATAACTTGTATGTTGATCTTCGTTTTGCAATATGACTTTTTCGGATGCTCGCGTGGATTAATGGAGCCGCGAAATATACCAAGGTGAGTGTAATTTGTGGTTATGTTGTTGTCCTACTTCTGTAGCAATAAATGTATCGAATTAGTGTTCATATTTACTTAGTACCTCCATACAAGAAAATCATCCAGTAAATATAGCTAAACTCCCAATAATGTGGATTCAATACTTGTATACTCTCTTACTCTATGCTCTCATCTTCTAGGTTTCGCTGTGAACTCTACTGAGCAGGGGCAAATTATGACGCAATGCCCACATGTGAAATCTACAGCGAGCCGGCGAGATTTTGGTTCACCTTAGCAACATTGCCAAGCTGGCCTACCTACTTGAGAGAAGAAGACACATGCGTTTAAATTAACTGAGGATCGCTTGTCACCGCCGTCTGAAGTGAATTGTTCCAGAACCAGCAACCATCTACCCGCGTATACTCTTGACAATATTAGCCTCTGCAAGACTATTCCCACCGAACACAGTGAAACTAGTCGATCTCCTGAGAAAATACCAGCGTAACTATGATCTTGAAAGTGACCGAACGACGAGACCGTAGTAAAATGAAACTACTCGAGACTAGTCAAAGTACCCTGGACGATGCTTGCAACTAGAACAATTAGGTATTCTAAAGTCGCATTACTACGTACGTGTCAACTGCCTCTTAACGGCAGTTGCCAAACCAATCCTAAATGCTTAGTCATTACTCATTAGCTGTAACAGTTCCCGTGTGCGTGTGCATAATCGTTTGAAGACAATCGAACATTTGGCAATTTATGAATTATTGGTCAGTTCCACTTCTAGGCCACATGTTTATTTTAAATTTTCAGTGAATATTTTAGATAAAATATGATGACGCTTGTATTTCCGTATATAGCGTAAATTAAATGTATTACAGAAAAAGCCGCGTTATACAACCGACTCAAAATGTCTTGTAATTTTCTAACCTTGTTTCCATCTATTTTCCAGGCCGATGCTTCCATGAGAAACACTTGCGCTGCTGCTACTTGCTGTAGTTATCTGCCTAGGCTTCTGCGGCAAAAGCGGCCGACATACATTGATTAGCCTTCATTCACCCGAGAGGGCAGTAAGTGGCAGTGCAACGTTTCTCATGGAAGCATGCAATCCGGCCCCACAATAGGGTGAGAACCAATCCAGCCAACTGACATTAACTGGCAGATTGCAACTGACATCAACTGGCACCAACTGGCAGATAACCAACTGACATCAACTGGCACGAACTTGCAGATTGCCAACTGACATCAACTGGCAGATTGCCAACTGATTTTGTTCCATTTCTCAACTGGCAGCCAGTTGGCAAAATTGCCAACTGACGTCAGTTCATATTTTTACTAGGGATGGTTTTGTGTGGACATACGAACATAACTATTCAACACAAAACCAGTTACGAAACTAGAAAACTAGTTTCATGGCGTTCGTTTGTAACAAAATGGCTACCTGTTTCCGGTTACGAAGTGTTCGTTTGCCCCGCAGTTTTGGTTGTGAACTGGTTGTGAACTAGATTTTTGGTTACGGCTCCAGAGATGTAACTGATTTGTGTAACTGGGCGCCGATTATGATTATGATAAAGGAAAGCGATGACATATCATGATGGCCATTATGATATTAGTGTTTGATAGATGTCTGATTCTTCAATTATTTCAGAAAAATCTTGCTTTAAGAGCCGTGAAACTCTGAAGTGGGTAATAAACTCTTTTCGCTGTAATGCGGTAGGTAACTACCGTGTTGTGTACATAACCTACAACGCAGGTTCTACGTTCCCTTGAGTATAGTAGTTTGACCGGTTAATGTATATAATTCTCATCAGACGAATCAAACTCAGTCAAAAAATACACTGAATATCAATTTCTGATTTGGTCAGAAGAGCGTTTTAAAATGTCCGTCATTCGCCGCCATTACACTGTTGGTTTGCTTCTAGTACCGAAACTAAACCTGTGACGTCATGCTCAAAACCAAATCTAGTTTCGTCAAGTTTCGTGACTACACAAACGAACATAACTCATCACATCATGGTCACATAACGTCGAAACACAGCACACAAGGGGGGTATTCCGAAACTCGTCCGTCTGGACGAGTCTGGCGCCGTCTGGCGCGCCCAGGACCATTCCGAAACCAAGACCGGGCGACCGAAGGCCGTTCCGTAATTCGCCGGTCGTGATATTTCGGTCGCGACCGGTCAAGCCCGAAACACCCGGGGTCTGGTAGCCGGGCATTTTGCCCACTGATCTCAATACCGGATGTGTTTGAGATCAGTGATTTTTCCCCATCTCATACAAACATGGCGCTATGTCCTGTCACTTTGAGCGACGAGTTGTATAGCTTCGAAATAATGGCGACAAAAGAAGAACAGAGAATTCTAAGTGGTAAATAAAATTTTAATTTGTCCCAAAGATTGAATCATATTACATTGTGAGATATTTGTGTGACAATTCGGTCAGATGTTTCTTTGTGTATAATTAACTTATAAATTTTCCCGCCATAATTTGCCCATTAGCACCCGCGTGCGTTCCGTAACTCCCAGAGAACAAAAATGGCGGCGGCTCGACCGGTCGGCGCCCGCCCGGGTGTCGGGCGATAGTTTCGGAACACACCCAAGGAAGTTCGAATATTCCATCTCCTTGAGTATAAAAATTTTTTTTGATTTAGAAAAAAAAAAAAAAAAACGGGCTTGTGTCGGACCAACCACAGAGCAGTATTGAAAAACATGGCGGACACAGAGCAGCTGATCCTATCGGACTCGGAGCGGGAAGTCAGTACGAGGGAACTTGGGAGTTTTGAGGTTGTGTTTGTTGTTGATATTTTTTATTACTAGGGCGAACGCAATTTGTGTTGCGTTGAAGATGAGCGTAGCGGTTTGTATTTTGCGCATAAAAAGATTAAGGCAAGAAGCTTATGCAAATCATGGAGCAGCAAGCCGGACCAATGCTTTCTCAAAACTTCTGATCACTTGAAAATGTAAACGATTCTGACCTTTCTTTGTTTCTGTCTGAGCTGTCGGGTAGCGGAAATATGCTCATTTTGAGATCATTGAGCATTGAGCATGTTAATACATAGATGTATTATATGCCCAAGGGTTTTTATTGGGTTTTATTGGGTTGGTTTTTATTGGAAAAAATCTGGTGTGATGTTTCGATTTGGTTTCGATGGTTTCTATAGGCAAATCGAAATTGGGAACATTTGAAAAAAAAATACGTACTTTTAAATAAATTTCCGTACTTTTCCAAACATGCCCAATTGTCGAATTTTGCTCTTTTTTCTGCTTTGAAAGTGAAGGGTGTGGAGGATTTTCTTGAAAAAGGCAGGGGGTCTAAGTTGAGAAAAAAAGTAGACACCCTGAAAATTGCATCCCAATCGAAGCAGGCGTTTGGCCTGTAGAGCGCGCGCAAACACACATACAAACACACACCAAGTGTTTTTTTAGCAGTAGTGAAATTGATGATTTCGCTTCGCTCGCTTCGCTCGCTACGCTCATCAACTAATATATTTCTTTGTAATTCTTCCATAAGGACGATTAAACTTAAAAATTGTCACTGGGGCTTCGCGAACGCAATTTGTGTTGCGTTGAAGATTAGTGTAGCGGTTTGTATATAGCGCATAAACAGATTGAGGCAAAAAGCTTATGAATATCATGGAGCGACAAGCCGGACCATTGATTTCTCAAAAATTCTGATCACTTGAAAATGTACACGATTCTGACCTTTATTTGTGTCTGATCCGAGCTGTCGGGTAGCGGAAAATGCTCATTTTGAGGTCATTGAGCAATGTGCATGATAATAATATATAGATGTAACTCATGCCCAAGGGTTTTTATTAGGTTGGGGATATTTTTCTGTCGCGGATTTACTTTCAAAAACTTGCGTGCACGAAATTGACAGAATTTCTAATATCTGTGTCAAATACCTATCTTCGAGTCGCAACTTCAAGTCAAAAAATCTGGTGTGATGTCTCGATTTGGTCTCGATGGTTACTAAAGGCAACAATCGAAATTGGGAAAATTAAAAAAAAACGAACTTTTCAATAAATATTGGTACTTTTCCAAACTTACCCAATTGTCAAATATTGCTATTTTTTCTGCTTTGATGGGAAGATGTGTGGAGGATTTTCTTGAAAAACGCAGGGGGTCTAAGTTGAGAACAAAGGTAGGTACTCTGAAATTTTCATTCAAATCGGTTCAGGTGTTTGGTCTGTAGAGCGCGCACCGTTGAACCGTTGAATTCAATGAATTTGATGGTGTAAATGGAAACATTGGACGAAAACATTGGTTGATAGTATTGAACAAAAAGTTGAGTTCAATGCTTTTCATATAGGACTTGTTCTATTTTCATCAAATATTGGATGAAAACTGACCTATCACAGCACTGCATTTACGTGACGTAAGTACGCTCTTGGAAGTGAACAACTAAAAATGGCGACCGTCAAGGAACCGTGGATAAGGGATGCCGCGTCAATTTTAATTACCCTGTACGAGACGGAACCGTGTTTATATGTTGTCAGCAGTCCTGATTATCACAACAGGTTACTATTAAAACAGAATTCAAGTCCTTACAAATACTAGCCATGAGAAACACGCAAAGGACATGAACCTAACCTCAAAAAAATATGTGATGTGACCATGATGTGACAACATAAAAGTAAAAACATAACGTAGCCTGTAGTGAAATGTGAATATAAAATAACTGCTTCTTTTTGTTTGGCTTTTTGTTCAGAATATTTTTCAGCTGAACAATCTTCACGACGTTTATTACTTTATCACGTCCTGAACCTGAGAACTAGACGCCATGTTTATTCAACACTGACAACTGACGCCCTCTAAAGACCAAGAAAATGTTTTCAATGCCACCAATTCATTGAACAGTGTAAAACTTCGTCCAATAAGTTTGATTCAATAAATTGCATTCAACCGTTGAATTTATTGAATTGATGAAACATTGAACCGTCTAAAATAGGCTATTAATTATTCGGAGGAACAAAGCGTCATCTACGTAACTTTGTAATCATTAACTAGTGATATTTTATAACATGAAACTCAATTATCTCAACTATCTCTGAATCAATGGGTCGTCCGCACTTCTACCTAGATAGTATAGTAAGGAGTCTCTATTCATTTTGCCTTCAGCTGCATTCACCACAATGAAAGCGCGTTGTGATATTATCAACTATATGACACTTGTCACCACCTATATGTTTCATAACATACGTTTTAATTATTGTATGGATATAATACTTCCGTGAAGCATGCTGCCCCCCTCCCTTTTTTAATAGATTTTGTTACCTATTACCTCACTATTACTTCAAAATAACCATTGCCTATTATCGGAACAATCTAGCCAAAGAATCTATATTATTATCTATGTTACGTCAATCCACTGAAGGCATGCAGAAATTGCTGAGTCATATCCTATGCACATTCCCGATTGCCAATGGCGCGAGCGTGCTTCCTGCTGTCGAGCGTGCAAAATTTGTAATATTTGGCAACGAATGCTGACCCAGCGTGATCGATTATTACCGAGTATTGGCAATCACATCGATTCCCGTGCTGTGTAAGATTTCCTGTAGAATTTTCCACTCTTAGCGGTACTAATGAAAATATGGCTAGCCTCTGTAAAATATTGCTAACGCGCATCCTATTCTTTTTTTTTAGCTTTGCTTTTCCTGCCTTTGACACTCCTTTCAACATATTAACGCGATTGTAATTATCACGAGAATTATTGAAATTAACACTAGGCCTTTAAATGAATGAAATGAATGCTTATTTAGTAATCTTATTGGTTATTAAAAACCGAATATACAGCTAAAACATGTACCTAAAACTATCTACACGGATCTAGCTGAGACCTGATACCAATCGTAACCAATTTAATCTGAACCTAATCTAACTTTAAGTCTTTAGTCGTCATCTGCATCTGAATTGCCTGCATTTGATGGCCATCTGCGTGGAGGCTTCGGTAACGGCCTCGGCAACACCCAAGGGTGGGCATCCGCTCCTCCCTTGCTTCTCTTCTTGATACCCAGGGTCCATACGCAGGTAATTTGAGCGTCCTGCAACTTGCGTGTCCTGTCCAGGGGTAGGGTTCACAGCGGTGTACCTAGGTTCCGTGAGCACGATATTATAGTCTTCACCCATGCTATGATTCTGGTCCGCGCAACTAGTAGAGGGCTGTTAAGGGTCGAAAGGTGCGTTTAGCTGATCAACTTGATCTGCCGGTCCTGGAGCTAAATGGATGGGCCTTGCATTATTAGGGCTTAGCTTTAACCGAGTGCACTAGGTCTGCTCTTTGTCTCCGTAAAGTTCCTTAATTTTAAATGTGCTGGGGTTTTTTTCTGACAAAATCCTAAACTGGCCTATCCATTTTGGTGCTAATTTCCGTGATAATCCTGCTGCGCTTTCCTCGTTTTTCAAATACACTTGGAGGTTGTGGTCCTTTGCCCTTTTGTCGAATATGCGTTTCCTCTTTATAATCTTATAATCTTATCTAAACTTTGAGTCAATTTCTCGTGTGCCTGGCAAAGGCGCACAGGTGGCAAAGGCAAAGGCAATACACCGTTTACAAAAGGAATCAATTTCTCTATACATGTTAGGCCAGAAGAATAATGCTTTGATAAGAAAATACGTTTTTTTGAAGGAGGAGTGTCCCGCTAGGGGTAGGTCGTGATATGTTCTCATGATATGGTCGACCATCACCCTGGGGGCGACCACTTGATTTTGACGTTCCCTAGTAAAAATATGAACTGACGTCAGTTGGCAAAATGCCAACTGGCTGCCAGTTGAGAAATGGAACAAAATCAGTTGGCAATCTGCCAGTTGATGTCAGTTGGTTATCTGCCAGTTGGTGCCAGTTGATGTCAGTTGCAATCTGCCAGTTAATGTCAGTTGGCTGGATTGGTTCTCACCCTATTGTGGGGCCGGATTGCATGCTTCCATGAGAAACGTTGCACTGCCACTTACTGCCCTCTCGGGTGAATGAAGGCAAATCAATGTCTGTCGGCCGCTTTTGCCGCAGAAGTACAGGAAGGTAACTACAGCAAGTAGCAGCAGCGCAAGTGTTTCTCATGGAAGCATCGGCCTGGAAAATAGATGAAAACAAGGTTAGAAAATTACAAGAAATTTTGAGTCGGTTGTATAACGCGGCTTTTTCTTTAATACATTTAATTTACGCTATATACGGAAATACAAGCGTCATCATATTTTATCTAAAATATTCACCGAAAATTTAAAATAAACATGTGGCCTAGAAGTGGAACAGACCAATAATTCATAAATTGCCAATTGTTCGATTGTCTTCAAACGATTATGCACACGCACACGGGAACTGTTTCAGCTAATGAGTAATTACTAAGCATTTAGGATTGGTTTGGCAACTGCCGTTAAGAGGCAGTTGACACGTACGTAGTAATGCGACTTTAGAATAATTGTTCGAGTTGCAAGCATCGTCCAGGGTACTTTGACTAGTCTTGAGTAGTTTCATTTTACTACGGTCTCGCCGTTCGGTCACTTTCAAGATCATAATTACGCTGGTATTTTCTCAGGAGATCGACTAGTTTCACTGTGTTCGGTGGGAATAGTCTTGCAGAGACTAATATTGTCAAGAGTATACGCGGGTAGATGGTTGCTGGTTCTGGAACAATTCACTTCAGCCGGCAGTGACAAGCGATCCTCAGTTAATTTAAACGCATGTGTCTTCTTCTCTCAAGTAGGTAGGCCAGCTTGGCAATGTTGCTAAGGTGAACCAAAATCTCGCCGGCTCGCTGTAGATTTCACATGTGGGCATTGCGTCATAATTTTCCCCTGCTCAGTAGAGTTCACAGCGAAACCTAGAAGATGAGAGCATAGAGTAAGAGAGTACACAAGTATTGAATCCACATTATTGGGAGTTTGGCTATATTTACTGGATGATTTTCTTGTATGGAGGTACTAAGTAATTAATATGAACACTAATTCGATACATGTATTGCTACATAAGTAGGTCAACAACATAACCACAAATTACACTCACCTTGGTATATTTCGCGGTTCCATTAATCCACGCGAGCATCCGAAAATGTCATATTGCAAAACGTAGATCAACATACAAGTTATTTGCACATAAGCAAGTTACGAGAAAAACAGCAAAGATAAAACATCAGAAATCGCGCGAGGTCGCAAGTCGAAGCCGGTCGAAACGACGCACAGCAAATTGCAAATGGCGTTGCACGGAAAGGGAAGTTCGTGCTTCAAGTAACCTTGGCGCGCCGCGCGCTAGCATTTGAAATTGGTATTCTAATATTTTTCCCATTTGAACTTTCCGATATGGATTTTGTAAAATGATGTGATTGAAAATAACTTGTCTTGAAGAAGACAAGTAATTTTTTAACTTTTAAAAGCCAACAGTAAAACCAACAATAAGATAAAAATAAAAAGTGAAATGTTGATTTGCAGTTTGCCTTATATTTTAGAAATAAATGTTCGTATGCTCTCAAACATTCGCTAATTTCCTATTTAAGAAATGACATAGCATGGCAAACGACAAATTATTTGTTGATTTAATGCCTGTTATATTCAGTATATATCCTAGTTCACATTCATATTTGCCAATCATGACCAATTGGCAAGATCCAATTGGCCAACTGATATATACGGCCAACTGGAAGGATCTCAATGGATGTCAACTGACACCAGTTCAAATGTCAACTGGCAGGATCCCAACTGGCAGGATCCCAACTGATGTCAACTGACATCAGTTCGTGCCAGTTCAAATGTCAACTGGCAGGCAGCCAACTGGCAGGATTCCAACTGATGTCAACTGACATCAGTTCATATCAGTTCATATCAGTTCATGTCAGTTCATGTCAGTTCAAATGTCAACTGACATCAGTTCATATTTTTGCTAGGGTTGGCATAAATGTGATATAGCACTCCTGCGTCGTCTAGCGCGAAATCCTGAGAATTATGGGGGTTGTTTTCTATGTCTCGTATCAGCGTACCCCACAGCTCGTACTTTATTCTAGATTTGTCCCAAGCAGGTTCATAATGCGTATGATTGATTGAGGGAGGTAACCTGCTCATAGCATCTGCGTTTAGGTGTTTCTTACCTGGCCTATATGTACCACTTCAAAGTCATATGACGATAGTAATAGATCTCGCAAATTTCGCGTTGCTGCTATCCGCTAAACCTTTGAGCCATTTTAGCGCCCAATGATCTACCACTGCCGTAAATGGTCGAAATAGATATTCCTTGTGTTTCTTGATTGCCCACACTAAAGCAAGACATTCCTTTTCGGTAGTAGAACATTTTTGTTCACTCAAAGTAAATTGCCTACTAGCAAATGCGATTGGTCTCTCTTTGCCATCAACTAGCTGGCTGAGCACACAACCGATAGTTTTATCACTTGCACCAGAACTGATAATAAATGGGAGATCCCAACGTGGATAATTTAATTTAGTCTTTTCTGTGAGTGCTGCTCTTAGTATCTGAAAATTCTCTTGAAATTCCGGGGTCCAATCAAAAACCGCGTTCTTACGCGTCAACCTAATCAACGGAGACGTTAATTCCCGCCTATTTCCTAAGAATTGGGAATAACAGGAAATCAGGCCTACAAACGAGCGTACCTGTGAAATATTTGTAGGGGCTGGATAATCACGAATTTTCTGTATCAATTTAGGGTCGGGGAAAATTCCTTCTGTATTTATAACGTGTCCGAAATATGTGGTTTCTTTGACGAGGATTTGACATTTTGATGGCTTGAGCGTCAGGTTTGCCTTTCGAATGCAGTCAAATATCTCGCCTAATGATCTGAAATGTACATTCTCATCACCCTTCGTGAACACGCACAAATCATCCAAGTAGCAGAAAGCTGTTTTCGATAGGTGATTACGAAATATGTAGTTAATTGTTCTCTGAAAGGTATAGCTGGCATTGACAATGCCCATCGGCATTTTCGTAAATTCATATTTATTTTTGTACGTGCTGAAAGCAGTTTTCTCGCAATCAGGAGGATAAATCGGAATTTGATAGAATCCTTGAGCAAAATCCAGTGTACTGAAGAATTTGGAGTCTCTTATTACTGACAAGATTTGATCTATGTTCGGTAGCGGGAAGAAATCTCTCACTGTTATCTCATTAAATTTCCGAAAATCGATCGCTAATCTGATTCCGCCATCTTTCTTCTTGACCATGATCGCTCTGTTTGAATAAGGAGAAGTCGATGGGACTATCACGCCATCATCCAATAACTCGTTAATGATCTCATCGAGTTTCGGTTTCATGTCGTGTGATATACGAAAGGGTTGTGCTGTCACGGGCTTGTTGTCTGTCAAATTGATTCTGTGTTGAATAATTGGCGTGGCGCCTAACTTGACACCGGGCAATAAAAATATGTCCCTGTGTCTCTCCAAGAAATCCAGCGTTTTCTTCCTCACATCTCCTTCGAGATGATCCAGCTTGAAATGCGCCTCTAAATTCACCGGTTGGGGAGGGGGTTGCCCTCTCATAGCATAACCGACGCTTGCAATCAGTTTCTGGCGTTCCCTCTGCATCTCTACTTGTGTCACTACTAATTTCTCGGCAACTCCTAAGGGGGTCCTTTTTGGTATGACCACTGGTCTGTGGGACAAGTTCAAGAGACGCAGCTGCAACTTCTTGTCGGCTCGTGGGGTCGTCACTGCGCGAGCTAATGTTACACCCTCGATCAGGATTTCTATAGGTTCGATCAGCTGGTGGGGGTCAAGGTTGATGACATCCTGTACGCCCTCAAACAGCAATTCGCCTAAAGCAGGTACACTGATCTCCTCAGGGTTCCGAACGAAACACGGGCCCTGTGTTTTGGTCGCTCTCCTCCCCGAAGGTATCTTTTCCCTACCCGGCTCCGACCTAGCAATACAATGCCTCCTCTGATCTTGGCAGTGCGTGGAGTACAACGGCAACGTGAGTCCACCTAAATGCACCACATTTTGACCTAAATTTATCACCGCCGCACATTTGTCCAAAAAGTCAACTCCAAGTATACCATCTGCCACTAGCGGAAGATCTGCCGTACAGACGTAACATTTCACCTCAAACAACTCATTCTCCTCCGGTTCTACACCAAATTTGATACTCGCCGTCCCTAGCAGGGGGATCACACTTCCGTCCAGCCCTAAAACCGAACCAGAATCCTCTCGATTGGACGCCACTAATTGATGAGTTTGCACAACATTTGAATGGATTAGTGAGACCATCGCACCTAGGTCCAACAAGAAATTAAAACCTAAACCGTTTACAAAAAGAGTGATTGACCTTAACTTTACGTTACTTTGCGTTATCGAATTAATTACTCGAGCTTCTGGGTGTTCGCACTTGCCCTGTCCCTGATTCGGATTCCCGCAGCCTGCATGAAATTGGGCACGTCCATGCAGATAACCTAGTTTTTTGAACGGCACTCGCGAGCTAGATGTCCCTGTCGTTCACAACTAAAGCAATTGAAATTCGCCTGTCCTCGCGTCCGCGGCATCATGGCCCCATAGGGAGGATGTACCTGTTTCATGCTAGGGAAAGGAATCTGTGTATAAGCTGCCTGCGGCGGAGGCATATTAGGATTGTACACTGGAACTGGCCCATTATGCGGGGGCACATTGTGAGACGGCCCTACGGTAAAATTCGGTTGGGAAGCATAACTATTCCTGTAAGGCACATGAGGTAGCGGATCATAGAAGCGCTGTCCTCGATAGCCATCCGTTCGCGGTCCTGTAGAATTGTCTCCCTGATTTGTGTTTGAACTAAACCGTACATGATTCGCATGAAGGGATTTATTGCTGCCCACAGTGTACTCGTTACGCTCCTCCAGCTCCGCGGCTGCTATGGCGTCCTCAATAGTCTTAGGCTCCTTCGACAATACGGCCCATTGAATCGAACTATTGATCCCACATAAAAACTGCTTTTTGATTGATTCCTGGTGCAACTTGCGCCTAATCTTATCTTCTGCTTTGTCCCCCGATAGCGTCAATAGCCCTGTAGCTTCGATCACCAGCTTGGAGTGATAGGACGTCACCGATTCCTGATGTTTCTGCACACAGTTCCTGAATTTCTGCTCACTAAATTCCGGATAACACTTAGCTTTGAACTGAGTCTCCAGCAGTTCCTTTAAACTGTCCCATTTTATATCCTCCTCTGATTCCATTCTAGCCATCACAAATTCTCGCGCCCGCCCTCTCAAATTCAGCTGGGCAATCCCCATTGCTCGGCTGTCCTAGCCCCCTATCTCCTGCGCTACCTTGATAGCATGAAGGAAATCCCTTACTGATTGCGTACCAGGTTCTCCCGAAAAACACTCGATCATAGAGATCATCCCTACTATATCAGTAGCGGGGACTGCCATCTCCAGATATACTTGGACTTCGGACCTAAATATTTTGGACAAACTTTGCTCCTCCGAATTTACAAATACTTTCCAAAATCACCGAAAGAAACACCACAGTCAACCCCAAAATATTGCAATATACAATAACAATTCACTCACCCCGCGCCAATGTCATGGCCGCGCTCACAGAGGAATACAATGAGACCAGACGTAGCCAGAAGACCCGCGAAGGCCCTCGAGGTCGTTTCGCTCGAAGTTTGAAGTGATTGACGCCGCCCTTGTCGTTCGGCTCTCCTCTTCTTGCTTCAAAGTGCTTCTTACTGCTCTTTCTTCTTTCTTCTTTTCTGTTTTTTTTTCTTCTTTCCTGCTTTCTTTCCTGCTCGCCTAGTGCTCTAGTCACTCTGAATGCCAAATATTTTCAAGTTCACGTATAATATGATTGCAAATAGGAGCGTTTTGACTAAATTTCTTCAATAACTTCATAATGCATGCAATAATAGTCAACCCGTCGAAGCGGATCAGTGAAAAGGTAAGATTTGGACGATTAAAAAATCAAGCTGGGCTGCAAGACGCTATTCAATCTTGCCAGCCAAATGCAATCAGTATTTTCAATATTTCACCTAAAAAACACTTTCAAAACACTGTAGAAATGTCGGCTCTGGATGTAAACCAATATTTTGATCATTTATAATCCATTTCCACCCGTTTTTAACCAATTTTCGCGATTTCTATCAAGAATGAAGCTCGGTGAAAAATGCATCCCAGCCAGCCAGCCAGCCAGCCAGCCAGCCAGCCAGCCAGACAGCACAAACTAAAAAGTTGAACGTCGCCAAATTAGAGCTTTTATATAAGGTTAATTAATAATAAAATCTTATTTTGCATGCAGCACTGTACAAGCGTGGAGGCTTACTTTTCAAATCCGGGGCTTTAGGCATTTTTACGCTTTCAAATGTATTTCCAACATTTTGGTGTGTTTTGATAGCAAACGTCACAATCTAATGCGTTCAGCTATTTGCAAACCGATCTGGCATTGCTTTCTAAACTAGAAATGCAAAATTAGTGAATTGACCAACCAGCCAAGGCAAGAGCATGTCTGGATATGGCACGTCAAAGCTACAAATCAAATTTTTCGATACTTTCGGCGTAAATTTCTCAAAGAAAAGCTGCCTTACCTCAAATGCAGGTTGGAAACGTGTGACATTGTGCCTGCTTGCTGCTGTTGATGTAATTTCTTACGAGATGTTTAGGAATATACAGTTTCGTGGCATCTGTCACATAAACAAAATTTCCTCTCAACTTTATGAGACGTCAAAATGCAGTTTGAATGGCAACACTGTACAGCGTGGATCATTGGCTTGCGGTGAGTTTTTACAGAGGGTTAGCGGTAGGCAATTTTGGCTGAGTTGGTGACAAATTGGACGGGGGGAGGGGGCGTTTCGGATCCGAGCAACAAGGCGCACTGAGTTGCAGGGAGCGAATTAAAAAAAGTTTACCTTTGTTCTATGACTCTTAGAAATGGTGCCTCGTGCTGGGCTAAATAGAACACCCCGTGTATAAGTCTGCGCAAGATTTCGGTAACCTAATCATTCCACTTGAGAACATCCAGTCTGGCCTGTTCGTTGACTGCCAAGTCCACACGCTGCACTTTTCCGAAAGCTGTAATTTTAACGAAGGAATGCAAGTGTGTTTGCGATATGAAGTGCTTTTTCAGTGCGTTGGTCAGCGCGTTTAGATTAGTGTACCCCACCTTTCCCCACACAGAATATAAGCTCTCGTCAAAGAGAAGACAATGCCAGCAGATAAGTTTGTTTTCGGTCTCAGAGCCTGGTAGCCACTTGCATGTGTCATACTCACTGATCTCAAAAAGCCTGGATAGCTGTTGCCATAGTGCGGTTTAGAAGTAAAAAATCAACAAGTAGGAGTCCAACGTTTTGAGTCTCCCCATAAGATCCCATAGTAATTTTAGTGATTTTACTAACCTTTTTTGTAGCTTTTAATCGGATGTTTACATTAAATTGAAGTGTGTAGCATTCAGAGAGGCTTTTATAGGTGTTTATGGTCCCTGCTTGATGCTTAGGCTCGAAATATGCGCGTGAATAGCACATTAATGTACACGCTGTGAAAGAATGTGAAAAGTAAAGAATATTTCACAAAGTAGTGAATTAAGAGCAGTGCTGTCTCCCAAAATCAAATTTCATGTAACCATGCATTATTTTAGTGCCACTGTTGCTGCAACTTTAATGTAGTAATAACGCAGGAAACATGTTTTAAAATTTCTCAAATTAGCATTGAAATCATAGGGAGTCCACCGATTTTGGGACCCCAACCTGTTGCAAACAATGACTACTTGCTAACTACTTGCTGTCATCTGACATCAAATTTTAGCTGCTGGCTGGATACTTCGCTCTATCCAGGCTAATGCTATTAAAGATCAGTGGTCATACTCTTTGGCAGCGTTGAAGTGGCGGGTATAGTCCACTTTACCTCCTACCGTCTTGTGTTGTGTAGACAAGCACCTCATGTCCGGCTTCGGCCTGCCTGCAAGTATTACTCGTTTTTTTTCGTCGAAACTTAACCGGTGAAATGGATTTTCCAATAGCTCTCGAATTGGGCACTTCGCAGGCTCGGTCCCCTGACTGGCCATTTTCGTCACGATCAAAGAAGGCCAGCATCCAAGTGACCGAAAAACAAAGTGACCGAAAAAAAAAAGTAACCGAAAAACAGACTGACCGAAAACACTAAAGTGACCGAAAAACAGAGTGACCGAAAAACAGTGACCGAAAAACAGAATGACCGAAATTGAAATGTTGCTGGGACTGTACCAATCCAACGGTGGGCAGGACCTAGACGAACGCTACTATTCGGACAAAAAACATATTTTTTCAGTCGCTTTATTCCGATCGCTTTTTAGAAGCCACCGGAGCCAATGCTCGTCTCCCGAAACCGTTCTGGTTTTCGCGTCGTCGGCCGGTATAGCTGCGTGCTTCCTAATCGAGGGCAAAGTACGCCGGTCTGTGTTCAAGTCACCGCCCGGCGCGTCCTCTGACGGCGTCGTGGGAGTACGGCCAGGAAGCAAGGGACGTCGTCGTGGTTGACGGCGACGTGGCGTGCGTGGTCGGGTACGTTGTCGACGCTCCCACTCTGCATGGCCGCGCAAACGTCGGCGGGCTCCTCTGCTCCCCGTTCAAGCCAACCTTGCACACATAGTGAGGCGTTTGACGACGCAATCGCCCAGGCAGCCTTCCATGTCAGTCAACAGCACGCGCTGCCTTACTCTCCATAAGCCCAATGCTATTCGACTTGGTCGAAATCGTTATCCCATAAGAACCCGCGTGTTATGTCAAATGCAGAGCGACGACGCGATTCGCGGCTGGGCATCGCCGCCCGCCCGCCAGCGTCGTTAAACGCCCCGACAATTACAAGTCGTTGTCCAGCGACAATTTCACCCAACGTCGACGACTTCCCCAGCCGCGACAGCATTGCCGCCCGCCAACATCCTGGGGGACCCAACCGGACTCTATATTCCCATTAGACCAATGTTATTCCTGGCCGTCCTCCGAGGTCGCCGTCAGAGGGGAGGCGTTCAGGGAATTACCGGCCGTCCACCCCTCCGTCGCGGCGAGAGTCGACGGCGCCCTCATGTTGTGAACTGTCACCTCGCTCCCTGCCATCATGAGGCCGTCCACAATCCTCCCGGCCGTGTCCTACGAGGACGCCGTCAACGACGGCCCCGTCCCCATCTTTTCGACTCTAGCATTGCCATGCAGAGTGGGAGCGTCGACAACGTACCCGACCACGCACGCCACGTCGCCGTCAACCACGACGACGTCCCTTGCTTCCTGGCCGTACTCCCACGACGCCGTCAGAGGGCGCGCCGGGCGGTGACTTGAACACAGACCGGCGCACTTTGCCCTCGATTAGGAAGCACGCAACTATACCGGCCGACGACGCGAAAACCAGAACGGTGTCGGGAGACGAGCATTGGCTCGGTGGCTTCTAAAAAGCGATCGGAATAAAGCGACTGAAAAAATATGTTTTTTGTCCGAATAGTAGCGTTCGTCTAGGTCCCGCCTACCGTTGGATTGGTACAGTCCCAGCAACTTTTCATTTTCGGTCAGTCTGTTTTTCGGTCACTTTGTTTTTCGGTCACTTTGTTTTTCGGTCACTCTGTTTTTCGGTCACTTTAGTGTTTTCGGTCAGTCTGTTTTTCAGTCACTTTGTTTTTCGGTCACTTGGTGCACTCCCATCAAAGAACTATAAATAATAACGCACTCAGCTGGGCACTGTAATGTCACATCATGTCACGTGGAAAACCGCGGGCGAAACTGGCTGGCAATGGAATACTATCAACCTAACCTGTCGATGCCTGCATGCTGCCGCCAGTACGCGCGCGAGTTGCCATGTCAACAGTGGCGGCTCGTGGTCAGTGAGATGGGTGGGGCACAATGATGGAAGACAAAATCCTCAAACTCTACGTCAATGTGCAAGAGAAGAGGGGGGGGGGGGTGCTTGTCAGTAGCAAATTAATGTAATGATCAAGAAAATGGCCGCCTTTCAGATAAAATACAGTCGCAAATTATCCATACAAAATTTAAAAATTATTCTTGTTAATAGAGCAAAGCAAAGCACTACCATCTCGTCGCATATCACAAAGGGGAAACTGCGGCTCAATAAAGTGCGGCTCAACGTTTTTTAACTGCGGCCCAATATTCTGCGGCCCAAAAAAAGCAACATTCACACAAGCATATTGTGCGGCTCAATATACTGCGGTGCAACAAAGTGCAGCCTAGCTAACGACATTAAATCAACGAATTACAAGGGTGATATACTGCGGCCCAACATTCTACGGCTTAACTTCCAACAAAATAAAGTGCGGCTAAATTAAGTGCAGCTCAGTTGTCACGTGGAAAACCGCGGGCGAAACTGGCTGGCAATGGAATACTATCAACCTAACCTGTCGATGCCTGCATGCTGCCGCCAGTACGCGCGCGAGTTGCCATGTCAACAGTGGCGGCTCGTGGTCAGTGAGATGGGTGGGGCACAATGATGGAAGACAAAATCCTCAAACTCTACGTCAATGTGCAAGAGAAGAGGGGGGGGGGGGGTGCTTGTCAGTAGCAAATTAATGTAATGATCAAGAAAATGGCCGCCTTTCAGATAAAATACAGTCGCAAATTATCCATACAAAATTTAAAAATTATTCTTGTTAATAGAGCAAAGCAAAGCACTACCATCTCGTCGCATATCACAAAGGAGAAACTGCGGCTCAATAAAGTGCGGCTCAACGTTTTTTAACTGCGGCCCAATATTCTGCGGCCCAAAAAAAGCAACATTCACACAAGCATATTGTGTGGCTCAATATACTGCGGTGCAACAAAGTGCAGCCTAGCTAACGACATTAAATCAACGAATTACAAGGGTGATATACTGCGGCCCAACATTCTACGGCATAACTTCCAACAAAATAAAGTGCGGCTAAATTAAGTGCAGCTCAGTTTCGCATCCTTTCCCCAAACGATACACAGTTCATATTCTGCGGCTCAATATTCCTCGGCTCAAAGCGTGGACCTCCCCTACCTGAGCTTCCCCAACCATGCCGCTGACTGGTCGGTAAAACAGCTGCACATAGTTCACAGAATGGCTGTGCACACGAGCGCTACTGTACAGCTACCACACACTCTGCTGATGAGATCGAAGAAATGCCTATACTGGACGGGGTTGAAAGACGTTTGATTGTTTTGTGACGTGACCTATGATTTCATTTATGCTTTAAAAAGTGACCAACGCGTGACTTTACTGTCTTGGAACTAATGCTACTGGGGATCTACCACACGCCAAGTAGATGTGACCAAGAAATGAAAATTGTGCATTAGGTATGCGACATCCTATTGCTTTTAAGTTTTTTCAAATATTCGAGTTCATATCCAAAATTGTCAGTCGATTTCTTCGCCACCAGTGAGCAAAAAAATATAAAAAAATCTGGGGGCGAATTACAGAACGAAATCTTGGCGTTAACAGCTCATATATCTTAATGTTACGCAAAGCTTTTGTAATTTGCTCCCTGATCGGTATGGTACGTGAGAGTGACAATATCAGGTTGGGCGATTGTATACAAACCCCCCACCAGTCCAATTCATTTTTTCCGCTGAATCCGGCTGTCCTGGTTGCCAGGCTGGGAAATGATTGGGGCACGCGCTCCCCCGCACCAATTACATATATTATATCGTATAGTCTACCAAAAGTCGCACGAAAGTGATTTTTAAAACTCTTGCTTTCACATTTCACTTCAAAATAATTATTACAAAATTTGGGTTCGACTTCAGTATTAATAATATAGGCACGTTTAAGTAAAATCTTTGCTAGCTTATCGCATTGGTTTGCTTCTTATCTCGTTATTTAGTGATTTTATCAATACCAAAAGCTACTCCCGCGTTATTGCTAGACATGGCTTCATTTTCTACAACATCACGCTTATAAATCCAAAATCGATTTACAAATAAAGAAGTTATTTTTAAATCCCGCAATGTGTTGCGCGCGGCGAGCAATCGTTCCAGGAGGAATCTTACTTCAGTCCTTATGTAAATAGCAGTCGAGCTGAAAGTTTCTGAAGTGTCCAAAAGAACACTCCGAATCACTCCGAAACTTTCGACACTTTCTAGCCCTAAATAGGTGCAGCATTTCACAAAGTTATGATTATTGACGAAGGCATCAAGAAGGCATCAAAAACTTCACAATTACAAAAATTTATATTTTTAAATTTAGAAGCTTACCAAAACCAATTATGTAGCACATCAGTTAATGGCGTGGCCAAGTTATTTAATTCGTAGTATGGAACAGTTGCAAACAGATGCAAACGAACACGTGTACTAATCCAAGTTTTCTGTGCAAAAACTGTTACATCATCTGAATTCACTCATCAATGGTAAGAGAGACCATTCTTAATTGATTTTCTATGGCTTTAGAATTACAAATATATAGGGAGTCCACAATGTTTCCGCCTACATTTAGCTGTTATATTCCTTACTTAAGTGGCCTCTTCGAATATAATCCGCTTATCGCAGCTTAAGATAAAGTTACTCGCGTTATCGCATTTGCAGCAAGTTAAAAGAATCAACATCTCAGAGATGAATGCAACAAAAACTTTCCATGTATCGCGATGTCAGCATAAACACATGCGGTCAAAGTTGACAAACATACATTTTAAAGTTTTTGGTGTGATAATTTATACGACAGGATTCGATATCGACAGCCGATTTTCATCGATGTTGAATCAAAGTTTTCGAGCACCAAATGGCCATTCTACAAGACTTTCTGACTTTCAAAAGTGGAGTCATACAAATTCATCCGTGCTCTGAACTTCTGGCTCGGCTATAATCCTCTGTGACGCAACTAAAGAAACGCAACAAAATGACTGTTGTTGACATTTCGGTAGAGGGTGATCACCAACATTTTACTGGTGCAGACCCTTACGTGAAAGGAAAAATGAGGGTCGAAATTTGCTCCAAAATCTCTGAAAAAACTGTGCATGGCGATGGAGTGCGCGCATGGTCTTGAAATCGCCCTTTTCCAATACAGAACGAATGAATATCGATTTACAGTCGATGCTTAGAGCTCATTTAGGCTATTTTTGAAAGGGTGTATCTGATAAATTTTTGTAAAAATCGAAAGGAGATCGCAAGACCAAAGATAATATACTCTTCCTTCATCTACTGATATATTGAAATTAAAGATTGGATTACTTTTAGGGGTTAATTTCTCCTTTCGCGTGGACCTCTGCATTCAACGTTTCTGTGGGGGTTATCTGACGGATTATCTGACTGGAGCACCCTTTAAAAATGATATGAAGATTGTTCACTATTTTAATAGTGCTATACTCATACACCCTTTTTTATAGCATGAGGCAGACCACCACTTCCATTATTACATACGAATTACCAGGGAATTACCAGTGCCATTGGAGGTATGGTGCACGGGGTAGTACTTTACTATGAATATGTAAGTGTTTTTCAATGTGGAACAGTTTGGGTACGTTGGATGACCAACGGGATAAGATATAGGTTAATAGGCAACTGCCACATATTTCTATACGCCATTCGCAGCACGAGTATCAATTTCATGTAAATTAACCAACTTCGGCCTCACAAGATCCTAATCATGAAATCAGACAATAATTGCGTTGACAACGGAGCCCATATACCACATTCCCAATAAAATCAGCATGTAGTTATGTTTGCCACATAATGTCATTTGGTATATCTTATTTAATGAATAGGCACGCGATTGTTACTGTTATCGTTTTAGCTGATTGATATATGCTTGCATCTTATTATGTAATTACTCACTCTTCATGTGTCAGTAAGAAATGAAATCTGTTTCTAGGCTTTTTCGACGCTGGTATCTTCGAATCTCGAGATCACTTCCTAAAACCCATAAGCCGGGTAGAACATTGTTGTCGTGTGCCAGCAAAGCCGTACTATTTGTCGGAACTCGGAATTGTTCAAATTTTCCTAGCATCAACGGTTGTATTTTGCTTGAAATTGCTACCATTATGCTATCCCTGATTAATTTAAAACATTGCACTTCAATAAAACTTGACTTCCTGGGTTCTCTTTACTGTAGAGAATACTAAATGATTGATATTTTTCCCCCCTAAAGTCTAAACTATCAACAGCTACACCATAGCGGCGTCTTTTCTGGCGCCCCCCTCGGACGCGGCGCCCCTAGGCTCAGCCTCGTCAGCCTAGGCGTAATTATCTGGCACTGGATATCAAGCATAATATAGCAAGTCAGAACCTAAAGAGACTAAAATTTCTGTACTTGTATGTACTAATGTGATGAGAAACATGGTATGAAATAATGTGTTTCCCAGCAAAAACGTCACAATGTAAGAATTTTTGCTATAAGAAGAAGATTTTGCAAGATTGTATTATTTAAATGTTATTATTTACAAGTCCTGCTTCACTATCATTAGGTACTAGGTATAATAATACAATATAATATTGTAAAAGGATTATGGAAGATATACCAATGTTTTGTAGTTAGACTGGGTGTCATAGCGACAACAGTACCAGTAGGTAATAACAGTTCAATTGTCTTGGAAGAGTTCAGGAAACATATTATGGTGTGAATGTGTTGCGATTGTGAACCCAAACGTAAAATACTCTAAACTACTTTTCATTGTGCAGTGTAGCGATTTTCAAGTCTGTTTTGTTCATAATATTTCTGAATAAATCTGAGGTACATATAGGTCAGTTTCTCCTCTACTCAATAAAAATATACCATTTTTTTTCGATTAGATTTCCTTTCTTTATGCCGATATCGGAATCTGTCACAAAGATACCGTAACATTCCTTTTTGTGCTCAATTCTATAGGGCATTATGGCAATCTTGATATCTAGCTAGACCTAGGAGTAGTTTGATTAGAACCACCAGTTCACCTAGTGCATGATGCCAGCAAATTTTAAACATATACATCACTGTAACATTAAGCTAAGTTTAATTGTTTTAAAATCTTTTTTAATACCTCAGACAGGGGTTTTAGAGGACAAATTGCGTCCGTGATGCCCAGCCCAAATGATAAACCAAAAAATAATAATATTACACATGAGATACCATTTTTCGGTCTCTTTGAGGCATTGTGCACATTGTTATTACCAAAACATTCGTTAGAGAAAAATACCGCCAGTACCTGTTTCTATTTCCTCACTGACACAAAGACTTTTCAAACTTTTAAAAGGCCGGAAACAAATTTTAATCTGTTCTTTCAGCAGACATGTCCACCTAAGACTCTTTTTCACGTTAAGAACGCTAGTATTGTTCTGCCGACTCCCGACTTTGCGCTCTCAATCATTCGATGCCCAGACCATCGCACCCGGGGGGTGTGGATAAAGTAGTCGCTACCTGAAATTGTCGTTCTGATACAAAGAATGAATGGTTACGGATCAATATTTTTAATAATGTTTAAAATTCAATCCAGTTATAGTACACGATACAGTAGTACGATATAGTTTACGATACCTGCAAATGCTGGTCATAAATCAGTTTGAAACATCATTTTTATTATCGATCTGCTTCTGGTAGATGCGCAAGTATCTTGCTTTGTGAACGTTGGTAAAAATGTAAAACGCATATTTTTTGTCCAAAAAACTCGATTAAAGAGTTTTGTGATCAGCCAAATAAAATACAGACAATTGTTTTGTATAAAACATAGAATACAATTATTAGGTAATAACTAATCGATTAAAAAAACAAGCGTATAGGAGATTTTAACAAGTAAGTACCAACAATAGATTTTACGGTTCAGGACCGGAGACCCTGACTTGCGAACCCTTTAGCGGAACAATGAGACGGCCTGCGAATGTTGAAACCTCTGGCTCCTGCCTACTAGCAGGGGAGTCTCTTTGACAGTGAAACACCGAAAAAAAAAGATTAATTGAAAGGCTGCCGAATATTGGTGCCGCTGCCGGTGGTTGAGCTTAACTGAATATAATAGTGTGTATCTACGAGGAAGCATTACAGTGGAAACAGTCGTTTTTTTTTTGGCAATTTCAGGAAGATGGTATTTGCTGATAATAGAATGCACGTGGGCCGTAGGCAGTGCCAGATTTACGCCTAGGCTGACGAGGCTGTAGCCTAGAGGCGCCGAGGGGGGCGCCATAAATGACGCCGCTAAGGTGTAGATAGATTTGACAGTGCATAGAACCCAGGAAGTTAAGTTTTATAGAACTGCAATGTTTTGCAATAATAAATGCTAAACCACTATGGTAGCAATTTCAAGAAAAATACAACCGTCGATTCTAGGCAAATTTGAAAAATTCCGACAATAGTGCGGCCTGCTGGCACACGACAACAATTTTCTACCCGGCTCCTCAGTTTACTTTACTTTTTTGTTGAATATCAGTCTTCTTTAGGAAATTTTAGGGAAATACCAGCGTCCAAGCATTGGTTTCCAGGCTTTCCTCTCGATATTAATTCCCAGTAATGTATTATAATATAGTAAATAATATCGTGGCATAACACATAGTCAGTAGCCGCGTTAGCCTGAAGGGGATGGTTGTGTTCGTTGCGCGACCTGATCCTGGACATTGTCAGCAAAATTAGTTCCGTGGCCTCTGGTGCCTGTGTCGCGTCTTGATCGATCAATCGATCGATTGTATTGTGTGCGAAGTGATTTCAAAAGTGCGATTTCTTTTTCAACGCTGGCAATAGTTAACAGTAATAATAATAGTTTATTGTCAATGTTGAAAATTATACATGTAATTAGATAGTCCAATACTAAATAATAATATTATGTTACATTCTCCCTTCACCTTGTTGAAATTCTTAAACTGAATAAAAACAATTAGTTATTCAATACTCTTTTAGCTGGTCTGGTCCTTGATTTTATTGCTAGGTAGTCATTTGATTTGCCCAGACAGGGCGTTGAATAATTTACTTCCATTATAAACTTAATGGGTATTTTCTGGTAATGGTTAAGGTTGGAGTCGCAAATCAGCTTTGGTTATCGAGTTACGAGGGCTGTGATCATGTACAGTTTCATTTGTTAATACCATTTGCATGTTATCTAAAACTTATGGTACGGTATAATATAAATGTACACACTAGATAATGCTATAAATAATTCTAAAATTAATTAAAAATATCCTTCATGAATCCAGTATTCGCTTCATAGGTGTGCAGAGAATTTCTAGCTTTTCAAGTGGCAATTAGGTGGGCTGTTGTTGCGAATCATGTTCATCTTGACGGGTTTCGACAGTGCCACCCGTCTTGACTCGACCACTGGCCGTGTTGCCAACAAGGGTACAAATGTAAATGGGTACCCCCATCTATCAGGTAAACAACAGAAATTCGGCATTCGACAACGCAGCCAAATCAATCAACTCGGACGGGTAACACGTTTCAACGGCAAACATTTATAGGTTTACAAGTGGCTCTTAGGAGGTAAGGGCGCATGGGTTTGAGCTCGCTCGTGCCATGTATTACTATAGCCCGTCTCTGGTGAACGAATAATCTCTTCGTCTGAGGAGTGCCGCTCCATACGATCACACCGTATTGAAGACTTGAATCAAACCGAAGTAAATGAGCAGTATGAGTTGAAATTTTCCATGTGCAATAATTTTTTTTAAATTAAAAATCAAACCGAGAAAACTTTAGTTCATTCTGATTCCTAATGGGTGCTCAATCGAAACAGTTATTAAGCATTGACCGCAATTAGATAGTCTATGCAAATAGACAGAAAGAATTATTCTTCACCCCAACTACACATGTTTGACGTTTCAGCCCAGTATAATATATGTGTGTCAGCTAGAAATAAGTCTCACAAACTTGTCTGGAGTGCGATTGTATAACTTTAGTCGGGTATCGATCGATACGGCTAGCGAGTGATAACTCTATCGATTCGATAGCTTAAAAGTGATTGTGTATCGACATCGTTAGTGCGAGATCGCTTACCGATAGTGACCCATAATAGTCTTGTCGAGCTATATGTAAACTCATTGTGCGCTTGCGCAGTATACGTTTTGTAGCCACCGCGAATTATTTAAATTTGTTTTCTGGATGCCAATATGCTGATATATGAATAGAATATCTTGACAGCTATGCACAAAATATGTATATCTTAATAATATTACAAATACCAACTAGGTAATTAATGATAATCTTTGCAAGAATATAATAACATCCTATAACTTATTGTGATAAAAAGGAAATGTTAAAACAAAGCCAATCAAGTTGTTTGTCATTTTTGACAGGCCACGTTACTAAATCGCAAAGTCGTCTCATGGCACTAATGTATTTTTCAATAAATCTACAATTTTTTGAATGCATTATTGGATGAGCGAACGAAGTGAGCGAAGAATTCAATTACACCACCCGTAGAAAAAAGTATCTCATTTTTTTTTTTTTTTTTTTTTTTTTTTTTTGTCTGTTTGTCCGCGCTCTACTGACCAAACGGCTGAAGCGATTTTGATGAAAATTGTAGGACACCTTTAAAATTTCTGAACTTAGATCTGCCACGTTTTTGAAAAAGATCGGCTCGGAACTTTTTGCATAAATCGATTTTTTCAAAATTTTGCGTCTTTATAACTGTCAAGGTTATTAACCAATCTCTGCCCAAATTTGTACACATGTTGCCCTTATGGATATTTATCATTCCTGAAAATCTTAGATTGGTAAGCCGTTCCGTCTGGTTTTTATTCGCATTTAAGCAGTGATTTTTCGTGATTTTCGACGCCTGATTCAACATGTGATCGGTGTCCTTGGTTATATAAATTCCAATATACTAAGGCGAACGCAATTTGTGTTGCGTTGAAGATGAGCGTAGCGGTTTGTTAATAGCGCATAAAAAGATTGAGGCAAAAAGCCTAAATCATGGAGCAGCAAGCCGGACAATAGCTTTTTCGAAAATTCTGATCACTAGAAGTTGAAGCGATTCTGGCCTTTCTTTGTTTCTGTCCGAGCTGTAGGGTAGCGGAAATATGCTCATTTTGAGGTCGTAAAGCAATGTGCATGTTAATACATAGATGTAACTCATGCCCAAGGGTTTTTATTGGGTTTTATTGGGTTGGTTTTTATTGGGAAAAATCTGGTGTGATGTTTCGATTTGGTTTCGATGGTTTCTAAAGGCAAATCGAAATTGGGAACATTTGAAAAAATTACGCACTTTAAAATAAATTTCCGTACTTTTCCAAACATGCCCAATTGTCGAATTTTGCTCTTTTTTCTGCTTTGAAAGTGAAGGGTGTGGAGGATTTTCTTGAAAAAGGCAGGGGGTCTAAGTTGAGAAAAAAAGTAGACACCCTGAAAATTGCATCCCAATCGAAGCAGGCGTTTGGCCTGTAGGGCGCGCGCAAACACACATACAAACACACACCAAGTGTTTTTTTTAGCAGTAGTGAAATTGATGATTTCGCTTCGCTCGCTTCGCTCGCTACGCTCATCAAAAAACTCTAATTTATAAATCTGTATGTGACTTTTGCTTTTGTTCTTGATTGTGTATTATTAATTTGTGTTAGGGACTGCATTCTATTGCAAATTTGACAGTGAAATTACGCTCATCCTTCAACGCGACGGTATAGAGCGTTCGGCGAAGCCCTAGTTAACACAAATATGACCACAATTCATCGTGATTTGTCTGCAATCAAACAGGTGCAGCAAAATATGATTCTATATACCGATAAAGAAATATGCAATATTTTTAACAGCTAAATTAACGGGACGAACATGATAATAACATTTTCGGAGCGGCAAGCAAGGGTTGAATTATTATTTCAATGTTATAATTTTATAAAACATAATATTATTCAATATTTATCGATACATTCAAAGCGTGAAAATGCATTTGCTCTTTCATTTTTGCTTACCTTCCGATTTCCGACAGCATAGGCAAATTAGCACCCTGTTTGCAATAGGTCGCCCAAAAAACCAGCCGATATCATGAACGTCGTATTAATTCAGCGCAATTGTCATTTATACTATTTGCCTTCAGTATTTTTATATAAAACGCTCCTACCAATAAAGCAATGATACATCATTGTTTTTTTGGAAGCATGCGTAGCATACTTCTGAAAATTGAGTGAAACTCCGCAGGTTAGGTTAGGCAACGACACCTCTTTTGATGTCGTTAGTGTTGTCGATCTCACGGCAGCTTGTCGATCGATACAAACATACACAATCGCTGATTTTTTTATCGAATCGTTATCCCTCGAAACTGGTTTTTATACCTGGCTATCGATCGGTAACCGATCGGTTAAAAGTTAGACAATCGCCACCCTGGACATGGTGGCAATTATTTTGCCGATTTATTTACACTAATAACCTACTGGGGGCCAATTCACGAACATCTCACTGTACCTACCCCCTTGGCCCGGGAATAACTTCAAACCACCAAAGCGTAAAAAACCATTTAGATAATCACACCGTTATGTTGATGTCGCCCAAAATGATTGAATAATTTCTTAAAACTAAATTGAGTGGACATGGGGATAATTTACATTAAACTGCATAACACTAATAACCTACTGGGGGCCAATTCACGAACATCTCACTGTACCTACCCCCTTGGCCCGGGAATAACTTCAAACCACCAAAGCGTAAAAAACCATTTAGATAATCACACCGTTATGTTGATGTCGCCCAAAATGATTGAATAATTTCTTAAAACTAAATTGAGTGAACATGGGGATAATTTACATTAAGAAGAAAATTTAAATTCTGCCAAGTTGTACTCGCCTCATGGTGGGTATATAGAGAGGGCTAGGAAATTGTCATCCGTTTTACTCAGGAAATATAATATTATATATCTCCAAGTTGAATAGACTGAAAACTATGTTCACTTTATTAATTTGGGGGCGAATAGTTATTTCTTCGACCGTAAGTAATTAATGTGAAAAATGAACAACATTTCAAATGCAAATTTAAGATATATTATATTGATATCGTTTCTAGGTAGAGATATTTCCTTTGCTGAAAGACAATACATTCATTTCAAAGAGATTAAAATCACATACATATGCGCTTCTTTACTCTTCCGTTGAAATAACCGATGCATTCGAATTAAATTAAGTAAGTGCCTATAAATATGTTATAATTATATACCTAGTAGGTATAGTGAAGTGATACCTACGCATTGCCGAATATATTCATCGAACTATAATGCATTTTAAGGTTTTAATCTAAGTCGTAAAGTATAGTTATCACGGCAATTGTCAAATGTTACACAGAGTTTTCGACGGAACGTAATAATTGTAATTGCTATAATTCATAAATTATTTTCATATGCATTTCTTCGATCTCATCAGCAGAGTGTGTGGTAGCTGTACAGTAGCGTTCGTTTGCACGGCCATTCTGTGAACTATGTGCAGCTGTTTTACCGACCAGTCAGCGGCATGGTGGGGGAAGCTCAGGTAGGGGAGGTCCACGCTTTGAGCCGAGGAATATTGAGCCGCAGAATATGAACTGTGTATCGTTTGGGAATAGGATGCGAAACTGAGCTGCACTTTATTGAGCCGCACTTTATTTTGTTGGACGTTCAACCGCAGAATGTTGGGCCGCAGTATATCACCCTTGTAATACCAACAAATTCGAAACTAATTTGAGCCGAGGAATATTGAGCCGCACAATATGAAGATGGTTGTTGGGCTGTACAAAACTGAGCCGCAGTTTATACTCGTTTGACCTGCAGTTTGTTGGGCCGCACTATATTGAGCCGCAGAAAACAGGCACCCTCACAAAGTATAAATACCAACGTCTTAGGTAATCCCACACTTAATAATCGATGTAGGTACCACTACCGACAACAAAATAAAAAAATATTTACCCAAACGATCTGGAGGTGGTGGTGTTTAACTAACTGGTTTTTTACTTGTAACAAACACGTTTGAACCACTGAAAGCAGATAATGATTGCGACCCCGGCTTGACATGCGGTCATGTCCTTACTCGTTGGACGTAAGTCCAGCACTGAGGAAGTTTTAATTTCATTTCATGCTGTTCATTATTTTCTCACAAAATATATTTGCTTGCGAGAGTGAGTTTATTTTAGCAGAAACATGTTACTAATACCATGTATAGCTATCGGGCATTGTGCAGTCCACATGAAAAATGTACAACAGGCATAATATCTCAATTTCTGAGAACCCGAGCAATATTATTGTTTATACATCAGGGACTCGCCACTGCCACTCGACGCAGAGCGTATTATGACACTTGCTTATTCGGGTCAGTAGTACGTACTCGCGAGTGGAAACAAAATTCCACCTAAATATCGCCCTTCCATAAGGCTGTCAAAAAAACGGGAATGAGTTCAATAACTGAATTTTTCACAAGATACCGACGGGACGAGTAATATTCTGACTTTGAACACCAATTCTCATACCAATTCATTCAATCCCTTTTGTAAGTCGTAAATTGACCGGGTCAAATTTATTTACTATTACTATAATGTCCTACCTACAACATCCCAGCCTATATGGAAATTAAATTGTGTACTTTACGTCAATTTCGATTAGAGAAATGTAGTACACATTCTTATTACAAAATACATGGGGAGTTTCTGCACACACAAACAAGTGCCCATTTTACTGTATCATACTCATACAAGAGTAAAAACTCCATTTCCGATCCAATATTCCAAACCTTTCGAAAAAATATAATGATTTTTACACATGCTGATAAATAGAGATGTGATGAACTATTACAATTTTAAGTATGTTGTCGTTACACAGGCGTGTAATGAACGAGTCTTGGGTATTACATAGGACACATCCTTGCAGAGAAGGATCCATACACACGTCAATGTGCAACACTTGAAAATAAATATCAAACGCTCTAGTCGGCTGCGCGTGCGGGAGCGATCGCTCCCGTGCGTTGTTCGGGCACGATGTGTGTTGTATGCGTCTGTTTTCCATATTGAGGATTTGGAGGCGGTTTAATGTCTGGGGGATTATGTGATCGTATTTTCTAATATTTAATGCGTAGGTATCTAATGCAAGAGTTTTGAACATTTTGCAATTTTTTGGCCGAAGACTTATTTATACCCATATACACAGTGTCACCATATTCAAGTAAAGGAAGAATTAATGATTCTACTAGTCGAAGTTTTACTGGTTCACTAAGGTATTTTTTAAAAGTATAGAGGTGCCTTAGTCTACCATAGGCTAATTTCCTAACCTTGTCTACATGATCCTCCCAGTTTAAATAAGATTCAAACATCAAGCCTAGATTTCTTGCTGAGTCACTGAAGTGAATAACTTCCTTGTTGATGTTTACAGAAATTTCCTTTGATTTTAGCATTCTTTTAAATTTCTTTAGAATGTGTTTGGTTGCCACTGGTAGCACAACAGACTTTTTGGAGTTCAGCTGCAACAGGTTTATTTTTTACCGTTCTTCGATTTGCGCTAAGTAGTGTAAAACTGCCGGTTCTGGAACACTTTTCGATAGGCAGACGTCAGCACTTTTTGATTCACACGTGAAGGATAGGACGTCGGACGCGCGCGTGAATTGCGAACTAAGCATTTTCCACTGCGGACTAATCACGTGATCACAATTGGGCATGGGCAAATCATGTGATCCTAGTTGATGAAACCAAAATTTGGACATTCTATCTTTCTTCATTACATTATTCTACCTCACTCTTTCTCATTAGACATACGTGTTTTCTCGAATGTTCGATGCTGTTCATATAAAGAACTATTATACCATATCAGTACGAGTGAGAGGTTAATGACATTCAATGCGACACATCCCGTCGCGACAATGCAAGTTTGAACATGCACGAAAATTTCGACATGTCAACAAAAATCGTTGCACATGTGCACCGCTCGATGCACCGATCAAATCAGTCGCAGTCAGATATATAGAAAGGATCAGTATTGGCAAGCTGCTCCGAGACGTATTCAGCACGTGTCTTACAGAATTGTTTCAAAGACTGTTAACAAATTTAAATTATTTTTTGAAGTTGTGTGACCGAGCTACCTTAATAAAAATGGATTATGTCAACGATACGCAAATTGAAATGTAAGTATTTTATTCACTACCCATCAAGATTCCAAAATTCGGAAAAAGTTTTTATCGACATATTTATTTAGTGATAATCGAATATTTTTTTTCCAGCTTCGCCTCCCTTCCATCAATTGCATACTGGTAACTGCTTAAACCAGTAACAATTTCCTCTCATCCACCTCGTGTCTCTTCATCTGAGAACGGGACAAAGGGTCTAGTGATTGCGCCAACGCTGTCCTGGGGCCGAGTCCGTTTACCCGTCCCATGTACGGGTCGCTCGGCCTCTCATCTCCCCGGAAATCCCCCTTGTCCCACCCGGCGAAGCAGGGAGAATGTGTGACCGAATAGCTCAGTTGGTAGAGCACCTGCCCGGCAAGCAGGAGGTCCCGGGTTCGTATCCCGGTTCGGGTGCACATTTTTCCAGCTTCGCCTCCCTTCCATCAATTGCTTACTGGTAACTGCTTAAACCAGTAACAATTTCCTCTCATCCACCTCGTGTCTCTTCATCTGAGAACGGGACAAAGGGTCTAGTGATTGCGCCAACGCTGTCCTGGGGCCGAGTCCGTTTACCCGTCCCATGTACGGGTCGCTCGGCCTCTCATCTCCCCGGAAATCCCCCTTGTCCCACCCGGCGAAGCAGGGAGAATGTGTGACCGAATAGCTCAGTTGGTAGAGCACCTGCCCGGCAAGCAGGAGGTCCCGGGTTCGTATCCCGGTTCGGGTGCACATTTTTCCAGCTTCGCCTCCCTTCCATCAATTGCTTACTGGTAACTGCTTAAACCAGTAACAATTTCCTCTCATCCACCTCGTGTCTCTTCATCTGAGAACGGGAAAGGGTCTAGTGATTGCGCCAACGCTGTCCTGGGGCCGAGTCCGTTTACCCGTCCCATGTACGGGTCGCTCGGCCTCTCATCTCCCCGGAAATCCCCCTTGTCCCACCCGGCGAAGCAGGGAGAATGTGTGACCGAATAGCTCAGTTGGTAGAGCACCTGCCCGGCAAGCAGGAGGTCCCGGGTTCGTATCCCGGTTCGGGTGCACATTTTTCCAGCTTCGCCTCCCTTCCATCAATTGCATACTGGTAACTGCTTAAACCAGTAACAATTTCCTCTCATCCACCTCGTGTCTCTTCATCTGAGAACGGGACAAAGGGTCTAGTGATTGCGCCAACGCTGTCCTGGGGCCGAGTCCGTTTACCCGTCCCATGTACGGGTCGCTCGGCCTCTCATCTCCCCGGAAATCCCCCTTGTCCCACCCGGCGAAGCAGGGAGAATGTGTGACCGAATAGCTCAGTTGGTAGAGCACCTGCCCGGCAAGCAGGAGGTCCCGGGTTCGTATCCCGGTTCGGGTGCACATTTTTCCAGCTTCGCCTCCCTTCCATCAATTGCATACTGGTAACTGCTTAAACCAGTAACAATTTCCTCTCTTCCACTTCTGGTTATTATCATTCATCGCCTTCCTATTCATATAGCGTTATATATCTTCTAATTTAATTGCCCTTGGATTTATAGCACCAATCAATTTGTTAACTAGTTTACCTGTTGGCAGGTTTACTGTCGTCGACTATTAGTTATCCTACATACCTATAACCGGATACCTGATAATATATGTAGTACGATGATTATTGGCGGTAGGTAAACTGTGACTCGAGTTTGCGTGCTAGTTTGGGTCATAACATTATTGTTATCGCATGTAGACTATAAAGGCTGGTATACGTCGTAGATCCCATGCACAGAACGATGGGGTTACTTCTGATTTCATATCACGATCCTCTATCATCCATATTTCACGGTTCCAACGTTCTTATCCGTGAATATTCAGTGGCGTCCACGGATGGAGCGTGGAGGGTGGCAAGTGAGTGGGGGGGGGGGGGGGGTCATCACTATAATCTATGGTTGCAATGCGGTCGGTGATCAGAGATATTTGTAAAACATTCAACCGGTGCATTCAATCAAGCTAAAAACCGAACGGTTTAGCGAGTCATGGCCATTTCGGTCCCCTAAAGTATTCGAAGAGCTTTTTTATGCGTCATGGCTGATTTTTTTTCAATTGTAGGGGTTCGGTATGTGGCTTCGCTTACAAAATAATTGAAATATTCTTACCAATAACGAAACGAGTTCGCTTCAAAAATAAGCTTGACGTCTTTCCCATCTGCTCAAACGAACCCATACAAACATTCAGCTTAAAAAGGATTTGAAATAAAAACAAGACGACTACCCCACCCTCCTTTCCCCCCACCGTCGTCGTCGTGGATGGATGAAGCCAAGAAAACTATTTATAGTCTGTTATATATTTTTTATTTACAAAAATGTACGAAGAATAAGTCGCCACCAATGCCAAATAATTTTAATACTATTACTGGAGGTAGATGTTGTAGCTGTAGGTTACTTTTCTTTTATCTGTTGACTCTCATAAACTGACTCTGAGACTAGCATGTGTTCCATCTATTGCGAACAGACGTACTTTACACTATTACTGGAGGTATAGTTGTAGATGTTATCACGGTTTTCACAGAACGCTCGTGTACACGACAAAATTGAGGGTGATAGTACTTGGAGCGGGGAACTATTAAAAAATGTTAGGTGTAGCCAGCATAATAGATGTTTCGCAAATATTTAAACAGCGTCTCTCAGACGTTAAGTCAATTAGAAGACTGTATTGTACACTGGTCTCATAAAGTTACTCTAAGACTAAAATGTTCGCCAGCCACCCACGACGACGACGACGACGGTGGTGGGAAAGGGGGGTGATGTAGACGTCTTGTTTTTATTTCAAATCCTTTTCAAGCTGTATGTTATGTATGGGTTCGTTTGAGCAGTTGGGAAAGACGTCAAGCTTTTTTTGAAGCGAACTCGTTTCGTTTTTGGTTACAAACTATTCGATTCATCTAGTTTAATTTGCAGAAATCAAAATTTATTTCGATAAAACGGCAGAATAGTTGAATGCAAAGAAATTTGACTCTTCACTTCTGATAGGAGTGTCAAGACTGATAGGTCGATGCTATGCAGAGTCGATGTAGATGGGCTTAAAAGATGGGAAGTGACGTTCGTTAGGCCGGCCGCGGCCGGCCTACTCGAGAACACCGATTTTAGCCCAAGTGACATTAACAAAAGCGGGCTCAGTTTTGGCAAGAAAGTTAGCCCACTATTCGAGAAAAGTGCCCCAGACGTCCCATCACACCCAACAAACTTTTTTGTTCTCGGTATTATTGATGAGCGAAGCGAGCGGAGCGAAATCTTCAATGTCACTAGCCCAAAAAAGTAACTTGTTTTTGTTTCTTTTGCATGTGTGTTTGCGCGCGCTCTACAGACCAAACGGCCGAACCGATTTGGATGAAAATATCAGAGTACCTTCCTTTGTTCTCAACTTCGATACTCTACGGTTTTGGAAAATATCGGTTTGTGTAGAACTTATTTAAAACTTGTGCGAAGCGTCCTATGAGACATTGAGACAGTGTTTACCCTAACAATTATGAAGATGAAGTTTTTTTTACGGATCTTTTAAGTTTATTTAGCGAGTGGCTTGAACGAGCTCGGCGCGAGATGCATTTGCATTCATACTCGCGCGCCAAGCTCGGCTGTAACGCGAGCGCAACCGAAGAGCTACGAGCGATATACTATTCGAGGACCGAGCGAGAGACATAATGGAGATTGTCTCCTCGCAAAGGGTCTTATACGCTGGCCCCCGCCGCCCGATGCTTGATTTCCCCGTCGCTCCTGCAAAAAATCGCTGCGCTAGAGACGCGTCTCGCTATGTGACAACATGCCGTCCTGAAAATATCTGCTTCGGGAACCGCGTCTCCGCAGCACAACCGCGCTCCGTGGCGCAGGATATTTACAGCACGGCATGCAAGCCTATTTCGCCCTAACTTAAAGGTAATATAGTGACGATAAGGTTTATATTTCCAGCCAGCATGAATTGAATGAACATGACCGTATGGTCGAACTTATGTCTTCTATACAAATTTTTTTAAGACACTAACACTGATATTAATTTCATTTATCGTGCTGCAGAGAGATAATGGTATCCCTACGCACGTGCCACTGCCAAATGTACGTAATATTGTGTGTGTCTCCCCCGTGAAAATACCCACGCTTCGCCCCTATACAGATGTCGACCTTATTGATGAGCGAAGCGAAATCATCAATTTCACTACTGCTAAAAAAACTAATGTGTGTGTGTGTGTGTTTTTTTTTTTTTTTCTGTATGTGTGTTTGCGCGCGCTCTACAGACCAAAGGCCTGCGTCGATTGCGATGACATTTTCAGGGTGTCTACGTTTGTTCTCAACTTAGTACCGCTGCGCCCATACGATAGGACTTTGCCATTGGTTTTTATTGGCATTTTTTAAGTTTTTTCTCGTGATTTGACGCCTGATTCATCATGAGTCCGGTTTCCTTCGTTTCCTAATTATACAAGCTTTGCTGATTTCAGGTATGGCCAAGACATAGATTTGACAGTAATATCAGATGTTTAGTCAATTTCGTTTATGGAAGTAACTGAAAGTATATCCGCGTCAGAATTTTCCCCCATCTAATAAGAACCCTCGAGCATAAGTTATGGATTGTGTTAGTGTATTTACGTTCATTACTCAATTAGTTCATAATTTGCATGTTTTCGCTATCTGACACCTCAGAGAGAAACAAAGGAAGGTTAGAACCGTCTAAATTTTCGGAATTGTGATCGGAGTGATCGGAATTTTTGAGAACGCAGTTATCTGGCTTCGTGCTCCATGATTTTGAAATGCCTTTTGCCTTCAACTTTTTATCCGCAGTTGATCCGCAGTATTAGCTGCTACGCTCACCTTCAACGTAACACAACTTGCGTTCGCGAAGACAGTTACTAATTAAAGCACACACCATTTTTATCCGCCAGTAAATCATACTTAAAAGAAACACATGTCCAATTTAGCCATTTGTTTTATTGAACAACTTCTAGAGAAGCGACCTCCAATTTGAGTGCGTGCAGTTTCCGCTCCGGCAAACTAGTAACTCCTTAAATCGGATGCCGGTGGCGTTCGTTCAGTCCACCATGTCCCCGTCGGTCTCGTCCAGTGGCGGCTCGGTGTCGCCTTCCTTGGTGGGCAGGATCACGTGGACGATGCTGTTGCGTCGCCAGTACGAGTACCAGCGGTAGAAGTGGTACTGCGCGCGCAACATAGTCCAGCCCAGGTAGAACGTGTCGACGGCAGCCATCAGACTGATGAGGCTGAGGGTGGCCGTGCGTGCCATGGCGGACGCCGGCGCGTCGAGGTAGAACGCGTCGCTGGCCAGGGTGCCGAAGTACGTGCCCAGCACGGCCAGCGGCGTGAACAACGCCAGAGTGACCAGGTCGAAGAGCAGCGTGCGCCAGGCCACGCGCGTCGCCCAATGGTACATCGACTGGAAGATGTTGCTCCTGAAACCAGGCCAGCTACGTTGAACCAGTCCTCGCCAGGAGTTGCTCTTAAACCAGGCCCTACGTTCAACCAGTCATCGCCAGGAGTTGCGCTGAAACCAGGCCCTACGTTGAACCAGTCCTCGCCAGGAGTTTCTCCTGAAACCAGGCCCTACGTTCAACCATTCCTCGCCAGGAGTTGCTCTGAAACCAGGCCCTACGTTCAACCAGTCCTCTCCAGGAGTTGCTCTGAAACCAGGCCCTACGTTCAACCATTCATCGCCAGGAGTTGCTCTGAAACCAGGCCCTACGTTCAACCAGTCCTCTCCAGGAGTTGCTCTGAAACCAGGTCCTACGTTCAACCATGCCAGGGGGTCAATTCTCAAACAAGTTTTAAGAAGAATTAGTGAGATCTAAGGAGATCTAAACCAAATGTTAATTCTCGATCGCTAATTCTCACTAAACCATGGGTGCAAATTTAAACCCAGCTATACCAGCTCGGGGGCAGGTCAAAGCAGTTTTATTGAGTTGGATTTTTACGTTTTCTTCTTTTTTGAATAGCATTTAGTTTTTTTAAGTGTCGTAGGATATAGTTTATTCCGGGGGTGGTACACCCCCTTGACGTCTTGACCGAAATCGAGGATGTCGGGCGACGCAAGAAAGGTTACTAGAGCTTATTGGCAGGAAGCCTCCGCGCCACACATTTGAATGAAAATCTTTTTAAGCAAAAGTCGTAGCGACTTGAAACCAATCCTTATGGAATTATTGATATTTGAAGTGGTAAATTTGATACATTCATCAAGCGTTTTCGTCGTATTTTCGCGAAGAAAGGTAAATAAATTCGCCACATGGTCGAAAAGTTGCAATCTAACAATTCCCACAGTTGCCATTTATTTGTTTTTCTCCCTGTCGCCGTCGGGACACTTGTATTGGAGAATTGCAAACAACTCTGCTGTATAGACATTACAGAGAGAATTGAGTTTGAAGCACACACTTGTGTTGTCGATGACAAAGGCACACCCTACAGACTCATTGTATTTTGATCCGTCAGTGTAGATCCTGCAGTGTTGTGGGTAAGTGTTGCAAATGCTGCCGAACAGCTGTCGGAACACGGCCGGGCTCGTCTGGGCCTTGGGGTGCTGAGCGAGTTGCATCAGGCACACAGGCTGCGATGTTGTCCAGGGAGCCACACGACCGATTCCGACAGGAAGGACAGGTGGTAGGTCCATTTCAATTGCGGCCAGGAGCTCTTTAGCTCGGATGCCAACAGGTCTGGTTGCTTTTTGCCTAGTGTTGTAGAGCATAGAATTCGGCGTAGCGAACACAGACCTGTATGCCGGGTGTTTTGGCATGCCACGCAGTTTGGCTATGTAGCTGGCAAGGAGTTAGTCACGCCTGATCTTAAGCGGAGCCTCCCCGGCCTCACAATGCAAGCTGACAATCGGACTAGTGCGAAACGCTCCAGAACACAACCTGATACCAGCGTTGTGCACTGGATCCAGGATGCCTATGTAGGATTTCCTCGCCGATGCATATACAGTGCAGCCAAAGTCTAATTTAGATCTTATGAGGGAGCGGTAGAGGCGGAGCATGGACGTTCTGTCAGCTCCCCAGGAGGTACCGCTCAAGACCTTTAGGATATTCATTGCCTTTAAACACTTGTCTTTGAGTTGACAGAGGTGTGGTAACCAGGTGAGCTTCTCGTCAAATACCATTCCGAGAAAGCGGGTTGACTCTGAGAAAGGCAACATCTGGTTTACAGTTGGCAAGTAACAATGTCAGTGTCACGATTCGTGAACATGACGTCAATGCAAATTCAGAGTCCATTCCAGAGTCCACTGGCGAATAAAAGACAACGGAATTTGGGTGACATTAAAAAAAATGTATCACGATTAAAAGCTCTTTTGATGTATGGATATATCGATATGATATTTCAATAAACTAGGGCGAACGCAATTTGTGTTGCGTTGAAGATGAGCGTAGCGATTTGTATTTAGGGCATAAAAAGATTGAGGCAAAAAGCCTAAATCATGGAGCAGCAAGCCGGACCATTGCTTGTTAGAAAATTCTGATCACTTGAAATTGTAAACGATTCTGGCCTTTCTTTGTTTCTGTCCGAGATGTAGAGTAGCGGAAATATGCTCATTTCGAGGTCATAAAGCAATGTGCATGTTAATACGTAGATGTAACTCATGCCCAAGGGTATTTATTGGGTTTTATTGGGTTGGTTTTTATCGGAAAAAATCTGGTGTGATGTTTCGATTTGGTATCGATGGTTTCTAAAGGCAAATCGAAATTGGGAACATTTGAAAAAAATACGCACTTTTAAATAAATTTCCGTACTTTTCCAAACATGCCCAATTGTCGACTTTTGCTCTTTTTTCTGCTTTGAAAGTGAAGGGTGTGGAGGATTTTCTTGAAAAACGCAGGGGGTCTAAGCTGAGAACAAAAGTAGACACCCTGAAAATTTCATCCCACTCAAAGCAAGCGTTTGGCCTGTAGAGCGCGCGCAAACACACATACAAAAAACAAACAAACAAACACACACAAAGTGTTTTTTTTAGCAGTAGTGAAATTGATGATTTCGCTTCGCTCGCTTCGCTCGCTACGCTTATCAACCAATATATCGATATTTAAATATTTAAGTATCTCAATATATCGATATACCAATATATCGATATATCAATACATAGATATTACAATATATCGATATTTCGATATATGGATATTTCAATATATCGATATTCGATATTCAAAAATATTTCGATATATATCGATATATCGATATTTTCTCCATCCCTAGTTCAAGTTCGGCGCATTTAGCACCAGACTGCCTGCGATCATGGACCGGACATCGAAAAAGACGAGACGCGAGTCTTTTGTACGTGTAAGTACACCATCGTGCCTCGTTACAGAAACTTCAATAATATGTACGTACTTTAGCTGATATGTAATGTTGCAGAATCGGTGTTACCTCCAGGGAAGTAAATTTAAAGCCATAATATAATTGCGTTTCTTAGACCAGCAGTGCGATTCTAAGATTTTTGATCGATGTCGACATCTAGCTGTCGATCGTGAACTAAGAAAGTTATCGACAATTCGTTGTCACGCGATTCTAAGACTGTGACACATAGATGGCGATCGAGAGCGATGTCGATCGCTCAGACCCAGCCAATTCGAGTAGTCGATCCGTGTTTCTTAGGTTAATGGTGCAAGATAAACAAAATTTCAATCAAAAACAATTAAGTGCCTTTAGGCTATCGCGTGATGCAGCTCAGTTCGTTAATAGAAAGTCTCGCGGACAGACTTGAAGAACCGAAGATTTCGTCGGGAATTACTTCTTCTTTATTAAGTTAATTGGTTTTATTCAATGGATACATGTTTTAGTGCACCTCAATTCCCATGCAGCTGCATGGTTATGCATATAGTTTGTAAATTTTATGTTTCCCCCATTGTCTGTACCTAGGTTTTAGCTACGCTCAATTTTTATGCTTCGGGCAGCTACCAACGCCAGGTTGGGGACTCATTTTTAGCTGCGATGAGCCAAACGTCAGTGAGCCGTTGTGTTGTCAGCGTGACACAAGCTATAAACGACGTTTTGTTCCATCGTTGGGTCTACTTCCCTGTTGGACAGGCAGGCAAGAATGCCATTAAACAAAGGTGATTTGGGAATTTTATTAAGATGTCAAGTTTAAGGAGTATCTAACCTACGCAGGTACTTAACTATCTATTTCAATGTAACATATACCTAAGTTGGTCAGTAGAACACCTAAGTTATGGAATTGAATCTACGACCATTTCAAATTCAAGGTCTACGTCTCACGGCCTACGTAATACAGCGTGGTACTCTAATTTATTCATCCCATCTCCAAGTTATTGTTGCATTTCAAAAACCAATTTTAGTATGCATTTTTGTTTGGAAAAGAAATACCTAGCTCAAGGATTAGTGCTTAGCCACTTAGGTACAATCATCGGGCCTCCTCGAGTCGGTGCCATGGCGAAACACACTATGTAAACAAAGCACAACACACAGCTGGGCGCCACTGCCAACGGCAGAAAGTTATCGAAACACACGCGGCACAAAACTCACCTCGCTGGGTGGTAATATAATTCGCGGCCCTTAGTTGGGCGCCACTGTAATGCAATGTCCAATCAAACACGAAACTTGATGTAAGAATGGATATTTTTATTCAATATCAGTGACAAAGGATGTGGAGAGCCTGCAGGTCGAACCGTGCAGTTCTCAGGTCCGTGGACCACTCTACCGTCCCCAGCTAGCTTGGCCAACACATGGCACAGAGGGCTGCTGGGATAACGGTACATAGGGGTGGGGGAAGCAAGGCAGGAATGCACAACGTACAGCCAGAGCCAAAAGCATCGAAAAAGGGGAGCCAAAAAGCTGTACCATTACAATCTGTAAAAAAGTTTTTAGTTTCTAAGCATGCGCACTGGCTGATAATCAAACCGATCTGCGCGAAACGTCTCTGCGATACGGCATGCGGTCTCGTAAAAGTGAAAAAGTGACAGTAAATAATTTTTATGTAGAGAACGGCTGCGAAAGCCATCACTACATTTTAAGGGAAGTTACATTAATATATCAACTACGTTCTGTAAAATTTTCATCAAAATCAAACTATACGCAGTTGCATTTTTTTCCACTTTAAGGTTCCGGAGCACTTCAGATTGTTTATTTTTTGAAGAGTTGACTCAAACTTTGTACATCCGTAAGTAGCTACAATATCACTCGAAAATAATCAACTACTTGGGTCTTATACTTTTATCGCATGATTGCTTACACTCCCTTCGTAATCTCCTAAGCTTCAGATAGCATTGCTTTCCGGGAACAATATTAGTTGCAAAAGCGATATCTTTTAGCAAAAAGAGTATTGATTGATACATTTCTTATTTAAACTGACATCATTACATTTGTTATGCCGAATGGATCGTGGAGCAACTTGAATCGAACTTCTAATGTCATTCTTGCGGTTCCTAAACGGCAATTTGTTCATGCGCCTGCCTGCTTGTTTTCACTAGTTTTCTTAATGAGAATAAGATAAGAATCTCAAAAAAAAAAATCTATAATATCAATGCATTTAGCAATAGGTAGTCAATGTAATCGATTGTGTTTGTGAGTAATCATTGACATGGTTTTTTCGAACGGAATTTTAGTACAAAAATTATAGAACTGGCGGTCACGTGTTGTAATTTACTTATGTGGATAGCTGCGGCTTAATTTTCTTTATATCTACTCCTAATACTAATACGATCACGGGATCATATTATGGGAGGTACAGGGAATGTTACCTGAGGTGAAAACTGCTTGGTATACCTTAATTTTGTTAGAAATAGATATTTTAAAATTCCAACTATATTGAATGATTGAAATAATGAAATACATTTGCTACAACGTACAGCAAACATGTTACAATTTATTTCAAACACGCTACTTTACTAAGAACTTGATTATTATTAAGGTTATAAAGTATGTATTGCTCCTTGACAGCGAAGTTGAGTCAATAATGAATTTAAAAAAAATCAAAATGGCAGTGAAAAGGTTTTTACCACATTTATTAGTTAAAATATTGGTATTGATCGTATTTGGTTGCAAGTGGATTTCATTATAATCATTTATAAAACTTAAACTTTCAACGTATAAAGTCTACTCGACATCTGATCAAAACTCTGGTTACTCGAGCCTTTGCGACACTCTTCGGTTTTATTGCTTGTTGCTGGATGTATGAACATTAATAGTTTATGAAAATCGATAATGATACATAAACTATATTCTTAACTATATTAACAATAATTTTTATAAGAAACATGTGAGTTAATTATGGTTTTTTAACCTAATGATAACATGTTTAAAATAAATCATTGAGCATGGTGTACAATTTGATACAAAAAAATATAGGTAAATATTATATATATATATATATATATATATATATATAATTGTAAATTTTCACAGCAATGGTTATTGAAATGATAGTTTTTTGAATTAAACTGTGTAGATATTTTATTAACTCTCCCAACGTTTCGGGCGGATTGTCCGTCCATCCTCAGGGTCCAAAGCTTACTTTCTACAAAAACCAAAAACAAAACTACTCAAATGTCAAAAGTCATAGCAAACTGGATCATAAACAATAAAGAGTATACAACTGACACATAGAAAAGAACACCTAGGCAAATAAAATCAGGGTTAATTAAGAGGACAAATTCTTTAGTCCTTGAGTTCTTGAGTTTCAAATTCAGAGCGGCTTCTGGTAATTGGGCCGCGATTTTGTGGCGTGGGACATGTTGCTGCGATGTTGACTGCAGATCTATTCAAAGCCGATGCATTTGGTTGTGTATTACTTGTGTGTCTTGGTGGTAATTTAATATTTTCTAATGCAAGTTTCCACTGTGGAGGTATTCGCTTCCCGTCGTCTCTGTTGTTCATTGTGTTGTCACGACGCTCAATTTCAATTGCTTCGCGGATAATGCGGGGGACGAAGCGTTCTTCGACAGTAATGGTTTTAGCACCTTTGAAATCTATTACATGCCCTTCTTTACATACATGTTGTGCTAATGTTGAGGTCGTATGGAAGTTCTTGACTGCTCCTTGGTGTTCTTGTATTCTTTGTGAGATTTTTCTGTTAGTTTGACCGATGTACGTTTTGTTGCATGACCCACATGGTACCTCATATACTCCCTGCAATTCATTTGGGATGATGTCTTTTCCTTTTGTAAAGAGAGAGCCGATTTTCTTGTGTGGCTTGTAGATGGTGAAAATGTTCTCTTTACGAAGGATTCTTCCAATACGGTCTGTTACCCCCTTGACGTAAGGAAGGAGAGCTTTTTTATCTTCAGTGGTATCGTCTTGCAAGTTATCATCGGTGTTTTTTGGCGTCCATTTGTATGCTCGGTTGATCTCAGAATTGGAGAAACCATTGTCGCTTAGAGCATTTCGAAGTTTAACAAGCTCTTCTTGTAAGTATTCTTTATCTGTTAAAAGTCTTGAGCGATGAACCAAGGTTTTTGGTATGGAGCTTATCTGAGAAGGGTGGTGGTGTGAGGAAGCATGGAGGTAGCGGTTGGTGTGCGTTGCTTTTCTGTGAACCGTGTGTGAAAGGGTCCCATCTTCTCGTTTTATAATAAGAGCATCTAAAAACGCAAGACGGTTGTTGTTTTCAATTTCCATTGTGAAGTCTATGTCGGGGTGTATGCTATTTAGGTGGTCCAGAAACAAATCTAGGGCTTCTCTTCCATGTGGCCACAAAACAAATGTGTCATCCACATATCTGAGCCATAAACTCGGTTGAAGGTGGGCGGTTTTAAGGGCCCGTGTCTCCAGATCTTCGAGGAAAAGGTTAGCAATCACTGGTGATAGTGGTGACCCCATAGGTGCTCCTTTAATTTGTTTATACTTTTTTCCTCCATAGGTAAAATAAGTATTACTTAAGCAGTGTCGGGCTAGGTCTACAAGAAACTGAGGTGGTGAATGTTTATTCATAATGATTTGGAGACTCTCTTCGACTGGAACTTTTGTGAACAAGGATATTACATCGAACTGACCATTATGTAATCTTTTGGAATGGTGATGTTTCTAATCCGATCTAAGAAATGAAGGGAGTTCTTTACATATGATTCAGCTTCTTCTGCATATGGCTGCAATCTTTTGGCTACATATTGGGATTACAATCCGCCCGAAACGTTGGGAGAGTTAATAAAATATCTACACAGTTTAATTCAAAAAACTATAATTTCAATATATATATATATATATATATATATATATATATATATATATATATATATATATATATATATATATATATATATATATATATATATATATATATATATATATATATATATATATATATATATACACGAATTCGATAGAAAAAATATAATTTGCCTGCCAAAATTAATAACATAGTTATCATTATAATTCAATGTGAGTAGTGTAAAACTGCCGGTCCCGAGCCACTTTTCGATAGGCAAACGTCAGCACTTTTTGATTAACACGTGAAGGATAGGACGTCGGACGCGCGCGTAAATTGCAAACTAAGCATTTCCTACGGCGGTCTAATGGGCAAATCACGTGACCTGTGATGACGGCATTTCTTAAACCAAAATTTGGACACTCTCTATCTCTCTTCGTTACATTGGGCATATATCACTATTATCCAAAATTTTGAAACTTTCTATCTCACTCTTTCTCATTACACATACGTGTTTTCTATAGAATGATCGATGCAGTGGACCATCTCTGTCTCTCTTAGTATCACGTGATTATTGACAAAGTTTGCAACATTTGAAATGTAGAGTAAATTTGATCTTAAGATGTCATAGCCTGGATGCATGCATCTAAGCAATGTTATGCTTCGTGTAGCAATACAGATTTGTGAGTGCATTTTAAATTGAATATGAACCATAGATGAAATGCAGTATCAGCATCCGCTGCACAGGTGCACCGCTCGATGCATCTACGTGTTTTCTAGAATGTCTTTCTCATTAAGAATGATGTGTGTATTCTAGATTGTTCGATGTAATTTCTTTCATAATGTATGGAGAATGTTAAGTCAGAATATTGAGGGGTGATGCTCCTTTCTCAATAAAAAAATGTTGACACTTTCTATCTCACTCTTTCTCATTAGAGATATCTACGTGTTTTCTAGAATGATTGACAAAGTTTGCAACATTTGAAATGTAGAGTAAATTTGATCTTAAGATGTCATAGCCTGGAAGCATGCATCTAAGCAATGTAATGCTTCGTGTAGCAATACAGCTTTGTGAGTGTATCTTAAACTGAATAGGTACTATAGATTAAATCCGCGATAGATCAGCATCCGCTGCACCGGTGCACCGGTCAATGCGTTGATCAAATCATTCGCAGTCAGATAATCGAAAGCATCAGTATTGGCAAGCTGCTCCGAGACATCACGTGAAACGTTATTTCCAAGTTGAAAATCGAAAACGCAGTCAATGAATCTACATTCATCAATCGCCCGGCAACGTTCAACGATAAAAAAGTAAGTCAATTTTAAATGTTTTTTAAGAGGATTAAATATAATAATATTATCATTCAAATTCTATACCTATAAGTAACTTCATTAACTTAAATAATATAAAATTTTTAGCTTAATATCGAATTCACAAAATTATAATCATGTCATGTCACATAACGAGTTATATAATCATACTTTTAACCCTAATTTAACACATTTTTTTCTGTTGTTAAAGTATTTTATGATACCACAGATTGTATTTCTTAGTTTAAAAACAGTTTTTTTTTTGTTTCATAATAACATTATTATAACGCTTAAATGTTTTCTAAGATAATGTATTATTAAAATATTTGCACACAAATTCCACATACCTAATTTCATATGCTCAAATAATTAAAATTTGTACAAAATCGTATCATTATTTTAATTAGTATAAACATGCAGATGAATATTTCTATCATAAAACAACATTTGTGACACAACAGATTATTTGACAATAAAAAATGTGTTTGATATTTGTAAAATACACAATTATGAGGTAGCGTATGGTATACTTATATATTATTTATACTAATCCTAAAAATTGTATTCTTATTTTTACCAGATGGACTTTCTCAACAAGCTTGGTGGAGCTAAATTAACATCTTTCGGTTCCCTTGATGCGCTGATCATCGATAAAGAGTATCTCATCCAGGAGTGGGCAACTACTAACACAAAATTTGGACGTCAAGTGCTGGTGGTTATAAACAATCAAAAATATTTTCTACCTATACGATTCAACGTGATGACCGATGAAGAAATTTCGACCTATAACTACAGACAAATTGTTTTAGTATATAAAGGTCACAAAAAATTTGGAAACTTCCAACCAACTGCACTTCTCGAATTCAGCGATTTTTAAAAAATATTATTTATAAATGAACTGTTACTGACAAATAAAACTTATTTTAGTTTGTTCATAAAAAAATAAATAAACGTGTCCGTAATTTTGTACACCAAATATATTTCCTATCCTTTACACTCACATTTCATGTCTTAAGAAAATTGTCAACTATTTCCAATTCTTAATAAGTGATCAATAAGAATAATACTCTGAAGTTCTTTGTGCTATTTTATTCAACATTGCTAAGTAACAAACTGACAAAATCTAAACAAACCATAGTTCAATCAGCGAAACATTTTATTTCCCCAATATTTGTAGAAGTAATTACTTTAAAATCTCTCGATCAACTTTCCATTATCCAAATAATATAAAAAATAAAAAAACAAATACAATTATTGGTGCTGTTTTATTCAATATTTTTATTCACATACTATGCGCAATAATTAGCAGAGTTCAAGGTAAATCATTTCACCGAGTTCAATTTGTTCACATATTTATTAAAATCTCAAATATTTTCATAAATTGTCTTCAATCCTTTCAATAAAACCTATACTCGTAAGTATAAATTCATATTGAAAAAATATCGAACGCATTGTGAAGAATTTTATTCACTGATATCAAATTTTGGAACTTCGCACAAGAACATAAAAAGAATGAATTTTATTCACTGATATCAAATTTTGGAACTTCGCACAAGAACATAAAAACATTCCTATTTTTTACAATTATATTTCATGTTATATTAAAATACCCAACTATTTCCAATTTGTAATAAGTGATCAATTTGAAACTGGTTCAATGTTTTATTTCATTACTGTGTCAAATCGGCAGTCTTAATCCTGTAAGTTATTCAATTAGAAAACTATACAATTTGTTCAAAGTAAACATACTTAACAATCATCCCGCAGGTCAACGATTTTATAAATGCATGCATGAAATTTGATAGGCTGCATCCGAACTCGTGATCGTACGAGAGTCAAAACTTGTTGTAACTTGTCTAGGTGGCAGAATTTGATTAATAGTTGGATACGATCTTTTATTAGAACACTAAATAGCATTGCAATTATATAATTGACATGCAGAAAGGCTCATATTATTTTCGATATTAAAGTGGGCCGTAGTGTCTTGAAAACGATCATCGAATAAAAAAATCTGGTTCGATCAATTTGTGAATATACAAAAATGATATATCAGGATGTGTAAAACTCCAACCAGCTCAGAAAAGTAAACTCTCTCGACATAAGCACATGGTTAGAAAATCTATAAAAACACTTGGCAAAAGAAGACGTGTCATTATTCAAAGAGCTGTGCACTGATTTCATTACTGTTGGAACCAATTCTGAGCGGCGACGTTTCAGGTTTGACGACGTGATGGATCGAACAAAAGATATGGTTTTAATTGATCAACATGCGCTTGATCGTATAAGTAAGACAAAGGTTCCTACAGGTTTTCGATTTAAAAAGTCACAAAAAGCATTTTCATCAACAAACGCAATCAAGGATAAGATAATTAGTTTGCACAAGGAAATGAATCAAATTCTGCAACAAAAAGATTTGGATGATGATGAAAAAAATTCGCGTTATCAGGACACTTTACGACGATATCTTCACTTTATTTCCATAGCGCGAGGAAATAATAATTCACAAAGAAATGAAACAGTTCGACCTGAATGTCAAGAGAAAACCATTTCTATGAAGGAAGTAATTAAACAAGAACTAATTGACAATCAACAGGGAATTACGCCTTTAAATGCAGAAATCGATCATATAAATATTGAAAATGAAAATAATGACGAAAATTGTAACTACGAAGATGACAATAATTCGCTAAAAGATGAGGTGCTGCGTTCCGTATCGGAAAAGAAAAGAGACACCGCAGAAGAAATCTACACAATTCTTGGTGACAGTGAAATAATAGACTGGAATTGTTTAGGCACAGAGAGAATAAAAGATCATGAAATTGATGGTTCATCCATAATTGAATTAATATCCGATGTTCTCTCTCTCTCTCTATGCCTATTGTAATAAAATGTCAATACCCTATATTGAAAGGATGGAAGACAATGTATGAAAATACAAGAGAGGTTTTATCTGAATAATGGTAAGTCATTTCACAGAGTTAATTTTTTCACATATTTATTAAAATCTCACATATTTTCATACATTGATTACATGCGAACATGCGATCAATGAATGTTACATGTAGCAAATTTAATATGTTACAATAGAATTAATACTGGATTCATGATTGCCGATTTGGTATAATGAAATAAATTGCATAGCAAAGTTATCATAGATGAATTTGTTAGCTTTCATGTTGTAATATTCTTTTTATGTTCTTGTGCGAAGTTCCAAAATTTGATATCAGTGAATAAAATTCATTCTTTTTATGTTCTTGTGCGAAGTTCCAAAATTTGATATCAGTGAATAAAATTCTTCACAATGCGTTCGATATTTTTTCAATATGAATTTATACTTACGAGTATAGGTTTTATTGAAAGGATTGAAGACAATTTATGAAAATATTTGAGATTTTAATAAATATGTGAACAAATTGAACTCGGTGAAATGATTTACCTTGAACTCTGCTAATTATTGCGCATAGTATGTGAATAAAAATATTGAATAAAACAGCACCAATAATTGTATTTGTTTTTTTATTTTTTATATTATTTGGATAATGGAAAGTTGATCGAGAGATTTTAAAGTAATTACTTCTACAAATATTGGGGAAATAAAATGTTTCGCTGATTGAACTATGGTTTGTTTAGATTTTGTCAGTTTGTTACTTAGCAATGTTGAATAAAATAGCACAAAGAACTTCAGAGTATTATTCTTATTGATCACTTATTAAGAATTGGAAATAGTTGACAATTTTCTTAAGACATGAAATGTGAGTGTAAAGGATAGGAAATATATTTGGTGTACAAAATTACGGACACGTTTATTTATTTTTTTATGAACAAACTAAAATAAGTTTTATTTGTCAGTAACAGTTCATTTATAAATAATATTTTTTAAAAATCGCTGAATTCGAGAAGTGCAGTTGGTTGGAAGTTTCCAAATTTTTTGTGACCTTTATATACTAAAACAATTTGTCTGTAGTTATAGGTCGAAATTTCTTCATCGGTCATCACGTTGAATCGTATAGGTAGAAAATATTTTTGATTGTTTATAACCACCAGCACTTGACGTCCAAATTTTGTGTTAGTAGTTGCCCACTCCTGGATGAGATACTCTTTATCGATGATCAGCGCATCAAGGGAACCGAAAGATGTTAATTTAGCTCCACCAAGCTTGTTGAGAAAGTCCATCTGGTAAAAATAAGAATACAATTTTTAGGATTAGTATAAATAATATATAAGTATACCATACGCTACCTCATAATTGTGTATTTTACAAATATCAAACACATTTTTTATTGTCAAATAATCTGTTGTGTCACAAATGTTGTTTTATGATAGAAATATTCATCTGCATGTTTATACTAATTAAAATAATGATACGATTTTGTACAAATTTTAATTATTTGAGCATATGAAATTAGGTATGTGGAATTTGTGTGCAAATATTTTAATAATACATTATCTTAGAAAACATTTAAGCGTTATAATAATGTTATTATGAAACAAAAAAAAAACTGTTTTTAAACTAAGAAATACAATCTGTGGTATCATAAAATACTTTAACAACAGAAAAAAATGTGTTAAATTAGGGTTAAAAGTATGATTATATAACTCGTTATGTGACATGACATGATTATAATTTTGTGAATTCGATATTAAGCTAAAAATTTTATATTATTTAAGTTAATGAAGTTACTTATAGGTATAGAATTTGAATGATAATATTATTATATTTAATCCTCTTAAAAAACATTTAAAATTGACTTACTTTTTTATCGTTGAACGTTGCCGGGCGATTGATGAATGTAGATTCATTGACTGCGTTTTCGATTTTCAACTTGGAAATAACGTTTCACGTGATGTCTCGGAGCAGCTTGCCAATACTGATGCTTTCGATTATCTGACTGCGAATGATTTGATCAACGCATTGACCGGTGCACCGGTGCAGCGGATGCTGATCTATCGCGGATTTAATCTATAGTACCTATTCAGTTTAAGATACACTCACAAAGCTGTATTGCTACACGAAGCATTACATTGCTTAGATGCATGCTTCCAGGCTATGACATCTTAAGATCAAATTTACTCTACATTTCAAATGTTGCAAACTTTGTCAATCATTCTAGAAAACACGTAGATATCTCTAATGAGAAAGAGTGAGATAGAAAGTGTCAACATTTTTTTATTGAGAAAGGAGCATCACCCCTCAATATTCTGACTTAACATTCTCCATACATTATGAAAGAAATTACATCGAACAATCTAGAATACACACATCATTCTTAATGAGAAAGACATTCTAGAAAACACGTAGATGCATCGAGCGGTGCACCTGTGCAGCGGATGCTGATACTGCATTTCATCTATGGTTCATATTCAATTTAAAATGCACTCACAAATCTGTATTGCTACACGAAGCATAACATTGCTTAGATGCATGCATCCAGGCTATGACATCTTAAGATCAAATTTACTCTACATTTCAAATGTTGCAAACTTTGTCAATAATCACGTGATACTAAGAGAGACAGAGATGGTCCACTGCATCGATCATTCTATAGAAAACACGTATGTGTAATGAGAAAGAGTGAGATAGAAAGTTTCAAAATTTTGGATAATAGTGATATATGCCCAATGTAACGAAGAGAGATAGAGAGTGTCCAAATTTTGGTTTAAGAAATGCCGTCATCACAGGTCACGTGATTTGCCCATTAGACCGCCGTAGGAAATGCTTAGTTTGCAATTTACGCGCGCGTCCGACGTCCTATCCTTCACGTGTTAATCAAAAAGTGCTGACGTTTGCCTATCGAAAAGTGGCTCGGGACCGGCAGTTTTACACTACTAATGTGATCACCAGTGAATTGAAAAGCATACCCACGAAAAACGCAATCATTCCTCCCCAGTCCACACCACCATCACGACGACGCTGCCTTGGCGAGTTTCCTTGCTGCTGCCTTCGCCTCTTTTTCAGATTTTTCTCTTTGCTTTATGACAGCCAACTTGTTAGCCTCGATTATATACGCAGGGTCACGAATAGGTCGGTTCCTTTGCTTTCTCGAGTCTATAGTTTCCGGAAGTAGGCAGTTCATATAAAAACGCACGAGCTTTGGCTCCATTTCTGCCCACAAAACATCATTTCTTGCGACTTTCTGAACAAACATGTCTTTCAGCGTCCAGACTATAAAGAAACAATAATGGCGCTTTGTAACACGTAATTGCCCCTGAATTTGATACATAAATTTGTTGCATGGCTTGTTGTGCTTTGTTGAGATGGTGTTGTCTTCGAGAATTTCCAAACAGGAAATCTTTTTGGCGATTATGCCCTCCTTGATTGTCATGTCTCGGGCGCTCGAAATACACTTCACCTCCACGACGCAGTCGTCGCCCACGAGCCCGTCCGGGGAGGCGCCAATAAACGGGTACTCTTCATCTATGAAGAGGCCACATTCCCTGACATTCCCTGCAGCTCCGAAAATGCGGCGATGGCAACAGGCTCATGGACAACCCCCCACTGTGTGTCCTTGTTGCCACTAAAGACACCATACCGGATATCCATAACAGTAGGCCCGCACGTCGTGGATGGCCGGAGATTGCAAATCGCAGCAAATTTGGAAGCGGTCAGAATCCGCCGTCTAATGTTGTGCCAATTTTCGGAAGAACTTTGGCCTCTCGTCTCCCGCTCAATTTGCTCCCTTCCCGCGTCGTCGAAGGCGATGGTTTCCAGGTAGGCGGTCTTCGCTCGCTCCAGTTCGTCGTCCGGCATGTCAGGCTCGGGATTGGCAGCGTCGGGACCGTAGTCCTCGTCGGCCATTCGAGGGGCTTGCACCGACGCCTGGTGTTTTGCGTAGCGCTGCTCGTTGGACATGTCCAAGCGCCTCGCCTTCTCCTTCGCGATGGTTGTCCGGCGGCGTTTGGCGTATTTTCCTGTGAAAAATCCAGGGCTCTTCGCCAGCATCTTCTTGTGGACGACGCGGTGAAGTTCCCCTCCGGAGTTGAACGAGACCACCGCGGCGTTGCAGCGCACTTCGCACGAGTCTTTCAGCGAGAAGTTGACGCGCTAGCCGCCCACCATCTTGTCGACGTAGGCGTTGTAGTGCTCTGCAGCGTTGTTGTCAACATCTTTAATGAGGCTCATGGAGTTTTGGGCTAACAACGCCGCAGCAGACGCGATCTCCTGGAACAGCCCGGTGAGAAGCATGTCGCGGACGGCGTTCTCCTCGCCGAGCTTCGCGGTCCCATCGCAGAAATATTCGGCGCACCCTGCATAGTCACCGAAAACGTGCCGGGGCCCATTGACGATGTCCTTGTGGAGACTCTGTACGTTCTCGTGCTCCGCTCTCTCGTGCTGGCTCTTCCGCTTTGCAATTGCCCGTGTTACCTCTTAGCGCAGCCTCTTCAAGTTTTGACGCAGATGAGATCGTTGCTGCACTGTGCCTATCTTTGTGTTAATAGACAGCCCACGCAACTTCCTGATGTAGCCTCTGAGGAGATGGTTACGGCACTCTATTTTGGCCACAAATAACTCAGGACCGTACGGCAGAGCATCGACAAGCTTGCGATTGACGCTGCTGTCTCCATCAGCAATAAGATGCACATACTTCAACTTGTGAATCTCGACGCTCTTTTTAAAACCTTCGACGATCGAGCCCGCTTCCATTGACGTCGAAGATGCCGTCCAATTTTTCGCGCAATTGTGTGCGGGAGTAGGGTTGTGTTTTATTTTTGCGTGGTAGGCACAGAATGAGCAATATTTGTTCTTTATTCCTACGCACAATATTTTCCTCGTGTGGAAACCAACGATAACGGCCTGGAAAAAACAAAGTGCCATGAAAAAAACGGCGCGCCATTATTTTAACTTATTATGCGATTATGGCGTGCCAGGGATGGAAATTTTCTCACAATGAAATCAGATAAAAGTAATCATTCGATCCACTGTCAACTTTGTGAAATTCATAGTTTTAGATGATACAAAATTTTAGATTTCTCATCTCTGCACTGTGAATATGTCAAAGAATCGTTCGAAGCATAGCCGGTGCAATATTTTTTGTCTAAAACGATTTTCAGCAATGAGACAAAAAGTCAGGTGAAATCAAATCAAGTGATTCTAGGAATCTAAACGTTTGCTATAAATTCTGTTGTGACAAAACCAGGGAAAAGGGAAGCATAATTTTTAATAGAGGAAAAATCCCGTATACAAAAAAGTATAGTGCCATTTTAGTGGGCCAATTATGTGGCCATGGAGCGTAAAAATAGAGTCCTTATCCAGAGGGTCAGAGTGGTGGCATAGGGGACACAAAATGTAATTTTGAGCTGATCATTTCGCAAATGATATTGGCGCCTAATCTAAATATAGGACGGATAATTAATATTTACATGTAGTAATTTATCAACAGTAAGACAGAGGCGCAGATAATTGCAATTGCTACGTACTTACAACTCCCGAGGATGCATTGTAGTTTGTGCCGTACGATCTCTTTGACCAAGCGCCATCGGCGACGACGGTGATGAGCCCGTTTCCATCCTCGTCGACTCTGCCGGCCTCGGTCGCTAGCTTCAACTCCTCGCGACCCGCCGCCAGCATACTCGATAGTGCGGTTTCTCGTATAGTCTTTCCAACTTTATCATGGTGACGCTTGTAAGTGCGTTTGGCCATGAATGGCATGTCCAAGACGGCGGCAAGCTCTTCTATCTGTGAATAGCCACCCCCCCCCCCCCCCCCCCCGTGGTAAGGGCGGCACTAACTGCTGCTGTGTTGACGTCCATATACGCCTCGGCGCTGTCCGGTCCTTCAGTGGAAATCTTTTGCACACATTGGCAAACGTTGCACTTGAAGGTAAAAAAAACTGAATAAACCATGGCGTCTTTCTGCGATCACGTCCATGTTAAAAAATGAGCAGCCAGTGGGACCATGCAAGCCAGAATTCTTGATAGTATCATATAAATGCTTGATGTCGACTATGCGCCGGCCAGTCAGTTGGAATGGTTCGGACGCGGGCTTTGAGGGACCGGGTTCGTCGTCTTCGCAAAGGCTGTCGTGAAGAAGGGCGCTGTCGTCATCATCTTGGTCCTGAGCTTGCAGTGATGTTGATGGACCGGGTTCATCGTCTTCGTACAGGGTGTCCTGAAGAAGGGCGCTGTTGTCATCATCTTGGGGATGGACTGGTTTTGATGTAGTTGGCCTTTCTTCCAGTTTCATGTCGGCTGCGATAGGTCGAATGACATTTTCCACACCTACTTCTTGCAGAATCGGGTTTGTTGCGTCAGACGCACCAACTTCAGAGTCGGCTACGGCCTTCTTTCTAAAAACGAAACAAACAATAATAGTATTGCGTGTGCGATGACCTATACCTACTTGAAAATATAATTAAATTTGTGTGTACCTAACATATTATGTTCTATAATAAAATGAATATGAAATACCTATGCTATCATAATACATTATAGTATAATAGAAGGTAAAGCTTTATTACTAATTACAATACCTTTTTTCAGCACATTTTCGATGTGCTGCTAAGAGTTTGACATATTTTTTCTTGCGTTTGGCCTACTCGCAAAGATGCAATGTTCGTTTTTTCAACCTTTTGTTCTTTTGGTCCTCCATGCGACAGCGCAAATTCTCAAGACACACCAGGAAATTGAAGCGCACAGAATAAGCGCACAATTTATATTTTACATAGATAAATAAACAGACGTGCGAAGAAAGGCAATACGAGGTTCTAAATATAGTAATTTAAGGCAATTATGATGTAAGTATGTATGAACTAAGTGACAATTAAGATGGTAATTGTTCAAATTGGATGAACACGCGAACTAAAAGGTCTGTGGACCAACTCCGTAAATTTCAACCACTGTTCAAAAATCGGTCCTCAGTCACCAACGAATGCTTCGTAACTGAGCAAACTGCAAACTGCAAAATGAAATGTGTTTTGTAAATTCCTGAGAGCAAAATACTCGCAATAGGATTCTTATGGACATTTCTAGCATTTTAGCATTGCTTCTTCTTGTGATTTCTACTGCTTATTTCTCAAATTTGTTGTGTACCTCGCACTTACATTTCACAAAGTATCTTTGTAATTAATGTTATCACTGAAGATAGTAGGTAATAATGGTGCAGTCTCGGACTACTCCGTGTTCTTGTTTTGTTCGCACAGGCTATACTTTGCTGCAGTTCCTTGCTTGTAACCCTCCCACCCCTATTTTACAGTTACTTTAGCTACCATGTGCGTGCCATGTGTTTGTCCCGCTAGCTGCGGCGGCAGAGTGGTCCACATGGACATGACTACTGTGCAATGCTTTCGGCAGGCTCTTGCATCATTATCACATTATTGTTTATCACACACTGTTTATCATCACACATTATCAGCATCATAGTCACAATTTTTTAATTAAATACCAGCTATCATATTCTTTATTTTCTAATTTATAATAAGGTGGTCCACTTATGTCCGGTTTATGATTCGATGACCATGTAATGGTAGAGAAATAATCTTTGCTTGGAAGTTGGAAGAGAGGTATGGAACGTTTGTTACATATTGCAACAAATTGTCTTTTCCTTGCGTTTGATACCGTGAATCTCTCGGCTACATGTGGGTTCATTTTCCAAAACAATAAGTATATTTGTATCGATTCCGTCCAGTTTGCGGCAATTTATTTTTGTATTTATCATTTTCGTAATAGTAAGTAATTCAAAATTGCATGCTATTGTTTCACGATTTCACGATGCACGAATATCGGACAGCTGTAATCGACTGGCGGAGGAACATAACGAATATTGAGGAAAAGACCCATAAATCGTTAGTGAACGTCGACTGCATTGGGCTCGGTGTATACGTGTTCGTCTTTACAAACACACGCACACACACACACACACACAAAATCTGTTTTCTATCAAAGAAATTGGGTGTGACTTGCGTTGTGTCTATAACGACAGTCGTCCAGTGTTCCGGGACTGGCGTCCTGGACACGCACCCACACTCGGCTTTGTTCTTGCTACAATACTGTTACAGATTGTAAATTATATTAAATTGCAGTTTAATGTCGTAAAAACGTTTTACTATTATTACCGATTACCTATATGAATGATCGACTGGACAAATAATTGGAATTATAGAAGTGTAAACCTGTAAATTATTTTGCGGCTATTATCGCTTCAATAAATAATTATAATGATCATTTATATTGATTGGATCAAATCAGTGCAATAATTATGACATTTACTTATTTAAAAAAATCAATGTCTAGTAGGAACCCACCTTCCATAACGTGTTTTTAAATCCTTTCTGAGAAATAATCTAGTCGAATGCAAGATAGAAATGTTTAATTACAATTAGCTAATCCCTTCCTTTCATCACTCCAGCGAGCGCGATAACGAGAGGCACGGAGTGTCAACAACGTCTCATATTTTGTCGAGAAGCAGTCGTAGGGTGTACAAAGTTAAAAATTTAACATGGAAAATTTTGAAACAGACCCATTTTTTCCACCGTTTGAGGGTCACATCGTTGAGGTAATAATTTCAACATTTCAGTATGTGGTAGACAAAAGACGTGAAATTGGGTAACCATGGCCCTTTTTTCGAATTTTCTATTGCACTTTCGTGTACTTGGCTCTAAAGAAGGTAAAAAATGAATAGTTTCGGGGTGGTTCTAGCGTTCCGGGGGAAATTTTCGAAAAAAGGGCCATGGTTACCCAATTTCACATCTTTTGTTTACAACCTATTAAAATATTGAAATGATAACTTCAACGATGTGACCCTCAGACGGTGGAAAAGAAGGGTTTGAAAGCCACTTTCTGGCGAAGTGATCCGCTCACTTAAGGGATGATTGTACATTAAGAGTAGTTTTTGTACTTAAGGATACTTTTATAGTTCAAACGATTCAATATTTGCTTAGCTTTCTAATGGATCCAATTTCACCGCAATATCTTTAACGAGTCGTTATCTATACGCCCAAACGTCAAGACAAGCGCGGAGCAGTACTGAAAACGATGAAAGTTTAGACAGCTCCTGCGCATGAACCGTGGAAGATTAATTTTTGAAAAAATGTTTTTCATCTATGCTAGACTACCTCTGTCCGTTAACACTTAATTCTTTTGTTTTCTATCACTTTTTCATATTTTTGTGTTGATTTCACGCGGAATAGCTCTATATAAACTTTTTTTATTTAAGTGCATAAGACTTACAGCACTCTATATTTTAGTCTTCGATTCTTCAGTCTCCTGTTCGTCTTCAATGTTTCAGTCTTATCCTCTTCCGTCGTATTAACATCAGTCTTGTTTTCTTCAGTCTTTCTTCTCTCTGGCTTCTCTCATTCTTCTTCTCTTCAGTCTTTCTTCTCTCAGTCTCCTCTTCAGACTTACTTATCTCAGTCTCATTCTCTTCAGTCTTCTGTTATTCAGTCTTTCTTCTCTTCTGTAATTGCTATTTCCCTGCGTCGGTATCTTCATCATCTCCCGCTTCGTTTCTTCCATTTAGTGCTTCATCCACTTTCTCCAAAATCAATTGGCCGAGGAATAAAGCGCCCCTACGCAGCCCATCTTTTGCTCCTTCATTGGCCAAGAATCTCGAAATGGGATTGTAGAAGATCGCTCCTTTGTTCTCGCACTGCCACTGAAGTCCATAATTCAGTTTATCGATGGTCGAGTCGTACACATTTCGCCTGTAGACCAGTACCCCAATGACCCACTTCGCTTTGGTCCACTTCCTGGCCACAGTGTCAATTAGTTCGTCGAACTCGGCCACCAGGTGAACCTTCGATCGAAATTTAATGTTGTTCGTCCCCGCATGAACTATAATAACCTTTGGTTCACTTTCGCTTTCTTGCACAAGACGCAGTTGCCTCTTCAAATCGTACACCCTGATGCCGGGAAACACAGATACTTCACAGCCTTCTTTCGCACAAACTTTTCCAGCACCCCGTATCATTGAATCTCCCACTAACAAAGCAGTGCTTTAGGGCTTGAAGTGTTTCCAGAGTCTCCTTTGTCTTGCGTTGAATTAGCCGTTTGAACTTAGCATCTCTTGCGTTTCTTACCTCCTCTTCCGTCCTCTTCTTATCAGTGTATGTTCCTGGTATCGCCTCATCGCTTCGATGGGGCTTTTTGGGAGTTTGACTTGCCTCACTGTATGTTTTTGCATTCCTGTGAGGTGAGTCGATTTCAAAACGCTCCACCATTTATGTTACAAGCAATTGACCTGCCAATTGTTGTTTCTGGACTGGGCTGGAATTTTCTCCTGTAGTTGGTTCCTCTCTGCGCATGTTAGCACCTTTCGTGATCTCTCGTATTTTTAATCGAAGCAGCTCGTTGATTCCTTCTAAATTTTTTACTCTTTTGTCTTTTTCTTTGATCAGCTTACCTCGTTTAGGTTAGGTTCTACTCCTACCTCGTCAGCTGTACCTACCCATGATTCCGTTAGCTCTGATGTGCTGTTCTAAAACATCGAATCCCGCAGCCTTCATTCGTTCAACCAGTTCTTCCTTTTTTCATTCTTATTCAGACCAAGTTTCTCCAGTTCCTTCTGCAGATCCGACTTGTAACACTTCACTAATTCCTCGAAAAATAAAAAATATCGCACAGCGCACTTGACGACACATCACTCCCGTCCGCCATCTTTAACACTACCTTCAAGGCCAGTTTACTTCCCCCGGGGTCACGTATTTGGATCGTGTACTTGATTGAAGTTTTTACGAAACTTTCTATTTAATATGACAGGAAATTTAAAACTAGGATTTCCCATTCTAATAACCATGGTTGATTTGGCCCAAATTGTACGTTGCGTTGGTTACAATTTACTGCTTTCGGGTGGCGCTTTTGCATGTATATCATCACAGGACTATTTTGCGAGAGCAAACAGCACTTGTGTACACGCGAACGAGGTAGCTGTATACCGTATTGCGAATAGATAGTTGGTCTAGTTTATTTGTTAGGCCGTGCGCTGCATGCTGAATTCTCCCGGGGAATCGCATTTCGGTATTGATTTGGCAATAATTATTAGTTTATGTATCGATCACTCGTGTATTGCGTGGAAGTAGTTACCTAGTATATACTTGGTCATTTGAGTCGGTGCATTGAGAGAAAGAGAATGTTGACTATTTTATCGGTTCGCGTTTCATGGCAATCACCAAGTCGGATCTCAGGGAAGAGGTCAGTTCTTAGTTCTTGCACTCAGACACTATGTTTTTACTTCATTGTGAAAGCTCTATTATATTTTATCAGATAGTACGTATGTGTGGGCGTCACGATTTGAAAGATATCGCACACACAGAGTCGGAATCTTATTTATGAAACATAGATATATATATAGAGAGAGGTACACGTATATATCGTATCAAAAGATCTAACATGACCAATCTGATTGGTCTCCAATACGAATTCTCCAGAAACGTCCCACGCACACGGACTCTGAACGAGGAAAGTTTGTCGGCTGGTACCTACACACAGCGGTCAGATACTCGGTATTTCGCGCTGTCCATGATTTAATTAGCCGCCCACTGGCTGTACGATTCGCGAGCGCCAGGCTAAATCGGTAGACGCAAACGCGACCGACGTATAGTCGAGTCAATCGGGGCAAAAAAGGGCGCCGAGCATCGAGCGCAGCGAAGGAGATGCCCACGTTCTCGTCTCGTCGAACGATTCGACGTCGTCTTTGTCCGATGTTTGATTGCCTCTCAAGTTCATCAGACTGTGTTCTATTCTTGTACCTCGGTATCTTGAGACTATAACGAGGATCGTGTGTGGGCGCTATCCTATTGCCGGGCGCCATTGTATACGGGGAGGAAAGATACAATTTACTTTTTGATCTTTCCAGTCAGCTGTTTTCTTTTGTTCGGTCGGCGGGTTCAATTGATGTTTGATCAACAGTTTCTCGTGACTTCTCGAGCTCGTGGGGACCGGTGGATGGTGTTCAAAGGTGTCGAGAATTTTTTTGATTTCTTTCGATCCGAGCGCGAAGTTGTAATAAATCTTTTTTTTTTCTGTGAATTCCTGAGACGATAAGTTAAAAAATGTATAATTTATGGCAAATGTGAAATGCATACATAAGAAATGATATTGGAACGTCAATATTAAATCGGGAAAGTTTAATATTCTACCGCAAACTAAAACACTCCCGTCGATTCTTCCAAAGACTACCGTATATAGATATTGGTTTTCATCCGTGCACAATTCTATCTCGACTGTTCTGTCGCGCCGTTCGCACATGTGATCTTCAACTTCAATCTTGGCTGCTGGGCTGCACGCGTGCGAACGAAACAGAACACTAGATTAAAATCGAGACGGCATCTCGATGCTCGAATCGATCAATGACTGCACAAGTGCGCTGAATTCAACCACCGCGTTACTGGCAGCGACAGCTCTACGTGTGCTCGCCAGGTGAATGCTTGTCTCGAGTTGTGCATTATTTCTAAGCTTCAATTATGTAAAGAGCTAATTTCGCTGGCTTCCTCTCCGTCCCGACTACCGATCGAATTGCACCGACAGCACTTTGCCGCCACGGAAATGAATTCCAGTTTCGATAGGACGTAACGTTTTCGACCTCCGAGACCGAAGAATTAGACGATCGAGGGTACTACATAGTTCGCGTGCGGATGAATTCTGGTTAGCACTGATGAACTTGGGGATTTTATCAATGCAGATGATGAGGTGTGGCTGGAAAGCAAAGGCCATACGTTACACGCCTATTTTAGCTGCGTTTCGGGCCATTGTTGATGTTGGCGACACGGGGCTTTTATCACCATTTGACGCAGAGTAATAACCGTGATTTATTTGTTTGCTTTTCAGCTAAGAAACAAAATGGTACGGCGATACGAACGAACAGCCTCGGATCCATCACGAGAACGCCGCCCTTAGAACGAAAAAGCAAATTCTCAGCCTTAGGAAGATTATTCAAGCCGTGGAAATGGAAGAGAAAGAAAAAATCCGATAAGTTCGAAGCATGCAGCAATTGCTGGATGCGGACAGAATATTTGGCTCTAGAAACTCTAGAAACTAAAATTTTCGCCTGCGGCGCAAAATGTGTCATCAAATGGTGGAAAAATTACTGAATTTGCAATGACGGGCCTGTTTTTGAACAGCACCGCGAAAAATGTGTCAGTGAACTAACGTGTCAAACAGAGATTTAGTACAGGAACCTTCTTGAAGATCAATCAATCATAAAATATGCAATTCTGACCAAACCATTATCAAGCCCCTAATTGACCGCAAACGCGAAGATTTGCTCCAATGAAAACCTTGAACTCAAAAATTATTTGTAACCCCCCAAATTTAAATTATTGTCTTACCCCCACGAAAAAACTAGTTCCTACGCCCCTGTATCGATTTGTTATGGATCATCCAGAGTAAATTAATTTCACATGATATTATTTTTAGTTTCTCTGGTCAGGAATAATTTGCGCAAAGCGAGGATGTACAATATAGTGAGATATTATTCCATTTTTGTACGTTGATTGGTTAATATTTAAAATACTTCCGCCAGTGCCGATGGGGTTAATTTGGGGTTGAATTGTATTATTTCCTTAGAAAACCTCGATCCTGGTAGGCAGCTTCTACAAGTATTAATTGAAATATTTCAGACAGCTGTTAGGTTGTACTTGTACAAATGCACACTTTTGAAAAGGTAGTACCTATCTTTCATAATTGCCCTAGCCGGATATAATCAGCGTAGGTATGCCAATTATTTTCATTATTCGTTGAATAAAGCGAATTCTCGAGCAAGCATCTTTCTTTACCAATCTAAATTGAGACTGGCCGAAAATCTGTAACATATTATGTGCTTACAAAGAACTGGCTAGTATTAATGAAATGCGATCCACAACTCTTGCTTATTGTAACCGTTTCGTTTTAAAAACAATTTTCGCAGATTGGACGTCTGCTCTGAAGAGTTTTGAAACTTAATTGTGGGGTCACCCGCGAACGTCGGCGATATGTTTCAGTGTTTATATTATTCACGCTGCCCCCACTTATTTAAGCTTGACCGTCGCTCAAATGAAATGCAAGTTGATAAAAACAAGCCAGGAGCTCCACTCTCTAGTTTGATGCCCATATGGCACGGTTATACGCCTATAGTGCGTAAATATGCCCACAGGGCGTAAATATGCCCACGGGGCATAAAATATGCCCATGGGGCATAAACATGCCATTCGGGGACAAATACGCCCGTGGGGCGTAATGTTTGTTTTTCCCGGCGAAAAGTTTGCCCATAGTGCATAAATATGCCCTACTAGCAAAAATACGCTCGTGGGGCGTAGTGTGGTCCTTTAACCGGTGTTAAATATGACCCTTAGGCAACTAAACGCCATGAGAACATAGTGTAGGTCATTTTACCCATAAAAAATACGCCCGTATGGCGTAAATATGCCCATCCGGCATATATACATGTACGAAAATAGGACAAAACTATAAGTCTTCGGGTGTCCTCTGGAGTGTGGTGTACGTACCTGTATAAGATGCGTCCCTAGGGGGTGAAAATTCCCCAAAGGCATCAATATGCCCTTCGGACAAATATACCCCCGTCAGACGCAGTTAAAATTAAAACAAAATTTTTTCTAGTTTTAGTAGGTACAAATAACAATAACATATTTAAAGTATGCCTAAAGTCATAGTATATTGGCACAGCATTGCCGGGAGAATTACTTCTTAGGGGCAAACATATTTTGGATGTGGTTTCGGCATTGTGGCACAAAAAGTACGTTGCTGGAAAAAGTTAACCGGGATACGAACTACTCAACTATGAAGTAAAAAATTTACATAAGCCCCATTTTAACCAGATGGGGGTGGCGGGGGGAAAAACTACGTTTCTTATTTTTTAGTAGTCAGTAATTTACGCGTTGTATGGAGACTCATACTCAGAAAAGTAATTTTCAAGCATACTAATAGCTAAAAGCAGATAATAATTTGGCAAACAATACATAACAGGGGAAAAAATATAAGTACACTATCATAACATTTTTTTTACTGGCAAAGCTTACTAATTGTATGCATAAATATGTAGATAACTTAATAACTCGTGGTGGTATCAATCACGAGCAACGTTGACCCTGCATCTCCAGTCCCAGGTGTCACCTTCACCACTAATAATACGTTTACTTTCGTAAAAAATGTACCAATGTTATATGTACTGCAGAGCAAATTCCAACCACTAGTGTCCAACCACTAGGCCCTCTACCACCGACGAAAAGCTTGACGCAATTATGATGAAGGTAAATAAGCTGGATTCCGTGGAGGAAAATGTCCTGCTAATAAAAAATCAAATGACAAAGATGGAATCAAAAATATCACTTATGCAAACGAAGATCGACACCTTAGAATCTACTATAGACACTTTATCATTGGAAAATTCTGTTTTGGTCCAAAAGATGGGAGTGATGGCACGAAAAGAAGATTATATGGAAAACCAAAGTCGAAGGAACAATCTCGTGTTTCGCGGGCTTAACGAAAAAGAAAACGGACTTGAAACGTGGAAAGATTGTGAAGAACTGATAATAAATACTGTAAGACGTATGATAGGTGTGAAGCTTGAAGCTAGAGACATTGAACGGGCCCACCGTCTTGCAGGGGGAAAATTTCCAAGAGCAATTGTAGTCAAATTCTTAAGTTTTAAAACCCGTGATGAAGTGTTTAGAAATAAAAAAAAAATTTAAGGATCGAACATTAGCATAGCAGAAGACCTCTCACAGCGTGTGATTGAGGACAGGATAATTTTGTTAGCCGAAATGATGCACGCAAGACAGGACAACTGTGATGCGATTGTAACATTTGATAAGTTGAAAGTGAATGGTATTATCTGTCGTGTGGACGAAGCAACTAAGCAGATTGTGCGTGCGTACAAGGAGAAACAGCTAGAGCCGCGCAGGGAACCCATGCATCCAGCACCAATGCCGCCGCCGTTGGCGCCTCCCCTGCCTCAGCAAAACCTGGGTCATCAAAATTGGATACGCCAACAACAATGGATGTATCAAAATCATCAGGAAGAGCAGTACCAATAGCAGCATCAGGAGTATCAGCACCAGCAGCATCAGCACCAGCAGCAGCATCAGCAGAGGCTTGAAAATCAAAAACTCCAAGAACATCGTCCCCCACAGAAGCAGAATCGACAACCCCAACAACCATCGCCAACACTGTGCAGTGATAAAATTGCATACAAACCAAGAAAGAGCGAGAGGATTCGGGGGAATAGGACCGTCGGACCGGCTGTCACCATCAAACGATGTCTTGGAGCAGGCACCGTTATCGAACAATGATGAGATCGAAGTCCAGATGCGGAAAAGTAGTCGGCTTCGAGACGAAGGGCAGACCGACCGACCGCTGCTGTCAATTACCGACGGCAGGGATCAGCAGGTATCATATCATAGGGCTTCCTGAGCGGCAATAGTGCGCTCCTCAAAGAAACAACGAACCTAGCTGTACCAACCCGTAAGGAGCGCAACCACAATCAATTACATTCAATGGTCAATAACCTTGGCAATATTCCTCTAAATAGTAGTGGAAGAAAAAATCTAGAACTTGAGGCAACACTTGGCGAGGAACAACCTCAATGTGATGAATCTATTCTATCTAAGATTAATGCGACAAAGGAATCAGAGGTGCCAAAAATTAGATTTGATGAAGCTCAATTTCCTATCAATAATTATGCTCAGCCGGAAAAAAAAGGGAATGAGCAATACCATACATTTATTTTACCAAAATATCCGATCAATTCGTTCTAAGTTAAATGAATTAGAAATAGTTATTAAAGATACTAATTTAAACGTAAATGTTATTGCTTTAGCAGAACACTGGCTAAACAAGCTCGGGAGCTCCGCTCCCTCACTTGGTGCCCATAGGGCACGGCCATATGCCCATTGGGCATAAATATGCCCATTGGGCATAAATATGCCCAAAAGGCATAAATATGCCCATAGGGCATAAATACGCCCCAAGGGCGTAGTGTATGTTCTTTTACCGGTGAAAAATATGCCCACAGGGCATGAATATGCCCTTCAGGCTAAAATACGCCCGAAGGGCGTGGTGTATGTTCTTTTTCCGGTGAAAAATATGCCCGGAGTGCATAATTATATCCTTCGGGCAAAAATACGTCTGTGGGGCATAGTGTAGGTTCTTTCATCGGAGGAAAATATGCCCAAAGGACATATAATATGCCATTGGGCAAATTTTCTTCTCTGGTGCATGGTGTATGTACTTCTACCGGTAAGAGATGCACTTATAGGGCGTGAAAATACCTTAAAGGCATCAATATGCCCTTCGAAAAAATCTAGCCCCGTCTGGCACAGTTGAGGTTAAATCTGTGTTCATATTTTAGTCCTAATAACAAGAGCATATTTATATTATGACTAAAGTCATAGTATATTTGCGCAGCTTTTCCGGTAGAATAACTTCTAAAGTGGAACATTATGGCACAAAGTGCGTTTTCGTATCCCGGTTGAACAGCACATTTTCCAGCCTGTCCTTCCATCCATCCATCAATCGCTTACTGTTTTAATCAGCAAACCGGGATTTGGGATGGGATAAGATGCAGACGATTCTGTCAGCAAGGCTCGAGTTGACCTTGCGCCAAACATGCGTTGCAAATAATCATTGGATAATGAGTTGCTCAGCCTGTTCTTTAGAGGTCGCCTATCCTACCAAAAAGTTTGGCGGGAGAGCATCGACCGGCAAACGGGTGGTCCCGGGTTATATTACGGTGAGGCAACACATTTTCTAGTTTCGTCTTCCTTCCAAAGCAGCTATAGAATCGGAAATCAGAATCAGAAATTGACCGCTGGGAGATGATAGATGAAAGATGCCACTTGCAAGTGGAACAGTCTAATTTGCATGACAATTGAGTCAGCTTGTTCCTACCAGAGACCCGAACTGGAATTGGAGCCAGAATCGGAGCCAGAATCGGAGCCAGAATAGGAACCGCTTAGAACCCTTAATATTTCAGATCCGTAATAGGTAATTGAACCTTTTAAAGAAAAACTTGAAAACCAGAATCAGAAAATTATTTTTTACAAAATATTCAAATTCTCATCGTTTTCAAAAAGCGTTCCGAAGTTCTTAATGTAAAAAAAAAACTAGGTAGGTGAAGTGCCTTAAACCCCACAATTCATTTATTCATTAATATGTTTCCGCTATTCTTAATAAATTGCCAATATATTTTGGTTCAATGACCACACAGAATAGACTGTTATAATATGATGCCTGCGAAAGACTGTGCATCCATGAAGGGCGTGGGATCTTTTCGTCTGTTTCTGAGGAATAAATACTGGAACTGGAACCGGAATTGTAACAACAATTTCAACCCCCTCTAGGACTACCACCTTACCGTGGTGACGGGGTTTGCGTGGTCCGACGACCCGGGGGGCTATGCCAGGAGAAAAGGTTTCGCTTCCCGTAAGGTTTCCTTTACCGGACAGGCTCCCGGAGAGGACCCAGACCAAGAGTAGTTCGGCCACGTCGCTGTTGCGGTACGCGGACTCTGGTCTAGGAAGTTCTGTGCACCCTATTTCTTTTCTATTTTCCATTTACCATCATTTCTTCACCTCTCTTCTTGCTTCATTCCTTACCACTTGCCGAAGCCTTCTGCGACAGCAGCGTGGCTCCCTCCCCAAAGATGACTTGGCAACATATCAACGGATTCTCTTTCCGTAGTCACGGCCTGTGGCTCGCAAAGAGAAACTGACATTTCGGTCTGTATTTTATCATTAAAAAACCGTCAAATTAGGCCCAAAACCCCCATTTGTATTGCCTACACCCAAAGAAAAGCAGAGTAAAATGTGGAATATCTCGTTTAAATGCCTGTTGTACCAAGTGTAGGCATATAGGTACGACTGATATATGGTAACTAAACGTTGCACCTACCAGTCTGTGTCCGATACCTACTAAATCGTTTGAAACCGGAAATCAACAATCTATAAAATAGTTCAACAACCATTGAAATTTTACACATTGCCTGTAGACATACATACCCACCTAACATCTAAGTAAATTTATAATAACACTTGAAACATGACTTATCAGGAAATACTTCGTGATGTAAACCGCAACTCAAACTTAGCATGCAACCAATTTTACGTATCTTTTAAGAGGCTCGGTGATACTATGGCTTTAAAAACTAGCAATCAAGATACTATTTTTTATGTCTGTCTTGAAATAGATAAGTAGACCCAGAGAACCCCTTCTGTGGTGATGGGCTCACACTACTCATTGTGCATCAAACTCAAAATGAAAGTGAATTATCAACCAATAACTTGTATGGCGAGGCAGCTCATGGCACTATTACCACCAAAGTTATAAATTTGTTGGTGAATTAGTAAAAAATATACAAAATAAAATGAAAAGTAGGTATCTTTGTCAATAGTAAGCTAACCTTCAAATTCAGTATGCAGAGCAGTGCAGAGGTAATAGGAACATTCCTACTCAAGATGTGTGTCCACCTATGACTTGTTTATACTGATATCCCACACAATTTGAATACTATTTTCTTAAGCTTGGTATCACAGAGTATTTATTTTTATTTGGTATGGCATGTCATATTATTGAAGTGATATAAGACTCTCTCGAGATGAACGACTATACACACGTAGCCGGCAAGAAGTTTTAGAACAGATCACAAGTTGACAGGCAACTACAACAAAATAATATTATATAAATAGCATGTAAAATTTCATTATTTTAAAAATATATTGGGTAAAAGTGCACCTAGCCGCCACACTAATAACCTGCAAAATTTCAAAGTCAAAACCCAAAAAACAGCTAAATATGACCCTGTTTTTAAAAACACTTTAACTTTTTCCTAAAATAATCATCAAAATCAATGAATTCGACAACCACTACACCCAAAAACTAAAAAAACTAGCAAAAACATCAACACCTGCAGCCGCCATATTGCAATTCTCGCATCTCCACCCCATGCCTACCAACTCCAATCGAACGAACAAAATTCCCCAGCTCGACCTTGAGCACTCCAGCAACGCAGACACGAAGAAGCCACAAAATTAACAAAAACCAACACTCACCACCCTCAACAGCTGCCGCCCTCCTCCGAAGCCTCCGAAGCCTCCACCTCCTCAATCGCTGCTGCTGCCGTCCTCCTCCTCATCCTCCGCAGACTCCTTCGCCTCCACAACCTCCACCAACTCCGCCGCGACATGCGGATTATAGGTCACGCCAATCAACTCGTGGAAAAGTACGTGCATCCTGTGCCGGTAATCACATACGCTGCGTTTCCACAGAAACTCGCACAAATAACCTTCATAATGCGCCTCACTCCGCCCGTAACGCGGCACACTCGCACGAACTTCACGCCAACAACGCTCAATGTTTTGCGTGTGGGCGCCACTCTGCGGATCCACAAAATTCAGAGAATGATTTACAGACAGGTGAACAAACCCCTCTTCCTCGAGGCAGTTATAGGATTTCCAACAGTCTGAAATTACTGTTGTGCCCGGCAAAATCCACTCCTTGATGGTCGACAATAACGTTGCTGCCCCCCTGTCCGGCACCCCCACGACAAACAACTTTTTAGAACCGCGCTCAAAACCCCCGAAAACCCACTTGCCATCAACAACGCGCCCCCTGTTATATTTCCTCTTCCCAATCTTAGCCTCATCTATCTCCACCACCTTCCCCACCCCACCCAACTTCTCCCGACGCCCAACACACCACTCTACACAAACTTCTCGACAAAAGCTGGACCAGTCAATGACTGTATGGCGCGCCATCCCGCACTCAGTTTGCAGCATGTCTGTACGTGGAGGCCGCAACACCGCCCAATACAAACAAAACAACACGATTGTCTTCAAAGATAATTTTGATCTTTCAAACCACGTTCCACGTCGCGCGGACACGCTGAAATTGCACCGTTCCTTCGACACCGTTTTCCCTTTACGGGTGGTCACCGTCTTGCCACACACGTATCGAAAGTCCGCCTTCAACAAGCACTCGCCCCCACACTTTTCACAAAGCATCCCCCGCCTCAACACACCGTGCGCCCGCAACCACTCCAACAACCGCTCCTCATCACTTAAAACGCCAGAAATAAACTCAAACATTGTAAAAAAAACAACCCTCGCAATTCGCCATCTCGACCACTACTGAACAACTAAAGCAGCTCAGAAAATCACGTATACCCGAAATAACTCAAACCGGTCAGACAAATCAATCGACGTCATATCTACCAAAATGATTCACCATATAACATTAGTAACAATACCACTCCAGCGCAATAAAGACCCAATTAATTAGTACATAGGAACATCCCATCAAAAAACAAGGACAGCAAACAGGTCGTCAATCAACAAAAAACATACTTAAATATTCATTCCTCCCCCACGGGCAATCGCAACAACTGTCAAACATTCCAACACCACCACACAACATGAAACAATGACTCGCGATATACATTCACATTCCATCTCGCAGCAGTTTCAGAGGCTGTACATCACACACCCCCGAGCCACCGCACCAAATCAAAAACACCCCGAAAAGGCACACCCAAGTTTCTTGAATGAAAGGCTGCGCCCACCAAACCCCGCGCCAAATTGCAACACCCTGAAAAAGCAGAAACCAAAGTTTCTTGAATGGGGAGCTGTGCCCCCCAAAACCCCCGCGTCCAACTGCAACACCTTGAAACGTATATGGGGGGGGGGGGGAGGGAGCTGCGTCCCCCCCCCATATCCCCGCGCCCGCCCGCAACACCCTGAAACAGAATACGCCAAAGTTTCCTGGATGAGGGCCTGCGCACCCCGAAACCCCACGCAGCGCAACAAATAATCTTACACGAACCGAAAACGATAAAGAGTTCGGGGCTGTCCTTAAAAAAAATACCCCAAGTACACGAACCGACAACGCACGGTAAAGAGTTCGGGGCTGTCCTTAAAAAAATACCCCAAGTACACGAACCGACAACGCACGGTAAAGAGTTCGGGGCTGTCCTTAAAAAAACACCCCAAGTACACGAACCGACAACGCACGATAAAGAGTTCGGGGCTGGCCATAAAAAAAAAAACCCCAAGTACACGAACCGACAACGCACGGTAAAGAGTTCGGGGCTGGCCTTAAAAAAAATACCCCAAGTACACGAACCGACAACGCACGGTAAAGAGTTCGGGGCTGTCCTTAAAAAAAATACCCCAAGTACACGAACCGACAACGCACGGTAAAGAGTTCGGGGCTGTCCTTAAAAAAATACCCCAAGTACACGAACCGACAACGCACGGTAAAGAGTTCGGGGCTGTCCTTAAAAAAAATACCCCAAGTACACGAACCGACAACGCACGGTAAAGAGTTCGGGGCTGTCCTTAAAAAAAATACCCCAAGTACACGAACCGACAACGCACGGTAAAGAGTTCGGGGCTGTCCTTAAAAAAAATACCCCAAGTACACGAACCGACAACGCACGGTAAAGAGTTCGGGGCTGGCCTTAAAAAAAATACCCCAAGTACACGAACCGACAACGCACGGTAAAGAGTTCGGGGCTGTCCTTAAAAAAATACCCCAAGTACACGAACCGACAACGCACGATAAAGAGTTCGGGGCTGTCCTTAAAAAAAATACCCCAAGTACACGAACCGACAACGCACGGTAAAGAGTTCGGGGCTGTCCTTAAAAAAAATACCCCAAGTACACGAACCGACAACGCACGGTAAAGAGTTCGGGGCTGTCCTTAAAAAAAATACCCCAAGTACACGAACCGACAACGCACGGTAAAGAGTTCGGGGCTGTCCTTAAAAAAAATACCCCAAGTACACGAACCGACAACGCACGGTAAAGAGTTCGGGGCTGTCCTTAAAAAAAATACCCCAAGTACACGAACCGACAACGCACGGTAAAGAGTTCGGGGCAGGCCTTAAAAAAAATACCCCAAGTACACGAACCGACAACGCACGGTAAAGAGTTCGGGGCTGTCCTTAAAAAAATACCCCAAGTACACGAACCGACAACGCACGATAAAGAGTTCGGGGCTGTCCTTAAAAAAAATACCCCAAGTACACGAACCGACAACGCACGGTAAAGAGTTCGGGGCTGTCCTTAAAAAAAATACCCCAAGTACACGAACCGACAACGCACGGTAAAGAGTTCGGGGCTGTCCTTAAAAAAATACCCCAAGTACACGAACCGACAACGCACGGTAAAGAGTTCGGGGCTGTCCTTAAAAAAAATACCCCAAGTACACGAACCGACAACGCACGGTAAAGAGTTCGGGGCTGTCCTTAAAAAAAATACCCCAAGTACACGAACCGACAACGCACGGTAAAGAGTTCGGGGCTGTCCTTAAAAAAATACCCCAAGTACACGAACCGACAACGCACGGTAAAGAGTTCGGGGCTGTCCTTAAAAAAAATACCCCAAGTACACGAACCGACAACGCACGGTAAAGAGTTCGGGGCTGTCCTTAAAAAAAATACCCCAAGTACACGAACCGACAACGCACGGTAAAGAGTTCGGGGCTGTCCTTAAAAAAAATACCCCAAGTACACGAACCGACAACGCACGGTAAAGAGTTCGGGGCTGGCCTTAAAAAAAATACCCCAAGTACACGAACCGACAACGCACGGTAAAGAGTTCGGGGCTGTCCTTAAAAAAATACCCCAAGTACACGAACCGACAACGCACGATAAAGAGTTCGGGGCTGTCCTTAAAAAAAATACCCCAAGTACACGAACCGACAACGCACGGTAAAGAGTTCGGGGCTGTCCTTAAAAAAAAATACCCCAAGTACACGAACCGACAACGCACGGTAAAGAGTTCGGGGCTGTCCTTAAAAAAAATACCCCAAGTACACGAACCGACAACGCACGGTAAAGAGTTCGGGGCTGTCCTTAAAAAAAATACCCCAAGTACACGAACCGACAACGCACGGTAAAGAGTTCGGGGCTGTCCTTAAAAAAAATACCCCAAGTACACGAACCGACAACGCACGGTAAAGAGTTCGGGGCTGGCCTTAAAAAAAATACCCCAAGTACACGAACCGACAACGCACGGTAAAGAGTTCGGGGCTGTCCTTAAAAAAATACCCCAAGTACACGAACCGACAACGCACGGTAAAGAGTTCGGGGCTGTCCTTAAAAAAAATACCCCAAGTACACGAACCGACAACGCACGGTAAAGAGTTCGGGGCTGTCCTTAAAAAAAATACCCCAAGTACACGAACCGACAACGCACGGTATACTTTCATCACACGCCACCGGGCCTAATCACACACTTCCGTAGCCCAGTCGATTCATTATCTCGGGCCCCAGGATACACTAGAATTCATTACAATTTGCCACTCTCTGAAGGATATCATAGCATACAGTAGTAGTACCATATCCAAGAGCCGAATGATTGAAAGACAACAAAATCACGCAAACCATCCAACACAGTTAATTCCCCGTTTACGAACAGCACATAGCCACCCTAGAGGGAAAAAAGCACAGTTGGTACCTCTGAACCCCGCCAAACTCCAGGCAAATGGCCGCCAATACGAACAAAAACAACACACAAAACCAGAAACTTTAAACATCCACCACATCCAAAATAACCAACAAAATCATCGTCCCGCGGCCCATATCGACTCGAAATTTCACAAGGAATCCGAAAATAACAGTTTCAACAGTGCCCGATAAGTATTAACAGTGCGGCGGCTTACTGCACTATTACCATATATTGATATGAACAAAACGTTTAACCATACTTTTACGACCCATTAATTGAATGCACTTAAATCTACAACAGGGTAATTTGCGTGTGGTGGAAATAGTCAGAGCCAAGTCAGCTGGTAGGTTAGGCTAGACTTGAGCAAAGGAATGAGGTTGTTTGTTGTTTATTATTCATTCTGTTTCTTACTTCTACTATCCAATGATTAAAACGTGGTTGGTTCTGCTTGCTTAGTAATGTATACGATCGTAAATTAATTCACTAGAATTGCTGTGAGAGCGATGGTCTATTTCGACAAACTTTTAGGTTTGGAATAGGCCTACTCGACAGTCTGGATTGGTGTTGATAAAATAATGGCTAGCTACTAGTATAGTAAAACAGGCAAGTACTAGTATTGTCTATCAATAAGAGTATTATACACTTTACTTTTTGTAAAGCCAGTCTTCCACTTACTGAGATCTTAAAAGGACTGCAGTTCCAAATTCTCTAAATGTTTCAGAAAGATGTCAGATTTGAAGAACCTATATTTCATTATAAAGCACCTTTGTGTTGAAAATACACCTACCTAGGTACCTATACAAAGTACATACCTCATAGCCAAATTAAGTATTCATTTTTATCGCAAAGGTAGTACAATATATTATCCAATTTTGTGCGTTCTACCTTACCGCCATTCTCGGCTCAATGGCATCCTCCGCTTATCTCCGCAATTAGAAGATTACATATATTTTGTAAGGCCTACCACAAGCAAAGTGGCTTGGTACAATAGACTTGGTTCAGGTACACCAGAACCGGTTGGAAACAAACATTTACCTAGCCAGGCGAGAATCAAAATAGTTATTTTAAAACTTTTTCAGAGGCATTGGTATGTGGGATCCTACTTACCTCTTACGTAGTAATGTCATTGATGGTAATACTTATCGGCTTGTGTTGTGAATGCACTTTAAATATATTTATTTCAAATTAACTTGCACCTTCGGCAACAACCTTTTGAATTGGAAAGTAGAACACACAGTGACAATTTTCTGTCATCTTAGCTGATCTCAAATTGTCAACACTGACAATGATCCAAATTTTGCCTAGCCAATGGTGAGGTAATTTTAGTTTTTTTGAAATAATGATAAACAATTACTTTCTCAATTTGCAAGGAAACAGTTTTCTTAGTGCAATGCCAAAATTTGAAACATTCTAACACACTCTCTATCAATTCCATTAGTTTTTTTGTAACGCTTGGTAGATATTTGAATTTTAAGTGACAAATTTTGCCCCGCTGACATTTCGCCCAAAAAGCTGAATGGGAAGAAATCAGCCACACTTTTTTGGCTCTTCTCGTTTACAATTTAATTAATTACTTATTTTCTGGTGTTTAGACTATCGTTCCGCAAAACAGAATAATTTTTGATTCAAAAATAATACACTCAATAATTTTTCCGAAGGGTCCTGCGGAATCCCATAGATGGACGGCAGATCCATTTTGAAACCACTCAGAGCATAAGCCATCTTCCCCATGTTATACTCATATAACACGTTGTGGGAAGCTGCGCTAAAAAGTATGAAGAGGACTCAATTGTTATCAAGGGCTTCAAACTAGCATCTATATTCAAACGAAGTGTTCACACTTATGGGGGTACATGTATTTTTGTCTGAGAAAACTGGACTTAAGTTATCGAAAGATTGGATATAGTAAGTCTCAGTGAAGAGAAAGTATTTGAATGTTCAGCAATTGAATTAGAAAAATATAAAATCTTGGTTCTATGCATTTACAGATCCCCAGGTAAATGTTTTAAAAATTTCATTGGAAGTCTTGAACAATTGCTGACAAAAATGTCGAAAGAGATTAAAATCAAAACTATTATTGTTACTGGAGATCTAAACCAAAATACACTAGATAAAAATTGCCAAAACACACAAAAGCTTTGTGCGATGTTAAATTCTTTTAATATAAATTTATCCATCAATGAGCCTACTAGAATTTCAATTTCGACCGCGACTTGTATTGATAATATTTTGTCAAATTTGGAATTAAACAACTTAAAATTTAGACTTGTAGAAACGGGTTTATCGGACCACAAATCGATCCAAGTTTCATTTGAAGCAATATGTGCTGAAGAATTCGATGATGTTTCTAGAAAAGCAGTAAATAAGATAGAGAAGCGGTTTTACAATAAACAAAACGATAAAAAGATGGCTATCCACTAGCTTCTAGCTAGCACTAGCTAAACTACATAATATTACCGCAAATAATAACAACATGTTTCTTTTCCCGGTAAACTACGAGGAATTAAAAACTATAATTGAAAACTTAAAAAATACATCCGGATTTGAAGATATACCTATAAAGATAATTAAACAGAGCTCTCCCTAACTATTAGAGCCGTTGTTTGAAATATGCAACGAATCATTCGCCTCAGGAACGTTCCCTGATATTTATAAATTGGCAAAGGTACTTCTTCTTTATAAAAAGGGTAACAAAAAAGACCCTAATAATTATCGTCCTGTCTCAATATTGAATTCGGTTTCCAAAATTCTAGAGAAATTAATGCATGCCCGACTAATAGAATTTGTCTCTAAGTTTAATATATTAACAAACGAACAACATGGCTTTAGAAAAAAGAGGAATACTGAATCAGCGATATTCAACTTTATTGAAGAGGTATCATTGGCACTGAGCTCAAAAAAACATGCAACAGGGATTCTATGTGACCTCAATAAAGCTTTCGATTGCGTAAATCATGAATTATTATTGAGAAAATTACATCATTACGGAGTAAGAGATAGGTACTGCAAATAATTGGTTTAAATCTTACTTGACAAATAGACTAGGGCTTCGCGAACGCAATTTGTGTTGCGTTGAAGATGAGCGTAGGTAGCGGTTTGTGTATAGCGGATTAAAAGGTGCAGGCAGCAGTCACAAGAAAACCATGGAGCACCAAACCTGACCATTGCCTTCTCGAAAATTCTAATCACTTGAAAATGTATGCGGATTCTGACGTTCCTTTGTTTCTCTTCGAGGTCAGCAAAGCTGGTAACCAAGGAAACGAAGGAAACCGGACTCGTATTGAATCAGCCGTCAAATCACGAGAAAAACACCACAAAGATGCTAATAAAAACTAATTGGAAAAACCTACCGAACTAAGATTTGCAGGCATGATAAATATGTATAAGGTCAACATGTTTACAAGTTTTGGTGAAGTTATGTTCAGAACTTTGAAATTTACAGGGGTTCAAAATTCTGAAAAAATCGAAAAATTTCGTAAAAATTGATTTATAAAAAATTTACTGAACCGATCTTTTTCAAAAACGCAGGGGGTCTAAGTTGAGAACAGAGGTAGATACTCAGAAATTTTCATCCATATCGGTTCAGGCGTTTGGTCTGTAGAGCGCGCACAAACAGAAAAAAAAAAAAAAAAAAAAAAAAAAATCATACATACGTGACTTTTTTTTGGGGTAAGTGAAATTGAAGATTTCGCTCCGCTCGCTTCGCTCGCTACGCTCATCAAAAACAATCGGTGATAATTGATGGTATTGACATAGATAAGGCGAATATAGCGATATCTGAACTATGCGACTGGCTAAAATGCAATCAACTAACATTAAACGCTCAAAAAACCAAGATTATAAACTTTAGAACTAGATGCAGTAATAATGCCCACTCTAACCTTGCAATTAGGGCAGGCAATGTAAATCTTGATCTCGCTGAGCAAGTTACATTCCTTGGAATAGAACTAGATGCTCAATTAAATTGGAAGAAACAGATTAATAAACCTCAAATTAAACTAGCTAAACAATGTTATGCATTTAGAATTATTAAAAGCATAGTTAATAAAAAAAAACGTTATTTATGACTTATCATGGAATTTTTGAGGCCCATCTATACTATGGCATTATTTTTTGGGGCAATAGCCAACGTAGCAAGCAAATATTTACATTCCAAAAGAAGGCTATCCGCATAATTCAAAATTTAAAACCAAAAAAATCCTGTCGCAAACACTTCCAAATTCTTAAAATAATGACGTTACCAAATTTATACATCTACCGATTATTATTATTTATCCAAACAAATAAAAATTATTTCCAACTCACACCCATAAACATAAGACCAGAAACAAAAATGACTTTAAAATAGCTCGGGAGAAATTGACGCAAATCAAAAGCCATGTAAAAGAAATGGGCTTGCAACTATTCAATCTTCAGCCCATCAGCATGAAGGATCTTAATTATGATAAATTTAAGAAGCGATTAAGGGTTTACCTGATAAAAAATGTGTTTTATAGTGTAGAAGAGTTTAAATTAGCCCTTAGAAATACAACAATTGATAATATGTAAAAAACCTAATTTAGCCTAATATAGAATATCGGAGTGATGATTGAAGATAATTCACCTTACCGTTACCTACTGTTCTATTGTCATTATGTATTCCTTTAATATTAAGACTGTGATTGATTCATGACCATTTGTATTTTATTTAATCACCATGCTTTGCTTAGAAATAAGATGAATTTATTATCATTCGATAACATAATTAAGAATTATGACAAGTCTGTACATTCCAGTGCCTTGAGCAGTATTAGGAATTTCTATGACTCAAATAATAATAAAAAAAATAAAAAAAATAACCTCCACGCTTCCCTATAAGCGGCAAGCATGTGGAGGATGAATGCTCGACTAAATAGTAGAAGGATTTTTATTAAATATATTTGATTAAATTGTCTAGTGGGATGGGGATGAATCCTATCATGAAGCTACGTCCCAGGAATAACAGATGCAAAAACTACTGGATGTTTGGCTTTTACTTGACTTGCGAAATGTTTCGCCCTAATGCTCGCTCTGTTTTGTCGGGACTGCCACTCAAAGCATTGTTTGTGGCTTGCGCTGATGGTAAAGAAACACCACGAACTTTGCTTATGAGCTCATATACATAACATACATAATGTAACAATCTACGTTCCCTATACAATTGAAAAGACACAAAGCTCGTTCCTTGAAATGAATGTGAAAAAATAAAAGGTGGGTAAACGGAGTTTACGCATGAAAAAAAAGGTAGACAAACTGCGGTTTACGTGAGTTTACGCACAAATTAACCACCGGTCCTTCCTTTCCAAACGTTGCTCGCATAACGGAATTTGGGATGGGAAAGATGCAGGCGATTCTGTCAGCAAGGCTCGAGTTGCCCTCGAGCCAAACATGCGTTGCAAATAATCGTTGGTTTATGAGTTGCTCGGCCTGTCCTTCAGGCGTATCAAACCACGTGTTTTTACCAGGGAGTTCTCATTGTTTTTACCAATTATTTTAGGGAAATGGTTATGTTGTGACCCATTTGTAATAAGACAAATACACAGAAAGTATTTTGTAATTTTCTGTTCGAAAATTTTTGGGCAACCCTAAAAAAAAAAAAAGGTGAATCCTTTGGACGGGTCAGAAAGACACAATATTATAGATAGCAAGTTGCGGTATTTTTTTTATTAACGCAGAATAACTGTCTTGTCATGGCAAGCAAAAAGCCATGATCGTAGAGTTATATTGGCTGAGATATCGATTTTGGAAAACTCGAAAAAAATGGGGCAAGATTATGGTGTTTTTTAACTAACTGTCAGCAGAAAAATAAGACACATTTTGAAATTTAAAACCCCTTGCCATAAAGCCTGAAGCTTGTAGATTCCAAAAATGTGTGTCGCATCTTGATCGGACAATTAGTGTAGAAGCCTGACCCGCCCGTGGAAACCCTTGCGCGAATTAAAAATTTTGAGCCGCCAACAGGTCAGATTTACGAGGATTGCATAGCTGCAGGCTTGAAATCGTCTCTAGTGCTTGCTATCGAGAGCGACCTTGGGTGATGTGGGAGCAAAAGTACTAGTCTGCGCGGAGCGTTATCTTATAATCCCCGAGTTTATATGTTCAGTTTTTTGCGGTGACGGAAATTATATGTATAAATAAACATCATGATCTGCGAAGTGTTTCGCTTGCTGAGCGTTGAAATAGATTCTCAACTTATTTTGCATCGCCGCACCTCGCAGATCCCGGCCGATGAGGAGTCAACCTCGCGGCAAATACAAGACGACCGCACTCGGACTTCCGTGCGACAATATCGCGATTGGCAGCTTCACGATTCCTTTGTCTTCCCTTCCTTGATATTCTATTACAATCAGAGATCTGAGTGACCTAGTGTTATTGCTTTTTCCAGTTGTGTGCCATTAAAGTCAGATTCAATTCTGCAAGCTAGACCACGAAACATTGTATTTGAATTGTCCGAAACTTCAATCTAAAATAATTAATGATCGTTAGGACTATGGACAACATTACGTTTACCGTAAATATCGTAGTTGATATCATAGGGGCAATTTCGTGCCGGAAAGAATATAATATCTTTACGATGAACTATAGTAGTACCTATAGTTACAGATAGATAATGATAAATAATATATATGCGCGCGCGAGTCGTGCCACCAGTCTATTTAAAAATATTTACAGATATTAGAATTGAAGAAAACGCTGTTCTACATACGGTTGTACATACATACGTTCTACATTTTGTCAATCGTTGCGGAGATTTTTTAACAGATGCACTTTATTACACCTGAGAATCGCGAAAGGACGGCGGACTTGCGCTGGACACGTCGTGGTTGCTGACAGACACTTCACAGTGTGTTGCACAATTGTGTTACACACATATTGTGTTACACACACACATATGTTGTACATATTTCACGCGAGAATAGCGATGCTTTCCCACGCGGCGGACAAGATGACGCGGTGACGCGGAAAGATGACATAAGCTAACGAAAATACAGGAGTAGGCCTAAGTTGGGACACCTGTGATAAAAAAAAAACGCACCCTTTACTACTACCTCTCGGGTGGTGTGGAAACGTAGTTGCATCGGTTGCATCGACCGGCTCTGCAGAATTCGCGCGACAGAATTTTGTTCAAGAAAATTGCTTTGTATCATTTTTGGCGGCCATTCGTTCTAACGCGGTGTTATCCTCATTATTGTGATCAGGGTAGCGATTGTGTAAAGTTATCGATGTTCTTAGGTAACACGACCTATTGAAATAAGCATGGTAACATTTAGTTATCGATCCGTTACCGATCGACATATTTTAGCTGACAACTGAACCGGGGACCGGCGGAACTTAGTTACCTAGGTATGTCTTATAAATGACTGCCTAAAGAGGCTCGTATTTTATATCTTATCTCCAACATATACCTTTGCATAGCCTTTCGGCTTTTAAAATGAGGAGGAGGAAAGTATGCAATGATACCTATGTCAAATTACTTCCATTCCCGCTCTAATGAACACTAATACCCATAACTTTTCTCTTGCTGAAAATGATGCTACGCGTTACCTAGTTAGCAAAACCCTATTAGTTCTGATCATAATTATTACTATATTTTTCACTTTGTATTATAACAAATTTTATTATTTGATCTCATATGTACTTATAATTCGGTAACATGCTATGCAGTATTCTGTATTTATGTAACACTGTATTCTGCTTGCATGTATGAGGCCATACCGTGCTGTGGCTGGCCTTATTGCAATAAACGTTTCAGATGTGTTTTTAATAAACTTTTATTAGATCCATACATATTTCGGCGAAAGTTTTTCTTTATGTCAGCCCAGAGAAAGGTGTCAGTCATATTCATGAACTTGCACATAAAAAAGCTAGGTACCTCCGTCAAATTTAACTTGAAAACTTCGTTTCAAAAGGAATTATCAATCGCACGAGCAATCCTCTACATTGGAATTATCTAAAAAATTATAAATTAGAAAAAAATCGATTTTCAGATTGACAACTACAAATTATTTCTGGGAATGTAGCATAATATCAACATCTGCCAGGCGATAAGCGGCTTAGTGCCGGGTTTTGCCATGACCAGACATCGAGTTTAGAAGACTGCGAACTTGATCGATCTAATATCCGCAATATTCACCCGATCACTTTGATTCAAAATGATACACGTTCTGTATGACGTCACGAATCCAGACGTATCAAAAAAATTAAACATTTTCTGATTTTGTAGGTGTTTTTATAGTCAAGTGGATTGTTTTTAAATACAGCGATAAAAAATAATCCGTCCGGAGCGATAAGCTTGGCATGTATTTATGATGTTGAGTTGTCGCTCGGGACTCGATTTTTTCTGTTTTGAGGTTTGGAAGTCTTACTTGTGAACGGGGGTGGGGGGCATGGTGCAAGCATTGGCAGAGTTGGACTGCGATGGTTTGCGGGACATAAGACCATGAGCGTGAGAAAACACGTCCTTCTGCCTTGAGAGTTGGGGAACGACTGATCTGGCGGAAAAACACATTAAGCAACATTTGCGAGTTCACGTGGGATTGATACCCGTTCAGTGGTCGCCTATCCCACCAGACCAAGCGGGGAGAATTTGTGTCCAAAAGGTTTAGCGGTAGTGCATCGACCGGCAATCGGGTGGTCCCGGGTTATATCCGGTGAGGCAACACATTTTTCCAGCTTCGTCCCTTCCTTCCAAAAAAGCAATCGAATCGGAAATCAGAATCACAAATTAGCCGCTGGGAGATGAGATTGACGAAAAAGCCACTTCTAAGTGGAACGGCCTAATTTGCATGTGTTCCTATACTATCAGAGACCCGAACCGGAATCGAAGCTGGAACCGGAATCGGACCCGTTTAAAACAGTGAATTTTTCGGAACAAGAATGGGATATTGAATCTTTTAAAGAAGCCCTCCGAATTCCTTTTAAAAGAACATATAGTGAACCGAATACCAATTAATTAAACATCCCGTTTGAATTTAAAAAAAAAAAAAATGTTGCGTCGGAATAATCGCACATTTTCGTTTTGGCATGGCACCTCCTCGTGACGTATCCTTGGGAAACGGCTAGGGCCAGCAGCATGCGCTCGGCCGCGCTACGCAGTGGCAATGCATCTCAATGGACAGCGACATTATATTGAATTGTTGTAAAGAGCCATTTCAAATACGAGAGTTGTGTAAGGAAGGCGAGTGCATTACTGACCACGGCTCTATCGATGTAATTACAAAAAACATTGATGTGCTATACAAAACAGACACCACAAGGTATTTTCTGTCTCCTCGTCTCCTTTCTTCGGCTAGTGAACATTATTTTCCGCGATTTCTGTTTGAGAGAACTTCTGATCCATATACTACATGGAGGTCGCGATCACTCAAGTCGCTCGCGATCACTCGTACAGACAACATCGATGCTGGTATGCCGCCGAAATTAAAAGTAAAGCAAACAGGCTCGGGGTCAGGTCCAGGTACACCGGAGCCTGGCGAGTCTAGTGAACTCGATCAGAGTGAAGTTTTAAAAAGCATAAACGATAAACTGAATCTTGTGAGCGAACTAAGAGAAGAAATTAAGAAAATCTCGGTGAAGCTAGACACGGTGGAAGGATTGATAACTAAAGTGGCGGAATTAGAAGCTAAGGTAGTCGAAAAAGACAAAGTGTTTTACTACATCTCCAGCCGTGTAAATCATCTAGAACAATACGGAAGAAATAGGAACATTGAAATTGTGAATGTGCATGAAGAGGAAGAAGAAAAGGTGGAAGATATAGTGATAAAAATCGCAGCGTCAGGCAACGTAACACTGCGCAGAGACGAAATTGAGGCAGCCCACCGGATTCCTCGCCGCGGGCGTGGAGCGCCAATAACGGAACAAAGGCCAGATAAGATAATCGTCCAGTTTCTTTCAAGAAAAACCAGAGACGCTTTTCTGCACATAAGAAAACAGTACGTTGACAACTCGCACATATTTCCGAATTGCAATAACAAATCCCGTATCTACATCAACGAAAACCTCACCCCTTACTATAGCAAACTGTTGTGGCAAACGAAGGAACACGCGAAAGAACGTGACTATAAACTAGTGTGGGTGCAGAGAGGAAGAATCCTTGTGAAGAAACGTGTGGACTCGTCCGAAATCTTCACGATCTCGTCGGAACACGACCTGGGACGTCTGCGATAACTGATCACTGTGGAATAGATGAGTAACTGGGAAGAATTAACTCTGTCTGACTCAATCTCCTGTAAAACTGTCACTAGCGTATAGAAATGGGCAATCAAAAAGAAAATATTTTGGAAATACGGTTTAAATATTGTGCACTTCAATTTCAGGTCCATGGCGAAAAACTGGGACGAATTCAAAGTTGTTATTCACAAACAACTGGGCAAATATGATGTAATTGTACTCTCTGAGATTGGTGTCTTAGCTAATAAGCAATTATGCAATTTGGAAGGGTATAACCAATTTACGAAACTAAGAAAAAAATAGGAAAGGTGGTGGGATCGCGGTTTTTGTAAAAAATAATATATCATTCGATATAATTGATAGCGATGTTACGTCTACTGAAGCTCTGGTAGGGAAATGTAAGGTCAAAGACCACTGTATTACGTTGATTGCCATGTTTCGGCCACCTGACCAGAGCAAGGCATTATTTGTCAATGAGCTTAATGACTATTTAGCTGATGAAACGAGGTCAGGTGTTAAAACAATTTTAATTGGTGATACTAATTTGAACCTTCTTGATAGTGCAGATGGATATGTAGACCTCTATGCAAATGTACTAGCAACTAATGGTTTCAATCAATGTATCAACAAACCGACTCGAGAGGAAGTTCGGCTAAACGTAGTTTCTAGTACATGCATAGATCATACCTTTATCAGAGGAGCATTCTTGAATGTCAAATCGGCTGTGTTAACTACCAAGGGATCTGACCACTATAATGATCATATCACACATAGAACTCTGTAATATAAACGATAAAGAAAAGCCAATGTACATTAGATGTAAAACTACTAATGAAAAGCTCCTAAAAAAGTTGATAGACTCAATACCATGGGAGGAAATACTAAACCTCACCACTGCTGACGAAATTTACAGTGAATTACACAAAAAACTCGCAGAAGCTCTTAAACTCTCCACTAACGAAGTACCTAACTAGGAAAGCAGCAACAAGAGAATCCAAAGTGTGGATGACTCAAGAGTTGCTAAACATGACTAGAAGAAGAGACAAACTATTCCGAGCTTGGAAAAACTGTAATGAATTGCATCCAAATAAAATCAAACTAGGAGAAAACTACAAACAATTTCGAAACAAAGTAAACAAAATGATTAAATGAAAAAAAAACAGCTTTTTTGAGGGCAGAATTTGAAAAATCAAAACATAGTCTTAAAGAAACTTGGCAAAAAATTAATCTCGTTCTTGGTAAAAATAAAAATCAGTGAAGGAGGTTATTAGACAATATCTGGGTAAGGTTCATGAATCAGACTATATAGCTAATCAATTTACTCACACGTTTACTCAAGAAATTGAATCCATCAAGCCAAACTGTCACAGTAACATCATGCAGCACAACAAAGACATCGAAATTATGACTGAAATTGAAATTCTTAAAATTAGTGCCGATGGGATCACTAAAATAATAAAATCTATGGATAGTAAAAAAAAGCCCCTGGACACGATGGAATCAGGGTTCAGGATTTAAAATACTTACATAAAAAAATATCACCAATCATCTCAAAATTATTTAATATTATTTTAGCTTCTGGTAAAATTCCCAAAGAATTGAAAACGTCAATAGTCCGACCGGTATACAAAAAGGGAGCCACATGGAATTCAAAAATTATAGGCCAATTGCAATAATTTCAGTAATAGATAAGATTATGGAAAAAATTGTCTCCGCCGCCATAAAAAACCACATTGAAAAATTCAACATCATCAGAGACAAACAATTTGCATTTCAGAAAGGGAAAAGTACCTCTGACCTGCTAGTCCTATTTTCAGATTTTATTCATTCAAAACTAAACGAACGAAAACATGTCATTACTATGTTCATACATTTCTCAAAGGCGTTCGATACAATCAATCATTCCAAACTTATAATTACGCTTCATAAAATAGGAGTTCGTGGGAAAATCCTTAATTGGATAGTAGATTATCTGAAAGAAAGAGAAATAGTAGTAAAGATTGGAGATGTGTCAGGAAGTCCAACGGAATCCAAAATGGGAGTCCCGCAAGGATCAATTCTTGGGCCGTTATTATACCTTATTTACGTTAATAATATGCATACGTATATTACTAATTGTAAAATATTTCAATATGCTGATGACACAGTAATTATTTCAGTGGGAGACAGTGTAGACGATGTGCAGAAACAAATGCAAGAAAGCTTGATCGATATGCAAAAATGGACTCATGATATGGAACTAGTAATAAACACCGAAAAAACAAAATTAATTCACATTTGCTCCCCATTTGATCAAAACCGGAATCAGCACATCGACATAATAAGCCATTCTCATACTTGTCTTCATAATAATTTTTGCGATTCTTTTAATATAAATCTTAGTAAAAACATTCCATGCTCTTGTCACACTAAAATAGAAAATGTTAAGGAATATAAATATCTTGGTGTGATCATAGATAAATATTTTAATTGGAAATCACACATCAACACTATTAACTCTCGGCTACGATTGTGCGCAAGTCAGTTATATAGTTTAAAGAATGTCCTACCATATAAAATCTTAAAAATTATTTACACTTCCCTAGGAGAATCACAAATAAGGTACGGACTATTGTCATGGGGAAGCGCTTCCCATACATATATTCTGCAAATACAAAACTTACAAGCCAATTTACTAAGAATAATTTTTCCTAAAAATACGAACCCTGATCTGCCTTCTCTCTCCTCCACTGAATTATTCAAAACTAATAATGTTCTACCAATTAAATTACTATTTAAATTAATCACAATAATCAAATACTATTATACAGAAGAATATCTTTCGCTGAACGACCCTAATATTGTAAGCACAAGAGCGAGGTTAAAAGGATCTTATTTTGTGTCACCTTTCACAAACAAACATGGTAAACGAAAGTTAGAATACATTTTGCCAGTTTTATTTAACGAATTACCAGAAAACTTACGAGATCTTAATAGCTATAGAACCATAAAAACCCAAGTAAAGATATTTTTATTAAATACGTTGTAGAGTTCACCTCAATAATGTACAAATTACATTCCAGTTCCATTCCAAATGTCTATGTAAACTATTCTTCTTTCTATACCCACAGCTAAGCTCATGTAAACTAACTAAGCTAAGTGTCTATGTTAACTATGCTTCTTTTCTATACCCACAGCTAAGCTAGACGATCGTCTAGCTTTGTGGGGCACTGTGAGCGACACACTATGTTTATTTATTTGCATTTAAAGAGTTCATATTTTATTTTATTAACCTGTAACTCATGAGTAATTTTGCAAATAAATACATTTGAAAAAAAAAAAAGGTCCTGCCATTTTCACTCCAAATCGACAAGCGACCCGACCGCGTAAGCTATCGGCCTAAGACTATACACCTAAATTTCATCACTGAAGAAAAACTTGAAAAGATCCAATATTCTCATACAACCACGCTTTGCTTGAGATAATTTCTTTATTTTGCAGAAAATGAAAAAAATTAAAGAATTTTTTGTGGCGAAATTCAATGCTGTGCTTATGGAGCATACCGAACAAGACTTAAGGTATATTTTACTAGCAGATGGACTACTCGAGGTATGGGTTGTCGATTTCAGGCCGTTAGCCAAACAGCCATTATAATTAAATGCTGTCATTCTTTCAATTTATTTTATCATTTAATGAAATGAAAATTATTTTAACATTTCATTTGTATGAAAAGGAGATAAATAAACAGGATTCCAAACCCAAACTTTTTAGAAGCATTATGTTCCACGAAAATGGAACCATAATATAGTTTGATTCCGAATCGGAACCGTTTAATATTGTATGGTTCTTTGTGGATCCATAAGGGTTCTACACAAATACATTCAATTTTTAGAGATGGTTCTATAGGTATTAGTCGAATTTAAATCACGTTGTTGGCTGTCAGAGTCGACCCTGCTTCGTTATTCTGCTGGTGCGCCAAAAATCATTGCATACCTACTCGAATGCAATATTAAAGGGGATATAATTCGAATGGAGTTTCCACTCCCGAGTCATGAATTGCTAGGTTCCTAACAAATTTTAATGCTACTGTGTTCTTACTATATTCATGTACAGCTATTGGTACCATAAAAAACAACATAATATGTGAGAAAATTTTAACGAACATTTATTTTATAATATGGTATGAAGCAAAATAAGTTTTAATAAAGAAACTCAATTCAAAGGTCCTTTTACGGGAGCATGCCAACTGCGCGCACTTGGGACTGGCGTCTTGTCGCAACTGAACGTAATTCCAACTGCGCGCACTTGGGATTAACGTTTAACGGCTAGTCCCAGCTGTGCGTAGACCGAACTGCTCCGAGGAGCAAGTTCTCGATAACGCTGATCGAGCGCGTTCACGAAGGAAATATTTACTAACACAAAGCGATAACCCTTGTGCTAGGCAACTTGTCTAGCTGCAGGCTGGGAAGGTGGCTGAAAATCACGTATATTGTAGCCAATTTATAGTGTTTTCTGAGTTAAGTAGTAAAAAATCTGCTCTATTGAAAGTATGCGTTAACAATAAGAAAGACTATCACACATTCGTCGGGGCCAATGTCTTCAATGGTCCTTTGTAGAAAATATCTCCAACGACAACAACTCTGGTGTAGGTTTTTGCGACACGCTTGATGAGTGTAACTGCGCGTACGCGCACTTGGGATTGCGCGCACTTGCGACAGCAGTTTTCAATATTGCCATGGACATGTCCAAGATTACCTATCTAAATCAAGCAAAGTGTGTTGTCGTAGCTTGCGAAGAAACTGGGGTTCCATATGAAAATGTGATGTCCGCAGGTGAGTAAGATAATTTGACAATAACCCTGCATATGGTCTGATACTCATCTTATGCATATCCATTATCCGGGTTTAATAAAATATGTAATGATTATTGCATAGACTGCACGAATACGCTCTATTATATAACATAATATTTAACACAATCAAACAATGTGATTACTTCATTTGTGTTCCCTTTAGGCCGCGCTAAATTCGGCATAGCACAAGATGTCTCAGTTACCCTTCACGACGGCGATGGGGTTATCATCGAGGAAGACATATTTCCATTTTCCATTGCTTCTACAAACATAAAAGTGCCAATGGAAGTGCACCAATCATTTGTTTACGAAGAAATTTTGTTTTACACTGTGCCCAAGAAAGTGATATTTTAAATAAATGATCTGATCATTGCTACATGTATTAATTAAACATTTTCATACCCTATAGATCTGTGCCCATAGTTTCCAACGGTTCCTATTATGTATCCCATTCACAAGTGATAATAAAGGTGAAGAGTAACTCCACGAAGAGTAAAGGTGCGCCCGATTTGGAGTTGGTAAGTTACTCCAAAATGTGTTTATAACTACACTATTTTGGGTGAAACATAAATTGAATGTGTTGACACTGACAGTCACCCCCAATTGAGTTGAGGCCAATCCAATATGAGTTATTAGTAACTCCAAATCGAGTAGAGATTAATCCATTATGAGTTATCAATAACTCCAAATAAAGTAGAAATCAATTCAATATGATTGATCAGTTGCTCCAAATCGAGTAGAGATCAATCCAATATGAGTTATCAGTAACCCCCAATCGCGATATAGGTTAATCCTAAAAGAGTTATCGATCACTCTAATTCGTATAAACGGTGTGAGTTATCACCCGCATTCGAGTTAATAAGTTGCACTGCGAGGAGTTACTGAAAGTCACTCCGAGAGGAAAGTACCCCACTCCGCGGATCGGAGTTGAATTTTCGAATCGAAATCTAACTCCAACTGCCGAGTTAAAAAGTAACTCAAAAAGGTGTGGACCTACTGGAGCTCCAAAACGAGTTAAAATTGAGTTATTATTTTTGAGTGTGTAGTTACAAACATAATTATGTTCGTAACTAGCTTAAGGCCGATTCACAATTGGTTATAAGGTTTAAGTATTAGTGATTAGTGTTTAAGGTTTAAGGTCTTACAACTTATTGCGATTCACAATAAAAATCTCTTGTGACCAAAGCAAACTGATTGCCTGGACAACTTGTTTACATAAATTCAAACATGTCAAAATTCAAAGATGGCGGTCTTTGATGGCGGTAATATGTTCATAGTTTGAATCACGGATGATTTGTTGCAATTATTGAAGTAGCTCTCATTCCTAAACTACGGTTTAACTATAGAGTCGTTATGGAAGTGAACGAAGCTGAAGATGTAGACTAACTGATCATTATTAATATTTGGTTGATGATGCTTATGTTGGGTAGGTAAAATAAAATATACTAATATTACTGAATTCTCTACTGATACTTACCTACCTGCGATACAGAACAATAGAATTACCGGAGGTATTAAATACGTATAAAATGAATCTTAATTTGTAATAATTCTCAGTTAGTCTCGAACTCGGAAACAGACGGAGGGAAGGTGTTCGTCGCTGGTGGGTTCGGCCCATAAATCAAATGAGAATGGCCCAAGGAGACTATTGGAATTTATTCCAAGAAATCAAACGCAATGACCCGGACCAATTCTTCATGTACACAAGGATGGATGACTCCAGCACAGTTTGACTGGCTGATTCGATTAGTCAAACGTAGCAGGAGGAAGCCAATTGGACCGAGCAGCGCCTGGCTGTAACACTGAAGTTAGCCGAAAATTTATCTTATTTATCTGCTGACTGCAAAAACTAATAATTACTAAAATATATATTTTACCTCCGCTTGTTTCATTTCAGATTCTTATCCGAAGGAGGCACTATGCAATCTCTAGCATGGGAATACCGCATGGGGCGATCAACGGTATCAAACATATTGAAAGAGACATGCGATGTGATGAATATTCTTTCTCCTGTTTACTTGCCAAAACTAAGTAGTAACCAATGGAAAGTGGTAGCTGATGATTTTTACAATAATTGGAATTTCCCCCATTGTTTGGGTCAGTGGAATTCAAGGTTCGATCACAGATTTCAGAGCAAACTGCAGCTAACTTGCTTTCCGATCGAATGTAGGCACCTATTAGGTTGAAAACTATTACTTTAAAATTTTTAAAATTTTTAACAGGTGCAATCGACGGCAAGCATATTGTGATGCAGTGTCCCGTTGGTGGAAGGTCACAATACTATTGCTATAGGGGCGTACATAGCATCATTCTGATGGCCGCTTGCGATGCACACTATAGATTTACATTCGTTGATATCGGAGGTTACGGCTCGCAAGGCGACCGATCAATATTTGCCAACTCAGGATTTGGTCAAGAGATAATCAATAACACATTTGCCACCCCTGAGATAACCAACCTACCTGAATCCAGCATCAAAGCACCATTTTATTTTGTTGGAGATTAAGCATTTCCCTTGAGAGAGAATCTGATGCGTCAATTTCCAGGGAAATATCTGAACGAAAAGAGTCGTGTTTTTAACTGTAGACTCTCTCGAGCTAGAAGGACCATCGAGAATGCATTCGGAGTATTGGCAGCCAGGTGGCGAATTTTTCGTCAGACTATAATTGCAGAGCCAACAACAGTTGATGCGCTAACAAAAGCTTCAGTGTGTCTTCACAACTTTTTGCGGACAGAAGAACTGACGATCCCAGATAGCGGCAGGACATATTGCCCAGACACTCTTATAGACAGATACGATGAAAACCATCAACTTACACCTGGACAATGGAGGAACGAGGCAGCAGGTGCTTTACGCGAAGTTGGCCGAGTCTCTGCAAATCGTGCGGCGATCAACGCGAAAAATTTGCGCGAAACATTAGTGGCCTACTTCATGTCGGAAGCCGGAGAGCTCGGCTGGCAGCACGAGCATGTCGCTCGTGGAAATCAGACCAGCATTTAGTGTACAATATTTTGTTTGAGTCAATTTTTGTAATTTGTCCTGGCCATGTCCAAACGTGTTCATTACGTTCTCAGTCTCATCATTTGAAAATAAACATAATGTAACATAATGATAGTTTAGAAATAACATCAATGTGTTTATGTACATTATATTGTAGATGCATACTAAACATCTTTTATTCAAAAATTAAATAATGTTTGTAATCTAATTTATTTTTAAAAATATTTTTGAAAACAACTTATTCCAATAAAGTTAGGTATAGGTACTTTACACATTGCCTACGAACCTATTCTGAGTCGTCGCTGTCAATGAATGAAGAGACTAATTCAAGAATCTCTGTCATGCACTGGAGCTTTCTTTTCGTACCCTTCACTTTAGTCATCAGGTTGGCAACTTCTTCGCCGAATGATTTCTCGGAATTTGGTGGCCCAGTAGGCGTCGATCGAATTTCCATGATGCTCTCCTGCTGCTTGAAAGAACCTTCTACAATTTTTGAAAGTTCTTTCGATTTGCTTGCCCTCTCCCTGTATATGTTTGATGATGACAGTTGCGCTGGTTGGACTAAATCTGCCTGTGCTGGTCTCGGAGTAAGCGCCGACTCTGAAGGATTCTCGATAGTTCCAGATAGTGTCAGCGTCCCAGGAGTTTCATTGAGCAGAGTAGAATCAGCTGAGGCAGGTGAGGATGAAGTTCCCTGACCTCCAGAGCACAAGCTATTCCTCTTTGATGGGATATTCCCGTGAGTGCTAGAGCAGAAAGTTTGATAGTTATTAAAAGAAAACCAAGATAAGTATCAGAGTTTTTAATAATCATCCATACCTTCTTGAAGCAACATGATCCGCTAAAAAGTTCATTGACTTGTAGTGCTGCCAAATCTGCTTCGTTTTGGTAGCCGAGCCACTTGCTCGAGCAGTCTGAAGTTCCTTCCGCTCTTTTCGCCACTTCCTCAGAAGGCGTTCCCAGCTTTTCTGTACTACTAGAACTTAAAGACAAAATAAAATTACATTACTAAGAACATAAATGATAAGAACCTATGCAAATTAACAGCGCAGATACTCAATGATAATATAGTATAGACAAAATGCCATTTTTAACTCACCACTTTTGCCCGAAATGTCAGAGATGACCAGCCAGGCATTTTCCTTTGCCAAATTGTCCTTCTATAAGGGGTCGCGCTTGTTGTTAAGATGACTACTTCTTTCAACCAGCTGGATGATTCTGCTTCTGACCAGCTCATCTGAATCTGTAATTGCGTTTTCTTCGTCACTGCTCATAATTATTGTCAATCTTACAAACTTTATTGTACCTTCACACTTGCAGAAGCACAGCGTCCATCAAATGTCAATGTCAACGACAAATGTCATTCAAATAGTAGAGTCAAGTTTTATAAATATAGTTACTGATTTTACTTTTGCTTGCTTTTGATTAGTCGGTCATAAGCCGTCGCTAGGTTTAAGGTCGAAAATGGAATTATTTCATTTCTTAATCCTATAACTAAACCTAAAAACCGTTTTAAGCACTATGACACAATTGTGAACGGTAACACGCAAATCATATATTTCATTTCTGTTAAACCTTATCGTTAAACACTAATCACTAATCCTTAAACCTTATAACCAATTGTGAATCGGCCTTTACCTGCATACAATTTGATACTAATTTGTGACAAAGAAAACTTATAACCAGAGAGCTGTGTCTGGTACTAGGTACTCTTCGTTAATCTTTGCCTGTGAACAAGCACAATAATGTATACCTATACCTATAGATTATTACATATGAGTTGGGTTTCTAGATGCTTCTTGCAAATAATTTGGAAATGAATGCTTTTCTCTGGCCTTTGATGTTCCCATTTTTCTTAGGTACAGCTCTGGACTTTGTAAGTGAGCTAGTCGAATATCGGCTATGTCCTCAGAAAGGTTTGGCTGAAATCAGCGTAGGTATGCCAGGTACCGACCACGTGGCTGAGCACATGGGGGCTTGGGATGACATGCGCTTTGGGTGTCTAATCTTGTTTGACAAACCAGTTTTATCACCAGTACCTGCCATGCGACGCTCGTGAATTCGTACCCTTTTCTATTTGTGTTTATGCGATTTCAAGCCTCTCATCTCATCTACAACACGTATTTTTATAGTTGGAAGAAAAAATGAAACACGTGTACGATTGTTTTTTCCTGATGAGCATTTCGGTGTTAGTAATTTAATGAAATTTAAGGAAAATTCGGTTTTCACTGCGTGTTATAATTTAATTTCTGCTAATTGCCTGTTATCTCGGAATCAAGTTATCATTAGTGGTACCGATACCCTATCTTTCTGGTGGCCGAGTCGTGAAGGCGGGTCGGATCTGATGCCGATAGTTTCAAACCAGAAATTACATCGATCTTTATGAACATCTAAAAGGTTTTAGGTTTTCGAATATCAGAAAGTGTCATATAAAATATGTTTTATCAATAATTTACTGAGTATTTACAACTACCATTGATGTTTATGTATTAGTATAGAGATTTAATCATTCCAAGAATGAGTATTTTCGTATAAATTTATGAATAACTGCCGTATATAAGAAATGTGCTAAATCTATGAGTTTATAGGCGGCTTAATTTTGCAATCTCTAATTCCTGTGAAAATAAACATAGCTCGTATTCATCAACGGATGATTCATGGATTAATTGGGATCGAACAGAAATCTTTCTTGTCAGGAATGACGGAGAGGGAAATCAATTAGAACACAAGTTGGATTGCTTTGCCATTTAGATTCTGATTGGCAAAGCGCGTGTGTTTTCCGCACACGACAAATAATAATGTAAAGAAAAGAAAAGCTAGCTAATTGGTTCAGTAGCCCGTCCAGCCTCCCTCGTACTCGAGCACTTTGGCCATTCGGCGCGGCATGGACTCGACGAGTGTCTGCACGAAAAGAGGCCCCTCGGTGACGTCCCACAGCTGGTCCCTGTTGGCTGGCTGCACCCAACGATCTTTCATCGTGCGGACGACCTCCGCCCACACGTTCTCGATGGGGTTGAGATCACAACCCCGAGGAACCCAAGCCAAAGGCTCGATGTCGGCTTGGTTGGCCAGCCAGTCCTGCACCACGTGGGCATAATGTATCGGGCTGTTATCCTGGAAATGAGCAATACCATGTTATTTTTTTTTTATGTTATGTTTATAATTATGCGTTCATGGGTTGGATATTAAGCTGATTCTTTCCTGCTGGAATGCAAATGGTCCGTCTGGGTATAAAACCCGAACAGAGGGGACCATTACATCCCGCAGGATGTCCCGATACTGGAGCCCGGTGAGGTTGCCGTCCACCCATCACAGCACTCCACCCCCCGCCGCCGAAATCCAGCCCCAGGTGCTCACTGAGAAGCGACCGCTCTGCTGGCGCTGGAAGACGTAGTCGGGGTCGAAGCGCGAGTTGTTGGGCCGATACACAATCTGTGGCCCATCGTTCGCCGATGAAAACACCTTCTCATCGAAAAAGACGACGCGTCCCCAGTCGTGGTCGAGGTGGGCGGCCGCGAACGCCATCCGGTCCACGCGGTGGTCGTCGATCAGGACTTCCTTGATGGCTGCTCGTCGGGCGATCAGGCCGACTTCGCGAAGCCTCCTTCTCGCCGTCCTGGTGCAGCCAGGGAAGTTGCTGGTCGCCGTCAGCTACGTCGAGTGGTTGAAAGGGTTGTTGGCGGCCAGCGTCGTCAAGGCGTCGTCTTGCGCCTCCGTAGACACGCGCTGCGCTCCAGTGCCCGGCCTAAACGAGTTTGTGTCAGTTCACAGTGGCATGCAGACTTTGTTTACATTCGTCATCATTAAAAATAATATCAAACATACAGATTAAGAAAATCATAATGTTCTTAAAACATCTTCCTTAGCTATGGAGAAAACAATTCCTACGCTTATTGGGAGTTTAAAACTAACAAGCATATTATTCTATTAAAATAATGTGCAAATATATTTACCTGCGCTCCATGCTGCCAGTGTCACTATAGTGTCTCCACCATCTCTTCGCGGTTGCCGCCGAAACGCCAAAATGCTCTCCAGCAGCTCGGGGTGTTCGTGCTCTATCATGCCCAAAACGGCTACTCTAGTATCACGAGGCCAGTGGACATATCCTGCCATCGTGACCAAAATGCGATGCGAGAGTGAATGAATTTGTTCCCTCTGCGGTTCATTGATATAGATAGGGCTTTAGTAGGACTGATTGATGAGCGTAGCGAGCGAAGCGAGCGAAGCGAAATCATCAATTTCACTACTGCTAAAAAAACACTTGGTGTGTGTTTGTTTGTTTGCTTGTTTGTTTTTGTTTTTGTTTTTTTTTGTATGTGTGTTTGCGCGCGCTCTACAGGCCAAACGCCTGCTTCGAGTGGGATGAAATTTTCAGGGTGTCTACTTTTGTTCTCAACTTAGACCCCCTGCGTTTTTCAAGAAAATCCTCCCCACCCTTCACTTTCAAAGCAGAAAGAAGAGCAAAATTTGACTATTGGGCAAGTTTGGAAAAGTACGGAAATTTATTTAAAAGTGCGTATTTTTTTCAAATGTTCCCAATTTCGATTTGCTTTTAGAAACCATCGAAACCAAATCGAAACATCACACCAGATTTTCCCAATAAAAACCAACCCAATTAAACCCAATAAAAACCCTTGGGCATGAGTTACATCTATGTATTTACATGCACATTGCTAATTGATCTCAACATGAGCATATTTCCGCTACCCTACAGCTCGGACAGAAACAAAGAAAGGTCAGAATCGTTTACACTTTCAAGTGATCAGAAATTTTGAGAAAGCAATGGTCCGGCTTGCTGCTCCATGATTTTCATATGCTTTTTGCCGCAACCTTTTTTTGCGCCAAATACAAACCGCTACGCTCATCTTCAACGCAACACGAATTGCGTTCGCCCTAGTAATGAAAATAAAACTGGTTTGCCATTATAAATATTATTTTTTCATGATCATTAGAACACATGCGCATTGTTTGATCACTCGACTTTCGCATGCTAGCATAACACCACCCTTGGCCAAAAATGCGTAATTTTAGATGTAAAACATTAATTCAAAAACAGCATGTGTTTGTTCTTTGAGACAAACTCAATTATAAAGTCAATTCTTTAGATTTTTGAAAAACGTTTGCGTCCGCAATGCGATTTAATTTTATTCCTCTTTATTACCTCTGTTATCAGCTCTCGATCAAGTCATTTGTTGTGCCGGAGTCCATACCTTTCTGATGGCTATACCTCGTCCCGGCGGGTTGAAATGACGCGTTCAATTATGAAAATTTAATTCTATCTCATAGTGAATGCCATATTTTCCGAAAATATTGCAAAACTAATGCATTTGATCGTTTTTCTTTTAAAAGGAAGACCCAGGAAAAGTTTTAATCTTTCTTGTAACTTAAAAATTACGGATTTGATGACATTTGGTGACTGTGAAATCTCATGCAAACCTCGATAGAGTATCGATTTGTCAGCTTGGTCGTTTGTCATTTCAAAGGGGAAAAAAGTTGCAGATAAAAGAACTGGTTTATAAAAACGAGATTCAGACCCGCCATCACTCGTCATGCCTTGTATCCATGTGCTTAGCCACGTGGTCGGTACCTGGCAAACCTATGCTGATTTCAGCCAAACCTTTCTGAGGACATAGCCGATATTCGACTAGCTCACTTACAAAGTCCAGAGCTGTACCTATACCTACCTACCTACCTACCTACCTACCTACCTACCCACCCACCCACCCACCCACCCACCCACCCACCCAGGGGGAAATGGTCCCCGTTCGACGGTACTCCACGGCCTCCACAAAAGTGGTATTCTCAAACGTTTTCCCTTTCATCACGAATGAAATGATCTTCGAAAAAATGTCAAAACACGGAAAATTCACTAGTGACATCCGGGACCTAGCGACAGGATCGAAGCTCCAAGATTGTGCGCACATTAAATCTTTCCGAAAACTTGCCTATATTATGTTCAAAGACATAACGACCGTTCCAGAAGTGTTGCACTTCGTATCAAATGAGGGTATGAAGCACATCGTGTTCGTATACCTCGATGATCTGGTGTGTCACAACTGCAAGGGTAAATGACCGCGCGGAATTGCCGCCATACACCGAAGGGCATAGACCCAACATCGACGAACGACTTCCCCGAATTGAACAAGAGCAGCTATGCAAATGCTGCAGGGGGCACTTTCACAGCCAACAGCCACACTAAAGAAGACCAATTCGTGCGCCCTCAAAGTCCGACACCTGCGATCGACGTCCAGACGGAGGAAGACAGAACCGTAACGGTATTGAAAGTTACTTCCCTCACTGCGCAGCAACGACTAGAACAGTATTTCGGGCCTGATGCCCAAAACAAAGGGGGGGGGGGGGGGGTAAAAGCCACAGCCCTAAACGACGTTCCCGAGATGGCCACGTCAGAACCAAACGAAAAACCCACACGTGACTACCGACCTTCCAGCGACCTTGCTGCCGGCAAGACAAGGCAGAACGAAGACAACAGCTCTCCTGTATCGCAACGAAAAAAGAAACAAAAGAAACAGCCGAGCGAGACCGAGACCGACGTCAACATGAACTTCTCCGACGCCGAGTCGGTGGCGCCGCAGTGTCTCTCCATCCCCGAGGACTACTCGTTCGACTACGAACCAGACGAAGACATCGAGGCTAGTAATGAAAGACCCGTGATACTAACTCCGGAAAAACTGAAAACTTTCCTGAGAGAGTCCATAGGATTCAAGAAAATTGTGCCGACTGTTAAAAAATTCACAACAGACTATGTGGGATTAGTCGAAGAATTAAAATTCCTTAAGAGGAAGACGGTTGATGCGAACGTAAAAAGCCGACTGACAAGAATTTGCAAAGCCATCGTGAATGAAACCCAAATCTAAGTTTTGATCCCTTTTCTTAACAAAAGAAATACGGAGACATGGTTGTAGTAATGTCGCTTAATGTACGGGGACTAAGCAGTGTGGTAAGACAAGCAGCCCTGGCCGCTTTTCTAAGACGCACACGAGCTGATGTCGTTCTTCTACAGGAAACTAACGTCTCCTGCGACTTATCTGCAGTAGACTCCCTCAGTGACTTCTCCTATGCAATTAATCCACCAACCTCTAATGCAAACTGAACAATGATTGCTAGCCGCATCAGGAATTTCGACTCATGTGAGATTTTAGTGCCAAGCCATTTACAGTCAGCAACAATGCAGGTAAAAGGGACCCCTTGCCACTTTATTAACATTTACGTTCCACACGCAGTCGCCTTGGCCAGCGAAGTAGTGAAAAAACTCGGAGAAAAACTCGCCGGAATCCCCCTCGAAGAGTGCGTAATCATAGGCGGTGACTGGAATTTGACATTAGACAACAAGGACCGCAGTGTGTGCTCAGAAAAAAGACCACGCCTTGCCGAGGAACTCAGGAAAATAGTTATCGCTGAAAATCTGTGCGACGTGTGGCGAAGGTATCACCCAGAGAAGCTCCAATACACCTACGTAGGAACTCACAGAACGAAGCCGCGATCAAGACTGGACCGTTTTTATGTCAGGAAACAAAACATATCCCTAGCGTTGTGCCCGAAAATTATTCCCTCGTTCTCCGATCACCTCGCCGTCACGTTAAATCTGGAACTCCCTCCCAAACAAAGCAGCAATCGAAGCCCGTACTGGAAACTAAGGAACGAGCTGCTCGAGGATCGCACATACGTCAATTACGTCGAGAACATCATTGAACATTATTCACGCAACATGACCAACACTGATCTGCTCACACACTGGGACCACCTAAAAACTGAAATACGAGTAGCCACGCAACGATACGAGACAAGCGTTCGCAACAACCATAATGAACAACTGATAAACTCGGAGAAAAGTTTGAAGAATATCATCGCTCAGCCAAACGTAGACAAAAAAGACAGCATCGAGATCAACGCATGCCTCGCTTCAATAAGAAGGAACTATTTCAACGAAGGACGAGCCAAGAGGAACACAGAATCTTGGCGAGTGACGAACGAGTACAACCAACCAACCCCGACATTCTATCAACTAGGACGAGTGCAGCAAAAAAGTGCAGTCACTTCGACTCTGAACGTCAACGGCGCCCTGACCTCTGACCCTCTGGCAATTCGCACAGAGGTTCGGAAGCATTACGAACAAATGTACAAATGCAAAGAAACGAACACTCTCCAAGTTCCCGACCTCTTCGAAGGACTACCGACGCTCTCAACCAGGCAAAGCGAGAAACTCGACGCAACGCTCAGCACAGCCGAACTCGGGAACGCCATAAGCCAGCTCACATCCGGTAAGTCCCCGGGATCGGATGGACTCACTGTTGACTTCTACAAGAAGTTCTGGAAAGATTAAGCACCCTTGTTCGGAGAAGTGGCTAGGACTTCTCTTCAAATGAGCATGTTACCGAACTCAATGAATCTGTCCGTCATATCGCTCATTCCCAAGAAAGGCGATCTCACTCTGATCAAGAACTGGCGTCCTGTGTCGCTGCTAAACACTGATTATAAAATCATATCCCGAGCACTCACTAACCGACTCGCGGACATCATGGATGTCTTAGTTCACGCCGATCAAACATATTGCATCAAAGGCAGAACGATGCACTCGAATCTCCATCTGATGCGCGACGCGATCTTTTATTGCAACGAGAACAACATACCTCTAGCTGTAATCACACTAGACCAGAGCGCAGCCTTCGATAGGGTAGCTCACGATTACCTCATCAAAACGCAAAATGTTTTCGGACTCGGAAACACGTTCATCAACTACCTGAGAACCCTTTACGATAGCGCGAGGTGTATGATCCGATTAGGATCTTCTCTCACACCCCCTTTCGCTTTCAAATGCGGAATTCGTCAAGGAGACCCGATTTCTGGATTGTTGTATTCTCTGTCTATCGAACCGCTGTTGTCTCTCTGCAGAAGAAGACTATCAACATATGGCCTCAAAATTCCAGGAACTCCAACCCCACTTGTAGTATCAGGATATGCGGACGACGTAACTATGTATCTCACAAATGACCGAGGATTAGCGGACTTGCACACAACTTTCGCGATCTATAGCGCAGCCTCAGGAGCCCTGCTCAACGTCGAGAAGTCCAAGGGCCTCTTCGCAGGAGCATGGCGACGAAGAGAGGATCAGCCTAACGGAGTCGCCTGGAATAACGACGGACTGCTGTTTCTTGGAGTTCATCTGGGAAACACACCCGAGTGGACAGGAAGAAACTGGACTCATCTCCTGGAAAACGTGAGAAAGGCAGTGTTCTCCTGGAAGAGGTGGCAGCACCTAACCACGATCAGGGGAAGGAAAACGATTGCAAACCAATTAATCGGCTCAAAACTAGTACACGTCCTGACCGTCCTTCAACCCCCAAAAACATTCCTCGCCGAAATCCATAGAATTCTAATCGATTTCGTCTGGAGCGGGCGCCACTGGCTAAGCAAAGGCCACGTGTTTGCTGATACGCGCGTGGGAGAAATAGGACTGACCAACATCGAATGCAAAGTGATCACCTTCCGAATACGCACCATCGCCAATTTCTTGGCCCCAGACGTTGAACAATCACACTTCTTTCACTTGCAAGAACACAACTTCACGCGATACAATCCGGATACGACTTTTGGCGATACACTAATCAAGCAGATCAGAACGGACTGGCTAAGACGACTGCAACCTTTTTACCGGTCAATATATCAAGCATGGGACCTCATGTGCCCGGCGATATCCGAGGAAAATCCTCCTTCACTAGAGGACGTCCTCGGCGTCCTGGATCTGAAGGACAGAAAAAAGCTGCAAGCGATGGCGACAAAGAAGTCGCTGCCCGGGACGCAGCTGACGGGGAAGTCGGTGTGGACCGACGACCCGGTGCACTGGACGGATCTACATCAGCCTCCGGTGAGCGGGAAAGACGCGGAGCTGGCCTGGAGGCTGGCGTGGGATGCAGTGGCGTCCCCGGCGAGACTGCACAGGTGGGGCCATCGACAAGACGACCGATGCCTCTTTTGTGACACAAGAGGTACAACATATCACTGCTACTTCGAGTGCATCCGTTTTAAACAGATGGGACCATGCCACCCACCTCATCAAACTGATCACAAAACAGAGAGTCACCTCGGGGGATGTGATTTTGGGAAGAGCAGCAAACACCAACCAAAAGCAAAAGCAAATGTGCGCATATATAACCAGCACCGCAAAGGCTGTAGCTCACACCGTTCTGCAACTCAAATTGAAAAACGGAAACGACGACTCCAACCCATACATATTATTTAAACACAGGATAAAGGAGAGAGCAAATATTGAATTGTTTGTAAGTGCGAGATGGAGAAAAGATACTCCCTTTAGGAGTTTATGGAAACAATTCTTGGACTAGAAACATGTTATTACCTATTGCAATGTAATGTGAAATAGTAATATAAAACAATAAATTCGATTTAAAAACAAAACAAACCTACCTACCTACCTACCTACCTACCTACCTACCTACCTACCTACCTACCTACCTACCTACCTACCTACCTACCTACCTACCTACCTACCTACCTACCTACCTACCTACCTACCTACCTACCTACCTACCTACCTACCTACCTACCTACCTACCTACCTACCTACCTACCTACCTACTGAAACATTTTCATGACGGTAAGGCCCATAAACGATAAACGAGCAAAGACGATATCATTCATAATATACCACAGTAAACTTCTTCATCGAAATAGTGCCTTCCATGAATTGTTTAGTCAACCTGTGGCTTGCAAAGAGAAGCCGACGGCCGGCCGACACTTCGGTTGTATTCGTGTATTTTTTTATCATTTAAAAATACATTAAATTAACCCTAAAAGCATCTCAAAAAGTATCAGCCCCATTGTTATTCTGTCTACACCCAAGGAATAGCAGATTAAAATGGGGGAAAACATTTTTAAATGGCTGAATTTTTGTACCAAGTGTGTAAATTCAGGATAGTCTATCATTGTCGGTGACTTTTAACTGATCCATTAGCAGAAGCAGTATATTAAGGTACTTAATGTTGTAGGTACCTATCAAACAGCCTTTGATTGACAGGTACCTACCTACCCACCAAATTGTATGCATGTCAGAAATTTTAATCTATAGAATTGTTCAACCATCGGAAATTTTCACATTGGCTGTTGATGTAGGCACCTAAAGCTATGCCAGACACTGTCCAATGGTACTTGAGATGATCAGATTCTCAACTTATATTGCCACAAATGTAGTACAGTCCAACCAGTAATGAACACATGCACTTCTAACTAAACCAGCCTGACTTACAACGGGGATACCACGAGAAAATACCAGCCACATTTTGACAGTTGCATTGCAAGGCTGCTTTTCTTCTTAAGGCGATTAACTAATACAAAATTTAACCCAAAAATACTTTTACATTGAATATATTTGCATGTTTGGTTCAGAAACAGTATTACTTTCGTGGTCTTCATTCTAAAATTCTAAAAAAAGCAGAAGACATACAGTGTTCTCCTTAAACGAAATTGTATTGTCAAGGTATAATGATTTTACTCAGTAAGATTATGAAATATGAATTAACCTTTGCATTTCGATGCTATAGAACAAAGTGCACTTCAGGGGTTCTCCAAGACAATGAAGAGGAGTAATCGTCGGCTCATCGTCGATAGCCATTTTATACTCCTCGTCCATCGTTGAGAAAAGATAAAGTGCAACTGAAGCTGTGGCTCGCGAGAATGTGCTGATTCGAACAAGCCAGCATTTTCTCTGCTTTGTGTGGTGTTACGATTATAAACAAAAAGTAGCAAACGTTTCCTTAAATTTTAATACGTCTGCTGTGGAATGAAAGGCGCCGACGCGGGTCACTCTAGACTGTGGCTCAGCAAATCCCTTTGACTGACTATCCACGCCGCCTGCTTCTAGAAATGATCTTCGAGGTGTATATGAATTTACAATATCTTTACAAAATTGACATACATTTAAGTTACTCGTACAAATTGGATTCCATTTTAATAAGAACAACTCGAAAATTAAACCTACATACTTCATACAATACATACCACCTCATCCACCTTCTCCCCCACCTCATCACTAAATCGAAAGGCAATGGCGTGTTCCATATGAAGTCCACACAGCAAGTAGCCTGGCTAATTTTCTAGCTAAACAGTACACTTACGTTCATGGTAGTAAGAATTGAAAACGTTTTTCCAAAAATTTATCTCTCTCGGTTCATGTGCAGTTATAGCCAGCTAAACTCAAGCCGGTTTGAATGCTATTTCGCGCATCCCTATACGTTCGGGTTTATAGCTAACGACCCGTTAAACTTAAAGCCATAAAATGAAAACATCCTTTAGTACAAAACTACTCTTAAGGTTCACCGTATAATCACACATTAAATTGTAAAAAATTGCAAATACAAACATTTTGATTAGATTTCAAAAAATGTCTGCATAGTGCATAGTCAACAGAATGATGAAACTTTTCTAAAAGTTTCGATGTGGGGTTCCCAGTATAGTTGCTGAGAAAAAAATTTGTTTGTCTAATTTTCGTACTTGAGTCCCTTATTACCAAAACTGGCTAAATCCACTTTCGAATGTTGTTGGCACATAGGTACAAACTGATTACAGATAAAGGAATTGAAGCATCCACGCTATGCTAAGTTGTGTTTTTTTTTAACATAAAAAACCGCTTGATTACAAATTTTCTGAGTTTCAAATGATACATTTCCCAATATTGCATTGGACAAGTTTTGAAAGTACCAACATGAAACAAGCAAGTTTTGAAAGAAAAAAACATGAAATAACCCTGCTGAAAATTCTTAGCAAGATCTTGCAAGATCGTGGCAAGATTCAAGAAATTGCCAATTTCTTGGCAATTTCTTAAGATTTTTTCTTTCAGCCAAGATATTTTCAAGATCTTGATAAGAAATTGACAATATCTTGACAAGGTCTAAAAAAGATCATAAATGCATGTAAGATTTTTGAATCGTGACAGAGAAACAATTTCTTGACAATTTCTTGACAATTTCTTTAAACTTTTTTCTTGTGTTACGATTTTTGCAAGGTCCTTACAAGAAATTGTCGATAGCGTTTTTATCGAAGTCGGGTCCGATTTTGGTATCGGTCCCTCGAGCTACCTCGAGCTCGAGGGTTTTAGAGCTCGCGGGACACTTTTTGGCCCTTTTTTGTATAGTGGGGGGGGGGGGGGGGGGGGGGGGGAGGAAGCATTTTTGACATTGCTTTACTTTTATACCAAAAAGAGTAATCCAATGTCAGAGACACTCTTCTCATGATACGATTTCAAAAGTTCGGATGTCTTTTAGGAGCGGGGGGGGGGGGGGGTGATCCAAAAACATACGGAAACATGCCACTGTACCCCCAGCACATTGCACACTTTCTGGCTATAATTTTGTTCCATGTGTTGCCCGAAGTTTAGATTAAAACATCTTGGGCTGTGCGCCCAAAATTGGGCCCTTTTTTGGTGGGTCAATTTGAAAATGTTCAACTTTAATGCGTTTTGCGAATAGGCCGTTACTTATAACATCCTCGTTCAAGAGAATGGGCTCGACAAGGGGAGGGAGGGAAATCTAGAGGGGGTTGGGGATGGATGTGCCCTACATTGCGAAGAGGGGGGGGGGGGGAGAAGCCCATATTTCCAGAAAAGTTTACTGGCTGCCGGGTACTTTTCATACAAAACACTTCCAGTCCTCGATAACATTCGTTCGGCGAAGCCGAAGGCCGCGCAACATTTTGTTATGGTTAAGTTGTGTACGGCGCGGCCGAAGTACGCCAAGCCCTAATGGCTCGTTGTATTGTTAATCTAAATGCAAGGTAGACGTGCTCACACCGTGCCACCGTGATCTCTTCATGGTATAATGGGGATTGTGAAGGTGGGGGTGGGGGGGGGGGGGGGGGGGGACTGTGAGGAAGGGGAGGGGGTTGACAATCTGTTAAACTCACAGATTCTGGTAACTGCTGGGTTATTAATGAGTGATTACAATAATAACAAGTTACTGAGGAGTCTCAAAATTCTAAGACTCATGAGTCTGCTGAGTCGTCTAAGAAATTACATGTCATATCAGAAATTTTACAAAAATCGTAACCAATATTGGGTTTAAGTATTGTAGGGGTAGCGAGAGGCCGAACTAAATACAATTTGACTGCGTCGTGAACAGGGGCGGATCCAGCCCTGATTTGCGGGGGGGGGGGGGGGGGGGGCGGGTGGTTGACAAATTTTTTCCAACCCAAAATATATGATGCCGCGCGGAAGGGGTGGTGGGGGTTGGGGGGATGTCGTGAACAGAAAATCGCGAAAAAAACACTTCAAAAATGCGAAAAAAACACAATTGGAATGTCCTACCCAATCAGATTTCCAGGCATAATACATTTCTTTTAGGTCGACACGTTTATAAGTTTTGGTGATGGTATGTAAAGAACTTGCACATTTAGAGAGGTTCAAATATTTGAAAAAATTAAAAAATTCGTAAATATTGATATGTTGAAAAAGTTCTGAACCGATCTCTTTCAAAAACGTAGAGGGTCTAGGTTGAGAACACAGGCAGATTCTCTGAAATTTTTATTTCAAATGTGAAGACATCCGTCGGATTTTCCTTCGATCACAAAGGAATCGTGTATCGAAGTGATCGAAATGTAATCGAAGTAATAATTGTAATTTTAATGCTATTTCTTTTGATTTATTTGAATCTCGACCATTATTAACTTTCTGCATGTTGCTACACTGATAAGAATATTTAGCATAATTTTGTGTTTTTGTCGAAGGTTTTTGTTCCCGCCTGATATTGAAACACGACAGATAGCGCCTCGAGCGGCGAGCCGCCGCCATTCAAAATGGCGGTGAGCTCTCGGCGTCGGCCTACGGGTAAAATTCCGGTGAATGTAATTGGTTGCTTTTCTGTGCTCGCTGATATTTTTCACGAAATATTGTTTGTATACACTGAAAACTAAGATCTTGATCGATCGAAGAAAGGAATTTTTTATAAATGACGACAAATTCTCGCAACAGCACCATGTGCCTGCTACGCCTACTAGCCCGTGTGCCTTCCAGAAGCCTAACACGATCTGACAATATGATCTATGCAACAAAGTATTTGAACGTCAACGCTTTTGTTCCTTGAATCGACGAATGTTAATGGAGGTAAGTTATTTCAATTTAAACGCATGCAGCAATCGTCACAATAAACGAATCCAAAGCCAATGATATGTTATATTGGATTCAAGTAGGTAACTGTCAGTAGAGCAAATGTATTTTTGAGTGTCAAACTCGTGTTTGAGCATAATTTTATTATGTGCTACCTACTTTTAATGTTCTGCGTTTCCTTTTTCCATAACCAAGGCACTTCATTTGTGGATTCAGCCTTCTCAGCTGGATGACATGATCTGCGGACCTCTCCTCTAACTCTCGGCGTCACCTACATGCGTAGCTGCAATAATCGACTTGGCGCCGCTTTCTACCGTCCTAGGTATTTATTACAAATGGACACTAACAGTGGTGTAGTGCTGGAAATAAATGTGGTGAGCTTCTGTCAAATGGGTAGGGTGGGTGGGGGGGGGGGGGGGGGGTGTTACTATCCACATCTTGTCACTTATTGGCACTTACCTTGAATCTTTAGGCTCAAATAGTATCCTTATGTTCAAACATGGTTGATTGGCGCTTACCTGCGACAATTTTCTGTTCTGTTATGTATCATTTATTTGGGTTCTATACAAGCATTTATATTTTTGCAATGTAGGTATCCCCTTTTACCACAATTTTGCACATAGGTACTATGATGTCTGGAATGGGTATATTTAGTGCTCATGAATGATATTGAAAATTAGCAAAACTTAGCCGCAAAAAAAACTATAAATGAACACACCAGTATATACCAGAGTGTTTCTTTAAAATTAAGGAGAGTACATGCACATTTTAAAAATAAAATGTGAGTATACCCTGGACTACACCACTGGACACTGGTCCATCTCCACAAGCGAGAATAAAAAGAAAGCTTCCAAGCACTGGTACCTACCAACCTCGAAACACGAGGCTCTAATAGTAACAGTGTAGACTACTTATTTAAAATTATCGTGTTTATTCGTAGATTCATGGGATGGAGGGTTACAATGCGTAAACGGTGCCGGAAACTTTCTTGTTAGTGCAACCAAACCATCATTGTTTGTGGGGGGGGGGGGGGGGGGTGTATTTAAAAGCCATAACAGAATATACTTTATGCTGTATCGCTGGTGGCGCATTTTTGCACATGTTGTTGCTGTAAAATTGCTATGTAATAATTGCGTAATTACCGTCAATCTGTTACTGATTTAAATCTCTACTTGTACCCATCCATCTTCAAGATGGCAGCTATTCCAGTAACCTAAGTGCTGCAGCAGAAAGAATATTCTCTCATGGGACAGAGTGTAGCAGATAATATGTCTAGGTATCTTGATTATCATGTGCTTTTACATCCTCCCTCCCTGCACACACCAACCCACCCTATTGTAGCATTTCTGGCAATGATCAATTTGCTTGGTCAAGTAACCGGTAATCTTGTTGGCGTTGTAATTATCCAGGATATGTCCTGGAAATGCACAGAGATTCGAGGCCGCATCTTTTTAACATGATCTTGGGCACAATATTTCTGAGAACTAAAAATGGCAGTAAAAGGCCCAAATAGCCCAAATAGTGAATAAGTACCTGGACCCCTAAGTCAATGCTGGGTCCTCTTGTCACTTTGAAATCCCAGAAAGGCTGATAGTAGCTCGGTATAGCTGAGTAGCTTGAAGGAGCATGGAATGCTCATATCCGTACAGAGCCCGATGAAAACCGAACAAGCCCAAAGCAAATGGTCCAAATATGGACCAACTACTGGATCAGTAACATGTATTTACTTTAACATTTGATCAGATAGCAATTATTCTAATGGCCCACTGATATTTTTAAATTGTTTTTAAACCATGGGTGCCAAAATCAGACTTAGACCTGGTTTTTCAGTGACACGTTAAATATCTAATGGTCTGTTAACTTATTATTTGTTTAGCAATGTCCAATCATAGTCTTTAATTTTCTTGCTAATGGACCGTTAGTTTCTTAACGGGCCACTGACAAACCGGCACTTTGTCTCTCTTGCGTTTGGGCTTCGTATCCATGATAACGCCAATTTTTCAACGTAATTCTGTTCAAAAAAGTGTGCGCAATTGGAAAAACATGTACATAACTGTCTTTTAATCTTATTTAAATTACGAAAGCTCGTAATTGGCTATTCATTTTATTATTATGTACACAAATTAGCCTCCCAAAAGTGTTGTCCATTCCGGGATTTGAACCCGGGTCCCCAACTTTCGCGGCTGGTGCTGGTGTACATAATAATAAAATGTACATAACTGCTCTACTTTAATGGGAAAAATATTTAAAAAGCGCCAAAAACGTCACCCTCAATATGCAATGTTATTTTTGATATTATGCTGTTATCATAAAAGTGAGTTTTGTGACCCCAGTTTTTCTTGTGCTGTGAGTGTTCATCAGAGAAATACCTTTCAAGTATATAGAAATTTGTTTAAATGCAATGGTTATATTTGGAGCTATCCTGGGTTATATGCCGGTTTTGACCTGATTTCCTATGCTGTCCATGTTAAATTTCAAGTTTTCAAACCCTAATATATCTGTTATCGGGCCGGTGACCCTCCAATGTTATTTCACCGTTGGATGCGGCGTTACGTTTTCAACATCACAGCATCTCGTACCGAGCCCTAAAATTTGAAAATGAAATTGCCCAAGCCAACCCCTAAAGCAGGGCTGGACCTGGACCATCCTTTCGGGGTTTGTGCAATACAGTCGCCTGGTCAAATCTGACGCCGATTACTTTTTAAGTATTCTACGAGAACCTCAACGGCCTAAGGTGGGAGGAAACCCTTAGTGTTCAAACGTATATAAAACAAAATAACCGCTCGTGCTATAAACAAAAATAATGGCGAAGGAAAAAGGGCGAAAAACAGTGTAGGTAAATATGGTGAATTAAATTTGTGCGAAATGGGGCGGCAAATATGGCGTAATAGCCATGTATCCCCGTGCACCCTCCCGTGAATAGTAAGACCAGGACCAGCACGGCTCTCGTTATGGTGGCTTTGTGGCAAAGACCACAACAACGGCCACGACGAAAACGGCCAACAACACCTACATCGGCCACGACGACGACGAGCATTAGCTGTTACATGCCATTGATGATTCGTATTTAAATTTGGGTGCTTTTTGTTCATAGAGGGAAATCCACTCATCTGTTAGCATAGGTACCGCAATAATCATATTTAATTCCCACGTTGACACGCACGTAAACCTACCGGCAAACTCGAGGCCACTAGAGTCACCACTTTGCCAATACCGACCCGGCATTGGCTTGCCTGCACACGGCGTACGTAAATTTACGTGTCGTCATACTTGTGATGGTTTCATCCTAGGTGTTCACCTCAGGTTCAAAATATAACTGGAGGGATTGTGTGCATTAAAATCGCATTTCAATACCACAGGTATCAGCAGCATTATCGACAAGTCTTCAGCCTACGGATCAAGGGGTACCCAGTTCAAATCCTGCCAGCTCCAAAACATGAATTCTGTTTTCGCCTCGGTGAAAAATTAGATCGATTACTTTCCTCTCACTGTCTGCGCAGTGAAGCGGTCTTTATGGAAAATCCAGCCCTGAATCTTTATTTTCATTTTCCCAAATGCTAATTTTTTCCGTAGCTGATGACGTGACTGATTTTAAGGCAACGGCAAAGTGTGGGCAAAGTATGCGAGATGTAAGACGATACAACGAAATCCAATGAATCCCAACCAAACCCACGTCAATTCATGACAGGTTTGCGTTGAGTTGCAACGAGATGCTATGAGCATCTCATAGCATCTCATATGCTATGAGTTTGCAACGAGATGCAATGAGTCAGCAATGAGTCAGCAACGAGTTTCTGATGAGTGCGTTGGGAAAGTGAATGCATTTGATAGAATCTCATCGCAACTCATCGCATCTCATTGCATCTAGTGGCAAACTCATTGCAACTCATGGAAAAATTCAGTTTTCCCATCAGTTGCAACCAGTTCAAACTCATAGCAATTGATCGCAAAATGCAATGAGTTGCAAGGTATTTTTTTGTAAGGGGCTTGCTGGAAATTATGAATAACATTCGAAATTTTGTTTAAATTGCTATTGTCTAGTCATTACACAAAAAAATTACTAATTCTTAATTTGAATGCCTAATAAATTGCCTAGCTATTTTGTTTTGGGCTGTCACTAATAGTGTACATCTGTACAATTTAATTTTAAAGGTGTTCAAAAGACTGTAGCTGTGTTCGATTTCGCTTTCGTGCAGCAGCTTGCAGCAGCTTGCAGTACTGCAAAAAAGTGGGAGGGGCTAAGTTACAGTAGGTACTGCTAAACGAACGCAACTCATTGGAAAAGCGCGGGAGTTTGGGGAATAAGTACGGTTAAGAACAGGACATTCAATCATTGAATTTTTAAGGCTTTCAATTATGGATCCTTTTTTAATGTTGATCGATTCCGACTCGAGCGAGGAAAGTGTTGGAGATCATGAAGAAGAAGAGAACCAATATGATTATTATGTACACAAATTAGCCTCCCAAAAGTGTTGTCCATTCCGGGATTTGAACCCGGGTCCCCAACTTTCGCGGCTGGTGCTCTAACCGCTGAGCTAAATGGCCATTAAATTTGGGAGAAGTAATTTGCATACAGGGTGAGAATTGATTGTCCCCAGGGGGGTATGGTCCAGAGTCTACGAATACTCATAGTGGCTCTGGTACCGCGTGATGCTATACTGCAACCACATTTTACATTCAACCTCGAGTAACTCCAAATTAACGTTGGATGCGTTGAATTCTCCTTTAATCTTATTTAAATTACGAAAGCTCGTAATTGGCTATTCATTTTATTATTATGTACACAAATTAGCCTCCCAAAAGTGTTGTCCATTCCGGGATTTGAACCCGGGTCCCCAACTTTCGCGGCTGGTGCTCTAACCGCTGAGCTAAATGGCCATTAAATTTGGGAGAAGTAATTTGCATACAGGGTGAGAATTGATTGTCCCCAGGGGGGTATGGTCCAGAGTCTACGAATACTCATAGTGGCTCTGGTACCGCGTGATGCTATACTGCAACCACATTTTACATTCAACCTCGAGTAACTCCAAATTAACGTTGGATGCGTTGAATTCTCCTTTAATCTTATTTAAATTACGAAAGCTCGTAATTGGCTATTCATTTTATTATTATGTACACAAATTAGCCTCCCAAAAGTGTTGTCCATTCCACTTTTGGGAGGCTAATTTGTGTACATAATAATAAAATGAATAGCCAATTACGAGCTTTCGTAATTTAAATAAGATTAAAGGAGAACCAATATGATTTTTTTGCTGCTGTCATCAACATCCTACCTTCCAGAGAGAGCAGGCATTCGGTCACCAATTTCTTTGAAATCACGACAGCTTCATTCACGGATAGAGAATATGTATCGCATCTGCGACTTGGCCGCGATATCGCTGAAGGTTTAAGCGATCAGTTTGCGGAGTCAGACTTTTTTGCATTTCTTAGCAACGGTAAGCTATACCTTTACCTACTTTTCTAACATTTTTTTCTTTGGTGGCTTGCAAATGATTTACTTTTCATTGATCTTCAGGTTGGTAGGTCGAAGGGTATGTAGGTACCTACCTTATAATAAAATATTAATTCACAGAGAATGGAAGAAAGCCTGTTACTGCTCAAAAGCACATCGAAACCTTTTTGTGGTTTGTTGGCCACGAGGCTGCATCATATCGGGATGTTGCCAACAGATTCGACATGAGTCTAAGCACTTTATTTGATGTAATTACTCGGGTTGGCAAATTTCTCTGTTCTCTAAAGCTTATTAGATGGCCAAGCCAGGCAGAAATGGAGGAAACTAAAGATTTCTTTTACCAGAGAAAAGGTTTTCCTGTCATTGTTGGTAAGTAAAATATTAATCGTACTTGTGCTAGGTAGGCCATGTCCATAGATCTAGTTACAGTTGTTCAAAATACTATTTTTTATCCGCAGGACTTATTGACGGTACCCATATAAAAATTGATAGGCCAAGAGTGGACCCTGACAGCTATTACAACCGAAAGGAGTACTTTTCTATTCAGGCACAGTTGGTTTGCAACGAAAAATATAAGATCATCGACGCTTTTGTGGGGTACCCAGGATCTGCCCATGATGCAAGGATTTTTAAAAATTCAGACCTATACCCCAGGTTGACTAAACTGTGTGAAGGTAAGTAAGCCAAAGTTGTGAATTTTTTCCGATAACAGCTAGATATTTTGGTAATTGGGTAGGTACACTTCTGGAATCAGAAACTGCGCCCGCAAAATTTTACAAGTCCCGACGTATGGGCTTGGCGGAAAAACAGTGTAGTTTTAAACTGGTTAGGGCTCTATGAAAGACCCACACCACATCCCAACAAAAACGTGGTCGATCCAAAAGGTAGAGAGAGGATTATCTTGATCCAGCCCATTACTATAGTTGGGATCGATCTGCTACATCGAATAGGCAAATAAAACAATAGCCGCGAAATATTTTCCGCATCGGAATAATATGATGATTGATGAGCGTAGCGAGCGAAGCGAGCGAAGCGAAATCATCAATTTCACTACTGCTAAAAAAAACACTTGGTGTGTGTTTGTTTTTTTGTATGTGTGTTTGCGCGCGCTCTACAGGCCAAACGCCTGCTTCGAGTGGGATGCAATTTTCATGGTGTCTACTTTTGTTCTCAACTTAGACCCCCTGCGTTTTTCAAGAAAATCCTCCACACCCTTCACTTTCAAAGCAGAAAAAAGAGCAAAATTCGACAATTGGGCATGTTTGGAAAAGTACGGAAATTTATTTTAAAGTGCGTATTTTTTTCAAATGTTCCCAATTTCGATTTGCCTTTGGAAACCATCGAAACCAAATCGAAACATCACACCAGATTTTTTCCAATAAAAACCAACCCAATAAAACCCAATAAAAACCCTTGGGCATGAGTAACATCTATGCATTAACATGCACAATGCTCAATGATTTCAAAATGAGCATACTCCGCTACCCGACAGCTCGGACAGAAACAAAGAAAGGTCAGAATCGTTTACATTTTCAAGTGATCAGAATTTTTGAGAAAGCATTGGTCCGGCTTGCTGCTCCATGATTTGCATAGGCTTCTCGCTTTAATCTTTTTTTGCGCTATATACAAACCGCTACGCTCATCTTCAACGCAACACAAATTGCGTTCGCCCTAGTACTAATTAAATTATGTGGTTAACCATTGTTAAAATGCGAAAATGACAGTCCAGCAAATTAATCATCCCGTTCTTGTTATCCACGACCTGCCTGGGTGAGCATGGCCAGCAAAAAGGTAGGGTCTCGGTACGATTGACTACCTTGATTGAGAGATAACAGAAGCAATTTAATAAGCACTTAAGATTGCTTTGCGACAGCTAGTTTTTTTTCAAACAACGGAAATGTGATGCTCACATATTGTTGGGAGTTAAGAATAGACGTTAGAAGTTTTTAAAATTTAAATATATCTCCAAAATTACGCATTTTAGAATATTGCTATACTAGTGGCCTGCAAATTGATGAAGGATAACGATTAGCTGTGGTGTGGAACAAAAATAAATGCTCAAATCAAATAAATCTTAGACATATCTGTGTATAATCGCAATTAGTATATTTTTTCTTCCATATTACCATTGGTATAATAATTAAAGCGTAACCATGATTCCCATGGTTAAAAAGTAACAAAATGAAACACAACAAGTAAACTAAATAATAATAAGACATTTGCTCTCGCAACAAAATAGGCAACAAAGAAAAAAAATAACAAATCTCGGGCTAGTAGCCGGTCCAGCCGCCCTCGTACTCCAGGACTTTGGCCAATCGCCGAGGCATCGACTCGGTCAATGCCCGGATGTAGCGCTCGCTACCCGTCACGTCCAGCCAGGCGGCCTCGACGGCGTCCCAGAGCTCGTCTCGGTCCGCGGGCGGCTCCCAGTCCTCCTTCATGGAGCGGACCACCTCGGCCCACACGTTCTCTATGGGGCTGAGGTTGCAGCCCCTCGGTATCCAATCCACCACTCCTGTTGCGTCGCCAGCCACTCCTGGACCACGCCAGCAAAGTGGACGGGGCTGTGATCCTGAAATAAAATAGACGCATTTCAAATCGCTATTTTTATTTCACCACTACAAATCGCGTATAGCTTTACTCGCAAAAGAATGCTTACCTGCTGGAAACATATGGGCCCATCGGGGTACAACACCCGCACCGAGGGCACCATGACGTCCCTCAGGATGTCCCGGTATTGCTCCCCGGTGAGGTACCCATCGACGCGCCATAGTGCCCCCCCTCCGGCCGCGGACATCCACCCCCAGGCGCACACAGAGAAGCGTCCACTCTTCTGCCGCTGGTGGACGTATTTCGGGTCGAATCGGCTGTTATTCGGCCTGTAAACGATCTGGGGGCCGTCGTTCGAAGAGGAAAACGTCTTCTCGTCGGAAAAAACCACCCTCGACCAGTCGGCGTCGGCATGCGTTGCCGCGTACGCTATGCGGTCAACGCAATGGGCGTCGGTGAGGACCTCCTTGATGGCGGCTCTCCTCGCATGCAAGTCGGCCTCCCCGAGCCGATTCCTGGCGGTCTTCGAGCAGCCCGGGAAATTGCTGTTGGCCACCAACCAGGAGGAATGGCGGAAAGGATTTCCCTTGGACAGCGCCACGAGGTTGGCATCTTGCTCCGCCGTGGAGACTCGCTGTCTACCGGTGCCAGGCCTGAAAATGTAATAACAACATCGAGCGAATTGCTAATAACATTGCAGAGGTAAATTGTGATTACGCCTTGTGTTTGTTTTCGTTTAAACGACCGATCGATGACTGAATATCACATTCACAGGCACGGCAGCAGGCATGATGCCTTGTTCAAATAATATATTATGTTAATAGATTAATAGATTTTATATTTAGGTGGTAAAATACACGAGATTAACTTTTAATTATTTCAAAGCATGATTTACCTTCGCTGCATGCTGCCAGTATCCTGGTAGCGCTTCCACCACCTCTTCGCACTTGCGGACGGACACGACACCGAATTGCTCCCCTGCCGCCCGTGGCGTGAGATTGCCGTGCTCTACGAGCCCCAAAACTGCCACCCTGGTATCATGGTCGCAGTGTGCAGCCATTGCAACTTTGCGTTGGCGAATGAATGAACTTGTCATTCGCCGAGATTTGTTTCATTACATGATTCAGGGAAGACAGCTGACTGGAGGGAACAGGTAGTTCTATAAAAATAGGTCAAAGTGCGCCTTCCCATTGCGCTTCTGTATGGCAATGGCCAAAGGCTTATCGTTTCTGGATGTCTTTATTGATAAGCTCATGAAAAGAATATAATTCCTATTGTGGAAAATATTTGAATTAATATTTCATCTTGAAAATAAGCTAAATATGTAATCTCTAAAGTATTCTTTCCCCGGTGACGTATTGAAATAAAATGTGCATCAGTAATAAACACTAATCCCCCGATCTTGTTATCAGCTCCCAGCCTGCCTGGCCGGGCAGCCATCGAAAAGGTCGGGTCTCGGTACGATTGACTACCTCGATTGAGAGATAACGGATGCAATTAAAAGAATGCACATCGAATTTCATTAGGAAGTCAACTTTTTCATAGATAATGGAAAAATGATATTATATTAAGGTTAGTTGTGAAGACAAGATCTCGATAGTTTTTTGTTTTTTATTATAGCTTTAAAATTACGCATTTTAGACTAGTAAAAATGTGCCAACATCGTGCAAAAATCCACAGTGAACAAAATCAAGAGCATTTCCGATCCTCATTTGACGGAGCAAAGCAGCTAATCATAACGGAACGGGTTCATCAAACTAGTCCCAGGCCCGCAAAAGCACATGGCATAGCCACGTGCTCAGTACCCGGCCTACCTCTACTATTTTCAAACGAACCTGAAAAGGACTTGTATATTTTTAGGACGGGCGCAGTTTATGATTCCGCAAGTGTACCTAGATGCATGTGCAATATCACATGTTGATTTCTTTCAGGTGGTTCCATACTGGGGGACAGCGCATATCCCTGTCTGCCTGCGTGTTTGTCACCGTACAGGAACAACGGACATTTAACGGCACGCCAAAAAATTTTTAGCTATGTCCATTCGTCGTGCAGGATCCGTATTGAGCATGTGAATGGGCATGTGAAACGGAGATTTCGTCATCTTTACAACTTAAAACTACGCTCCATTCCGAGAATTTGCGAGGTCATAATGGCATGTTTTGCCTTGCATAACATTGCAAATGCTGATGACCTTGCGATTTTTGTAACGGAAGAGCCACTAAGGGATGCCATGGCACAACACCAACATGAGCCCCTGCAGGGGAATGAAAAAGAATTAGAGAAGACACGGAGAGACGAAATCGCGACACTTCTCTATGACAATTAAGGTACATACTTTTATTGTATTTGCAGTTTCTAGCAAAAACATGCCTACATTCACAACCCAAGTATTAGCCTCAGTACAAGTAATCTCTAATGACTATTAAAAAATATAACGACGTCCCGTAACCTTGCAATAGGACCTTCAAGGTTGTATTATCTTGGGAACACAAAATAGTTGACCTTATAAATTGTACTAGTCGTAATACAAAATTAATTTGATATAATTACTACCTGAGAAAATACAATATGTCATAATGATTCACACTTGATTATTCAAGCAGCATTATCTCGGAACACAAAACAGGAACTTTACCAACATTTTTCTTAATGTGATATAGAGTAATACTTGGCCGACACCAACTGTGCAAGAAGGTACTGCAAGTAGGTACATTGTGATACAAGTACAACCACAAGAATTATCTTTGGTAAAAACTACAAGAACTATCTTTGGTAAAAACTCTAGTATTGATATATCCCTATGTAATAAAAAAACTAAAAATGTATTACAAATTAAAAGGCAATATATTATATTCATAGCCTATAATTAGTGATGAGCATCGAAACTTTCAGAAACTTTTCACTACCTAGTAGGCATATTTCCGAAATTTATTAAACTTTACACAAAACACGAACCTTTATTCTCAACTGCGTTGCGTTTGTTGACGCCCTGCGTTTTTCAAGGAAATCCTCTCCCCATAAAATCGAAAAAAATTGCAAATATTAGAAATTGGTACAATTTTGATAAATACTTCATTATGACTTTGGGAACAGCAAATAAATCCAAGTACTCTCACGCTTTGAAGCGAAATTTCGAAACATCAACTGTTTACAAAATTCTGCATCCAATTTATCTGGTACAAAAAGCTACGCTCATCTTCAACGTGAACACTTTGGCAGCACTTCCTAGTAATTCCTAATATCCTACCACGTTACCGAATTTATTATCACAAACATAAAGGTTACCCAGATGTTCTACCCTTACCTAGCTACGGCTACGGCAAAACTTTGATGACAATAACTGAGCTGATAGTCGCTGGGGTGCGTTGACAACCTGTTTTATCATCATCTATATTGACCTCCTGTCATGGCCTGGTAGATGATGATAAAACAGGTTGTCAACGCACCTCAGCGACTGCAGGCTCAGTTACCAGTATCAAATTTTTCCCGTAGCCATATCTAGGTAAGGTAGAATGTCTGAGTAAGCTGATGACTGTGGTATTATGGTGGTATTATGTGCCACAAATTATTATCAGAAAATTAATTTTTTTTAGTTTCATAAATTTCACAAAAGTTTTGCCGAAAGTTTCACGCATCATAAATTTCCTAAATTAATAATCGCAGGCACCCAACAGGTTACTTTTTTGATAATTCTTAGCAGTACTTTTCCAGAAGATCCATCTTCTGCTGCTTCATGCGATTGCTGACTGCTAAAGCTTCCATTTTTTCCTGATGCTCTTAAGCCCTGGCTTCATTGCGAACGCGAAAATCTGACCTGAGATCATTGAGCACCTGGGCCACCGAGTGCTCCCTCTTCCTGGTACCAGGCTTGGACGGTGTCTCACTCGCAGGAGAGCCTGCACGATCGGAAGGGGTGGAGCCGGAACAGCTGGCTTGATTAGCTGGCACAGACAGAGGTGGACTGAGCTTTTGCGGTGGATCATCAGCATCTTCACTGAAGGCCTCCGGAGATATTCTGTGGACAGATATAATAATATATAGTATTTAATTAAACCAAATTAAAATTTAGTACCATACTTAACAAACATGAGAAGCATGGTTGATTGTGATTGGTGAAAACATAGCAACTCTAAAAGTGTTATAATATTGTAGAATTGTGCTCTTGTAACATATTTTTATTCACATTTTCCAACAATTTTTAGTGCAATCTTGCCGTTTTTATTATAAGAATGTCAATATCAAGTATCAATTCTGAAGAAGAATGAACTGCTAGACTCCCCAATATTTTATTTTTAGGCCTTTGGCTTCACAACAAATACCGCTCATCCCTGAACGCGGAATGCTTTGGTAAAGCCTTTTGTTAGTCACAGTTCCTGCTCTGCCTGATTGTGAAAATAAATTTTGAATGCAATTGAACTCACTGCACACTCTCCACCACTCCCACCTTCACCAGCAATTGTGCTCGTGAGGTACTTCCACTATGGCTGTTTATGGTGCATTCTGGTATGATCGACCTCTTCTTCCCAAATATCTCTTGAAGTTCTCTGTTGAATACACAAAATGAAATATTATAATAAAAATAACTAAAATGATTGTCGCTAATTGAAGCAACGTTTTGCCTTATATAATAGATGAAGGTAGTACCTAGGTATCTACTATAATAACGAAAATAGTGTTCTAGTCTAAACATGATAGTGGCTTAGATTAATAAGATAGTGGTGTAGCTAGGTAGGTACTAGGCTAGATATTGTAATTAGGAACGGTATCATACTTCTCAAAAGGAATTTCAATGCGGCCTCGGTCAGTTTTTTTAGTATTCTCGGTCTTTGCCTTCCAGGCCCTATCCAAACATTCCTTCTTCGATTTGTAATCGATGTAACTTGTGTAATCAATTTGAAGTCGGTACAACATATTTCGGGGTTACTCTTATTCATTTAAATGTTGACTCACTTTCTTGATGTTCCTGGTGTCGAATCGATTGACATAGGAGCGATCATATTAGATGTATTTTCTACAAGACTGAAATAATAGAAATTTAAATAAGTTCACTGAACCGTAGAAAATAATTGATACAAGGACTTGACAGTCCAATTACTTTTGGTTTTCAAATGAGTTCTTCTTTTCCAAATCGGCGAGTATGGCATTACAAATTTCGTCCATGACCCTAAAAGAGATTTAGTGTTATTTATTTCGAAAAAATACACGAAAAACATTAAAGATATTTATGCTTATGAATGAAATTCACTTACATTAAACTGAGAACGTCATTTTGATTATTCACATTCGTTTCCTCTGAAGTTGGTTAATTTACCCTGCAAATCAATTTATAGTTGATTTCAGGATTATACTAAATAAAAGAATAAAGAAATCACAAAATATTTGCCATTAACCAGCTTACGTCATTGGTGTAGTCATATCTGTTGTCATCTGTCCATTAATTGTGTGTGCTTCGTTCCCCATTTCGTTACTAGAAAAATATTTTTATTTTATGAATTCACGGAAATAATAATAATTTTAGATTTAAAAGAAGTAACAAAAATTACTTACTTTTCTAAATTATTTACCCCGATGTTTTCGCCGTTAACTACCAGCAGAGCATTAACAGCTTCTTCAATATCCCTAAAATTAAATCCAATAAATCAATATGCAATGTTTACAACGAATGTAATAAACAAGTATTCAAAACTTACATTGCAATTATTATTACATCGGTAAAAATTGTTTTCGTGGTCTGTAATTTTGTAACAAAGTGATAAAGTACTTACATGTCAATCTGCGACTTGTTACTTGAATCCATATTAATGTAAAATACATTATTATGAATTTATAAATAACGTTTGTTTTATCACACAACTTTAAAAAAATATATATCAATAAACACGCACACGTAAGCTAAATTGCTAACTAATAACAGAAACGAATGGAACTTGGAATATTGAATCCACAGAAAACTAGATGGTAAATTTTGATTACACTATTGCAACACGTATTGCGGTTACAACTGAATACTTTTACTTTCTGGCTGCGAATGATTGACCGATGCATCGGGCGGTGCACCTGTGCAGCGAAATCTGCTGACATGTCGAAATTTTCGTGCAGGTCCAAACGTGCATTGTCGCGATGGGATGTGTCGCCAGTGTAATAGGACACCGCTAACCATAGCAGTGTAGCTACTCGCATCTAAAGAACTTTCTGGAGATGTACATGTAGGTACCTTTAACACATTGAAAGTCATTACCCTCTCACTCATACTGATATGGTAAAATAATTGCTGAGCGTAGCGAGCGAAGCGAAATCATCAATTTCACTACTGCTAAAAAAAACACTTGTGTTTGTTTGTTTGTTTTTTTGTTTTTTTTGTAGGTGTGTTTGCGCGCGCTCAACAGGCCAAACGCCTGCCTCGATTGGGATGAAATTTTCAGGGTGTCTACTTTTGTTCTCAACTTAGACCCCTTGCGTTTTTCAAGAAAATCCTCAAGAACACTCCCCTTCAAATCAGAAAAAAGAGCAATATTCGACAATTGGGCAAGTTTGGGAAAGTACGGAAATTTATTTAAGGTTCGTATTTTTTTCAAATTTTCCCAATTTCGTTTCTTGTCTTTAGGAACCATCGAAACCAAATTGAAACATCACACCAGATTTTTTTACTTGAAGTTGACTTCAAGATTTGAGAGATATTAGAAATTTTGTCAGTTTCGTGCATGCAAGTTTTTGAAAGTATAAGTTCGCGGCAGAAATATAGATCTCCAACCTAATAAAAACCCTTTGGCATGAGTCACATCTATGTATTTACATGCACATTGCTCAATTACCTCAAAATGAGCATATTTCCGCTACCCGACAGCTCGGACAGAAACAAAGAAAGGTCAGAATCGTTTACATTTTCAAGTGATCAGAATTTTTGAGAAAGCAATGGTCCGGCTTGCTGCTCCTTGATGTAGGCTTTTTGCCTCAATCTTTTTCTGCGCTAAATACAAACCGCTACGCTCATCTTCAACGCAACACAAATTGCGTTCGCCCTAGTTATTTATATAAACAACATCGGTCATTCTAGAAAACACGTAGATGCATCGAGCGGTGCACCTATGCAGCGGATGCTGATAGTGCATTTCATCTATAGTATATATTCAATTTAAGATACACTCACAAATCTGTATTGCTACACGAAGCATTACATTGCTTAGATGCATGCTTTCAGGCTATGACATCGTAGGATCATATTTACTCTACATTACAAATATTGCAAACTTTGTCAATTATCACGTGATACTGAGCGAGAGACAGAGATAGCTCACTGCATCGATCATTCTAGAAAACACGTAGGTATGTCTAATGAAAAAGAGTGAGATAGAAAGTGTCAAAACTTTTGATTGAGAAAGGGGCAACACCCCTCAATATTCTGACTTAACATTCTCCATATATTATGAAAGAAATTACATCGAACAATCTAGAATACACACATAATACTTAATGAGAAAGAGAGAGATAGAGTGTCCAAATTTTGGTTTTATAAGTGCCGTCATCAAAGGCCACGTGATTTCCCCATGCCCAATAACTATACAAAGTTTTTGATCACGTGATTAGCCCACCGTGGAAAATGCTTAGTTTGCAATCTACGCGCGCGTCCGACGTCCTATCCTTTACGTGTTAATCAAAAAGTGCTGACGTCTGCCACCGAAAAAGTGGCTCAGAACCGGCCTTTATACACTACTCTGCCCGAATCTGATAGGGAGCTGCAGTCTCGGCTGCTATTGCCAGCACGAATCTGATTGGGAGCTGCAGTCTCGGCTGCAGTTAGCGATGCGGCCGCGTCTGGCGTGCGCGTACCTGGGCGTGCGAACAGTGTTGTACTTGTGGGAGCAGAGCTCGCAGACGGCCGTGTCCGACTCGGCCAGCCACCGCTCGAGACAGGAGAGATGCACCATGGCCAGCGAGCCCTTGCACGCGCACGGCGAGACGAACCGCTCGACACGCTCGCCCTCGCGGCAAATGCGACAGAAGTCGTCCAGCTGGGAGACGCTCTGCAGGACCGAGGGCGTCGACAGGGACATCAGACTCATGTCATTGGCCGCTCCCTCTCTAGGCACGAGCCCATGACTGGTACACCGGGTGAGTTTCAATCAGGGATTGGAACCCGAACCCAGAACACTTTGGAATCGTTTGAAATATGGAACCGGAACCGGAATACCAACTCAAAAAATCGTAAGAACCGGATCGGAACCGAAAGAAATAGTTAAGGTTCTGTTTCGGTTCCAAAAGGGTATTTTCGGTTGCACACTTGGCCAACTTTTTCATTTATATGCCACACTAAATTTATTTTTTGAAGATTTCAGATAATAATTTTTGTAAAACTTCTAAATGTCTGTCGATTCATATTATGTAAAAAAAATATTTTTCAGTTTTCTTCAGGCTCTTCCAAGCTTGTATCATGCGTGATTTCAGCTGATACCAGCACCACACTTGAGTGATATATTTTGTTTTCACGTTCGTATAATCTGCTTGTTTCACTCTAACATGTCAACGAAACACATAAGTAACTTTAAATGAACTTACACCTTTCAGCCATGACTTCGTTGATTTTACTGATTCGCTAATAATTAAAATTTGCAAATACTGTTAGAAAGTGTATTATTGATGAGCGTAGCGAGCGAAGCGAGCGAAGCGAAATCATCAATTTCACTACTGCTAAAAAAAACACTTGGTGTGTGTTTGTTTGTTTGTTTGTTTGTTTTTTTTTTGTATGTGTGTTTGCGCGCGCTCTACAGGCCAAACGTCTGCTTCGAGTGGGATGAAATTTTCAGGGTGTCTACTTTTGTTCTCAACTTAGACCCCCTGCGTTTTTCAAGAAAATCCTTCACACCCTTCACTTTCAAAGCAGAAAAAATAGCAAAATTTGACAATTGGGCATGTTTGGAAAAGTACGGAAAGTTATTTAAAAGTGCGTATTTTTTTCAAATGTTCCCAATTTCGATTTGCCTTTAGAAACCATCGAAACCAAATCGAAACATCACACCAGATTTTTTCCAAAAAAACCAACCCAATAAAACCCTATAAAAACCCTTGGGCATGAATTATACATCTATGTATTAACATGCACATTGCTCTATGACCTTAAAATTAGCATATTTCCGCTACCCGAAAGCTCGGACAGAAACAAAGAAAGGTCAGAATCGTTTACATTTTCAAGTGATCAGAATTTTTGAGAAAGCAATGGTCCGGCTTGCTGCTCCATGATTTGCATAGGCTTCTCGCCTTAATCTTTTTTTGCGCTATATACAAACCGCTACGCTCATCTTCAACGCAACACAAATTGCGTTCGCCCTAGTTGTATAGAATTGCGAAGCATTGTGTAATTTCCATTTACATATAGGAAGGAAGTAATGGATTGAATTAAAGAAATTATGAAGTAAACTTGATACAAAGTGACTCACAAGTGACTTTTTTCTGGGGTAAGTGAAATTGAAAATTTCGCTCTGCTCGCTTCGCTCGCTACGCTCATTAATTATCCAGGTGTGTTTGGTGTTCCCAGTAAAATAAAAGAGTTTAAATAGCTAGTATAGTCTTTAAAGAGAATGCGATGCCTATATTTTGTAAAGCTCGTGATGTGCCATATGCTTTAGTCGAAACAGTTGACAAGGAATTAGATAAACTTGAGAAAGATGCATTATCCAACGGGTGAGACATTCTGAATGGGCCACGCCATTGGTCGTTGTAAGCAAATCAAATCCTCCAGACAGTGACGGGAAAACGGGGCCGCCCAAGGTCCGACCTTGCGGGGACTTTAAAGTAACTCTGAATAAGTGGACAGAGACAAAACACTATCCACTCACAAAGCCAGAGGATTTGTTAGTAGATTTGGCAGGAGTAAGGTGTTTACTGTACTAGATTGTGTATCAGCATATTTACAAGTAGAAGTTGACGAAGAGTCAAAGAAGTTGCTCACGGTTAACACGCAAAGGGGGTTGTTTAGCTTCAATCGTCTCTCATGTGGGGTGTCTTGCCCCTAGCATATTCCAGTTGATCATGGATCGAGTTCTGAAGGGAATAAATGGGGTAAAGTGCTATTTGGATGATGTGCTATTTGCGGGTTCATCCTCGGAGGATTGCTATACAAAAGTGGATGAGGTCTTAAAGAGATTCAAGTATTACGGCCTCAGACTGAATGGAAATAAGTGCAAATTCTTCCAGAAAAGCGTCCAGTATTTAGGATATCGGCTAGACGAAGAAGGTATTCATCCAACGGGAGAACTGTTGCACGATATGCTGACAGCACCTACACCCACAAATGTAGAGCAACTTAAATCTTACATAGGACTTTTTAATTATTACCGGAAATTTCTGCCCAGTGCAGCTACTCTATTCCACCCTCTCCATCAATTGCTTAAGCAAGACTGTACATGGATAGTGCGAAAAGGCTTTCCTGGAAGGTAAAAAGTTGTTACAGAAACACCAACTGTTGGTTCATTTTGATTTAAGTAGAGAAATCGTGTTAGCTTGTGATGCATCTCCTTACGGCGTAGGGTGTGTAATTTCACACGTGATGGACGATGGGGATGAAAGACCTATTGCGTTTGCGTCTAGAACGCTAAGCAAAGCAGAAAAGGGTAACGCGCAAATAGAGAGAGAAGGCCTGGCAATAATATTTGGTGTTCGCAAGTTCCACAAAATGCTTATGGGAACAACATTTGTGTTGGTAACAGATAATTTACCCTTAACGGCAATCTTCAACGCACATTAACAAATCTCTTCATTAACAGCGGCCAGGATGCAGAGATGGGCCATTATACTCTCCGCATATCAATATGAGATCAGGTATAGGAAGGGACCTAACAATGCCAACGCAGGTTGTCTCTCTAGACTGCCCTAACCTATGGAAGAGGCCATTAGTACCGAAGAGAGGTATGTTCATTTTTTTGCAATGGACAAGGAACAGTTTCCCACAGCGACAGAGGTACGAAAAGCCACATCGGAGAACCCCAAATTGCGTAAGATTTTGCATTTTACACTGACATGTTTTTTTTTTTTTTTTTTTTTGATCAACCTATTGGTCATTTTGCGCATTTATTTTTATTATTTTTAAAATTTTCGAGCAGATAAAAGAGAATTTTAAAATTCTCCCATCAGCTTACTCTCTGAAAAACTATAAGTATGGCAATGTTTTTAGAGTTGTTATCAAGCACTTTACTGATGGTGTTGTCGAGCCTTAGACAGCGTCTTATGTTTGTGTATTTGCGACAATCTAGTAAAATATGGCGGACTGTGAGAACCTCATGGCAAGAATCACATTGCGGGGGAATTTTGTCAGGTGAAAACAAATAGGCATGAGTCAGGAGTATGTGGTCTATTCGAAGTCGAGTAAGGACCACTTCCTCCCTCCTTGAGGACCAGATGGAAGAGTCCCAGGGCTCCACTGTAGCTTTGATACCCTTCAATTTGTTATTTACTTGTTCGCCCCATAGAGATTGGAATTTTGTTTTAAATTAAGATTTAAATATACTTTAATATCGTCATGTGTAAGATGATCATCATCTATAGTCATCTTATCGCATGCAGCTTTAGGAGAAGAATCGGCAAGCTAATTTCCTGATATCCCAACATGTCCGGGAACCCAGCAAAAGGTTGGCCCGGGTTCAGGAAAGAGGAAGAACTGGAACCCTATTATCATCGCCGGTCGGCGTTGTCCGTGGAGGAGGATTGTCTAATGTGGGGTCTGCGAGTGATTATCTCTGGTAGCCTCAGAAATGCAGTTTTAGAATTATTACATTAAGTCCACCCGGGAATGACGCGGATGAAAATGCTCGCGCGTGGACTGATTTGGTGGCCCAATATGGACGTGGTCGACGTGGACATTGAGAATACGGCACGGACCTGTTTAGTTTGCCAGCAAACTCAGAATGCAGCATCGCCAGTCCCTCTCCACCCATGGCCGTTAGCTCACAGAATATGGGAGAGAGTTCACATCGACTTTGCAATAAAATATGACCACACATTCCTCATAGTCATTGACAGCTATTCGAAATGGGTAGAGGCATTGATAATGGGATCCACTACCGCAGAAAAGACCATCTCGAAACTGCGAGTGTTGTTTACTAGCTATGGGCTACCTGTGACTGTGGTGTCCGATACTGGCCCACCCTTCCAGTCTGATGAATTTGCGTGTTTTATGAGAGACGATAAAATCAAACTTTTGCATAGTCCGCCGAGGACCATCAAATGGAGCAGCAGAGCGGGCAGTGCAAACTATTAAACGCGCTTTGTTGAAACAAATTGAGCAGGAAGATTCAAAACAAAGATAGGACATTACAACAAAATGTAGACAGCGTTCTGTTCTCTTACAGAACGACGCCTTGCCTCTCCACTAACAAGTCGTCAGCAGAAAGGTTCCTACGTAGACAGCCACGCACTCACATAACAACCTTACATCCTGTTCGTGGGGAGGGGCGGGAAGAAAGGGAGGATAAGCTAAAAGAATCAGCCGACCGAAAACGAGGAAGTATTCGCGAGTTCCAGATACGAGATAAAGTGTTGGTACGCAGCGTCCGGCAGGAAGACATTATGTGGTGGCCTGGGGTGGTAACCAGGAAAGTCAGCCCCTTTAACTATTACGTGCAAGTAGGCGACAGATCGAGATTTTTTCACGCTGACCAATTAAAACCTCGCATGTATGGGTCTAAAATAGCAAATAATGTTCACGATGATATCCCTTTAAAAACAACCCCAACCCCACCTTCCCAGCAGACGAGATAGAGAACATTCAGGTCACAAGCCCTGCAGATAATTCGTAAATCGAACAGAGTTAACTGAGCGCCTGAGCGACTAGGAATAGCAATTTAGGCATGTGTCACATGTGTATTTTTAAAAACGTTCTTGATAATGTAAAAGATTAAAATAAGGGTTAATTATATTATGCCAGTTTGTATTATTATGGGTTTTAGGCATAAATATGTCACATGTGTAGTTGAAAAAGGTTCTTGGTAATGTATAAGATTAAAATAAGGGTTAATTATATTATGCCATTATTATTGTTCCAATTATTATTGTTCCAAAATAAACCTGGGAAGAGTTGTTATGGATGAATTCAATGTATGAAGTCCTGTGACCACGGGGAAAAATACATCGCCCCGACGGACTAATAAACCAGTTGATTGTCAGTGATGCAGCTGTCAGTATTGCTTAGGATACCTGCTCCAGTCTTCCTCACAATCTGTATCTTTAAAAATTAGTTCCTAAGGCTTTACTGATTGCGATAAGCATAGGGGCGCCACGAAAAAAAAACTGCCTACTGGCGCATATTGTGTAAGTCCGACCCTGCCAGTGCCGTATTCACCACTAGGCAGAGTATAGGCTATCGCCTAGGGGCGCTGAGGTTTTAGGGGCGCCAGCACCAATGTTGTTTTATGATGAGCGTAGCGAGCGAAGCGAGCGAAGCAAAATCATCAATTTCACTACTGCTAAAAAAAACACTTGTAATGTGTTTGTTTGATTTTTTGTTTTTTTGTATGTATGTTTGCGCGCGCTCTACAGGCCAAACGCCTGCTTTGATTTGGATGGAATTTTCAGAGTGTCTACTTTTGTTCTCAACTTAGACCCCCTGCGTTTTTCAAGAAAATCCTCCATACCACTCCCCTTCAAATCCAAAAAAAAGAGCAATATTCGACAATTGGGCAAGTTTGGAAAAGTGCGTATTTTTTTCAAATTTTCCCAATTTTGGTTGTTGCCTTTAGAAACCATCGAAACATCACGCCAGACTTTTTTCCTTGAAGTTGACTTCAAGATTTGACAGATATTAGAAATTTTGTCAACTTCGTGCATGCAAGTTTTTGAAAGTAAGTCCGCGGCAGAAATATATCTCCAAATTAACAAAAACCCTTGGGCATAAGTTACATCTATGTATTACTATGTATGTCTATGCACATGCACATTGTGACTTCAAAATGAGCATATTTCCGCTACCCTACAGCTCGGACAGAAACAAAGAAAGGCCAGAATCGTTTACAATTTCAAGTGATCAGAATTTTCGAAAAAGCAATGGTCCGGCTTGCTGCTCCATGATTTTCATTAGCTTTTTGCCTCAATCTTTTCATGCGCTATATACAAACCGCAACGCTCATCTTCAACGCAACACAAATTGCGTTTGCCCTAGTATTTTTGATGAGCGTAGCGAACGAAGCGAGCGAAGCGAAATCATCAATTTCACTTCTGGTAAAAAAAAACACTTGGTGTGTGTTTGTTTTTGTTTTTTTGTTTTTTTTTGTATGTGTGTTTGCACGCGCTCTACAGGCCAAACGCCTGCTTCGAGTGGGATGAAATTTTCAGGGTGTCTACTTTTGTTCTCAACTTAGACCCCCTGCCTTTTTCAAGAAAATCCTCCACACCCTTCACTTTCAAAGCAGAAAAAAGAGCAAAATTCGACAATTGGGCATGTTTGAAAAAGTACGGAAATTTATTTAAAAGTACGTATTTTTTTTTTCAAATGTTCCCAATTTCGATTTGCCTATAGAAACCATCGAAACCAAATCGAAACATCACACCAGATTTTTCCCAATAAAAACCAACCCAATAAAACCCAATAAAAACCCTTGGGCATATAATACATCTATGTATTAACATGCACAATGCTCAATGATCTCAAAATGAGCATATTTCCGCTACCCGACAGCTCAGACAGAAACAAAGAAAGGTCAGAATCGTTTACATTTTCTAGTGATCAGAAGTTTTGAGAAAGCATTGGTCCGGCTTGCTGCTCCATGATTTGCATAAGCTTCTTGCCTTAATCTTTTTTTGCGCTATATACTAATCGCTGCGCTCATCTTCAACGCAACACAAATTGCGTTCGCCCTAGTTATTTTCGATGAGCGTAGCGAGCGAAGCGAAATCATCAATTTCTCTACTGCTAAAAAAAAACACTTGTGTGTGTTTGTTTGTTTGCTTGTTTGTTTTTTGTATGTGTGTTTGCGCGCGCTCTACAGGCCAAACGCCTGCCTCGATTGGGATGAAATTTTCAGGGTGTCTACTTTTGTTCTCAACTTAGACCCCCTGCGTTTTTCAAGAAAATCCTCAATAACACTTCCCTTCAAATCAGAAAAATATCAATATTCGACAATTGGGCAAGTTTGGAAAAGTACGTAAATTTATTTAAGGTTCGTATTTTTTTCAAATTTTCCCAATTTCGTTCCTTGTCTTTAGGAACCATCGAAACCAAGTTGAAACATCACACCAGATTTTTTTACTTGAAGTTGATTTCAAGATTTGAGAGATATTAGAAATTTTGTCAACTTCGTGTATGCAAGTTTTTGAAAGTAAGTTCGCCGCAGAAATATATCTCCAACCTTATAAAAACCATTTGGCATGAGTTACATCTATGTATTTACATGCACATTGCTCAATTACCTCAAAATGAGCATATTTCCGCTACCCGACAGCTCGGACATAAACAAAGAAAGGTCAGAATCGTTTGCATTTTCAAGTCATCAGAATTTTTGAGAAAGCAATGGTCCGGCTTGCTGCTCCATGATTTAGGCTTTGTGCCTCAATCTTTTTATGCGTTAAATACAAACCGCTACGCCCATCTTCAACGCAACACAAATTGCGTTCGCCCTAGTTTTATAAACATTGTGAATTGCGATGTCTTGTGGTTAGTCAACATCGCATTATATATGCAACATTACTTCTGAAATCTTAGTATTAGTTTCTGTGCCCATGTATTTCGGTATATTATATACCTTGAATTCACGCGAGGAAACTGAACGGCGAGAATTACTTCTCTCTTGTGTATGTTCGCTTATCCGCGTTTCCTGTATGAAAGGCAGTTGCAGTCGGGAAGAACGGACTGAGATGTTTTTTGAACTCATTTTGCGACAGGATTTAAATGTACAATTGCAAATTCAGCTCCCGAATAGGCAGAATGGCTGATTCCACTCCTTGAACTATTACCTAATCGCTTTTTTCCTGTTGTCAAATGTTGGGGAAAACATTGAGCATGGAGCACTCCAGTGCGCCTTCGTTTCGAAAATAACTGCCTACTGGCGCATATTGTAGAAGTCCGGCCATGAGACGCATGCCCACTGAATCCTATCTTTAGCACTATTTTTGAAAAAAACTATTTCGAACTGGGATTTGAATGCTAAATCTAAGTGCTAAATCAAATGGCATAAACCCATTTGGTGATATTGAACTGTGAATGGGTTGAATTACTTCAAGCCAATTGGAAATTACGCCTTGCTGGTGGTTGGCTACATGCCTTGCATTTTTGTCAGGCGGGCGTGCCCAGCCTTCAGGCATATTATATAGTATGGGGATGATCGTTACTGTTTATTTGATTTGTCATTGTTTTCCACTTATGTTACCGTTTCCATTTTCATTTACTTTGTTACACGTTTTGAGGCTTATGTGACGTCACTAGATTCACGATTCAACAAGCACATGCCTCAGATTCTTTAGCGGATGATGTTTCCAATATGTTGACTAGTTGATACTGTCAGCAATAATTGCTGACAGTTCCTTACAGCTTGAAAACTTCGGGCTAATGCAGCATGGTTGCAATTAAAAATATCTTATATAGTAATAACTTTTGAAAGTGAAGTATCAATTAATCATTCGGGATCTGAGTCAGTTTCTACTTTCTGTGCTGTATACAGTGGGATTTTTGTTATAATATAACGAATATATTGCTATACGTCGAAAAAGCGGCGACTTCTAGTTTGAAAATATATATTTTTGCTTATTGCAACCAGCTAAGGCATATTTGAATAAAGAACTGCATAATTATGGCTATTTGTCAAAATATATTCGTATGAAATTTATTTAGGATAATATACAGATAATGGATTAAAATTTGTCATTTTGACATTTGCGTCGACGACTTTAGGCCTTCAGGACTCGAGCAGTTCCATTGGAATATTTAATTAATGTGACCGGTTAATCAAGGTATCTGATGCACTCTTTTCGAAAAAGCTATTTCAAACTGGGATTTAAATGTTGAATAAAAGACTCGCTGATTCCCGACGTTTCGTAACATAATACTAGTTATACCTACTAAACCAGGGAAAACACTGAGACAGTATTCAGCTTTCAAATCCTATTTTGAAATAGTTTTTTTAAACACATGCCTTTATCAACTAGGGCGAACGCAATTTGTGTTGCGTTGAAGATGAGCGTAGCGGTTAGTTTATAGCGCAAATAAAGATTAAGGCAAGAAGCCTAAGCTAATCATGGAGCAGCAAGCCGGACCAATGCTTTCTTAAATATTCTGATCACTTGAAAATGTAAACGATTCTAACCTTTTTTTTTCTGTCCGAGCTGTCGGGTAGCGGAAATATGCTCATTTTTAGATCATTGAGCAATGTGCATGTTAATACATAGATGTAACTCATGCCCAAGGGTTTTATTGGGTTTGTTTTTATTGGGAAAAATCAGGTGCAATGTTTCGATTTGGTTTCGATGGTTTCTAAAGGCAAATCGAAATTGGAAACATTTGAAAAAAATACGCACTTTTAAATAAATTTCCGTACTTTTCCAAACTTGCCCAATTGTCGAATATTGCTCTTTTTTCTGCTTTGAAAGGGAAGAGTGTGGAGGATTTTCTTGAAAAACGCAGGGGGTCTAAGTTGAGAACAAAAGTAGACACCCTAAAAATTTCATCCCACTCGAAGCAGGCGTTTGGCCTGCGTAGAGCGCGCGAAAACAAACATACAAAAAAAAACCAAAACAAACAAACAAACACACACCAAGTGTTTTTTTAGCAGTACTAGTGAATTTGATGATTTCGTTTCGCTCGCTTCGCTCGCTACGCTCATCAACGATTCCTTTTGGAGTAAGTGGATTGTCTTATTATTGCATTATTACTTGGGCGAACGCAATTTGTGTTGCGTTGCAGATGAGCGTAGCGGTTTGTATATGGCGCATAAAAAGATTGAGACAAAAACCAAATAAGAATCATGGAGCAGCAAGCCGGACCATTGCTTTCTCAAAAATTCTGATCATTTGAAAATGTAAACGATTCTGACCTTTCTTTGTTTCTGTCCGAGCTGTCGGGTAGCGGAAATATGCTCACTTTGAGGTTATTGAGCAATGTGCATGAAAAATACATAGATACGTAGCTCATACCCAAGGGGTTTTATTAGGCTGGAGATCTATTTCTGCCGCGGACTTACTTTCAAGAACTTGCATGCACGAAATTGACAAAATTTCTAATATCGGTTAAATCTTGAAGTCAACTTCAAGTCAAAAAATCTGGTGTGATGTTTCGATGGTTTTTAAAGGCAACAATTAAATATTGGGAAAATTTGAAAAAAATACGCACTTTAAAATAAATTTCCGTACTTTTCCAAACTTGCCCAATTGTCGTATATTGCTTTTTTTCTACTTTGAAAGTGAAGGGTATGGAGGATTTCCTTGAAAAACGCAGGGGGTCTAAGTTGAGAACAAAAGTAGACACCCTGAAAATGTCATCCCAATCGAGGCAGGCGTTTGGCCTGTAGAGCGCGCGCAAACACACAAACAAAAAAAAAACACACGAGTGCTTTTTTTTAGCAGTAGTAAAATTGATGATTTCCCTCCGCTCGCTTCGCTCACTACGCTCATCAATAATAGAAATGATGTCGGTTCCTGTCATTTAAGATTAATTAATACAGAGAACCCAGAAAACTGATAAAAAATACAAATGCAAGTACAGATATCGAAAGATAATGTCGCTCAACTTGACACGCCTTGGCGAATAAAATTTCATCCGCATTTTGGAAAAACGCATTTATCTCTGTGATATCAATGAAATCTCCCACATTCCCTATATGCAGGCCATAGAATTTGAATATATTCCTTGATGCATTATATTCCATTGGGAGGCAGTCAAATTACTTCTCCATTCTACGAAACCAGGTACTGGGAATACTCAACCAATGAGCTCGCCTGGACGAGGAGAATATTCTTGCCTTCCGATCAACATGATTTTTTTTTTTTTTACCAAATCTTTCGCGAACTAAATTTGTATTATCATTAAATTTCAGTAAATTATTTATCATTAAATCGTTACATGCCTACTATGTCCTCCCTGTAGCACTAGTTTTTAACAAAAGCGGGTTGTTTGTCAGAGTAATCAGAGCCATTTACCGCACCATTTTGCATCCACAAAATACGATTTCAGAAAGGAGGCGGTCTTGGTATTAGGGTTGCGCGACAGCCCGCCCTCTTCGGTGAAGCAAGATCTAGCATGAGTACCGTTACTCCACCAGCGAGGGAGAATCGCAGCGAGTAGCGTGGACTTTCCGCACAGGTAAGAATTGTGGCCTTACTGTGAAAGGGTTTCGGCGATAGATGCTTCGGCGATCGAGGACGACACACGACACCGGTACAGACAACCCTACTCGCATCGCATCCAGCGCGCGACTATAACAATGCGACATATAATGCGACATATATAATGCGACAATGCGACATATAACAATGCGGCATAACAATGATACTAATCTGAAATCTGCATGGTTGCATGTTTACAAAGATTCTGAGGCGCATCCTTTCACCGTTCACTGACTTGTTTTATTTACTATGTGTTTATTGACTGCTTGATATACCTGACTGAACTGAAAGGATTTATAATAGACGCAATTTTTCAGTCGCTCTTTGTTCAATTATTTCCTTAATTTAATGACAATTATGGTGGCGCATCATTAATTAATTTGGAAATAACCATAATTTTAGCTGTCTGTAATTCATTCTGCATAAGGCATATAGGAAAAATTGAATGGTGGAATGGTATCAAAATTTTAAAATAGATTTGACAAATATTGGGAGGTATTAGCTCGATATATTATTATTGTAATGCATGGCTGCATTTTAGACTCAAAAGAGGAAGAATTTTCGTAGAGAATGAACGCATTATATATCACAAATATTTCAATTCAGAGTACCTAAGCACTGCACAGACGTTTGTTTATTTTGTAACCATCAAATCCTACTGTCTCTTGCCGTATATAATGTTTTTTCATATCTACAGTCAAAGTTGAGACATGTTTGCACAATAATATTAAGCAAGTATAGCAACACAATACATTTTAAATACATTTTCACACTGTAAGATGACTTAACGTGTAATACTTCGACCACACACGAAGCCACTTCCTTTTTTAGTTTTCCCTAAACCCATTACCGTGATTTCCTTTCGCTGCCTCAAAACAGGTATTTTCTATGATATAAGAAAACTCTGGTTTTTCGTAGACTGCTGGCACAAATTAAAATATAACCGGTACATTAAGATTCAGTGACTAAATCAGGACCGGGGAGTATCAAAGGGATGTCAAGATATCAGTTTTACTTTTTCAACATAATATAATCACTATTTGGTTAACAATATAACCGGTACATTAAGATTTAGTGTCTATATCAGGCCTCAAAGGGATGTCAAGATATCAGTCTCACTTTTTTCTACACTAGGGCGAACGCAATTTGTGTTGCGTTGAAGATGAGCGTAGCGGTTTGTATTTAGCGCATAAAAAGATTAAGGCAAGAAACCTATGCAAATCATGGAGCAGCAAGCCGGACCAATGCTTTCTAAAAAATTCTGATCACTTGAAAATTTTTAACGATTCTGACCTTTCTTTGTTTCGGTCCGAGCTTTCGGGTGTCGGAAATATGCTCATTTTGAGATCATTGAGCATTGTGCATGTTAATACATAGATGTAACTCATGCCCAAGGGTTTTTATTGGGTTTTATTTGGTTGGTTTTTATTGGGAAAAATCTGGTGTGATGTTTCGATTTGGTTTCGATGGTTTCTAAAGGCAAATCGACATTGGGAACATTTGAAAAAAATACGCACTTTTAAATAAATTTCCGTACTTTTCCAAACTTGCCCAATTGTCGAATTTTGCTATTTTTTCTGATTTGAAAGTGAAGGCTGTGAAGGATTTTCTTGAAAAACGCAGGGGGTCTAAGTTGAGAACAAAAGTAGACACCCTGAAAATTTCATCCCACTCGAAGCAGGCAAATGGCCTGTAGAGCGCGCGCAAACACACATACAAAAAAAAACAAACAAACAAACAAACACACACCAAGTGTTTTTTTTAGCAGTAGTGAAATTGATGATTTCGCTTCGCTCGCTTCGCTCGCTACGCTCATCAATAATATTATTATTACTGTGTTAACAATATGACATGCGCATTAAGAATCAATGACTGGATCAAGGGCTGCAATGGTGTTTAAAGCAAAGGGATATTGATAACACCGGATGATCACTTTTTTCTACATACCTATTATCACTTCCGTGTGATGTCGAGATCACTTTTTTTTTTATCTCGCTGCTGGTCCACCGTCCACGATCCCTATTCTGTAACTTTTCCCAAGTTAGAATATGACAAAAAATGAGAGTGACAACTCCAAGTTTGCCTATGTTTTCATATGGAACAAATTAAGGTTCTCGCTCTCATTTCATTTCATCTCACATCAGAAGAGTTACAGAATAGGGGCCGGGGATACAGAAATCTGTGATACGTGTGGTCGTGTGTTCGCACAATCGATCACGTTTCTTTTTACGATTGCTATTAGTCACAGATTAAATACAGATCTATTACCTTACGGGGGCACGGCTACGGCAAAAAATTGACGCTAGTAACTCCGCAATCGGTCGCCTAGGTGGGTTGGCATCGCGATGTTAGCTATGAGTGAGTGGCATAAATAGAACATTTGGCCGCCAGAGTTCGGGGCAATCGGTTCACGAGTAGTGGTGGGGTGAGACTACAATTTGCTCAACTGAAAGATGGCCGCTGGCGATGTTACAACTGTAGCTAGGACCCGATATTCCTCTATTTTATACACTGGGTTATTTGTATTAGCCTTCGAAATATTGTTTGGCAGTGGCAAAAGGACCTACATAAGCTATAAAGGTGCCGCCGAAATCGGACAGACACTGCATTCGAAAATATCTTCTCAATGGTGAATTGCAATAAGCATCCGAGTGCTATAGGGAAGAAGTTGACATCGCGGCCAGCGCCTCACGTTCACTAGCCGACTATCACACAGACCGACAGTAGTATCATGTTTCATAAAGACAGAGGAGCAAAGACCATTCTGTTTCCACGCTAGCTGTGACATTGCAATCGCTGCCAAGCTCATCCAATGTTATCTCCACGCTGCGGCCTTGGTCTTGGTTTGAATACTAGACTGGGCAGTGTTCTAGCATGGCACTAGTTCGGTGTATGGGTAGCGTAAAATGACTTTGTTTTGTCGGCTCGGGCGCCCGCGGCTTCTGGGGCTCTAATGCATGGGTCTCCATAGCGCTGTGGCGGTCAACGAGCTCTCTTACATGCGTTAGCATTGCAATAGCGTCGCCTCGCTCTCGCTCAGTCCTCCTCTTACCCCGGGCAATCGCCCTGAGGAATGAGTCTCTCTTGCACTCCGCGCATCGCGCAGCCAGACTCGCCAATTCCGGGAGGTCTGTTCTTGTACGTATCCTGGTTTTGTCTTCTTTTAACGTCACTAATGTGCAATCATTTGATCTCTATCTTTGCTCAACGCAGTCAAACACCCGCTGGCGCCAAAGTCATTTTACGCATCCGGGTACCGCAGTTTATCGGATGACGCCAATCACCAATTTCATCACGTGCTTTACTGTAAAAATTAACATCCGTGATTATGGTCAATCCTTATATCGAATTGTTTGTTTTTATTTGGAATATGAAGGTTCAGAACGTTTTCAGGGTTTTTTCTTCTAGCCAGACACATTACACTACGTTCTCGATTCGTGTACCCGAGTAATATGTTATAAAGTCAGCTCCAGACAAGTTTACTCAATCAAAATGGGGAAATGTTATCATTGCCTGAGCTCAGCAGCGATAAAAATTATGCAGTCCGGCTCTGGACCCGTATTATGATACCGCCTAAGATATCTTCAAACCAATTTGAAATTATATCCATTATGCCGTTCAGTCAGCGAATTTTACTCTGGCGATCATAGTTTATCTTTATCAATATCAATTTGCTAGAGTATACCTAAGCAGACGCTGGTAATTATTGACCCAATTGCCACAATATATGAATGTGATGATCTGTCCACGTGCCGTAATAATCATAATAATGGATATTTGATTTCTTAAAAAGACTTGTCGAAAATGAATATACTAATCAATAAACTGCAGTGGATCCACCCCAAAGTAGATGCATACAAGCAGTGCAGGGTCACATGATAGTTCGGTCACTAGATAAGATTATTGCAATCGCATTAAACTGAGCAAAGCAAAAACAATGCGCTCGTTTTGGACCATGCAACCTAGTATGGAGACGCAACATAAGATTCGGCTCTCGGTTCACGGTCAGTACCGAGCGGCATGGAGTCAGTGTCAAAGGAATATCTGAACGCCGTGCCGCGGCTAGTGCAACAGTCATGCTCATCTAACATTTTGGGGGCTTATGAAAAATTATTATTGTTTATATTCGGGACATCACACGAGGCGGGGAATATACTTGCTTATACGAGTCTGAATATACGTACTCGCGAGTGGGGCAGCAAAATGCCACTTAAAAATCGACCGGCTGATCCTAGCCAGGAATCGGGAAAGTAATAATCACATTTTTAAAAAGGTATCTTCGAGGCCATCCATGCTACTTGATTATAATCAAATCCCACTTTTTGCTTGTACTTTGTGACGTCGTGCCCCCTATTTGGGAAAGAGAGCCAACACCACTACTCCCAGACATACACGCAAGCTTGCGCGACATATGCGCCTTTCGATATCAAATCCAGGAAAAGCTTGATAACTTTCAATTGAATTCACAAATGTTGCAGTTTTAACTGACTAATTGATAGGCTGCAAGCGTCACAAAGAAAATATTCTAATCGGCGAAGTCGACTCGAGTTATGCAATTAAAACGTCGAATTTAACAGACCAATATATCACTATTATGTTATTTATAAAAAAAGTTGACAGGTTTTGCAGAAGCAGCGCGTTATTACGTTATCTGTTTGGGGATATGTTTACATTTTTCTGCCTGCTCGGACTAGCTCGAACTCTGCTGCAGCTATTGCATGGAAACAGTAGGATAGCGGTAGCGCCAAGATCCTATCGGCGGACGAGCGAATGAGTGCGAAAGGACTGTAGAGCGATGACCGAGCTTGCTTGGAACAGTTTGTATACTTGAGAGTATGCGACACTAGCGACCAGATGCGCAACTATTTTAGCTTGTTGGTGAGGGGAACGCCGCGAAAATTGCGGGGGGAGGGCTTCGCGTAGCCCCTGCTAGCACGGGGGTAGACAATCTGTATAAATCAATCTGTGCTATTAGTACGTAACGCACCGGTCAAATATGTATATTTTTTTTGCTCACTGGTAAGGAAGACACCGAATGTAACGACTCGCGATTTACTGAGCTACTTATTTATTATATTTGTTTTCTTTTATCAATTTTTCTGGATAATAATTTGGATCAGAACTCAAAAATTTGAAAAAAATATCAAATATGTGTGGTATGATGTGGCAAATATGCTTGGCATGTGGTAGATCCCCAGTTAGCACTAGTTTCCCCGACTATTGACTATTTGCTATTGCCTTTTGACTATTCCCGGCTATTGTATGATAAACATACGAGTCTAGCCACAAGGCAATCAACGTCTTTCAACCCCTTCCGATAAAGGCATTCCTTCGATCTCATCTACTGTGTGCAGTGTGTTACATACAGTGAGCGCTCGCGAGCACGGCCATTCTGTGAACTATGTGCAGCTTTGATCGACCAGACAGCGGCATTGTGGGGAAAGCACAGGTAGGGGAGGTCCACGCTTTGAGCCGAGGAATATTGAGCCGCAGTATATGAACTGTGTATCGTTTGGGGAAAGGATGAGAAACTGAGCCGCACTTTATTGTGCCGCACTTTATTTTGTTGGAAGTTAAGCCGCAGAATGTTGGGCCGCAGAATATCACCCTTGTAATATGTTGATTTAATGTCGTTATCTAGGCTGCAGTGTGTTGCACCGCAGTATATTGAGCCGCACAATGTGCTTGTGTGAATGTTGCTTTTTTTGGGCCGCAGAATATTGGGCCGCAGTTTAGTAACGTTGAGCCGTACTTTATTGAGCCGCAGTTTGTGGTTTCCCAAGTCGTAGGTGGACACACATTATGAGCCATAATATTGCCTACTTCTATTTCCTGCTTCTCAATTTTATTTTATATATTTTTTACTAATTCATCAACTAATTTATAACTTTGGGGGTAATAGTGCCATGATTTGCTTCGCCATACAAGTTATTGGTTGATAATTCACTTTCATAATGAGTTTGATGCACGATGAGTTGTGTGAGCCCATCACACACAACAGAAGGGGGGGGGGCGGGGGGGGGGGGGGGGGGGGGGGGCGTTCTCTGGGTCTACTTTTTTTTCTCAAGACAGACATAAAAAAAATGTATCTTGATTCCTATTTTTTGATGCCATAGTATCACCGATCCTCGTAAAAGATACGTAAAATTGGTTGCATGCTGAGTTTGAGTTACGTTTTACATCACGAAGTATTTCCTGATAAGTCATGTTTCAAGTGTTATTATAAATTTACTTAGATGGTAGGTGGGTATTTATGTCTGCAGTTAATGTGTAAAATTTCAATGGTTGTTGAACTATTGTTGATTTCCGGTTTCAGACGATTTAGTAGATTATCGGTCACAGACTGGTAGGTGCAACGTTTAGTTACCATATATCAGTTAGGTACCTACATATTCCTACACTTGGTACAACAAGCATTTAAACATGATATTCCACATTTTACTCGGCTTTTCTTTGGGTGTAACTTGGTACAACAAGCATTTAAACATATTATTCCACATTTTACTCGGCTTTTCTGTGGGTGTAGGCGCGTAGGAAGGGGGGCGGGGATGGGGTAAAATCCTTCCGCCCCTCTGATTCAATTCTCCTCCCTATATTTTGTTAATCTAAAATGGTGAAAAAAAAATCATAGGCGAAGAGACAAAGAAATAAATTTTGAGTGACCCGCCAAAATGATCAGACTCGGGCTCGGGCTTGAGTTGCAGAGGCTTACGAAAACCTACTCCGGCCGCTCTCCAGCGTTAGGAAACCTGCTCGGAGTGACCCGATCGACGCTATTTTTCTTCCGAAAACCCAGTCTGGAGCGATCAGAGCGCTCAACTCGCGTACCATCTTTCAGCCTGGTGCTCGAGTTCTGTTCGTAGGAACGGGCGGGTAATTTTCGACCGTTCAACCTACATTAACGTTTAATGTGCATACACTGACAGGTATGCACAATATGTAAAATACTTACCAATACGACCGCCAATACCATAGCCAACGACTAGTACTTTATGCATTACCTGTTATGCATTGCCAATTAAGTTCAGCTAGTTCGTTGTCGGCCATTTTCGAATTTCCGCGGTCGACTGTAAAGTTTGCGTTCGAAAACGTCCGCATCTCGGAGAGCTCTGACCACGTGACAACTCGCTCGGTCGAGTAGGTTTCCGTAAGCCTCTAATGGCTCCCTGGTGAAATTACCGGTAGTTTAAAATCTGGTAATTTACCGGTAATTTACGAATGTGTGGAAATTTTCAAAAAAAATAGCTGATTTTGCAGAAAACATGAAAAGCATGGAAAATTACTATTATATTGTTCAGTAATTTAATAAACCAAAAACATTTGAATAAAAGCAGCCAAACATTAAGGAGCTCTGACCACGTGACAGATCGCTCGGTAGAGTAGGTTTCCGTAAGCCTCTATTGTTAATTAGTTGGAAACACCGTTTGTATAGCGCCAAATTCAGTTGTGTCTAATATCTGACCGTCCAGCCGGGTAGCTCAATCGGTAGAGCTCTCGAACCCGCCCAAGCCTCGGTTCGGTCGGACATTTTCCTCTACGCACATCCCTTCCTATCAAATACACATTAGTACGTATTTCAACTTCCACCGATCCAGCAGATTGGTGTATCTGTAGTATCATAATAAACCATACATTGATGAAATATGGCATTTTGCTCAGATATATTAGCTTAACTGCCAACAGTTATCCATAAAATTAGGTGAATGGATGTGGGTTCTTGAAAATGATATAATTCCTGATTATTTTTCCAATATTTGTGTAATTTTAAACCCTATTTGTCGAAATAAAAATTGGCAAAAACTAGAGTAGAAATCACGTAGAAACGCACCAAATTAATTCCTGAAATCAAAAAATTTTCGGGGCTATGCGCCCCGTACCCGCATGGTGCTGGGGGGCCCTCCCCCCAGACCCCCCATTGTCTCCATAAGCAATCGTATTTTACGTCATTGTTAATTCTTAAATTATTCCCCCCCGCCTCCCCCTTACAAATTTAGTTCCTACGCGCCTGGGTGTAGGCAATACAAAGTGTGGTTTTGGGCCTAATTTGACGGATTTTTTTTGATAAAATACAGACCGAAATACAACCAAAATGTCAGCTTCTCACTTTGCGAGCCACAGGCCATGACTAAACAAATCGAGGAAGGCAGCATTTCGGTGAAGTAGGACGTGGCAAATGATGAATAATTTCGTCTTGAGCCATTTGTTTTTTATGGGCCTTCTTACCGTCATGATAATTTATATTAGTAGGAAATTTACTGTGTTATCTCATTCGCTGGAGTACAGAGTACTTGCTCTCCAGGTTTAGCAAGAGTTGCAGATAGCGGAAAGCGGAAAGGTTTGTTGAGATAAAACTATCCATTTTCTCCCATTTGACCCTAACCAAAATAAAATATGGTTTCAAATCCGGTTCCAACATTTTTCGAAAAAGAGTTCCAATCCCGGTCCCAGTTATTGAGAAATCGCGGGTTCCGGTATTGGGTTCCACTTCCACTTGAAATTGTTGTTGAATGAATAGCGGGATTTAGAGACGGGTCAACAGCTAAGGTCAATTTGCGCCCGAAAAAGTTAAAATTAAAACGCTTAAAAAAGACACGGAAGTCTTATTACGTTAAAACAAATTTGATAAAAATCCTATTTCAATAAACCTTTTTATCCGTGAAGAGAATCCGTTAGGAATCCGTCGAAATGTTGCCAAGTCATCTTTGGGGAGGGAGCCATGGAATGAAGCAAGAAGAGAGGTGAAGAAATGATGTTGAAAGGAAAATAAAAAAGAAAACGGGTGCACAGATCCTCCTTAGACCAGAGTCCGCGTACCGCAACAGCGGCGTGGCAGGACCACTCTTGGTCTGGGTCCTCGCCGGGAGCCTGTCCGGTATACGAGACCTTTCAGGCAGCGGAACCTCCCCTCCTAGCATAGCCCCCCGGGTCATAGGACCACGGTGTATCATCGGTACAGTAGAAGTCCTGGAGGGGGTTGAAATGTGTGTACCAATTCCGGTTCCTGTTCCAGTATTGATTCCTCAGAAACAGACGAAAAAGATCCCAGGCCCTTCATTGATGCACAGTCTATTGCAGGCATCTTATAACTATTCTGTGTGGTCATTGAACTAAAATATAATGGCAATTTATTAAGAAAATCGGAAAAAATATTACTGAATAAATTAATAGTGGGGTTTAAGGCGCGTCACCCACATAGTTTTTTTTTCAATTTACAATTAGAACTTCGGTACGCTTTTTGGAAACGTTGAGAATTTAAATTTTTTGTAAAAAACAACTTTCAGTTTCTGGTTTTCAATTTTCCTTAGAAAGGATCCATTACGTATTCCGGTTCTCCAATATTAAGGGTTCTAAGCGGTTCCTACTCTGGCTCCGATTCTGGCTCCAATTCCCGTTCGGGTCTCTGGTAGGAACAAACTGACTCTTGTCATGCAAATTAGACTGTTCCACTTGCAAGTGGCACCTTTCATCTATCATCTCCCAGCGGCCAATTTCTGATTCTGATTTTCGATTCCATAGCTGCTTTGGAAGGAAGACGAAACTAGAAAATGTGTAGCCTCACCGTGATATAACCCGGAGTTTGCCGGTCGATGCTCTACAGCTAAACTTTTTGGGCAAATATTCTCCCCGCTTGGTCTGGTGGGATTGGCGACCTCTAAATCACAGGCCGAGCAACTCATTATCCAATGATTATTTGCAACGAATGTTTGGCGCAAGGTCGTCTGACAGAATCGTCTGCATCTATAATCCCATCCGAAATCCCGGTTTGCTGATTAAAACAGTAAGCGATGGATGGATGGATGGAAGGACAGGCTGGAAAATGTGCTGATCAACCGAATTACGAAAACGCACTATGTGCCATAATGACGAAACCACATCAAAAATGTGTTTGCTCCTTAGAAGTTATTCTACCGGAAAAGCTGCGCAAATATACTATGACTTTAGGCATAATATAAATATGCTCTTGTTATTAGGATTAAAATATGAAAACACAGATTTAACTTTAACTGTGCCAGACGGGGCTAGATTTTTTTTGTATGGCATATTGATGCCTTGGAGGTATTTTCACGCCCTAGGAGCGCATCTCTTACCGGTAGAAGTACATAAACCATGCCCCAGAGAAGAATATTTGCCCCATGGCATATTATATGTCCTTTGGGCATATTTTCCTCCGATGAAAGAACCTAAACTACGCGCCACGGGCGTATTTTTGCCCGAAGGGCATATTTATGCCCTATGAGCTTATTTTTCACCGGTAAAAGAACATACACTATGCCCATGGGGCGTATTTTAGCCCGAAGGGCATATTTATGCCCTATGGGCATATGACCATGCCATATGGGCACCAAGTGGGGGAGCGAAACTCCCGAGCTTGTTACATATGAAATCAACAGAAATTTTGAAGTTTTAAAATAATAATCACATCAAATCTTCAAAGAATAAATTTAGTGTGGCATGAAAATGAAAAAGTCGCCAAGTGTGGAACCGAAAAGAACCTTTTGGAACCGAAACAGAACCGCAACTATTTATTTCGGTTCCTGTTCCGGTTTCGGTTCTTACTATTTTCTGTGTAAGGGTTCCGGTTCCGGTTAAGGTTCCATATTTCAAACGGTTCCAAAAGGTTCTGGGTTCCGGTTCCGGTTCCAATCCCTGATAAATAGTAACAATTGAATTTGTGAAAAATTCGCTAGACACAAAAATAAGAAATAATACAGAAATTTGAAGCTCTTAGTTCACATCCTAAATTGCATTAATACTTTTTACTATGATCAAATCTTATTTTATCTCTTATACACCTAAATCCAGCTCGCAAAAGCCACATCGAGGTCAAATTTACACACGAACGCAAGATTTATCAGAGAAACACTTCGGAGAAGTCGTCGAATCCTTTTCAGATGTAGAGGTTAACCAGCGTCGAGCAAAACGTATCGGCATCTCACTAAGCGGTCCATGCTGCTCAAGGGGTGCAGTGTCCAACAGCAAGCAGTGTGTAGCCCAGGATGATGAAAACGGGACCGGACTTCTTTTGGATTACCAGCGCAGATTACCAGCCAAAGAGCTGGATGACTTTGGAGCTGGAAAAAAGCAGACCACAAAAATCAAACAATTTGTTTTTAGGTTTTCTGGAAACAATCAGGATAAATGCTAAAACCAGTAAGCAGTGAATAGAAGGGAGACGAAGCTTGAAAAACTTGCATCCGAACCAGGATACAAACTCGGGTCGCTAGGAGTCTCTTCCTTCCCGAAGGAGCGGGGAGAATGTGTGACCAAAGAGCTCAGCTGTACGCACCCGACCGGCAATCAAGGGGTTTGTGTCCCAGTTTGGCGGCACATATTTCCAGCTTTGCCTTTCTTCCAATGTTTACACTAGACCCAATTTAAATATATCAAATATTATTTGACCTCTACTTTGTTAAATAAAAATGTAGTCACTCTCATGCTTATAAACTCATAGAGGATAGATAGAGGATAGAGGATGCTTATAGAGGATTGAGTGAATGCTAGAATAATGTGCATCGGAACCAGAAAGCAATCACAATCTCCTGATTGCTGGTCAGTTACTCCATTATCTGAGCTATTCAGGCTCGCATACTTCCGTCTGGCTGGATGGGATAAGGGGATCTCCGACTAAGAGCACCAAAAACACCAATTTTCTTAACTTCCTCATTTCTCATCATCTTCGATTGGGTCTAAAGTTAGGTATCCACTACCGCATTGTCTCACTGGAGCTTAGTGTTGTTTCTTGCGTGACCAATAGCAGTCGTCTATTTTTCTCGCTTCTTGCCGCATTTTGACGGTGGGTGCCATCTCGCCAAAGTAGACCCATCTCCTAATTCGGCGACGAAACGCGGTTCATCTCTGTCCCGCTACACAACACGGTATTGGTAACCTAGCTGAAGAGTTCTGTGACAGCGCTGTAGCTGACAATGGGGCCGGGTCAAGGCTCTTGTTAAAAAAATGTTGAGACATATCCCGTTTAAGGTCGCTTAGCTTCCCCTCTCCATAGAAGATCCTCTTATCCCACCCAACGAAGCAGGAGAATGTGTTCATGTGTAGTTTAGATGGTAGAGCAACTGACCAGCAATCTGGAAGTTCTGGATTTCCACCCTGGTTTGGTTGCACACTTGTCCAGATCCTCTACCCCTCTATCCATTGCAAACTGGGTCAGTAACACTGTACTTCTAAATGAATGGATTAAGAATGCTCAAATAATGGTTGAAGGGAAAGTCTAATTTCACTAAATTACCTAGTGGCTACCAAAAATGAGTGCTTGCCTTGTTTCCATCTAGAGTCTCTTCTTAACTTAAATGGGCTTCCACTGCGTAACTTGTTCGATTATCCATGGCTCGTAGAACGACCTGGGAACCAACGTGGAACTGCTTGGTGTCAGAGGAACATGTAAGCTCCCTGCCAATCTAAAACAAAATAAAACAGCAGTGTTAGCAAAAATCTTCACTTAAACGGTATATCGAAGAATGTAAATTCTGGCAAAATTTTCCTCGATATTCTATGACTCAGATTAAAAACTCAATAGCTACTGTCAATTATCCCTCCGTTGCTGAAAGACAAGCTGAATTTGAAAAAAGGTACCTATTGTACAGACTACATAGGTACCAACATAGGTTTTATTTTTAATAACTAGGGCGAACGCAATTTGTGTTGCGTTGAAGATGAGCGTAGCGGTTTGTATTTTGCGCATTAAAAGATTGAGGCAAAAGCATTTGAAAATCATGGAGCAACTAGCCGGACCATTGCTTTCTCAAAAATTCTGATCACTTGAAAATGTAAACGATTCTGACCTTTCTTTGTTTCTGTCTGAGCTGTCGGGTAGCGGAAATATGCTCATTTTGAGATCATTGAGCATTGTGAATGTTAATACATAGATGTAACTCATGCCCAAGGGTTTTTATTTAGCGAAAAAATCTGGTGTGATGTTTCGATTTGGTTTCGATGGTTTCTAAAGGCAAATCGAAATTGGGAAAATTTGAAAAGAATACGCACTTTTAAATAAATTTCCGTACTTTTCCAAACTTGCCCAATTGTCGAATTTTGCTATTTTTTCTGCTTTGAAAGTGAAGGGTGTGGAGGATTTTCTTGAAAAACGCAGGGGGTCTAAGTTGAGAACAAAAGTAGACACCCTAAAAATTTCATCCCACTCGAAGCAGGCGTTTGGCCTGTAGAGCACGCGCAAACACACATACAAAAAACAAAACAAAAACAAAAAAACAAACACACACCAAGTGTTTTTTTTAGCAGTAGTGAAATTGATGATTTCGCTTCGCTCGCTTCGCTCGCTACGCTCATCGAAAATATTTGAATGCTTTATATCGAAAACGATTATCCATGGAAACGATAAGGTTACCGCGATTAGGTAGGTGTACCTTGAGAGTTGAGACTTGTTGCATTCCTTTCCTACGATGATTACCCCAGCTTCGTACTTGAAATATGGCACCTTTCCGTAAGCGATATCCAAGCATAGTTGTAGCTTTTGTCCGAACTTTTCGGCTATGTCTGAAAAATATTTTACAATACATCGTTTAAATTGGGTAGGTAAACCAACTTCTTATTAATATCAAATTAAATAACGTATCTACCAGCTACCTAGACGTACAAGAAATCCGACACAGCAAATAACAGCGGATAAGAACTTGGCTTTGGACTGATGGGCAAATGTAAATGGTATAATCCTATTATAGCCAAATTTTGAAAAGTGTTTTTTTTTCACTTTATTATGTAGAGCTCGTTGTGATTAGATGATATTGAAAGGAGCCCTCCGCATTGCTTTTAAAAGAACATATAGTGTACAGAATACCAATTAATTAAACATCCCATTTAAATTTTTTGAAAAAAAAAATTGCGTATGAATAACCGCACATTTTCGTTTTGGCGCGGCACCTCCTCGTGACGTATCCTTGGGGAACGGCTTGCGCCAGCAGCATGCGCTCGGCCGTGCTACGCAGTGTCTAGTATTAGGTCGATAGCTTTCGCGGTCGGGTCGCTTGTCGATTTGGAGTGAAAATGGCAGGACCTCCATGTAGTATATGGATCCGAAGTTCTCTTAAACAGAAATCGCAGAAAATAATGTTAAACTTGCCAACGAAAGGAGATGAGGAGAGTTACTTGACAGAAAACACCTTGTGGTGGCTTTTTTGTTTAGCAAATTTTAATGTTTTTAGTAATTACATCGATAGAGCCGTGCTCAGTAATGCACTCGCCTTCCTGACACAACTTTCGTATTTGAAATGGCTCTTACAACAATTCGATGTAATGTCGCTGTCCTTTGAGATGCAATTGCCACTGCGTAGCGCATGCCGCTGGCGCTTGCCGATCCCCAAGGATACATCACGAGGAGGTGCCACGCCGAAACGAAAATGTGCGATTATTCCGAAGCAATTTTTTTTTTCAAAAATTTCAAACGGGATGCTGAATTAAATGGTATTCTGTACACTATATTATGTTATTTTAAAAGCAATTCGGAGGGCTCCTTTAATGATGTTGAGGCGCGGAAGGATCGTTTTATTAGGTTTTTCTAACACGCTCTTAACCTGTAGCGGAGACATTTGGCTTGTATATTGGAACATATTAAGCAGTCGTACTTGTAAGTTTCTCATTATTATGTAGAACTAGTTGTTATTCGAGGATATTTGGTGTTTTTGAGGCGCGGAAAGGTGGTTTTGTTCGGATTTTGGGCGATTATTGGAAGGTAACTTACTGCGTTTTGGGACGGTCGTGTGGCGGTTTGTCAACCATGTGGCTGGTGGCTGACGCGTAATGCGGGTATGCGGCGATTCAGTGTTGGGTTATGTTGCGTGTTTGTATTAGTTTTTGGTCAATTTTTCTAAGTGTTTTTATTTTGGGGTCTTAAATTAATGTTTCCGCGATCGGATTTTATTTTTGGGAGGTCGTAAAACAGAGGGTTTGGTCATTTTGGGGGGGGGGGAGGGGGGGGATGGCGAATTTGCATATTTGGCAGCAATAGGAAAATTCATTGGATTTTTATCATCATTTTCACCTCATTCTTGTAGACTTTTTGGAATTTTCCGATGAAGGTTAATGTTTTCCTAATGAGGTTAAAATTATGATCAAGATCTAAATACAAGCTACGTAGGTACATGTGTCATTAAAAATATTTGTAATCAAGAACAGTTTGCAGAAGGTAAACTATATATATCTAAAGTAGATAGTACCACAGTACCTGGAGAGTTAAGTGTCATGTCCGATCTTATTTCTGCTCCGATTTTCTTCGCACCTTGAGCTCATAGAAATACGACGCATTGTCAGTGACTGCCAAGCTCTCTTTTATCGTAACTTGTCAGCAAAACTGCTACAGAATGAGAACGAATGGTAAAATATTTCACCATTACTGCAAATTTATATGAGTGTCTAAATAAAACAATGTCCATTTACAACAAGCAAAGGGAAACCACAAACTGCGTCTCAATAAAGAGCGGCTCAACGTTACTAAACTGCAGCCCAATATTCTGCGGCCCAAAAAAAGCATCATTCACACAGGCACATTGTGTGGCTCAATATACTGCGGTGCAACAAACTGCAGCCTAGATAACGACATTAAATCAACATATAACAAGGGTGAACTGCTACAGAATGAGAACGAATGGTAAAATATTTCACCATTACTGCAAATTTATATGAGTGTCTAAATAAAACAATGTCCATTTACAACAAGCAAAGGGAAACCACAAACTGCGTCTCAATAAAGAGCGGCTCAACGTTACTAAACTGCAGCCCAATATTCTGCGGCCCAAAAAAAGCATCATTCACACAAGCACATTGTGCGGCTCAATATACTGCGGTGCAACAAACTGCAGCCTAGATAACGACATTAAATCAACATATAACAAGGGTGATATTCTGCGGCCCAACATTCTGCGGCTTAACTTCCAACAAAATAAAGTGCGGCTCAACAAAGTGCGGCTCAGTTTCGAATCCTTTCCCCAAACGATGCACAGTTCATATACTGCGGCTCAATATTCCTCGGCTCAAAACGTGGATCTCCCCTACCTGAGCTTACCCCACCATTCCGCTGTCTGGTCGGTAACAGCAGCGCATAGTTCACAGAATGGCCGTGCAAAACGAGCGCTCACTGTAAGGATACCCCACACTCAGGCGATGAGATCGAAAGAATGCCTATACTGGAAGGGGTTGTAAGACGTTGATTGCCTTGTGGCTAGACTCGTATGTTTATCATACAATAGCCGGGAATAGTCAATAGGCAATATCATTCAAACGTCAATAGTCGGGTATACTAGTGCTAAGTGGGGATCTACCATACGCCAAGCATATTTGCCACATCATACCACACATATTTGATAATTTTTCAAATTTTTGAGTTCTGATCCAAATTGTTAGCCAGAAAAATTGATAAAAGAAAACAAATAGAATAAATAGAGTAGCTCAGTAAACAGCTGCCAGTCGCTACATTCGGTTTCTTCCTCACTAGCGAGCTAAAAATACATAATATTTGACCGATGCGTTACGTACTAATAGCAATCGTGAAAAGAATCGTGATCGATTGTGCAAAGATATCACCGCACGTATCACAGATTTCTATATCCCTGGACCCCTATTCTGTAACTTTTCTGATGTGAGATGATATGAAATGAGACCGAGAACCTTAATTTGTTCCATATAAAAACATAGGCGAGCTTCAAGGTTTGTATAATATACTACTTCCCCAGGTTGTCTCGATCGGACATTTTCATTGTTACACACTTTTCGGTTTACGTGACGTCACTGTACCCATACGGCCCCCAGTATACTAAATGTTCCGTTTGTAACCACCACGTATACAAGAAGCAGTGGCACTGTTTGGCTCTGATTTTCGAATAAATGACACTTTGGGATGTCATACGAAAAATGTTTGACATGTAGGAAGGAAGAGATTAAGCTTTGATAGAATGAGCAGATGCTTTTACTTACATGGATTTAATGTGTAAAGGCACAGTTAAGGTTGAAATATCACACAAATCAAGTTTGACTACATTTTATTTTAGTTACATTTTAATTTCCAAATTATGACTTCTGATACTCGTTGAACAGTGTCCGCTGGTGCTCACTCACAGGCACCGCCTTTCACAAATCTTGTGTACTAGGTATTTTATTTATTAGCGTTTACGAAAGAGGAACCAACATAATTAATAAGTAATAACAGGTTGGACTGAAGTTCAAAATATAGCATTTGTTTGGTTATATTTAAAAAGTAATACACATGTGAATAGTTTTGGAGTAAAAAGTGTTATCCGACACCTACATTAAAAGTGAATATTTTAAATTTATACTCCGCTTGACAAGATAAATCTAATCAATTCAACCCAAATTTATTTCATGATATAATTTTAAGATAAAGTCGAGTTAAACCTAACAACTTCTTTTGAAGATCACTCGCGTAATCTGCCGTGTATTGTACCCAACATGATTCCGCATTTCTCAGGAATCAGGACCATAATATAATCCTGATTGATGGCATCTCACAATCCAAATATTTGGAATCTAATGTGGAGGACTGATAACATAAGTGTACCGCTGTAAGCTAGTATAAGTACAGCATGCAAGTCACCAATAATTGCGAAGTTTTCTGACATTACTTTTAAAATAAATAAAAACTTACTCGTTCGCCTCCCGCCTTGGGGAACCGTTTGGACTTTATTTTAACCTTACGGCTTAGGATATTTAGTACAAAACAACACCGCTATAGGGCATGATTAAAGCTTATTGAAAATATACTAATTAGATAATGCTCAACTCGTGGTCGTATGTCGTTTATATCTCCTCAATTATACCAAAGAAATGACAGCTTTAGCTCAAATTGTAGGAATGAACTTCAAAATTCCAAATATGTGTATAAAACGACATTGCATGTATCTGTGTGGCCATGCCGGGTGGGTACAGTGACGTCATCGTAAAAATCCCGATCGAGACAACCTGGGGAAGTAGTATAATACAAACCTTGGGCGAGCTTGGAGTTGTCACTCTTATTTCTTGTCATCTCACTTGGGGAAAGTTACAGAATAGGAGCCCTGGACGGTGGACCAGCAGTGAGATAAAAAAACAAGTGATCTTGACATCACCCTGAAATTGCCCTTGATCCAGTCATTGAATCTTAATGCGCAGGTCATATCGTTAACACAGTAATGATAATATTATGTAGAAAAAAAATAGACTGATAACTCGACATCTCTTTGAGCCCTGATATAGTCACTGAGTCTTAATGTACCGGTTTTATTGTTAACAAAATACCTAGTAATAATTGTATGTAGATAAAGTGAGACTGATATCTTGACATCCCTTTGATACTCCCCGGCCCTGATTTAGTCACTGAATCTTAATGTACCGGTTATATTTTAATTTGTGCCAGCAGTCTACGAAAAACCAGAGTTTCTTACATCATAGAAAATATCTGTTTTGAGGCAGCGAAAGGAAATCACGGTAATGGGTGTACGGAAAACTGAAAATGAAGTGGCTTCGTGTGTGGTCGAAGTATTACACGTTATGTCATCTAACAGTGTGAAAATGTAATTATAATGTATTGTGTTGCTATACTTGTTAAATATTATTATGCAAAAATGTCTCAAATTTGACTGTAGATATGAAAAAACATTATATACGGCAAGAGACAGTAGGATTTGATGGTTAAAAAATAAACAAACGTCTGTGCAGTGCTTAGGTACTCTGAATTATAATATTTGTGATATTTAATGCGTTCATTCTCTACGACAGTTGATCCTCTTTTGAGTCTAAAATGCAGCCATGCATAAAAATAAAATATCGTGCTAAATACCTACCAATATTTGTCCAATCTATTTTAAAATTTTGATACCATTCCACCATTCAATTTTGTCCACTGCCTTATGCAGAATGAATCACAGACATCTAGAATTATGGTTTTTTTCAAATTAATTAATGATGCACCACCATAATTGTCATAAAGATTTAGGAAATAATTAAACATAGAGCGACTGAAAAATTGCGACTGATATAAATCCTTTCAGTTCAGTCAGGTGGTATATGTGGTCAGTGGTCAGTGTGGTATATACAGTGAGCGCTCGCGTGCACGGCCATTCTGTGAACTATGTACAGCTGTTACCGACCAGACAGCGGCATGGTGGGGGAAGCTCAGGTAGGGGAGGTCCTCGCTTTGAGCCGAGGAATATTGAGCCGCAGAATATGAACTGTGTATCGTTTGGGAAAAGGATGCGAAACTGAGTCGCACTTTGTTGAGCCGCACTTTATTTTTCTGGAAGTTAAGCCGCAGAATGTTGGGCCGCAGTATATCACCCTTGTAATAACAACAAATTCGAAAATAATTTAAGCCGAGGAATATTGAGCCGCACAATATGAAGATGGTTGTTGGGCTGCACTTAGCTGAGCCGCAGTTTATACTAGTTTGACCTGCAGTTTGTTGGGCCGCACTTTATTGAGCCGCAGAATGTAGGCACCCCAAGCAAACAAAAGTGTGACACCTAGTGGGAGGAGCAGCACGTAGCGCCGAGACACGTATATCGGCACCCATTCAATATACCGGATCCAAAATGGAGGAAAATATAAATGCATTTATACCCCAGACTGAATTGATCAAGATTAGTTACCGTATAACTCAAATGTATGTGGCAAGTATAAAAGACTTACCTATAAAACTTTTTAAGTCAAATACATTTCCGTTAGTGGTAGCATCAGTGGACAGTGGATGTTTCTGTCATTGTCTTGATCTTTAAACACTTCGGCCGCTAGGCCATATTGTTTATTCGTGGTTTGTCGGCACTGCACTGTGATGGTGGGTTTGAAGTTAGTTCAGGGCGACGGACAGTGGGTGTAATTCGGCAGTTTTCGCGAGTATTGGTTGGGTTAAATCAACTATTCTTCATAAAAGTTGTAATTAACACCGAAATAGCCTTATAGGTAGGAGGCAAGCACCGCGGTCTCGTCAGGATTCGTAAAACACGATGGAACTGACACAATGAAACGGTCCACACCACAACCGATATTTTGTAGTGCGGGATTTTTAAACCATGATGATCAGGCACCATTCAGATTCAAAACTTATTACAGATTTAAAACACAAAACAACATTACGTTAGCCGATGACACCACATATTGAAATGGTTCGTCTACAAATTATATTTACCATATGGCCGATTCCATATGAAATCAACGCAAAAAAAATGGAAAAATGACCTGACCACGCAATAAACTAAAAATGTATAAGAAAACGTACATGGGGAGTCTAGGAAGGACTAGAAACATTTTTTCCAAAAATTAATCTCTCACGGTTCATGCGCAGTAGCCAGCTAAACGTTTGCCGGTTTAAATGCTAATTCGCGCTTTCCTTTACGTTCAGGCTTATAGCTAGCGACCCGTTAAACTTAACGCAATAAAAGTGATTCCATTAGAAATATAAGAAAATTTCGAGTCGTTTAGCATCATAAAACACCCCTAAGTAAAAAACTACCCTTAAGGTACAATCATCCCTTAAATTGCATAAAAATGCAATTACTCATATATTTATTTTGATGAAAATCTTTTTGTACCTAGCCAAGAGATCAATAAAACTTTTTTGAAAGTTTCGTTCTTGGGTTCCCAGTAGTTTCCGAGAAAAAAATAGTTTGTCTCATTTTCGTACTTTTATGTGAGCGTTTACGGTATTTCGCAGGCTTTTCAGATCGATCGGTCATATTTTCAGGGAGTACGCATACTTAGAAATTACAGCTGTTTAACATGCATGTGTAATATAGGTAGATAAAGGTCTCCTCAAAGTTTCATCTTGGGGTTCGCATTAGTTTGAGATATATGTCGTTTTTTGAGGAGGAGCACATATTATTTTGGAGTATAGTGAAGTGAGTTCGGTTCACTACAGTCGTGTTAGCCTAAGATTACCACAGCCTGGTGGACTTCGAAGTATAGTATCATTTGACTCTTTTAAGATTTGTAAAGAGTAAAATGGTTAATAATTGTAATGATAAATACATTTTTTAATGGTAATGACAAAAACTTATAATTTGATTCTATGGTATAATACTCTATGAGATGAGATCCCCAAAAAGTGGCAAACTCAAATTAATTATAGTGTACAGATGTTGTACAGATCTCCGATTGCCTTAGTTAAGTTTCCACTGCTGTTTATAACGATATTGGTGAATTTTAGACAGTTCATAAAATCGTTTCAGGATATTTCAGAATTATCAAGAATCACGAGACACAGATTTCATTCGTTTTAATTTGTACAGTTGCGGTCGCTGAAACGTTTCGTATCAGTGAAACATTTTAGCATTACGATGCCCTTAATTAAATAACTGCGAAGTCAATCTGTATAATAGATACCTAAGCGTTTAGTTTTGCTACAAAAATATTTACAAGTTCGGTGGAGTAAAGAAAGCGTGTAAAATACTTGAATTTACCACCGTCGGTCTCATCTTGCTGCGTCCGATGATTGCGTTGCTCGACCCCCACTCATTTCAACCTCACCGTGATTTCCGAGTTGGAGAGGGAAAATGTTTTGACCAATACGGTGGTCAGCGAAATCGGCCGGAATGAGTGGAAACTCCTTGTTCCCGGTATTGTCCGCAAGGAGAGGAAGCGACTTGCGAGTTTTGTTTCGTGTGCGTTAATTTGTTCTTGTGACACGAACACAAAAGAAATCACTGGCTGGTTTTCCTGCGCCCATGCGAAAAGGTCATGTGGCGTCATGATCTGATCTTCGTATAGGCGCTGCAAGCTCGCTCGTGCCGCCAGCCGCTTCACGGATCCACCGACGCCGTCGCATGGCCCCTTTCAGTGGGATGTCGCGAAGAAATGCCACTCGGCTTCCGTTCCGAAGTCACCTTGGTGATGGCACAAAATTGTAAAATTTTTTCTGTTTTTATATTGCGAGGCAGCACCGTCCAAAAAATAAAAAATCTTGGACACATTTCCGATAGTCACTTTCAAATGTTCAATGAGTCGGGTTTGGAACATATGGACTGCGATTGACACCAGATTCTAACTGTCTGGAGCCAATTAATTTGACACACATCACACAAAATCTGAAAGATGCCTTGAATTTTAAAAAAATGCAGTAGGTACTTTCCCGTTGAATTTTAAAATGCGGTAAATGCCAAAAAAGATCAATGCCAAGAAACAGACAATTACTAATGAGCTAATCGACTTGAAACACATTTTTGAAAACATTAATAATAATATGTAAACCGAACGCACTACACTATACTCCAAAATAATATGTGCTCCTCCTCAAACAACTACATATATCTCAAACTAATGCGAACCCCAAGATGAAACTTTGAGGAGACCTTTATCTACCTATAGTAGGTACACATGCATGTTAAACAGCTGTTAATTCTAAGTATGCGTACTCCCTGAAAATATGACCGATCGATCTTAAAAGCTTGCGAAATACCGTATACGCACACATAAAAGTATGAAAATGAGACAAACTATTTTTTTTCTCGGAAACTACTGGGAACCCCAGAACGAAACTTTCAAAAAAGTTTAATTGATCTCTTGGATAGGTACAAAAAAATTTTCATCAAAATAAAAATACGATTAATTGCATTTTTGTGCAATTTAAGGGATGATTGTACCTTAAGAGTAGTTTTTTACTTAGGGGTGTTTTATGATGCTAAACGACTCGAAATTTTCTTATCTTTCTAATGGAATCACTTTTATTGCTTTTAGTTTAACGGGTCGTTAGCTATAAGCCCGAACGTAAAGGAAAGTGCGAATTAGCATTTAGACCGGCAAAAGTTTAGCTGGCTACTGCGCATGAACCGTGAGAGATTAATTTTTGGAAAAAATGGTTCTAATCCTTCCTAGACTACCACTATAAGAAAGCCAATCATTTTTTAATTTTGCAGATGGTCAGGTTACTTGCTGTGTTGATTTCATACGGAATGGCTCATATGCAATTCAAGGTAATCTTGGTAAATCTTGTCGCAATTTTAACCAATAGAGCACTCTTACCTAAAAATTACATTTAGAACGGAATTTAACTCCCACGATAAAGTGGTTCCCTTTGACTCAGTCTTAGAGATCTACATAACGTAATGTTGATGAAATTCACTTAATCTAAACTAGGGCTTCGCGAACGCAATTTGTGTTGCGTTGAAGATGAGAGTAGCGGTTTGTAGATAGCGCATAAAAAGATTGAGACAAAAAGCCCATTAAAATCATGGAGCAGCAAGCCGGACCATTGCTTTCTCAAAAATTCGGATCACTTGAATATGTAAACGATTCTGACCTTTCTTTGTTTCTGTCGGAGCTGTCAAGTATAGAGGAAATATGCTCATTTTGAGGTCATTGAGCAATGTGCATGTATATACATAGATGTTACTCATGCACAAGGGTTTTAATTGGGTTGGAGATATATTTCTGCCGCGGACTTACTTTCAAAAACTTGCATGCACGAAATTGACAAAATTTATAATATCTGTCAAATCTTGAAGTCAACCTCTAGTCAAAAATCTGGTGTGATGTTTCGATTTGATTTTGATGGTGTCTAAAGACAAAAATGGAACTTGGGTAAATTTGCAAACAATACGCACTTTTAAATAAATTTCCGTACTTCACCTAACTTTCTCAATTGCCGAATATTGCTATTTTTTCTGCTTTGAAGGGAAGAGAATATGGAGGATTTTCTTGAAAAACGCAGGGGGTCTAAGTTGAAAACAAAAGTAGACACCCTGAAAATTCCATCCCAATCGACGCTGGCGTTTGGCTTGTAGAGCGCGCACAAACACACATAGAAACAAAAAAAAAAAACACACACACAGAGGTGCGTTTTTTAGTCGAAGTGAAAGTGGTGAATTCGCTTCGCTCGCTACGCTAATCGGCTAAGACATGGTATGACTTAATCAATTGTGTCGAAAATTAATCAAGTTTTCGGAGAGTGTACCTTGCGAATCAGATTGGTACAATTCTTATTCGAGCTCTAGTACTTCAAGATTGAAACTTTTCATTTTTTGTCATGTGAAAAATTTAAATATCATACTGAACATTACCTACAGCATAATATTAACTTGATATGATTCTAGGTATTCTCTGCTTTGTCATGTTGAATTATATATTAATCAACTAGGGCTTCGCGAACGCAATTTGTGTTGCGTTGAAGATGAGCGTAGGTAGCGGTTTGTGTACAGCGGATTAAAAGGTGCAGGCAACAGTCACAAGAAAACCATTGAGCTCCAAACCTCTTCATTGCCTTCTCGAAAATACTGATCACTTGAAAATATATACGGATTCTGACGTTCATTTGTTTCTCTTCGAGGTCAACAGAGCTGGTAACCAAGGAAACGAAGGAAACAGGACTCGTATTGAATCAGGCGTCAAATCACGAAAAATATACCACAAAAATGCTATTAAAAACCACTTGGAAAAACCTACTGAACTAATAATTGCAGGCATGATAAACATGTATAAGGTCAACATGTTTAGAAGTTTTTGTGAAGTTATGTTAAGAACTTTGAAATTTACAGGGGTTCAAAATTCTGAAAAAATCGAAAACTTTCGTAAAAATTGATTTATAAAAAATGTACTAAACCGATATTTTCCATAAACGCATGGGGCCTAAATTGAAAACAAATGTAGGTCTTCTGAAATTTTCATCAATATCAGTTCAGGCGTTTGGTCTGTAGAGCGCGCAAAAACACACGTACAAAAAAATAAACAAACAAACAAACACACACAAGTGTTTTTTTTTAGCAGAAGTGAAACTGATGATTTCGCTCGCTCGCTTTGCTCGCTACGCTCATCAAATACATTGTTTAAACATGCAGTTCTTCTGTCAGACATATATTTGTGTGTAATACTTTAAATATATTTATAAATATATTTTGGGTGTATTTATTGCATGTTCTATGCAGTTTCTATGCAAAATATAGCTTTGCAAATATAATTTCCATAAAAGTATGTCATTGATGAGCGTAGCGAGCGAAGCGAAATCTTCAATTTCACTACTGCTAAAAAAAGCACTTGTGTGTGTTTTTTGTTTGTTTCTAAGTATATGTGTTTGTGCGCGCTCTACAGGCCAAACGCCCGAGTCGATTGCGATGAATTTTACAGGGTGTCTACTTTTGCTCTCAACTTAGACCCCCTGCGTTTTTCAAGAAAATCCTCAATACCTCTTCCCTCAAAGCAGAAAAATAGCAATATTCGGCAATTGAGAAAGTTTGGAAAAGTACGGAAATTTCTTTAAAAGTGCGTATTGTTTTCAAATTTTCCCAATATCGATTGTTGTCTTTAGAAACCATCAAAACCAAATCGAAACATCACACCAGATTTTTTTACTTGAATTTGACTTTAAGATTCGACAGATTCAACAAGATTCAACCTCAAAATGAGCAAAAAAAAACACACACACACACACACAAGTGTTTTTTTTAGCAGTTGTGAAATTGATGGTTTCGCTTCGCTCGCTTCGCTCGCTACGCTCATCAAAAAATTCACGAGGTAACGTACAGAGGTAGTCTAGGAAGAATCAGAAAATTTTTTTCCACAAATTTATCGTGCGTGTCTGCACGATCCATCAGAACGCCAAGCGGATGATGATGGGTGCTCGCATGCTAACGATAGTGGACTTGGCTGTGAAAACCACCCGCGAGTGCGTGGCACTGACCATGTGCGACCCCCCGATGGCGAGCTGTCACTTCGGGGACTGCGCCGCGTGCCCCGGGGTGGAAGCACTCAAGGGGAAGCTTGAACAAGCCCTCGACGACTCGTCGGTGGACACCGTCACCGTCGGTTGTCCACCGATAGGACCACGCTGGAAACAGTGCTAAGTCCCACGGACGAATTCGTCGAAATTTTCTGCAATAAAATTACGCAGTTGAAAATCCACGACTTTATTGCAGCAAAACAGGCCGAGTTCATGAAGATAAAGAAAGCAGGTTTGGGGCCTGGTGAAGTTGTGGTGATCGGAGACTTCGCCGAATATTATTCGTTTGTCCTCCAGGACGCAGCACAAGCCAATGGAACAATAGCCAGGCTTCCCTTCACCCCTTCGTGTGCTATTACCGCCCCGATGCCGACTCTGAACTAAAACATCTCAGCTACGTAGCATATCCGATGCCCTTACACATGACACCGTCGCAGTCCATCTTTTTCAAACCAGACTCATTAAATATTTGAAAGCGACTATCGGAAATGTGTCAAAGATTTTTTATTTCTCGGATGGTTCTGTCTCTCAGTACAAAAACAGAAAAAAATTTATAAATTTGTGCCATCACCAAGGTGACTTCGTGGTGGAAGCCGAGTGGCATTTCTTCGCGACGTCCCACGGAAAGCGACCCTGTGACGGCGTCGGTGGATCCGTGAAGCGGCTGGCGGCACGAGCGAGCCTGCAGCGCCCATACGAAGATCAGATCATGAGGCCACATGACTTTTTCGCATGGGCGCAGGAAAACCTGCCGGTGATTTCTTTTGTGTTCGTGCCACAAGAACAAATTAACGCACACGAAAGAAAACTTGCTAGTCGCTTCCTCTCCTTGCGGACAATACCGGGCACAAGGAGTTTCCACTCATTTCGGGCGATTTCGCTGACCACCGTTTCGGTCAAGACATTCTCGCTCTCCGACTCGGAAATCACTACGAAGCTGAAGTGAGTGCACACCAGCGCAATCAGCGTATGCGGTCAAGATGACAGTCGGCATGGTAAGTTCAAGTTCATAATTATATCTGAACAGCGGACCCACCCAAACATTTTACACGCTTTGTGTTGGCTACCGCCTCCATCGACCATTAACCAAACTCGCAGTAGTTTGATTTATAGCAAAACTAAATGCGTACATGTTGAGCATATTGGCTTTGCGGTTTATCAATAAAGTGCTTACAATTGACGTAGCATGGTCATGCTAAAATGCTTCACTTTTGAGATACTTTTCAGAGACCGATGAACATGAACATTTTCAAATTTTAATGAATCAAAACTGTGGGACTCGCTCTCGTGGTTCTGAATTATTCTCAAATATCCTGACACGATACTATAAACTGTCTAAATCACATAAATTGATTTAAATAGCTGTAAAACGTGAGACAGTCAGAGATCCGTGCATGATCTGTGAATCCAACACACTACACTGCTCTCCAAACCTATATTATGTGCTACTAAAAAAACGACGCCTCTCCCAAAATAATGAGAATTCCAAGATAAAACTTTGGGAAGACCTTTATCTACTTATGTTACACATGCATGTTACATAGTTTTACTTTTAAAGTGTGTGTATTCCCTGAAAATATTACCGATCGGTCCGAAAAATCTCAGAAATACCGTAAACGCTCACATAAAAGTACGAAAAGGAGACAAACGCATTTTTCCCCAAAAACTACTAGGAACCCCAGAGTGAAACTTCCAGAAAAGTTTTATCAATCTCTTCACAATGTATAAAAAAATTTTCATCAACATCAAAATATATGTATTTGCGGTTTTGTGCAATTAAAGGGATGATTGTACCTTAAGCGTAGTTTTTTACTTATGGACGTTTTTAATCGTAATCGACTCGAAATTTTTTTATCTTTCTAATGGAATCACTTTTATCGCGTGAAGTTTAACGGGTCGTTAGCTATAAGCCCGAAAGCAAAGGAATGCGCGAAATAGCGTTCAAACCGACAAAAGTTTAGCTGGCTACTGCGCATGAACCGTGAGGAATAAATTTGTGGAAAAAATGTTTTCTAATCCTTCCTAGACTACCACTTTGAGTAAGCAAATTCTTTTTTTATTTTGCAGTTGGTCAGGTTACCTGCTGTGTTGATTTCATATGGATTGGGTCAGTTCTCAGAAGTTGAGTCAATTTCGTTTATGGAAGTTATTGTAAGTAAATCCACGTCATAAATAAATACCCAATATAATATGTTCCCTCAGGCATTAGTTACGTCTTATGTATTTACTTTTTAATTACTCAATAAGTTAATCATCTGCATGTTTCCGCTATCTGACAGCCCGGAGAGAAACAAAGGATCGTCAGAATTCGTCTACATTTTCAAGGGATCAGAATTTTTTAGAAGGCAATGGTCAGGCTTGGTGCTCCATGGTTTATATATGACTTCTGCCTGCACCTTTTTATCCGCTATACACTAACCGCTACCTACGCTCATCTTCAACGCAACACAAATTGCGTTGTTATAAGAATAATATTTTTCACATCTTTCAATTCTTTCATCTGGGTGGACCAAGAATAGGTTTCTTTTGCACTGAATGGTTTGTCAGTACCAAAATTTAATGAAGTACCTACTATTGTAAATTCCAGGGAATGGAAAAACGGTAAATATTCAATCTGTTAATGATATTCTTTCTTAGATAGGTAGATACTTACCAAGTTCAAAGGTCACTTGACTGAAATGCCATCTTTTCTTACAGATATTGAAGAACCTGGAATCTGATCAACCAGCTGTCGCATTCCTATTAATACACTATAGTGGCAACCCATCACGCTGTATCTTATTGTTGTGTCAGCTTGGCTGGGCGAAGGAAAGGGCAAAGGTACGTAGGCATTCAAGCTGTTAAATAATATAAAGTGTTAGGTATGTACCTGGTTGAAATGTGACTTGACTGAAATGTCATGTTTCTTTTTTTCCTACAGATATTGAAGGAGAACCTGGAATCTGATGAACCAGCTGCCGCATTCCTATTAATACACTATTGTGGCAACTCAACACGCAGTATCTTATCGCTTTTCCAGCTTCGCTGGCCGAAGGAAAGAGCAAAAGGTACACCTCTGGACATTGAAAGCGTTCCAGTAGAATTTCGGCTATGTGCTGAGAAAGGTTTGTCTGAAAAGAGCATAGGCAGGCCAGGTACCGACCACGAGGATGAGCACATGGAGGAACTGGATGACATGCAAAGAGGGTCCAAATCTCGAAATGACAAACCAGTTTGCTTATCAGCAACTGCTTCGCTGCGTGAAATGATGTGAATCGACCAAGCTGATAGTTCGGTCCACTGACGAGTTTTGTAATGGATTTCACGCAAGTCCAATGGCCTAAATGCAGTAATTTTTAAGCTAGAAGAAAATTCAAAAAGCGTCCTGCTCCTGCTCTGTACGAAAAGCACAAACATGGCGTCACTTTTCCGTACTTGCAAAACTTTGGTACAAACAATGTGAATTAATTTATTTCCTATAATAATTGCTTTAAGAGGCCAGGGTACCTTGCACTGCCGTCACAGATGCAGACCTTCGCTATTATGCGCTTTTTTTCTAAACCGTAAGAGATAACCTCATAAAGTAAGCGAGGGAGTTGTAGATAAAGAGTCAATCTGTGTCGGCAACGGAGCCGACCGTTGCCTTCAACGGTCGTAAACTACTAGGGCTTCGCGAACGCAATTTGTGTTGCGTTGAAGATGAGCGTAGCGGTTTGTTTATAGCGCATAAAAAGATTGAGGCAAAAAGCCTAAATTATTATTATTATTATTATTGTTTCTTTATTGTATACAGGAAAGACTTCCCAAAAGTACAATATAATATACCTATATCCACTCTTACAACACAGCGAAACCATAACAAGAAGTCCTTAAAACAACAACAATTAAAACTTAAAACAGTCAATAAACACAATCGTTCAGACATCGCAATAAAACGTCAATTTACATTTTCGTTTAAAATTTTGCGAACCATCGTCTTAAAATCCTCTCTCGCTATTACATTAATATCTATTTGGTCACCAAACATAATGTTAAAACTGTTCTGCATGCGTGTGACTCCTGAGTTTCTAAAAACATTAATCCTGCTACAGACAGGTTTAAAAACATCCTTATTCCTCGTTGATTTGGCCGGTACTTTAAAACTTAAATTCTCTAATAAGAAGCCACCGTGGACATGTAAAATGTCGTGTAAGAAGCACATATCTGTCATAGTTCTTCTCTTGCACAGTGTTGTCAAGTTTACTTCGGAGCACATTTTAACATACGACCCTCTATGGTACTCCACATTTCTTTTTGTGCAAATTAGTCTCACAAAACGTCGTTGAACGCACTCAACGTACTCCGTGTTTTTCTTGTGAGCATTATTTGGGTTCCAGACAACAGTGGCATATTCCACCTGCGGCCTCACTAAAGTAACATACAAACGTCTCAGTGTCTCCTTTCTAAACTGTCTTAGACAGTTTCTCTTCATGGAGCTTCATGGAGCAGCAAGCCGGACCATAGCTTTTTCGAAAATTCTGATCACTTGAAATTTGAAACGATTCTGGCCTTTCTTTTTTTCTGTCCGAGCTGTAGGGTAGCGGAAATATGCTCATTTTTCAGTAAGCAATGTGCATGTACATATACATACATAGTAATACATAGATGTAACTTATGCCCAAGGGTTTTTGTTAGGTTGAAGATATATTTCTGCCGCGGACTTACTTACAAAAACTTGCATGCACGAAGTTGACAAAATTTCTAATATCAGTCAAATCTTGAAGTCAACTTCAAGTAAAAAAATCTGGTGTGATGTTTCGATAGTTTCTAAAGGCAACAATCAAAATTGGGAAAATTTGCAAAAAAATACGCACTCTTAAATAAATTTCCGTACTTTTCCAAACTTGCCCAATTGCCGAATATTGCTCTTTTTTCTGCTTTGAAAGTGAAGGGTATGGAGGATTTTCTTGAAAAACGCAGGGGGTCTAAGTTGAGAACAAAAGTAGACACCCTGAAAATGTCATCCCAATCGAGGCAGGCGTTTGGCCTGTAGAGCGCGCGCAAACACACATACAAACAAAAAACAAACAAACAAACAAACAAACAAACACACACAAGTGTTTTTTTTAGCAGTAGTGAAATTGATGATTTCGCTTCGCTCGCTTCGCTCGCTTCGCTCGCTACGCTCATCAATAAATATGGTCAAACCTTCACATAGTGATAGAAGCACCAATTTTGGCTATGTTATGCTCCTTGGTCTCATCTTCAATTCCAGATATGGAACCATGAAATCTGACGTCTGAGGCTAAGTGGGGCGTCGCTTTAAGGCGTCGCGCCTTTTAGCATCCGTCGTCCACAGTTTTCATACGGGATTTGCGAAACGGATACAGATTATAGTTGAAACATTGTTGAGTGTAACCCTGTTTTCACAACTTGAATATCATTTATTTTGACCAATGGAGTCGATTTTTGTGAAAAGTGCAAATTGACATACGTTTCAACCTCTTGTGCCTAATTTTTGTGGTAAAAAAGTTTTACGGTAAGAGGTAAATTCTTAGCTGTAATTTACCCTAAAGTTCATCTTTAAATGAACCGGCTCAACGGGGTTATTTTAAAACTCTATAGAAGTTATTGGCGGGTGTTCTCTTTCGTGACGCGAATGGTGTCAATTTGTTGACAGAATTGTGAAGAATCCGAAAATACAGGTTTCGTCGCGATCCGACCAAAGGTGTGGCCTGGAAAACGCACACCGTTCGAGGTAAAGGCAGCGGCCCGAATTCACAGCTCAATTATCCATCTGGGCAAAAATTAAGCCAATCTTTGATGACATATGAACATCTACCAAGTTCAGAAGCCAGATATGTAAAGTCTTATCGGAAATCATGTAGGAAAGTTTGTTCCTAAAGGTTTCGATTTACGGTGTATTCGTGTACTTTTGACCAACTCGGATATTACCTGCAATTCTCGCCATCTCTTATCCATGCGCCAGGTATGGGGACGCGCGGCGCTCAATTATTTTCAGAGTTGCGAAATGTGCCTAACAAAGTACTGCATGAAGTTGAAACTTTGGAATCATATTGTTTGAACCTTTTTCTACACATTATATGTGTGTTAAAACTTTTTTACAACACAAATTAGGCACAAGCGGTTGAAACATACGTCAATTTGCATTTTTCACAGAAATCGATCCCTAAGGGTCAAAATAATTGATATTCAAGTTTTGAAAACAGGGTTACACTCGTCAATGTTTCAACTATAACCTGTACAAGTTTGTGGATGCTAAGAGGCGCGACTCCTTAAAACGACGCCCCACTTAGCCCCAGACGTCGGATTTCTTTGTTCCAAATCTGGAATTGAAGCTGATACCAAGGAGCATAACATATCCAAAATTGGTGCTTTTATCACTATGAGTGAGGTTTGACCATATTTTTGCTCTATCCCGGCTGACTAACTGCAGGTTCGACCATTTGCTCCTTGCATTTGGATGGCGTTCAGAAGGGCAAAGTTGAAGTTTCGCCATCAAATTTATATCTGAGGTCGGTGTCACTCTCGGCGGACGGGAGCCAACACAACCTTTGTTCGACATTCGTGGATTTAAAGGCATGGACCCTTTCCGGTCAAAGCTATTTCGATATTTTGTCTCTCCAGACAAAATAAATAGTATAAAAGGTTATGATCAATAGGTGGATTGTTTTATAAACAATATTTTCACATTTTCATTAATCTAAATGTGAATTTCTGATCTCACCACATTTTGAGTCACAGTTTTTCGACAATAAATAGCCGAACTATTATTTATTATTTATTATGTAAATATTATTATACTGACTGTCTTTTAACATGTATATGTTGCTATCGACAATAAAACATATTATTATTATTATTATCCAAGCTTAAATGTGAATATATTTTTGTCGTAGATTGTTAATTCGAAAAGTTTTGTAATCAGGGCTGATAGCAAATACAAATATGATTGAAGAACGTTTGCATGTGTTAATTTTCTATTCTAAAATTTTCATTTTCTATTCAACATTTTCAAAATTTTCTATTCATTCTAACAAATAACAAAGCATCACTATATGCAGGTATACCGACCGAACCCTTTATACAAACCCTAAACCATCGAACAATGCCTTAGAGTGGTCGGGATGCTCCTAAATGTGTGACAGATCACTTCGAATGGCGCTCCCGAGCTCGTGGTGAACCGAGACGTGCCGCTGAATTTACAGCCTATTCGCGTCCGTTTTAGAGTCACGTGACAAGCGAAAAGATCCGCCTTTTTGAGCTTAAATCACACACCTCCTGTCACTCAAAAACTCGAAATTCAAAAGGTTCAGAGGTAGCCTGACACCTTAATAAATATCGCATCACCTCCGACCCGACTGGGCGAGGTAACCACCGTAAAGCCACCGGAAAGGTAGAGTATCGGTAATAACCATCTAGATGGAAAGATAACAGAAGCAATTAACAGGAATATAATGGAATCTGAACATGAAAACATGTGTTTTCTTCAATATTAACAAAGTAGTGGTTTAGAAGTATTCATAGCAAAGAGATGATGCCAGGCGTTGTTTATTTTATTTTCTACCTACAAAATTATGATTTTTAGGCCAGTGCGGGTGTGTGGAATCTGGTACAAAACTTGCCAGAGAACAAATTCACTAGTTTTGCGAGGCAGGTACTGACAATAAAACTGGTTTGACAAAACAAGATTGCGACCGATCAATGATCTTGACATCCCCTGCCACCATGTGCTCATCCACGTGGTCAATCTTGGGTCACGTGGACCACGTGGTAACCTTTTCGAGCAGAAAGCCGACATTCGACTGGAACGCTTTCAAAGTCCAGAAGTGTACGTAGGTATTCAAGCTGTTAATAATATTGATTCTTAGGTAGGTACCTGGTTCAAATGTGACTTGACTGAATTGTCATATCTCTTTTTTCTACAGATATTGAACGACAATCTGCAATCTGATCAACCAGCGGTCGCATTCCTATTTCCACTGCTGAGGTGACCCATCACTCTGCTGATCACCATGTGCCAGTTTGTCATCGGCTTTAAAGCTCACGTTCCCTAGCGATCGCATGCATAATACACACCTTTTTGGCTGGCAGGCTGGTAACTGTAAAGTAATGGGCCTTTTGCTGAGAGATTTTTGTTTTGCTGAGCACAAAATATCATTAGTAACTCGTAGAGGTTTCGACTTCACTTTCAAATAGTGTCACGAGCTATGCTAGCTCTCAGCCCCTGGAAGGTAGTCTATATGGTTTTACTATATGGCTCCTCCATAGGCTCGACACATCTCGAGCACGTGACACTTTCACTTCCACATTACCTGGAAGTGCTCTATTTATGCACCTATGATAGACAACTATCACTAGACAAAAATCCTTCAGATATGAGTATAAAAGAACCACGGATTCACCACAAAATTCATTCGATCATTCGATCATTCGATCATTCGATCAGTCAACCTATTTGCAAACTACTCTCGGATACGCACCCTGGACACCGACATGTAAGTGACACGTATACTCTTATTACTTGCTTTTAAATGTTCGCTTAAACCATACAATAAACTTTATCGATCTTCAATCTTGTCTTGATTTGTCTGTGATGCATGACTCTATTATCCGACCCTTCTGGTCCTATTAAATCCTAGCTACTCATACTTTCTGGACTGGGATCCACCTGCATAATATCTAAGTGCCTCCGACCACTCTGGTCAGTGGACACTATGTTTCAGTGTGACAAACACACTGTGGTGGCAGCACCTAACGTTACCTAAGCGCCGACCGTGACCTCACCAGTCACGGTTGTGACATTTTGGTAGTCAGCGGTGGGATTCGAACAAAAACATTGACATTTCGGTAAAAGCGTCGGGATTCGACCAAAACCGATGTTAACCATTGATTGTAGTCATGGAGAGAACGATTCTGAAAGTCGATCTCTAACTGACAATATATTGTGCATGGATCGCCCATGATCTAGAATTTTATCGCTGTGAATCAGTTGATTTTTTTTTTAAACTTGAATCATATTTTGATTGATTCGAGCCATTAACATGATTAAAGGTCAGAGAAATGTATGTAGTGAATTATTAGATCTCAGGAAAAGTAGATAAAAAGTTAAATAAAATATAAAGATATAGATATGGCACCCACGGTCACTGCAGGAACTAGTACAGAGGCGGCCACAGCGACTGGCACGGGAACACATACGACAGCTAGAAATAACTCTGACGCGTCAACCAGAGGAATATCTACCAATAACATCAGTGAACAGGAGATAAAGGCAATGGAAAGGAGCAATGTAGGAGGGCTTATGTCCGTGGTCCGCCATTTCACAGGCGAGCCCGGGACTCTGCCCGTCCACGAATTTATTTCAAGTCTGGAAGCCGCGGCCAAGTTAGGACTATGGACCACTAGCAAGTGCGCGACAGTATTGAAAATTAGGATCTCAGGGCCAGCTGCTCAGTACCTACAGGCAAACCCAGAACTAGAATCAGCTTCATGGGAAACCTTGAGGACGACATTTCTGGAGTGGTTTAGGGAGGAAGCAACTGATGCATTTCCATTAGAAACGTTCACTAAATGTGCACAACGTCCCGGCGAGGGCGCCAAAACATTTTTGACCAGGCTGCAAATAGCCGCGACAAAAGCCATTCCTAAGCAGTGTACAGCTGAGGAAAGAGACCTACATACCAGCCTGACTGGGAAAATGATGGTCGAACGCTTTGTCGATGGACTGAGAACAGAAAATGGGAGAGTCCAAATTGCCCTTCACGAGCCAGAAACAATTGCAGATGCATTGCGGCTAGCGTTGAAACATGAGAATAAGCATAGGGACAAACATCATATCCGCATATATGACAATGAAGTTGAGCAAGTTGCAGTCATGGCATCGGGAGCACAACAAACCGAGCCTATGACGTATTGTTATTCTTGTGGAGGCCCTGGGCACTATTCAAGCGAGTGCATGCAAAAGAGAAAGGCTGTGCCAAACAACACTGACCAGTCCGATAGCCAAACACAGGAAAATAATAAAGCCATTAAAAGCTTGTCTTCACTGGAAGGCGACTTAATAACAAGGATGAGCAACTCGGTTGAGACACAAGACCGAATTTACCATTATAGGCCATTCAGGGACAGGCGCATGCAGACAGGAGCAGGGGACAGGACAAACCCACATTAGGAGACCTGAGAGAGACACTAATGAACTTGAAAAAGTTAATGATTGAACAGGGTGACCAGACAATAAGCATACCGAGAATAGGATGTGGTCTAGATAAACTTAACTGGAACCAGGTTAGGAAAATGATAGCAAGAATTTTTAAGAAAGGGGATATCAAGATTACAATATATCATAATTTTGAGGATAGATCAGTGTGGGATAAGGGTCAGAAGAAGCCAGGAAACCCGATTACGGAGGGAATTGGCAAGAAGGAGACACAGCACTGTTATTTGGCGAGTCGACGCGCTGATAACAACCGCTCATCCCCGGAGGCTAGATCACTCACAACCGAGGCAGACAGTTTCAAGGACAGCAAGAAGTTACTAGAATCGGAAGTTGCAACACGATCTAGTAATGCTCCCACAGGTGATTTGATGTTATTTTTGACTAGCATGTTTATTGCAATGCAAAGAGCTTCCGATACGCTTAAAAATACCATTGATGTTTTACCCGAAAATCAAAGAACCATAACTGGTGATGGGAAAACAAATGAAATGGACGATTCAGCATATCAGGAGGAAGACTCAGGTTTGCATAGAGCTTCGGACACCATCCAGGGATTGACTGCAGTAAATTCCATAGTGAAGTGCCCTAACGAAAGCTTGCATAAACAGGAAACAACTAGTGGTACAGAAACAGGATTAGTTTCAACTGAATCAGGAAAAAGTAGACAAAGGACCACATCAGGAAAAAGTGAAATACGCTCCAGGTCTCATACGGATACTACAGTAGCCTCACCAGACACTAATAAGTTAGTAGGGGAAGTGAAAGAAGTAGGATTTCCAGAGATAAGGGAGGGGAGTGGAAAAATAGCTAAAGCTGAAAGCAAAGAAATAAAATCAGTAGCTCGCAAGGACACTACAGTAGCTTCAACCCAGACTCAGAATCTAATAGGGGAAGTGAAAGCAGTAGGAGATCCAGAGATACTTGCGACGCCCGTTAGAATTGTCGGCAGGACGGTTATTCCGGAAAGATCTGAGTACTTGCTTGTAGGAAAACAAAAACTGCGTTTATACCCAAAGGGTGCAACATGTGAGAAAAACATATTGTTTGCCCCACAGGAGATTTTAATCCATGGCTTGGCTAGTGCCCGTGGAATATGTCTGGAGGCAGACGATCTTCGGTTACAAGTGCGATTAATTAATGTCTCACAAGAACCGATAGAAATTCCACCTAATACCCCAGTGGGTACGGCGCATCTCCTAGGGTATGACGATGAAGATAATGATTTGATACAGGTAGAGGAAGGAACGTTAGTAGCTACCATACAAAATGATGAGGAGATAGAAAAGACAAAGCAGGAAAGAGAAACATTTGTTGAAAAAACTATAGAGCTAGAACAATTAGCGGACGAAGACAGACAAGGGGTAGCAGATTTGATAAAAGAGTACGCAGATATATTTTTTACGAAGGGTGACAAGTTGGGGGCATGCAGTGAGGTTAAGCTTGAAATTGATACCAAGGATGCAAGGCCTGTAAGGAAGCCACCCTATCGGCTACCGCATTCACAGAGACTGATAGTAGACAAGTTGATTAAAGAACAAATTGACCAAGGAATAATAAGACCATCAAAGAGCCCGTGGGGAGCACCAGTGGTGAGTCTTAAAGAAAAGTGAAAATGGAGAGGTCTCCCATAGATTCTGCTGTGATTACAGAGGACTAAATGAACTCACAGTGGCTGATAACTACCCTCTTCCAAATATAAACGATACCCTAGATAGACTTTTTGGGGCGACAATATTTACAACATTAGACCTACAGGACGCATATCGACAAATTCCAGTTCATGAAAATAGTATAGAAAAAACAGCGTTTGTAACGAGTTCAGGATCGTGGGAATATATGGTAGGCCCGATGGGTGTACGTAACATGCCTGCGGTCTGGCAACGAATGCTTGATACAGTGATGGCAAATCTAAAAAATTAAATTGTCATGGTTTACCTAGATGATTTGATTGTTTGGTCCAAAACAGTTCCTGAACACATAGCACGACTAAAGGCAGTTTTCGAAAGACTTAGAAGCGCTAAGTTGAAACTGAAACCATCCAAATGTAAATTTTTAAAGCCAGAAATAGAATACTTGGGACATACATTGACTGCTGAGGGAGTAAAGCCTACTAAACGATTAATTTCAGCGGTAGTTAACTTTCCCACCCCCAGAAATACTAAGGAACTTAGAGGGTTCTTGGGACTTTCTGGCTGGTATAGACGTTACAGACCACAATACGCGGGCAAAAAGTCTAACAGAATTAGCTAAGAAAGACGCAAAATTTATTTGGCAGAATGAGCAACAAGCAGCATTTGAATCACTAAAAACGAGTTTGACAAATTATCCAATTTTAATTTATCCAGACTTTTCTAAACAGTTTATCCTAACCACAGACGCCTCCGGGTACGCCTTGGGGGCGGTATTATCTCAAAGGGTGGAAAATCACGAGAGGGTGATTGGCTACGCAAGTCGCCAAATGACCCCTGGAGAGAGAAACATGACTGTGAGCGAACAAGAGATGGGAGGACTTATGTTTGGAATAAAATACTTCAATACAATTATTTATGGCCGTCCTATCAAAATAGTAACGGACCATGCTGCATTAAAGTACTTAATGGAACTTCCAAAAAGCTCTGTGAAGCAAACCAGATGTGCTTTAACCCTTAGTGAAATGGAATACGAGGTTGAGCACAGGAGTGGAAGTAGTATCCCTCATGCGGACAGTCTCTCAAGGATAAGGGTTAATGCCACAACTGAGGAAGAACCAGCCCTATACGAACCACATTTCGATAGACAATTTATAAAAGAATGCCAAAGAAGGGACCCAAAACTGAAACCAATAATTGACAAATTGCTAGAGGACAATACAACCAACCCTGTTTACGCGTTAGACGAAGAAGGATTGCTCTACAAAGTTAGGACGCCTCCATCAGAGCGCGACGACCAGCTTGTAGCACCACATTGTATGAAACTCAAAATTTTGAAAAGTTTTCACGATCTGCCGTTTGCTGGACATGGAGGGGTTCAGCGCACGCATTATCTAGTTTCATCACGTTTTTTTTGGGAAGGCCTATCAACCGATGTGAAAGGATATGTACAAGCTTGTGTATCATGTGCAAAAAGGAAAACTCCTCGGAGCCCATACCGAGCACCATTACAGAGATTTCAGAGTCTCCAGAGACCCTTTCAGATGCTGGGAATGGACATAATGGGACCTCTAAAAACAACGAAAAAACACCAAAATAGATACATATTAACATTTGTTTGTATGTTTACAAAATACCCAATAATGGTAGCTTTGCATTCAATGACAGCACACGTAGTAGCGAGAGCGTTCGTGAAACACGTCATCTCAAATTTCGGGACGCCCGAGACTCTACTAACAGACCGAGGATCAAATTTCTGTAGCAAATAATTCGCTCAGGTTTGCTAATTACTAAAGATTAAACACATAACAACTACAGCGTACCATCCTGCAACCAACGGGGTTACAGAGAGAGGAAATAAAACAATTAGTGATATTTTATCACACTTTGTTAATGAAAATATAGAATGGGATGAAATGCTTGATATGTTTCACTAGCCATGAGGTCGACCATAAGTCTGACCACAGGTTTTTCACCGTTTTATTAAGTTCATGGATTTGACCCAAATTTGCCATTTGACGACGTAATTAGACCAACTAGGACTCAGGAGGAAGTAGAACCTGAAAACAACGCATCAGAGTTACACATAAAAATGCAAAAAGCGTTTGAAATAGTGCGCACCAATATCAGAAAGAGTGCAATTCATAATGAACGAAACCATGATAGAAAATCAAAACCAGTTTCATTCAAGGTATCAGACTTGTGCTATTTATATACGCCAGTCTTGAAACAACCAGTTTCCAGGAAACACGGACAGTACTATTCAGGACTATGGAGGATAACAGGAAAACAGGGAGAAGTGAATTTCCACATTACAGATGTAAACAATAAGGGAAACACGCAATTGGTTCACTGTAATAGGCTTAAACCGTTCCACGCGTTTAAAATTGACGACTTTGACGTCAACATGACTCTAAGAGCTAACGCTGAAACTACAGATATGTCTAACATTGAAATTGTCATGAATGATAGTGGAACAGGAAGCGAAAAGGACACCAAGGAGAACGACAGTAGAAAGGAGGTAGAGGAGGAAGTTGAAATTTTCTATGACGCTAGAGACAACTTCATTTACCCAAGGAGCGAAGTACAGGAAGCAGATAGAGAAAGAATTCTGGAAGACAGAGCTAGATCGCCAGAGACAGAGGTGGGACAGGAGATCCCTGACACGGGAACAGTACCCCAACCTCTTAGCATTGACGAGGAATCAACTAGATATAATTTGAGGAAACGAGTGCCAATATTGTACACTCGATAATATAAGAGAGAGAAGAAAAATGGTTAATAAAAAAATATAATAATATGAACAAAATACATGATAGGTATAGATTACTAAAAATTTAGGTACCCAAAAACACTAAAATAGCAATGGTTATATTATGATATGTTACAGATTCCAAAAGTATAAAAATCATCATGATTCTGCTGCTGGCGCTAGCTGCAGTAGTAGTCCTCCCTATCACAACTTTGGCGGTAACAGGATCACACGAATTTAATAAAGGTATGATTTTCCTGAAACATACCGATATTTTGCTTACGGGTTCACAATGGAACATTCTAGTAGATGTAAATATTACACAATATGATGCGATTCTTAATGAATACATCAATACAATTACTAAAGTAGGAAATGTTAATATGGATTTAGTAGCACACGGATATAAACAGTCTGCAAAGCAGGTCCAAGAAATGATCGAGACTGAGATAGAACTGTTGGCAATACAAGGGATGAAGGAGAGGGAAAAGCTAAATAGCTTAATGCATACGCTGGCACCACTAGGACAGAGACCTAAGAGAGGGCTGGTTAACCTAGGAGGAGACGTGCTTAGATTTCTATTTGGAGTTCTGAACACAAAAGATCTACATGTTATCAATAGGAAAATAATAAATTTAGAGAAGAAAAGTGATGCTATAGTTCATTTGATGACCGATCAAATAACATTCATCCAAAATATTTCTAGTACGGGGTATCAGAATACGAAAGACATTCGGTCTTTAACAACAGCAGCATTAAGCATTATGAATGATAAGGTGAATGATTTGCAAAGTAAATTTAACCAAATTACGAAGGATGTTAAAAATATTATGACTTCGACCTTTAGTATTCAATCCACATTTCGAATGATGGGAAATGCTCTCATCCAGATCAAGGAAGATATCGAACAACTAGGCACAGCATTGGCTCTTACAGCAGCAGGTAAATTAAGCCCATTTTTTATCACTCCGGAACACTTATTGCAAATTTTGACTAAAATTCAACCTCATTTGGGCACAGGATTTTCGTTGATCACGAATCTAAATCTAGATGAAATGTATATGTACTATGCCAATTCTTCCGTTCATATGGCAGCAATGTCGAATAGAATTAGGATATTCATTCAGATTCCGATTAAAAGTGATAATAATTTTTATTCTGTTTATAAAGCATTGAGCCTGCCTTATCAATTTCAAAATCATAGCGCGGCAATCACGATAAAACCAGAAAATACGTATTTTGCGATTACTCCTGATAATCAATTCTTTTTTGAACTGAGTACAGATGATATGTTGCAGTGTCGGCCTGCGATCATTACGATATGTCCCCCACTAAAGCAAGTAACAAAATCACAACAGTCATCATGCTTACATGCAATGAAGTAGCCCGCACTTTATGTAAACAAGAGGTAGCGCTAAACCCAAAACCTATTTTTTACAGAGCTCAAAACAGTGATTCTTGGATATTTAGTGTCAAGAAAGAAACAATCACTATTCATTGCCCAGGCTTTGAAAATCCAAATGAAGTCAATATCACCACGCGAACAATTAGAGGTACGGGAAAATTAACGATAGCTTCCAATTGCCGAGCAATCAATGAGAACTTTCTGTTATTGTCCCATGCGTCTAGCACGGTGTCTACAATAAAGGAAATTGACTTTCAAATACCTAAAATCTCGCATATTGTTCGACTCATTAACAAAAATAAAGCCACAGACTTGACAGAAAACTTTGGTACACGGGATCAAATTGATCAAATTTTGAAAACGTTGATGGAAAATAAATCTCCGCCTAATTCAGTACCATTAGGTGAGTGGCAAAAACAATTAGCAACTTTAAATGCGCCGAGTTGGATTGAACAAAGACAAGATGCAATCATTCACGCCTCATATTCACTCATAATGATGCTTTTGGTTATTGGGATAGTAATAAAAAGAAAAACGATTTACAAACAATTGACCGCAATGATTAGTAAACAGAAAAAAACAGGACCCACTACCGAAACCCATGAGGAAAAGGGAGAAAACACGGAAATGGGACCTATGCTAGAACTAAAGGAACAAGAGGAGGAAAGATCCTTTTACGTAACATAGGACAAATGAAATGTGCAAGAAAAAAATATATATTGGTATAGTTATATATAAACACATATAAATTTATTGTAGAACTACAGTCTTTTCATAGATAATATCAAGTACACCTAGCTGCACTTGTTCATCAACCCAAACCAAATGTTCGGAGCAGTGCGTACATGTGCAATCAACTGGGATGGTGGAGGCAGACGCGGTGGATGTCAGGGAGGAGGCTGCCGACTGTCCACAGGTGGAGGAGGCTGCTGACTGTCCACAGGCAATGGAGGTCCGCTCATAGCCAGAAAGGTTCGACGGCGAAGCCTGGGTCCAATCGGATAGACATACAGACTCCAGCCCAGCGGGTAAAGCCTGGGACACAGGCGAAGACGTATCCCCTAAAGCCTCCCAGCGGGTTACATAGCCATCCACGTAAGAGTAGGTACGCGTCTCCAGATACACTTTGTGGTCTAGAAAGAAGGAAAAAAAAACAATTTGTTTGTATATTGATACTTTATATAGAAATCATAACGTAATAATATAAATGAAGGTGATGGTAAGGCACTAAAAAAAAAAAAAAAAATATATATATATATATATATATATATATATATATATATATATATATATATATATATATATATATATATATATATATATATATATATATATATATATATATATATATATATATATATATATATATATATATATATATATATATATATATATATTTATATATATATGCTGATGGAAATTCTCGAAGCCCAAAGGTATTAGATTCATTTTAAACGGTTAATGCTACGAAGTTTATAGTTATATATATTTTTTTATTTATATAGCCAACGTTTCGCCAAGTCTCCTCTTAGCTTTATCAAGGCACAAGTGCAACCAATGAACAGAAAAATGATTTTCTATAAAACAGTAGACAAAAACGAAATGTTATAAAACTGAAGCCTCATGGAAAAAGAAAATGTGATACAAAGAGGAGACTTGGCGAAACGTTGGCTATATAAATAAAATAAAAATTATAACTATAAACTTCGTAGCATTAATCGTTTAAAATGAATCCAATATATATATATATATATATATATATATATATATATATATATATATATATATATATATATATATATATATATATATATATATATATATATATATATATATATATATATATATATATATAATAAACAAATTACCAGTAAATTATTAGATAATAAAATATGACTTACCAATGGTGACTACCCTTCCGGTCGCACCAGGAAAAACTTGCACGCGCATGTTTCAAGTGCTGGTTAAACAGTGAAGACACATCACCAATCACTGAGATTAAATAGTAGTTCGATTTGGTAAAAGTCATATCAGAAATATTAAAATAGACTAGTATTCGGAGAATATAAACAAATTGCAGCAATACCAAGAGAGAATGGTGATGGAATAATAACTAACTCTAAATTTTGGGGAAATAACAATAACAATTTATAACGAGATCAGAGCATTTTGCAATAACGGGGCACCAAATGAACATACCTAAATCACAAATAGCATGGACTTAAAATGTATGTATGTATCTTTATTTCTTTGACATCAGTTTAAGGGCATTACAAGAGTGTCCATGATGTATGAAATACAATAATAATATAATATAAAATAGTTTAATATAAGTAATGGTAATATGTATGGATTTATTTAAGTCTATACACCTAAAAATAATTAAAGTAATAAAGTAATAAAGTAAGTAAAGGCATAGGGTAATAATGGTAATAATACTAGTAATACAAATTCTTTGATTGATAATGAATAGGAACTATGTAATATTTATATTATCTTCTAGGTCTAGAAAGTCTTTGATTTTGTAAAAGCAATGATTCATCAAGAATGAGTGTAAGTGGTCTTGAAATTTCGACAGAGGTTCTAATTGTTTTGATTTGTCAGACAGCTTATTAAAGAGGACAGGGCACATGAAGTTAGCCTGTTTTTCATACCTGGTAGTTCTGTGCCTGTTTATAGAGAGAAGATTTGATTGTCTAGTGTTATGGGAGTGAACATCATAATTAGGAGTGAAGATTGCTCTGTTCTTATACACGAAGGAAATGCATTCGTAGATATACATGGATGGTAAAGGTAGGATTTCCAGTGATTTGAAGATTGGTCTTGCACTGTGTCGTCTTTTAGTGTTTGTAATGCACCTGACGGCTTTTTTCTGTAGGGTAAATATTTTTTGCGCGTGTTTGCAGTTACCCCAGAAGATCATTCCAAATCGCATGACTGCTTCAAAGTATGCGTGATAGACGGTTTTTATTGTTAGTTTGTCTGCAAGCGTGGCGATTTTTTTAAGAGCATAGCAGGCTGTAGTGAGTTTTTTCCTTAAGTATTTAATTTGTTGGCTCCAGTCCAGATGTTGGTCAATTACAATGCCTAGAAATTTTGAATAGGTTGATCTTTTAATGGGGATATTCAGATTGTTGTCGTTGGTATTTTTCCATGAAAAGGATATGTAGCTTGTTTTTTCACTGTTAAGAACAAGCTTATTGGCGTGGAACCATTTTCCTAGTTCTGCTAGTGTTGTTTGTGTGTTGTTTTCTAGATCTATGTTGGTTTTTTGCGAGCTGATGGCACTGGTATCGTCGGCAAACATGGTTATTTTACTACTGAGAACATTTTTTGGAAGATCGTTAATATAGAATAGGAATAAAAGAGGGCCTAGTATCGATCCTTGAGGCACGCCTACTCGAACTGTGTTTTGTGTCGAATAAGTATTGTTAATGTGGACTGCTTGCTGTCTGTTGTCGAGATAAGATCCTTACCAGGTGTTGGTGGTACCTCTAATGCCATAATGATGGAGTTTCATCAGTAGGATTTCATGGTCCACGCAGTCGAATGCCTTGCTGAGGTCACAGAAAATTCCTGATGCCTTGTTTTTTGAGTCTAGTGCTTGGTTTATTAGGGTGATCAAGTAGTTTGTCGCATCGTCGGTTGTTTTTCCTTTCGTGAAGCCATATTGGCTGTTTGAAAATATGTTGAATTTCTTGGCAAAATTCATTATTCGTTCTGCCATGAGTTTTTCGAAGATTTTTGACAGAGATAAAAGTAGTGATATGGGCCTATAGTTAGACATATCTTGTTTTGACCCCTTTTTGTAGAGTGGTATAATTTTCGACTCTTTCATTCTGCTTGGAAATTTTCCTTCACATATGGAGAGGTTAAATATTTCTGCTAAGGGATGGCATATGTAAGTTGAGCATCTTTTTAGGAGAAAGCTTGGTATTTCGTCCACGCCAGCGGATTTTTTGTTTTTTATATTCTGAAGTGCTTTTTGTACTTCATTCCTGAGAATGGGTGGCATGAATATAGTGTTTTCAATTGATTTGTCATTATCGAGTAGTTGGTATGAGTCACTAATGCAAGATTTATTGTTAGAGACTAGATTGGGTGCAATGTTTGTGAAGTAGTCATTAAAAAGATTGGCCACCCTGTTTGGATTTGACTCTACCTGATCGTTGTTTAGTTTAATATTAAAATTGTTTTTAAACTTGTCGCCATTTTTTCCGGTTTCTCTTTTAATGATGTTCCATGTTACTCTTTTTTTATCGGTTGCTTTTTTTTTATTTCGAGGCTTATGTCCATTTTTTTTGCCAATTTACAAACTTTTCTCAAAATGTTTTTGTATTTTAGGTAGAATTTTTGTTTGTTTGTATCAATTTCGGTGCTGCGTTTCAGTTCTAGAGCTAGTTTTCGTTTTTGCTTTGTTGAGATCCTTATGCCTTGGGTGATCCAGGGCTGTGATCCGTTTAATTTAGGTTTTAATTTTGTTATTGGGAATGATGCGTTGAAATGTTTTAGAAATATGTCATGGAATTCATTAAATTTTTCCTCCGTGGATTTCGCTTGGTATACTTTGCTGAAGTCCTCATCTTGTAGCATACTACAGAAATGGTCTATGTTCTTGCCATTTATATTTCTCCCAAGCTTGTGTTCAGATTTGTCTTTGTTTTTATTGTTTTTGTTCTTTTTTGGCGTTAAAGTGATGGATATTATTTGTGAATAGTGATCAGAGATATCGGTTCGTTCTACTTTCGATGTGAAATTTGATTTGTTTATGTTAGTAAAGATGTTGTCGATTATGGTTGCCGTAGTTGGTGTTTCTCTTGTATGTGTAAATATCGTGGGTTCCATTCCCATGGTTGCCATCGATTGGAGTACTTCATTTGTGTGAGTGGAGTCGTTTTCAAAGTTTACGTTAAAATCCCCGCAAAGAATTAAATTGTTTTTTGAGATTGGTTCTATTATCTTTTCTAGTTTGATTATGAATTTTTTGAAATTTTTGTTTGGGGGTCTGTATAGAGTTAAAACATTTGCAATTTTTGTGTTGCCATTAAAGACACTTATTCCTACACATTCAAAAATGCCCTCTATATTTTCTACTGTAACATTTTTCAGGGGTTTGAATTTATATTTGTTTCGAATAAATATGCCTACACCTCCACCTTTCTTGGTTGGCCTGCAATAAAAAGCAGCTTGACAAAAACCGTCTATGTAGATGGTAGGGAGCTCTGCTTCGGATCTCCAGTGTTCTGAGACACATGCAATGTCTATGTTTTGTTCTTCTAAAATGATGTTCAGTTCATTTATTTTATTTACATTTAAACTCTGCACATTAAGGTGGAGGACTTTTAGTTGCTCTGATTCATGATAGTTGTTTTGTGTGATGTCGCTTAAGGCTGGGGTATTTTCATTCTCTTTATTTGAAAATTTTGGGAGATGAGCGAGTGGTTTGACTTCGTGGTACGGGAGGGTTGAGACCTGATGGTGAAATAGCCATTCCTTAGTGGGCAAGCTGGAGGTGTCTTGGCGTGTGTTGTTGTTGCTGCATCACGGTGGGCAGTGTTGAGCAGTTCGGTCGCAGTGACGTTCACATACGCCTTCGCGGGGGTCGCGGCGCACACGGGTGACGCGGCGCTCACGGGTGACTTCCCAGATGACGCGGCGCTCACGGGTGACTTCCCAGATGACGCGGCGCTCACGAGTGACTTCCCAGTTGACGCGGTGCTCACGGGTGACTTCCCAGGTGACGCGGCGCTCACGGGTGACTTCCCAGGTGACGCGGCGCTCACGGGTGACTTCCCAGATGCCGCGGCGCTCACGAGTGACTTCCCAGTTGACGCGGTGCTCACGGGTGACTTCCCAGGTGACGCGGAGCTCACGGGTGATTTCCCAGATGACGCGGCGCTCACGGGTGACTTCCCAGGTGACGCGGCGCTCACGGGTGACTTCTCAGGTGACGCGGCGCTCACGGGTGACTTCCCAGTTGACGCGGTGCTCACGGGTGACTTCCCAGATGACGCGACGCTCACGGGTGACTTTCCAGGTGACGCGGAGCTCACGGGTGACTTCCCAGGTGACGCGGAGCTCACGGGTGACTTCCCAGGTGACGCGGCGCTCACGGAGTCCAGCGGACATTCTGCTTCGTGATTAGGTGCACTCCAGCAGCGTGGACACGAGGGTGTTGATGGTGATTTAGTTTGGCTCGCAATCTTGGTTTGAGGGTTTTTCGGTATTGTGTGCGAGGAGTGCGAGGAGACTTTGGTGAAGTTTTTTATTTTCTCGCTTATTTTGGCGCAGTATACTTTTTTCCCCGAGGCGTTAAAGTGGAGGCCTTGCTTGGTGTAGTGTTCACGTTTTATTCCCTTGAGACTGACCACATCCACGTGAGGGAAGAGTTTAGCCATTTCTGACAGTTTATCATTGGCTATCTTGATGTTTTTGTTACACTCGGGTCGGTCGAATCTATATGGTATTTCGGTGATAATTGCATAAGCGTCAGGATTAATTTTTGATACGGTTTCTTTGAAAGTGGATATTAGCCCATTTATGTCACTTTGGTTTGATGTGTCCGAAATGTTGTTGGTACCAGCAGTAATGACGGTTACGTCGGGGGATGGCGAGATACGTATGGTGCAGATGTTTTCGGCTGTGCCGTTAGGTTTGAAGAAACAAGTAGGTAATATTTGCGTCTTCGTGATTGTCTTGGATCAAATTCCTGCAGCCTCTTAGGTGGCTGTCGCCGAGGAGCAGAATCGCGGACGCTGACTCGCCCATTTTTGACGGGTAGTTAATGGTCGCCTCACCGAGTGGTAGAGCGCTCTGGCGGGATGCGGTGGCACTACTGGGGGGTTCACTGGTTTTCGAATGTTTATAATTGATAAACTTCTCCATGGTTTCCAGCTTCTTCCTGATTGATAAAAGTTCTTGAAAGATGAGATGGGCTACGTCCGGAGTTAGGTCCATGAGGTTGGGTGGGCGGATGCGTTCCCGGGTAGGTGTATAGTCATTCCGACCCATGATATGGGGTTTCCCTGTGATCAAACGCACACACGAGACACACGAGAAAAGAAACACGCAGCACTCGGTAACACGTAGACACACGATGTACTCTTTGAGTTCAGTAAGTAGGCACTAAAAAAGCACACGTTTAGTAGAAAATATATGTTTACTACTGATTGTACTACAACTGATTTGAACGAAGTTAAACGGGTTTTACTGGAGCTAGATTTTCGCGACGCTCACCTGGCGGCCATCTTCGGACGCATGTGTACTAACTACTAATAAAGGAACAAGGACGACCTCACGATGGACTGGAGAGGGATGTCACCGACTTCACCCTCTGCCTGGACGTCGGGAACGAATCGACACCAATTGGACCATCATCTCTCGAAACTATTGAAATTGTATTACGCAAATGCAAGAAGAAACAATATTGTAGTAAATTTTAATCAATCACCATCCTTGTGGACTGGTAAAGGAACATTAAGACTGAGGATTCAGATCTCACACTAAACATGATAACTCTTTAAAAAAAACGAAATTACGAAATGGAAAAATATAAGATATTAATTTTTGAAATAGCATCCAGTCAAGAGGCGGTATACATCTAAAGGCGTCGGTGACTCCAGGAGACTGTCTGCGGCTGCAGATTGGATGGGACCTGGATGGAGAGAGGGTCGCAAAGGACTCACCAGGACCAGGAATTCCACTGGACGGACTGGAGGTCTTGCGCAATCACAACTGGTCGATTGTAGGATCGCACCCAGTCTTCGTCAAAGATCACGTTAATCCAAATACATTGGAGTGATATCACAGGAGCCCAAAAAATCCATCTGCAGACCGATTCAACAGACGCCCTAGCGAGATAACTCACCAGGACGACCCATACGATTACTATAATGAAGGGATTGCTATGATTACTGTTCACTTTGTGTTGATATAACTGTGATTCGTTACAAAAGTGGTAACCAACCAACAATTGCGTAATTTTATGTTTCAAGAGGAATCATTATCATTGTGCGTATCTATTATGAAACCGGTACATCCAAAGGGCGATATCCAATGTAACTTCATCAAATTAAAAAATTGTAACTTGGAAGCTTAACTTCAAATTTTTGTTTTGTGGTGTTCTTTTGTCGGGACGCACTCGTGTGGGTACGTACCCTCTTTTTCAAAGTGGTGAGGTGTCACGAGCTATGCTAGCTCTCAGCCCCTGGAAGGTAGTCTATATGGTTTTACTATATGGCTCCTCCAGAGGCTCGACACATCTCGAGCACGTGACACTTTCACTTCCACATTACCTGGAAGTGCTCTATTTATGCACCTATGATAGACAACTATCACTAGACAAAAATCCTTCAGATATGAGTATAAAAGAACCACGGATTCACCACAAAATTCATTCGATCATTCGATCATTCGATCAGTCAACCTATTTGCAAACTACTCTCGGATACGCACCCTGGACACCGACATGTAAGTGACACGTATACTCTTATTACTTGCTTTTAAATGTTCGCTTAAACCATACAATAAACTTTATCGATCTTCAATCTTGTCTTGATTTGTCTGTGATGCATGACTCTATTATCCGACCCTTCTGGTCCTATTAAATCCTATAGCTACTCATACTTTCTGGACTGGGATCCACCTGCATAATATCTAAGTGCCTCCGACCACTCTGGTCAGTGGACACTATGTTTCAGTGTGACAAACACACTGTGGTGGCAGCACCTAACGTTACCTAAGCGCCGACCGTGACCTCACCAGTCACGGTTGTGACAATAGGCTCTACCGCTTCTTCTCACAATTTTGTGGCTTATTGATGGTTTAATTTAGGACCAGACTGCCTTCCCAACTGATCGTCTGCTTATCATCTAGGTCAACAGACAAACCTTTTATTTCAGTGAGTAGATTCTTATTCCTATACCTTTGTTTCGTCCAAGCATGGTACCTAAGATGAAGCAAGGTGATAATTATCCGGTGCAAGATTTCTGGCAGTACTTAGTACGTACTAAGTACTGCCAGAAATCTCTGCGCCAAGTTATTAGTTGAGTCACTTTTTCTCTCATTAGTAGTTTGCAGATAATATTCTCTAATTTAGCAACGTTGATTTAGAAGGGTAATCGTCCTTTCCATTACTGGTATAATAATAATAATATGGTCCCTGATGTTAAATGTATTATCTGATTTTATCCATTTCTTTAAGATGTCCACTATTATATTTCATTTGCAACTTTTGCATTTGTTTCCTGGCGGAAAGTGAGTTTAGAATGCACAATCGGCTATCGTCCATTTCCGCCAACCACCTGCCAACGAACGTTAGATTGCTTGAGCTAACAAGCTATTCAGAGGCGATATATGAGGTTATTGGAAATCAAAAAGACACTAGCAGTATGGGCCCGTGCCACGCACGGTGAGTGTTGTAGGCCTCAGCGGCCTCACTTAAGACCACCAAATTTGCAAGTTCAAAATCCGAAAAAAAATTAATGTGGTAACCCCCGATCCTCCAACAGGAAAAAAAATGTATCCAAAAAACTCGCTGACGCCCCCACAATCCCCCGACATTCACCACTTAAGTTTCCTCTAGCACCCACAACCCCTTATTGGGGGGAGCTTGCTAGCCCAAGATACATATGGAAATAACAATATAAAACATAAAAAAAAATAATAATTTTTATTTTTTTGGGCTGCACCCCCCAATTTTATTTTATGAAATGTTGTACGGAGAGTGTGCCGGAGCGAGTTGAGTTTCGGATGTACAGCGTGATTGACATAGCTCTTTAAATGGGGGACTGCGCCCCCCAACCCCCCTTTCTGTGCCCACGGTCCATATGGTAAACAACAGAAAACACGATGCTAGCACGTAGTTCTTTCAATGGGAGGCTGCGCCCCCCAAACCCTGCTGATTTTGCAGACCCGAGCTAGAGGCTGCGCCCCCCAAACCCTGCTGATTTTGCAGACCCTTAGCTTCTCATTTCTGCAATGTGGTACTTTTTCGTAACCATAGAAACACTCAACGGAACGCCGCTTCGTATTTCCATTTTAATTGTTGGCCCCAGAATGCATGGTTTTTTGCATTTTACACCTGTTAATTGACGTGGGATCGAGTTGAAATTAGCTGAACGCATTAGATCGCGACCGCAGCTTTCAGAATCATCCAAAAACGTGCGGAAAACGTTTGTTACAAGGGAATGCCTAGAGCCCCGGATTTGAAAAGTGAGCCTCCACGCTTGTACAGTGTTGCATGCAAAATAGGATTTTATTATAGAGTAAAAGAGTACTGTTTGTGTGAATTGTTACTTTGGTTCAATAAAATGTATGCTATTAATGTACAGTATTACCACAGATTGATATAAACAGATCTATTACCTTACGGGGGCACGGCTACGGCAAAAAATTGACGCTAGTAACTCCGCAATCGGTCGCCTAGGTGCTTTGGCATCGCGGTGCTAGCTATGAGTGAGTGGCAACAATTGAACATTTGGCCGCCAGAGTTCAGGGCAATCGGTTCACGAGTAGTGGTGGGGTGAGGTGGGACTACATTTTGCTCAACTGAAAGATGGCCGCTGGCGATGTTACAACTGTAGCTAGGGCCCGATATTCCTCTATTTTATACACTGGATTCTTTTTATTAGCCTTCGAATTATTGTTTGGCAGTGGCAAAAGGACCTACATACGCTATAAAGGTGCCGCCGAAATCGGACAGACACTGCATTCGAATATATCTTCTCAATGGCGAATTGCAATAAGCTTCCGAAAGCTATAGGGAAGAAGTTGACATCGCGGCCGGCGCCTCACGTTCACTAGCCGACTATCACACAAACCGACAGTAGTATCATGTTTCATAAACACGGAGGAGCAAAGACTATTCTGTTTCTACGCTAGCTGTGACATTGCAATCGCTGCTAGCCTGCCAAGCTCATCCAATGTTATCTCCACGCTGCGTCCTTGGTCTTGGTTTGAATATTAGACTGGGCAGTGTTCTAGCGTGGCACTAGTTCGGTGTCTGGGTAGCGTAAAATGACTTCGTTTAGTCGGCTCGGGCGCCAGCGACATTCGCGGCTCTAATACATGGGTCTCCAAGCGCTGTGGCGGTCAACGAGCTCTCTTACATGCGTTAGCATTGCAATAGCGTCGCCTTGCTCTCGCTCTGTCCTCCTCTTACCCCGCGGCAATCGCCCTGAGGAATGAGTCTCTCTTGCACTACGCGCATCGCGCAGCCAGACTCGCCGATTACGGCAGGTTTGTTTTTGTACGTATCCTGGTTTGGTCTTCTTTTAACGTCACTAATGTGCAAACATTGATCTCTAGCTTTGCCCAACGCAGTCATACACCCGCTGGCGCCAAAGTCATTTTACGCGTCCGGGTACCGCAGTTTATCGGATGACGCCAATCACCAATTTCACCGTACTTTACTGTAAAAATCAACTTCCGTGATGATGGTCAATCCTTATATCGAATTGTTTGTTTTTCTTTGGATTAAGTAGGTTCAGACCTTTTTCAGGGTTTTTTCTTCTAGCCAGACACATAACACTTCGTTCTCGATTCGTGTACCCGAGTAATATTTCATAAAGTCAGCTCCAGACAAGTTGATTCAACACGCAATGAAAATGGGGAAATGTTATCATTGCCTGAGCTCAGCAGCGATAAAAATTATGCAGTCCGGCTCTGGAGTCTGGACCCATATTATGATATCGCCTAAGATATCTTCAAACCAATTTGAAATTATATCCATTATTTAAGCCTTTCAGTGATCAGTCAGCGAATTTGATTCTACTAGATTTGCTGATTTGCTAGAGTATACCTAAGCAGACGCTGGTAATTATTGGCCCAATTGCCACAATATATGAATGTGATGATCTGTCTGATGTGATGATGTCGTAATAATCATATTAATGGATATTTGATTTCTTAAAAAGACTTGTCGAAAATGAATATATCTATCAATAAACTGCAGTGGATCCACCCCAAAGTAAGTGCATACAATCAGTGAAGGGTCACATGATAGTTCGCGCCACTAGATAAGTAGAATTGCAATCGCATTAAACTGAGCAAAGCAAAAATAATGCGCTCGTTTTGGACCATGCAACCTAGTAGGGAGACGCAACAAGAGATTCGGCTCTCGGCTCACGGTCAGTACCGAGCGGCATGGAGTCAGTGTCAAAGGAATATCTGAACGCCGTGCAGCGACTAGTGCATCAGTCATGCTCACCTAGCATTTTGGGTGCTTATGCAAAATCATTATTGTTTATATTCGGGACATCACACGAGGCGGGGAACATATACTTGCTTCTACGAGTCTGAATACGTACTCGCGGGTGGGGCAGCAAAATGCCACCTAAAAATCGATTGGCTGATCCTAGCCACGATTCGGGAAACTAAAGTAATAATCACAGTTTAAAAAAGGTATCTTCGAGGCCATCCATGCTACTTGATTATAATCAAACCATTCTCATCCACTTTCTGCTTGTACTTTGTTACGTCATTCTCCAGGCCTCCTATTTGGGAAAGAGCCAACACCACTACTCCCAGACATACACGCAAGCTTGCGCGAAATGTGCGCCTTTCGATATCAAATCCAGGAAAAGCTTGATAACTTTCAATTGAATTCACAAATGTTGCCGTTTTAACTGACTGCAAGCGTCACAAAGAAAATATTCTGATCGGCAAAGTCGACACGAGTTATGCAATTAAAATGTCGAATTTAACAGACCAATATATCACTGTTATGTTATTTATTAAAGTAGTTGACAGGTTTTGCAGAAGCAGCGCGTTATTACGTTAATTCTGTTTGGGGATATGTTTACATTTTTCTGCATGCTCGGACTAGCTCGAACTCTGCTGCAGCTATCGCCTGGAAACAGTAGGATAGCGGCAACGCCAAGCTGTTATCGGCGGGCGAGGGAAGGGGTGCGAAAGGACTGTAGAACGATGACCGAGCGAGCTTGGAACAGCTAGTATACTTGAGAGTATGCGACACTAGTGTCCAGATGCGTAACTATTTTAGCTTTTAGGAGAGGGGAACGCCGCGATTCTTGCGGGGGGAGGTCTTTCGCGTAGCCCCGGCTAGCACGGGAGTAAATAATCTGTATATATCAATCTGTGGTATTACTGTTTTATTTGGACCTGGATGATTTTTTCACAAAAATGTAGGTGAAAAGTGAGGTTAGGGTTCACTTCAAGGGCAGTGGATCGTATGGAAAAAACGTGAGTAAACAACTTGTGTGGCCAAAAGTGAGTAAAGATTTTAAACTCGCGTCAGTAATCTGTCAGACAAAGTTAGTCGCCACATTTTTTTGTCGAAAATTGAGTAATCTTTTGTCACCAGTGAGTTAAGGAAACTGAGAGTGTAGGCTAGATTGGCATTCTACTAGCAAGCACCGAACTTTTGATGCCTTCTAGGCTAGTTTGGCATTCTACTATAGCAAGCACCGAACTTTTGATGCCTTATAGGATAGATTGGCATTCTACTAGCAAGCACCGAACTTCGAGATGAGTTGAGTTGGCATACCTCGACCCGATCCATCTGTTGATCCTGTTGCTGTCTGATGGCGGCGTTGAACTTCTCTACTTGTGCTTGGTGCAGAGCGTGAGACAGATTGTTCTGCTCCTCCGTGGTCTCCGCTTCCTCCTCGGCGCCCGGGCCTAGCATTTCGCCAAACGCCTCGAAGATCGACTCTATCCCCGAATCGCTGTCCGTCTCGGAGCCCGACTCAGAGCCCAATCCTGAGTCGCGGTCGACATTTTCGCCGGCTAAGGGTTCATTTGCCGGATTCATCAGTCCAAAAACGAATTCGTAAAACTATGGATATTTCAAGGCATTGTTGTTTTTTTTATTTTTTATTAAAGGCAGCCCCAATTATATTTTCCAACAATTGTAACTGAGCTTTCCTCAGCGACATGAAAACGATTCATTGGCCAGCCCCCAAAAATTATTTCTGATCCTTATTTTCCACTACTCCATTTTCAATCAACTAGCTTCATAGCCGTTATATCTGCACGCTTTGAAAGCTGACCTAATCAAAGAACGCTGAAAGGAAAGCGAATGCAGCGACATGCTTCAAGCACATGGCACGTCGAGGCCAGTACTTGTCTGCAGTCCCCCAAAACCCCTGATTGGCCGGTTGCACCTTCACCGCGTCGGAGTCGGTGTGTCGACTGCTATGCAAGCTCCGAAGCAGAGGGAGTTATGCTGGCATGTCCGTCGGACACGTTCTTGGCCTCTCCGAACGTTGCAATCCGTTGGGGACGATGGGCTCTTTCCAGCCCACGGGTTCCAAAGCGTATTTACTAAGGGCGCCAGTAGAGTATCACTCACTAGAGTTCTAGACTTCGCTAGAGTATTTGTGTGGTTTGGTAGGAAGCTATTCAATGGGGCTATTAATTTTGTTCGTGTTTGCGTGTAAACTAATTAAAGCAATGTTGCACAAATCATGGATTCTTGGGACAAAATAAACTGTCCGAGGCAGAACGTAAATGAGTGTCGAGGCTAAAAAGAAGACAATTATGGCACAGTATCCTTCGACCGTCGAGAACTCTGCGGACTACCAGTCCTGACTCCCGAGTCTTGGCTGCTCCAGTTCTTATGGCGCAGCTGCACACGCTACGCTTTTTCCACGCTTTCGAGCCCGTGAGCTGTGCCCGTCCGAGCCCACGGGCTCGAAACGCGCTGAGCCCGAGAACGAGACGGATTCGCAATACACACTGCGCTTTGGAATCCGACGGATCCGACTTGTCTGCGATGTCCACTGTCTGCACTCTGCGACTGCGACGTGACGTTCTGTGCAGCGAATCTCGCGACCTTCAGAAACCAAATTCCGTTTGGTTAATTGCTGGTCTGGCAGGGTATAGACACACTGAACAGTGGTTAAGTCACAGTGGTAGTAGTGGTTAGGTGGGAACAGTGTCACTTGAATGATGATCACCGGAGCTGATCTAATAACCTTATAGTCACGCCAATAGACAAATCACCCCACATTATGCTTGTGCACGTTATTTTTATTTTGAAGATAATAATTAGCAATAATAATACAGATACATAACTGTAAGAGGACAGAAAAAAAACAGTGTTAATTACAGCAACTACGCAGTAAAATTGCAGTAGTTCAAGCACCAACGTTATCCTAATATTCAAGTTAAATACAGACAGATCTGTGAATTCGATCATTAGCTTTAAGCTCGACAAAACTAAATACTTATCAACAATGTCAAAGTGTATAATGTAGTCAAAGATGTTATTATAATAATTGCATAACTTACTACTGTTATTTTCTTTGTGAGTATAGGTATATGGTAAAACATTTATGAATAGGTATAATATCTATATAAAATGTGTATAAAATTTGCTCTAACTCTACTGTAATGGAGGGAGCAAGGTACGGCGTTGTTAGTAAAACTTGCTGGAGACTCTTGGCAAGCTAGGTTAGTTATATTCGATTTATTGTCGGTGCTGCGCTGCTAGCTCGTCATCCATCAAGGTCTTCGAAACGAACATGACTTCACAAGATTCATTGCCCAGAGAAAAAGTGACAGCAGAAAACAACCCCATTCTCTTCAATGGAGATAACATTCTTGCTTTCTCCTTGTTATCCTAGATAGAACATTGGTTAGGGCTGTCACATCGACTCCTTTAAAAGTAATGAGTAACTCTCGCATTAGCAGAGTGAGTGTCTTCAGAAGTAAGAATGAATACATCAATACAGGATCAGCCGTAGATGCATAATATCGAGATGAAGTAACAAGTACTAATTTACAGGTGTGTATACATAGAAACGAATAGTGGACACTCGCGCGAAGTACAGCTGGCTGGCTGGCTGGCTGGCTGGTGCGAGGAGTGTGGCAATGAAGGGAAATGCTCAGTCTTGATCCTTGAAGCGCCGGTAGATCGACTGGACGTACGTGAAGACGCACTTCCAGTCGGGCTTGCGCATCACCACCATGTCCTCGACGTCGAGAAGAGGGGCTATTCCAGCCTTGTCACTGCAAGCACAGCAAGGCGTTAGCGAGAGCTGTCCGTCGCTTCGGCAAACTACGTTAAAATACGTTGGGGAAACAAATCCTTCCGTGGGGTGGGGAGGGGCTGCACTCACTCGGCAACTCGGAACGCGAGCTCGAAGTTTTTGCGCCGCTCGTCGGGCTTCAAGGAGTCGTAGTCGAACGCGTCGGGAAGGAAATGATGGATGAGCGCGCAGAATGCGAGGCCGTTGCTCCAGCACGTCGAAAAGTTGTCTATTTGAATGTTCTGTGAAAACAGCGTCGTTGGACGTGAACATATATCGCACAGCTCGGCCACACACTGGAGCTACCAATTTACAAAGGGGTGCGAGTGCGACCCTGAGAAGGGCTTTGATGCACACGCTGCAGTGCCCACTACATCGAAGTACTGACTACAGAGTCTACAGTGCGCTCACCTTACAGTGGTACAACCTTACTACACACAACGCGCTCACCAACACGAAACATATTATTCACATTGTTAGCTTCGAAATGCATCTACTTTTGGGGCATGCAAAGCGGTAGGATAGTGTAGAGCACATTGCCCAATGAAGGCCTTACAATGAATAATATTATATAGGTTCTTATAGTCATGCCCGTAAGCTGAGCTACACACGCACCGCAGTTTGACATGCTCTAGTCGGCACCCGGGGGGTGGTGGGGGGGGGGGGGGAGGATCTAGGCACTCGTCTACGGGGCTTGGCGGACGGAAGGAACTACTGCAGACAGCTACAGTCGTGTTAGCCTAAGATTACCACAGCCTGGTGGACTTTGAAGTAACGTATCATTTGACTCTTTTCGATTTGTAAAGAGCAAAATGGTAAAAAATTGTAATGATAAATACCTTTTTTAATGGTAATGACAAAAACTTATCATTTTATTCTACGGTGTAGTACTCTATGATAAGAGATCCCCAAAAGTGGCAAACTCAAATTAATTCTAGTGTAGTGTCCAGCGGCTACCGGCTATCGAGTGATGGGCAGTCAGAAATCGCTCACACTTTAAAGATTTGACGGCCACCAGCCGCTTGAATCAGTCAAGAATGTCAGGCCCTTGGTGACAAACGTTAGAATCGTGAATCTGGGTGTGCCGTCATGAACTCGAAGCGATTTCTGACCGTGTGGACGTGTGGGAGAAGTGGGGGATGTGGTGCGATGTGCGATGTGAGTGGCAATGCCATGCGAGCAATGCAGTGTTCGTGTTGATGTAGGTAGGTACCTGATATTCCTTGGTCTTGATCTGACACCAGTACAGGAGCCTGTCCTTGACCGTCGAGGCGCTGCGCGACAACGCCGAGTCGGTGAATTTAAAGAGTGGGCCGGCTGCCGCCTCTTGGGGGGTCTTAGGGGAGCTGAGGGACCCAGAATGGCATTAGCTATGTCGGGCCGACCGGCGACCGGCGACCAGGGAGGCTCGAGGGTAAGTGGTCAAAGGTCATCGTCGCAAGCAGCCCGAAGAATAACGGTACCGACAACCACAGGCATACTTATATGTAAAATGTCTGACTGATTAAGAGTGCTCGATGCATATAATCCGCTTATCGCAGCTTAAGATAACAAACACAACAATCTTGGCAAGTGCGAACACATAAATAATTAACAATCTCGGAGATTTATGCAATTAAAATGTTCCGGGAATCGAGATTAGCACAAACTCATATCATCAAATGTAACAAACATATAATTTCTTGTATATTGGGTTGTAATTAACACGATAGGGTTCGATTTTGATAGCTGATTACAATCGATGTTGAATCAAAGTTTTCGTGCACGAAATGGCCATTTTACAAGACTTTCTGGCTTTTAAAAGTGGAGTCATACAAATTAATCCGTGCTCCGAACTGTTGGCTCGGCTATAATCCTTGACATCCGCTCTCGACGCAACTAAAAAAACGCAACAAAATGACTCTTGTTGACTTTTCGGGAGAGGGTGATAACCAACATTTTACTGGTGCAGACCCTTACCGGTCAGAAAAAATTAGGGTCTAAATTTGCTCCAAAATCTCTGGAAAAAAAACTGTGCATAGCGAAAGAGTGAGCGCATGGTCTTAAAAACGCGCTTTTCCAATACATAACGAATGAATATCGATTTACAGTCGATGCTTAGAGCTCATTTTGGCTATGTTTGGAAGGGTGTACCTGATACATTTATGTAAAAATAAAATTAAGAAGATCTCAAGACCAAAGATATACTCTTCCTTTATCTACTCATATTTTAAAATTGAAGATTTGATCACTTTTAGGGGTTCATTTCTCCTTGCGTGTGGACCTCTGCATTCAATGTTTCTGTGAGGGTGGGGGTGAACGGATTTTCTGACTGGAGCACTCTTAAGCTTCGTTCGAACTGAAAGCATTTTGCCGTAAGGATTCGTCCTGTAGCCAAAACTCTAGTAACATTAGACGTTCATAAGCCTTTATGAAAGCCATGGGACCAATAAGGGAAGAAAGCCTGACAGCCCCATACTTAGGTGAAACAAGAACTGTGAAAATTAGTTAGAAATTAAAGCAGTACCAACGACTTTCAATCTGAGATACCAATCTTAAATATTGGTGAATAAGTACTTAAACTTTCTAGAAATGAACTTTCTAGAATGAGGAGTAGTATTTGGGAGCATAAATTAATAAAATGGTTGGTATAACTTATGAAATTAAAACTAACTCTAGAACGGCTAGCCTTTAGGTAAGTCTAATTTAAATGTATATTATGCGTAATAGGTATCTATAGGTGGTACATATAGGTGGTGTGTGGGTAGGGTCAATTGTACTCACTTGGGGGCAGACTTGGAGTTCTGGCGGTCCAGCTGCTGGAACTTGGCGAACGGAGACGCCGGCTTGCCACTGGGGGGGGCTGTGCGGGGAGACAAAACAGCTGGGTCACATTCGGCATCCAACGCTCACAGAGTGAAAACACCACCACGGAACACCTTTCACGGGCCACGAAACACGGGGAAAAGGGCAGGGACCGAGTTAGGAACACAACCATTCGGGCGGCGGAACTTTTGCGAGTGGAACTTTTGCCAGTCGACGTTTAATGACTAGGTGGAAGAAATACCGGCGCGGTCAGGTAGTCCAACCCTTCACTCAGAATTATTCACATCCCCCCCCCCCCCCCCCCTGTCGAGGTGGAACTATTGCCAGCTCAAATAGGTACCCCGGCCTGGGGACATGGGCGTGGGCACCAAGTCAACAAACGAAGTAAAAACAGGTGTGCTTTTACTGATCTGATTTCTGGGGCCATACCTAGGTACCTAAAGACATGAATCGATGTATTTCCATAAATACGCGATAATAATACTCCCGTATAGCTCTAATAATCACAAGCTATAGGATTGGTGGAGACTATATATGGCGATGTAATAGCTTCTTGAAACACAAATCTTAGCAGTATCAAACACATTGCGCTCCTATCCATAGAGTAAAACGAAGTGGTGGATGGAAGTGAAATTGTATTGTATTTGTATTTTAGCGCGTATTTACGCCCACAGATAATTGTGTATTGCATGGTTTTGTTCTGGTTAGATAGAGTTTTGGTTATAAAATGGACCCATGTCGACCTTACGTTTGTGGTAAGTCATAACTTACCCCGCGATATCCTCATCTTCTTCAGACAAGGTATCAAAAGTTAGTATTTCCTGCACAAAACCACAACGCACAATTGTAAATTCCATATGGATGCACAAAGCTATAGGTACACTCACTTATGTTTCGCAGCCAGTCACAAGACTTGGGATAACTTTATAACGTTGCCGTAACGCCAATCTATCAAGACTTCTTATTATTGTATTACAATATTTGTGCATATATAATTCATGGACCATAACATAGCATGGACCATGCATAGTGGAAGGGAACACACTTTTGTGTGTTGGTCCCTAGCCGATGCAAGAATGAATGGAGTGCTTTATGCTATATTCCGTATCACATTGGCCAAAAATAGTACAACTTTACCATTTATTTACGCAACATAAAGAGTTTAGCAAGACCACCAGTTTATTGTAGCCAAAGAAAAATGTTGTATTTCCAATTATGGGACTGTAATTGCTGATGTGTCTGTTTGGAACCGATTATTGCTATAAAATAATAATCACAAATTCATGTTTAGCTCATTGCTCTTGCGACCGCAGGCTGGGCGACGTACACCAGCGTGCAGTTCGGCCCAAACAAAAATAGATTGAAAACAATGCGTTTGGGTTCGCTTGTACACCTGTGATGGTGATTCTCACCTCCCAGCCAACATTTCGACATACATGAGCATAGGTCTGAACTGAATGAGGAGCAGTACGTACATAGTACAATTCAATTTATGTTTCAAAATTAATTTCCCCTCAAAGCATCGCACATATTATTACTCTTTACCAAAATACTATTTCAATGGCAACACTGTCGGTACGTTATGAAGTAAAATCCAAACTTTATAATATACAAAGTAAAAATTATAATCACTGGAAGTCTGTACTCATGAAACCGAATTGATAATCTAATTCGGGGTTTGTTCGTAAAAAATATGATAAATACTTTTTTAACCCACAGAATAAAGATTGTTTGAAATTGTTTTTGCATCCAAGACCAAGAGAGCATGTCTCTCTTGGTCTTGGGTGCTCTCTTGGTCTCTCTTGGTCCTGCCCAAATTTGCCGCGAAAAACAGATTCTCGTGCAATTGTGACTAATATCCGCAACGTTTTATTCTTGCAAGGGCTGGCTTAATGTTTCCCATGCTTCATAGGAGCAAGATAATGAGATGTTCTAGGGCTACGCCAAACGCTTGTTGTCGCGCTAGAGGATGAGCGAATTCACGAGAAATGCTCATTGATAGATACTCTGCCGGCATTAAATGAGATTGATAAATGCTGTTCCCACAATAATTCCGACATAAACCGACTTATTGGCGTTACTCTGTTTACTTTGAAACCTCTATGTTTTTTGAGTACTGAACCACTTGTTAACACAGTTCGTTCTGACTTGCGGCTGTGAAATTACCACATAAATAATTAAAAAAATGACGGGACTGCATGCATCTCAAGAAATTACTTATTTTATCACTAGCACACCTGTTTTTACTTCGTTTGTTGACTTGGTGCCCTCGCCTATGTCCCCTGGCCGGGGTACCTATTCGAGCTGGCAAAAGTTCCACCTCGACAGAGGGAGGGATGTGTTAACCTGGCAATAATTCCGAGTGAAGGGTTGGACCACCTGAATTGCCAGGGAACAAATCAATTCAGTTCGATTAATTAATCATTATTATTATGGCGGCATTGGAAATCGTAATCACGTGGCATGCACTATTAAAGTTCGGAGGCAAGTCTTTTTGCAAGCAGGGGTGTCATAAGGTATGATTGCGCTCAAAGCGGAAATATCTAAAGCGCCCCCCCCCCCTTCAAGTACAACAAATGTAGCACTAAGAATAAATCTCTTGATTCTGAAATTTTCTCTGAAAATTTTATCGTACCTATAGGTCAGTGGTACTCAACCTGTGACCCGGCGCTCATAATTTTGCGGCCCACCTCAAGATTTTGATTCAATTTGAAATGCCATCTTAACATGCACTTCTCCATGGAAAATCGACTGATTTGAAATGTCCATTGTCTAGGTCCACATCCTTCTTTTAACAAGTGCGTAATTTCAAGGTCAAAATCCCCCGAAACACATAGATTTGCACAGTAAAAATGCTCTAAATCAACATTTTCTTGGGGACAAAACCCCTAAATCCCACATTGAGTCACAAGCTATTTAAATTTTCTTTAATCAAGTACAAGCAAGTACAAGTTTACGAAAAAGCGTTCAACCAATGCCCACGTTGTTACACAACGCCAGATCTAGCAATTTGCAAGTTTTTTGTCAGATTACCCTTTATGGCCCGCAGTGGTAACATATTTCTTATATTTGGCCCTGTGAAAAAAAAGGTTGAGTGCCACTGCTATAGGTTATGTTGAATAGTGAATTCTTACATTTGGAAGGGGAATAAAATAAATAGCATTTCTACTTAAGTGGCCGGATCAGTTCGCCAGAAAGTGGCTTTCAGAACCTTTTTTTCCACCGTTTGAGGGTCACATCGTTGAAGTTATCATTTCAATATTTCAATAGGTTGTAAACAAAAGATGTGAAATTGGGTAACCATGGCCCTTTTTTCGAAAATTTCCCCCCGGAACGCTAGAACGACCCCGAAACTATTCACTTTTGCCCTTCTTTAGAGCCATGTATACGAAAGTGCAATAGAGAATTCGAAAAAAGGGCCATGGTTACCCAATTTGAGGTCTTTTGTCAACCACATACTGAAATATTGCAATGATTACTTCAACGATGTGACCCTCAAACGGTGGAAAATATGGGTCTGTTTCAAAATTTTCCATGTTCAATTTTTAACTTTTTACACCCTCGACTGCTTCTCGACAAAATATGAGACGTTGTTGATACTCCGTGCCTCTCGTTATCGCGCTCGCTGGAGTGATGAAAGGAAGGGATGAGCTAACTGTAATTAAACATTTCTATCTTGCATTCGACTAGATTATTTCTCATAAAGGATTTAAAAACACGTTTCGGCAGGCGCAAGAAAAAATTGCCGTTTAGGAACCGCAAAAATGACTTTAGAAGTTCGATTGAAGTTGCTCCACGATCCATTCGGCAAAACAAATGTAATGATGCCAGTTTAATTTAGAAATGTATCAATCAATACTCTTTTTGCTGAAAGATATCGCTTATGCAATTAATTTTGTTCCCGGAAAGCAAAGCTATCTGAAGCTTTAAGAGTTTATGAAGGTATTGAAACATTCGTACGTTAAAAGTATAAGACCCAAGTAGTTGATTATTTTCGAGTGATATTGTAGCTACTTAGTGATGTACAAAGTTTGAGTCAACTCTTCAAAAAATAAACAATCTGAACTGCTCCGGATCCTTAAGAGTCCTCATTTCGTAAGATAACAACCACAGCAATCCTGGCAAGTGCGAACACATAAATAATTAACAATCTTCGAGATTTGTGCAATTAAAATGTTCCGGGCATCGAGATTAGCACAAACACGTATCATCAAATGTAAAAAACATATAATTTCTTAAATATTGAGTTGTAAGTAACACGATAGGGTTCGATTTTGATAGCTGATTACAATCGATGTTGAATCAAAGTTTTCTAGTTCCTGATGGCCATTCTACAAGACTTTCAAGACTTTCTGAACATTCCCGTGGAGTCATAAAAATTAATTCGCGCTCCGAACGGCGGGCTCGCCTTTAATCCTCCACATTCGCATCTCCACGCAACTAACAGCAACAGAATTATTCTTGTTGACAATTCCGTAAAGTGTGATCGCTAAAAATTTGTGGCGCAGACCTTTACGCGTAGAGAAAATAGAGGGCCTAAATGTGCTCCAAAATCGCTGGAAAAAACTGTGCATAGCGAAAGAGTGAGCGCAGTCATGGATACCAAATTTGTTCCGAAAAAGAACTCATTGGTATCGTTTCTCAATCGATGCTTAGAGCTCATTTAGAGCTCATTTAGGAGATTTTTGAAAGTTTGCACCATACACATTTTTGAAATTATCAAATTTTGGTGGTTATCCATGACTAGATATACTCGTCCTTCATCTATTGGTATGTTCAAATTATAGATTGGAATACATTTAGGGGTTCATTTATCTATTCGCTTGAACCTCTTCATTAATCGTTTCAGTGGGGGTGGGGGTTAAAGGTTTAACCGTGAGGAGCCCTCTTAAAAAGCGAATGAGATAATGAATACCAAAGAAAAGCAAATGTTGAGCCACAGCAGGCGCAGTATTAGGGTCGAATTTGCACATGCGGCATAATTTCACAAAGGGCGGGCTTTCGTTCGAAAATCCGTCAGTTTCGTTTTCAACCCATGGCCATATTGATAATATAGAAGTTGCAAGGCAAATGCTAGTGATTAGTGCCGACTGCCGCGTAGTAGAGATGCGATTTTTTTCGTTTGCCCGGCCTCGGCCCGAAAAGTCTAGATTTATTTTGAGGTCCGAACCGGTCTGACTTTTGTCCGGAAAGTTGAGTCGGCTTGACAAGCCCGAAAACACCCGAGAGCCCTTTAGAAAATCTCGGCCCGAGCCCGGCCCGGGTCGGGCTTTTGGAATATCGGGCTTTTTCTCGCACCTCTACTGAGTAGGTATTTGCTTTATTATGCCTCAAAGCCTTTTTTCTCCTGAAATTGAGACAATGTATAGCAATACTTTAAGAAATGGGCGATAGTAAGCATATAACATAGACCACACAATATAATATTTTTAATTGGAGCTGCTGCAATAGGACTTGCGAGACAGGCAAACTGAGATAGAGAAATAAACATCAATAGTTTAGATTGATCTTATTGATAGATGTCTTATTCACTGGCCCCCGCCGCCCGATGCTTGATTTCCCCACCTCCCCAGCAACGAAACTGCTGCCAGAGAGTCAGTGTCTTTATCCGCAGCTACATACCGTCCTGAAAATATCTGCTTCGGGAACTGCGTCTCCGCAGCAAAACCGCGCTCCGTGGCACGGGATATTTTTCAGGTTTAATAGTAGCGTTCACCCAGCGTTGAAAGCGAGAAACATTACTTTCCTGCTCAACGTAAACAACAGAACGTGCAAGCTTATTTCGCCCTAACTAAAAGGTAATATAGTGACGATAAGGTTCATATTTCCAGCCAACATGAGCTGAAGGAACTTGACCGTATGATCGAACTTTTATACACATTTTTTAAAGGCACTAAAACTGATTTTAATTTCATATACCGTGCTCCAAAGAGGTAATTGTACCCCTACTCATGTGCCACTGCCAAATGTACGTAATATTATGAGTGTCTCCCCCGAGAAAATACCCACGCTTCGCCCCTGGTTGTACCAATTTAATAATTCAACAATCATTTGAGTAATGCAAAAATCAACCAAAAGCGCCGCTTCGAGGCGCCCCCTCAAATTCGGCTCCCCAAGCGCGCGCTTCCTCCGCCTTATGGATAAAACGCCCCTGTTGAAAGCTAATCGAAATCCAACGTGTGCTCAGAGACGGGTTTGTTGGGGAAGGGAACCTACCTTTGGAGGCCGCTCGCGAGGACGTCACGCTTCTGACGGCGGACGAAGAGAATTTGGCCGTTTTCGTGGTGACTGCAATGCAAACAGAGCGTTAGCGTTAGTAACGGGGCGCCGTGAGGGCCAAACGTCTTGAGATAACTGACAGGACAGGAGCGGCGGGATGCGCCTTTCCGTTTCCAGCATTAGCCCAGCAGACCTCGCCAAATCAGCCGTTTTCATTGGCTGAACATTAAAACTGTCGTGACGTCACTCCCCCGCGCGCAGAGCCAATGTGCTCGGCGACAGACTTATCTCGTCTCCATGCACCATAACCCAAATTTCGCCGATACAATTCTGACTTCCACGGCAGAACGTGTACCGTCTGCTGATTTGCTGCAGGCTGTGTTCGAATTTCCACACTCTTTCGCGAAACCGAGTTTCTCAGAGACTTAAGCGAAGCTTGCGAATGATTGAATTATCTGCGCGGTTATGACAATCACATACCTGTTGGCTGTAATAAACCTTACTCTCGCACTGCACTACGTACGCCGCACTAAGAGTTAGCTGTGCTTGTAGCTAGAGTTTCATATATGTTACTAATCCAATGTAGTAATAATCAAACAAAGTGCTTATTATACTATCTTAATAATTGTCACCATTGTGTAAATAAAATATTGAAAACGGCGAGAGACTATGAACAATCTTTTGACAGCTTAGTGAGGTTATATTCTTTATACCTATCTGAGAACTTCGGATATTGCTCGGAGTCAACTTATTCATTCGCGCATTTAAGCGTTTTTAGTGCTCATGCTACGGCAAGACTTGGACGTGCCATCTCAGCGCCAACATCGAACAATTGAAATTGAAGTGTCACTGTCAGATTTGCACCGCGATGGGACGAATTCTTTGACAGCGCGCGGTTTTTCAAACGCCTGCCATGAATTCGGGTTTAGCCACTTATTTTCAACGTAGTGATCTTCCGGATCCACCAGCGCGCAGAAAATCGTTTCATCGTTTCGCGGAATACAGCGCAGATCTTTCTTAACACGGAGCTTTTGGCGCGGGGGAGTGATGTCCCGTAATTTTTAATATTCCACCAATGAAAAGGGCTGATTTGGCGAGGTCTGCTGGGCTAATGCTGGGAACGGAAAGGCGCCAACGGGCGCGGGACCCACCTTCCGTGTGCGTGCTGGTGTTGCCTTGGACGGACGAGGAGCTCACCGCCGACTCGGACTCACCTGCAAGCAAAGCCAGCAATTAGTCCGGTGCGACGTGGCGCGGTGCTGCGCAGCTGCTACTCGCAACACACCCATGCAGCGCTAGCACTCAAATTAATCCACCGCGCTTGGTGTTGCGTTCTAGTGCAGAGAGATTACTGCTTTTTATATTCCAGTATAATTGACGGGGTTTGCAATCAATTTCATTTCAGGGCACTTAAGTTTTGGGTTGGCCTCAAACCAGTAAATTTGAATAAATTTGAGCTGAACACTCGCACGATAACAGCTAATGTAAAAAATATTTATTACAAAACAGTTAAACTAAATCTATTGCATTTGTTGGACATGAAGCGGCTACACCACATTCTGTTATCTCAGCAGCGGTTGCGTGGACGTCACATTTCTCAAGTTATGGTACAACGCCGAGGGTTTGCGGCGACCAAATCTACCGGAACGCTCACCGGCGGCTAAAACTACGCAGACAAAATACAGGAGCACAATATTTTCTTTCTACTACACATAAAAAACGGTATAGTCAACTAAGTACAAAAATACTGTGAAAACGTATTTGTAGGGTTGCACACGATGCAGTTATTAAAACAACATCCCTTCAATCTACCGGGCAACGCCAAACGCGCAGAGAGAGAGGAAGAGAGAGAGTGAAAGCAGCAATCGGGCAGTCGGGTATTCGTGTGAGTCGTCATTCCACGCGGGCACACGGCACACTCGGCAACGTCGCTCACTCACAGGCGGCGATCGCGTCCTCCGACAACTCCCCGACGACCAAGACGACGACCATGACGACCAAGACGACCAAGACGACGCGCAAAGCGCCGAAGCAGTTAGTCGAAATGACGATGCAGAACAACAGCTTGGTTATTTAGCATTTTTTCCAGCAAGCATTGTTTGTTACTGATGATTATTGGCGAGCTACTGTTGATGAGTTCTTGAAAATACATTTCTCTGATAATACATAGCGGTACTTTGAAGGATGCTGTTGTTAACAATGTTGGCACGGATCGGGCAGCACGTGCACGGCACAGTCAGCTGCCGGCCCGCTACTTACTGGCTCTGGGTGCCAGCTTTATCAACGTCCGACCCGCGGACGGCGGTTGGGTGCCAGTGGAGGCGTTGAACAGCTTCTCGAACGCCTCGTCCACGTTCTCGAGGCTGTCGTCGAGCAGCAGGATGTCGACGGCAAGCGACGAGGTGAGCGACACCCTCTTGGCGGGGGCGGGGGCGTGGGCGGGCTTGCCGAGATAGGCTTCGATGGCGCGCTGCTTGGCATGCTGCGCGTCGGTGTCGCCCGGCGCGGCGCCCTCGAACTGGCGCGACGCCGCCTTGGCCGCCTGCGCCTTGCGCGCTGTGTTGCCCGCGGCGACGGGCAGCTCGGGCACGCGTGTGCGCGCCGCCCCGCGCAGCTGCTGCGCCGCCAGCTGGTGCCACGACTCAGACTTCTGGAGGATCGACGGCGACACCGAGGGCGACTTGCCGACTCCGCCGGTGGACGTTGGCGCGTTGTTGAGGACGGGGATCTGTAGCCGCGTGGTCAGCACCGACTCACCGCCCTCCTGGAATTCCTCGGTGGTCGCCGTGATGAGCGACTCGGTCGACGCCGGGCGCGCGCGCGTCGACCGCGCGTAGCCGTTGCTCAAGTGCTCTGAGCGCTGAGCCCCGCTGTTAGACTGCCCCCCGAAGTCAGCTTCGACCCGCTGCTGCCTTTGCAGATGCGCCTGGTGCGAGGCGAACTCGTCGTCGTCGATCATCGACGCTATGTTAGGCTCACTATTATTTCTCACTACGCCCGTCGACTGAGACCTAGGAAACGGTCTCGCGGCCAACTGCAGCTCTAGAAACTTGACGTGCTGATGATCACTCTGTCCGTGCGGTCCGACCCCGCCTGTCGGCGGCGACCGTCGGAGAATAATAGGCGACCGAGCCGGCGAGGGTTCCTCGTCGGACAGTCGGTTCAGCAGCGAGCTGAGGTTGCGCGCGGCCGACAGCCGCCCTCCGCCGCCCCCGCCCCCGCCCTCGTCGTCGTCGCCGCCGGCGCGCTGCATCTTGTGACTGACCGTCTGCGTCTGGTGGCACACGGGGCCACGCATCACGCGCGACACGGCCTGCATCTCTTCGGGCGAGTTGGGCGCCGAGTACACGGCGTCATACGTCTGCACCTTTTCCAGCGGCCTGAGACCGGACTTCGAAGGCGCCGGCTCGAACGCGCGGTCGGTGAACCTGAGCGGCGATAAGTCCTCGTCGACGCCGACGTGACCATGCGCAGAGTACGCCTGGTTAGAGGCGTCGAAGGCGTCGAATGCGTCGGGGCGCGGCGAGAGCTCGGGCTGCGCGCGCGCCGGGATCGCGTACTGGAAGCCCGTGTTGGGGTAGACGGACGAGCGCGACGTTACGCACCCGCTGTACTGCACGCGCTCGGCCGGGGGCTCGGGTTCGGCCTCGGGATCGGGCACCACCACCAGGAGGCGCGGCACGGCGTTCGGTTCAGCGCCCGAGGCGACCACGGCCTGGGCGTCGAATCTCTGCACCAGCGAGGGCGCCGAGAGGGCGTTCGGGCTGGGGATGAAAGGTGGCGGCGGCGGCTCCGGTGCGGACAGAAAGCCCCTGGGCGGCGGCTCGGGCTTGGCAGGCCGACGCACGACGGGCGGCGGCGGCTGCGTCATGAGCTCGAACTTGGCGCGCGTGGACGTGTGCAGCGGCCGCAGCGGCGAGTGCTCGGTAGGCGCGTGCTTGTGCGTCCACGGCAGCGTGGGGCTGACGGGCGACGCCAGCTCTTGCTTGCCTTGATACGCCAGGAACTTACCGACGGGCGGCGTCGCTTGCGGCGGCCGCGTCGTCGGCTCGCTCATCGCGGGCGCCACGGCGAACTTCTGGCTGGCGAGCTGCTTGACGGTGCCGCTCGCCGACGACGTCGCCCACGGGCCGACGCCGGGCGCCGGCTTCTTCCCGATCGGCCGGAACGCCGAGAGCGGCGCGTGAGAGAACCGGTTCACGTTCACGGGGCCAGCGGTCGGCGCAGGTGCAGGCGGGGTGAACACCTGCTTCTTGGCGCTGACCGTTCCCGGGTTGCCCTTGGCGACGGTGAGCGAGCCCACGACGACGCCGTCGTTGTCGGCCCACGGCAGATGCGCCTGAGTTTCCTGGCCCTTCTGGTCGTGCAGCTTCTGCAGAAAGATGCTGCCTTGTCTGGTGAGTCGGGGCTCGGTGCCTTGCGCGTGCGCCTTGCGCGGCGAGCACGCCGAGTCGTCTGCCGACTGCCAGAAGGAGCGCGCGCTGGCCGCCGGGCCCGAGTTGGAGCGGCCGCGGGGCGCGGACGGCGCAGGCTCGCTCTTGCCACGCTCGAACGCCGTCTTGATGTGGCTGAAGCGACTGCTCCACGGCTGGCCGCGCGACGCCGCGCTGTGGTACGCCCGGCCAACGCCCTCGTCGCCCTCGTCGCCGCCATCCCTGTGCAGCGAAGCCAGGTACTTGCGGTCGCTCGCCGTCTTCGGCTGCAGCGCGGGCGGCGCAGCCTTCGCCTCCGTCGCCCACGTCGGACCGCGGTGCGCGGACTGCGCGTCAGCCTCGTTGACGTCGCCGCCGTCCGACGAGCAATCCGACTCGGCGTCGTCCACCTGGTAGAACTTGAGCGGCTTGGGGATGTCGATGGTGTTGGCTCGCTTCATCTTGAGCTTGCGACTCTGGAAGCGCGTCTTGGTGTTGTCCTCGGTGGCCATCATTAGTAGGCGCTGCGCTGACGAGATGTGCGCGTTGCCGTTGACCTTAAGCTCGAGATCTGGGCCCGCCATGCTGCTGTCGGGCAAGGCGTGCGTCTGCGCAATCGCCACCTGGCCGTTATGTCTCGCCGGATCCGAGCGCTCGGGTGCCAGACTGTCGCCCTCTCGACGGGGGCCCTCGGCCAGCGCACCAGGCCCCGTCATAGCCGTCCTCGCCACGTGGCCGTTTTGTCTCGCCGGCGCAACGTCCTTGCGCCCGGCCACCTGTGGCTGGCTCTTGAACTGCGCGACGTCACAGGCCGTCGTGTGCTTGCGTGGCGCCGGTGCTTGTCGCAGCGTCGAGCTCTCGTCGTCGTTGTCGTCGTCCTCGTCGCCGGCGTCCTCGTCGGTCTCGTCTCCGCTCGCGTCGCTCGACGCGATCTCCTCGCTCTGGTCGTCGGCGTCGCTATCTCTGCGTCGCGGCGGCGGCGGCTCCAAGACGCGGTTCTTGCGCCGCTCCTCCTCGACGGAGATCTGCTTGTTGATGGCCGCCTTGTGGATGGCGATCTGCACGGACTGCGCCTCGGTGAACAACAGCTGGCTGGGGTCGAACTCGCGCGGCGCGCCGTCGAGCGACCGCTGCTGCGTGGGCGTGGGGTGCGCCACCGGCAGCCCGCTCAGCGACGCCGACTGCGTCAGCGGCACCCTGCCAGACGACGACGCCGAGCCTGGGTACGCGAACTCCGCGTCGGCGCCGACGGCTGGCGAGCTGGCCGCGCTGCTCTCCAGTGACTCTGCCGTGCTGGACTTGCTGAGCGCGCGCTGCAGCACGCTGGCGGCCACCTCTTTACACGACGCCATACTGATGGCGCGCTCGAACACCGGCGCCGGGTTCTCGAGCTTGAACGCCTCCTTGGCGTCGGAGGACGCCGTCGACTCGCCGCTGCTGGAGCGCCGCACGGGGCCGACGGGGCCGACGGGGCCGCCGAGCTCCGACAGGCGCTGGCTGATGACGTCGGCGCGCGGAGGCATGATGTAGACGGGCGCGAAGGCGGACGGCGTCGAGGGCGCCTGGCAGTGTTGCTCGGCGCCGCTATCCAGCGAGAGCGTCTGCGTGAGCGGCTTGTGCGCGTGCGCGCGCGCAACGTCGGGGCCCGAGTCGAAGGGGAACGGCACGAGGCCCGCGTTCTGCAGCAGGTTGGAGCCCGACGACGATCGCTTCGGCGGCGCGAAGTGCACGGGACGGAACGCGCGGAACGCCCCGCTAGGCGGCGGCGATGGCACCGACGGCGCGACCGGCTCGTCGGCCGAGCCCTTCCTGGGGAGGCCGCCGGTGACAGGCGACGCCGTCGACGTCGGCACGTTCTCGGCACCCGAAGCCGACGCCTCCGCGCCTCCGGTGAGCGTCGCGCGCAGCGTCGTCTCCTCGAGGAGGCGTCGCGCGTCGGCGAGCTCCTCGCGACTGACGCCGACAGTGTGGCGGTTCTGTCGCTGGCGGCGCCCGGCGGACGCGAACCGTTTGGAGGCGACGGGCGGCCGCTCGGCCCTGGCCCACGGCGGCGCCGGGAGTCGAAGCGAGGACTGCAGACGCGCGACCAGATGCAGCAGCGCGTCCTTGCGCGACGCGTCCAGCTCGGAGTCGCCGAGGGTCAGCGACGCCTCCAGTCGCGACAGCGCCGTCTGCACCTCGGCGAGCAGGTTCGGGCCCAGCGGCTCGGACGCCGACACCGACGCTGACGCTGCTTGGCGCTGCAGCTCGATGGAGTCTCGCAGGCCAACGGCGAGCAGTTTGAGGTCCTCGCCGGACTCCGTGCCCGAGTCGTCGACGCCCGGCGGCTCGGTGATGGCGTGCGGGGCGTTGCAGGCGCTGCGATAGCGCAGTTGCTGCACGAGTAAAGGCAGGAGGAGCGACTCACTGTGTGCGCTGCGCAGCTCGCCCGTCGTCCCGGCGTCGCCCCGGGCGGGGGCGTTGAGGTCTCCGGCAGCTGCCGTCTGGTCGGCGAGCGAGGCCGACACGATCTCCAAGCACGCTGCAACACGGCAGGCCCGTGTCAACAAGCGAGTGACCGCCTTTAAGGTGGGGGGAGTAGGTTGTTACGGTAAATTCGCCATTTTGTTTCTCAGCCGAGTCAGATATTTGGTCGAAGAAGGTTGCGTACCACTCCTCTCCGACCTCTCTGAAAATATACAAAGCACTGGTTTCTGACAGCCAGCTGTCTGGTAAATAATATGATGGATTTGGCCCGATACTGATGTCCGAACGCTCGGGAGCATGGGGAATACCCTTCTGCGTAGGTACTTGTCACGGTGCCCGCTGACGGCAACAAAATATGCTCACGGAGATAAACCGAACAAATGAACCCTTCATCCCAATTCACAAATGCATTTCCTCAATGATAAAAAATTGTGTCTTTTCACTTATATCAAATTAAAATGATAATAAAAATGTGCAAATCTTTTTTACTTTGGAGGCGCATTTCGAATCACATTTCTACTCCAAAAACTAAGCCCGTCGGCCGGGAAGTAAAATTCTTGATTGCAGGCATATGTTATTGACTAAGAACGAATTTTATGAGCCACTCCAATTTAGTATAATATTATATTGATAGCAGTATATTCTCTCAATCAATCCAAGACTTGGTTTAGCATATTAACCATTATAGCATTATGCTGGCCCAAAGTTTTCAGACGCAATCATTCAATTACTTCGCACTTCTTCATGCACAATAGAGGTAGGTTCCAAATTAAAATAAGATGAGAGCACGTTGCTAATTGCAAGTCTGCTTGGGCTTCTGGAGAATGTGTCAATGTGAGATATATTTTAGGCACATCGCGACGGCTTGTCAAGTTGTCATTATCGAGATAATTTATGTATAGATGAATGAACAATTCTAGCATCACCAATGCGAAATCGTAGGAATGGCAGTGGAATGGCAGTGCATTTGAACACTGACAAGCGGTGTCATTTTACATACAAAGGTCAAGACGCATTTTGTTCTCATTGTATGTGAGAGAGCGAGTATCAGTTTTTGTGTACCTAGTGAATTTTAAGTTTTAAAATAAAATCTAAATTTTCGTAATGACACATAATTGTGTGGAATAATGACACTTTATTTGACACGGGGGTTGCCAGCAAATATATTTACAGTGATGGTGAGCTGCAAATTATATTATATTATATATATATATATATATATATATATATATATATATATATATATATATATATATATATATATATATATATATATATATATATATATATATATATATATATATATATATATATATATATATATATATATATATATATATATATATATTTTTTTTTTTTTTTTGGGTTGCAAAAGTTTTGTCATGAATCAACTGAATCCATAATATTATGATAACTTATATATTGTTTTATTTTCAAGCATGGTCCAGCTCATTTCAACTCCGATTCCTAATGACCCTTGGAAGGCCAACTCGACGAAGATTTGAAATAAATTGTAAACTCCTGCTCCGATGTTTCACTTTTACCTGTTCTGAGAAAGGGTAGGATTGCCGTTATAGTTGCTGCCGGCCAGCTCAGCTACCTTCTCGGTCCAGCCAACCTCCGCCCCACCCCCTCAAACATTCTATCACCGCCAGTGCAAGAAGTTCGAGAGACGACCACAGCGAGCGTACTAGTCTGATAAAATAGTGTTCTTACTAATTAATTAATTGCAGCCGACTTGTTCGAGATATAAAACCCAATTTACTTCACCACCCGTATATAATATATATTATTCTCTCTGTGAAATGTCAGTGTTCAGGGAAGCACAGTTTTCGAAACTAACGTTTTTTATTGAAATTTCACACACTTTTGATCAGAAAAAAACGTTAAATTGAAAAAGTACTTTGGATAAAAATTCGGGACCTTCGCCAACTTGTTGCCAATGAAATGCTTGAGGTGCTCAAAAAATCTTAGACCGTTATCTTTCACGGTTCGGGCTTAATAATTATCAATGTTTTACCATACGCTTGTCAGGCTTTACCCCCTCACCCGACCTTAACCTCACCACACCTAGCCTTTAAGACCGATGTGATCCGTTGTCGCCACGGAACGTTGCTTCAAGAACGGCTTATACCTATGGTCAACACAAATTCGAAAGAGCCAATTCCAACTCACGTCTCATGGCATCTGCAGGCAATGCACAAAGCAATGCAAAGCAATACCTAAGTACCTTGATCCTAACTGCGGTCTTCCCTGCACCCATTGTGCAACAAGTAAACATGTATAGGCTTAAGAGGCATTGAAGGCTTGAAATTAATTTTTATCATCGATTAGGATGATTTAATAATGGCCTTTGGGCAGCAAAAAAAACTTCTTGTGTATACGGCCATCCGTACTGAAGTTACCTAAGTCCGCGTTTTTCGGCCTAGGTGCTTAGTAAAACTACTCCCATAAGGTTTAACCCGTAGCGCTTTTTCGACCCCTAGCACCTAGACAAAAGTCCAATATCATTCAAATAATTTGAGCATAGTCCTCCATCCTTCCCCTGTGTTGAAATAATTTGGCACTTTGATAGGACCAACCGTTAATTCGCGGTAAGCGGATTACCTCAAGTGTGTAATTAGCGTGCTGCATATTTCTCGTGCAGTGCCACTCTGAGCATGCCGGACCGAGCCGTAGCGGTAGCGACAGCGCTCGGAATGGTGCGAGGGGATAGTGAAACTGTACAAGAGAATCATACTCGTCTTGCAGATCGCGCCGCGCGGAACGCCAGAAATCTTAGATAATTAATTAAAAATCCATCCTTTTAGAAAATTCTTTCAAATACGTCGACTCCTATTCATTTTATAGTTTCGAATCTATGGTAAAAATGAAGTTTAAGAGGTAAATGGTCTTTTAACTAATCCTTAGATCAAGCATCTCTTCCAGTGCGGCGTTACTTCAAATCGGAGGCCAAGCAGAAAAAAAAAACTGGCCCCCCCCCCATAAATTGAAAATCGCGGGGGGGGGGAGGGGGGGGGGGGGCGTACCATATTTTTGTCTCCTCTCTAGAACCCGCATTAGAGATGGACGATTCTTACTCGATTCACCGACTCGCTCCAATAAATCCATTCCCTAAAAGGTAACATCGCATTTTTTTCGGTTTAACTATTACGAAATTTCAGTAATGACTTCGTGCGCCCAGTTGGCCACTGTGAGCCCCCCTGAGTCCGAGGCTTTTGAGCACTGTATGCCTGCTCCCATGGCTGTAGTTACACCTCTGACCCCTTCCCAGCCCAGTCCCACCGTGACTGACACGATCTAGCAGCTGCAGACAGAAATTGCATAGACACATTATGAAGCTGATGCAGCTGTGGTTGACTTCGCAATTTACCCTTTTGTTCAGCCATTACCACGCGAAGTCTGGCCCTGATTTGTCTTCTGCCCTCGTAGTCGGTGCAGTTGTCCAACTGAAACACAAAGGACACGCAGTTAAGCTCTTCTCTCCCCTTGGCTGCAGCAGGCTTTACACTGATGATCATAGATTCTACAGTGTGATGCGTTCATTGTACAAACACCGTCCAGTACCAATGCTTGATATGCCACGTGATAGGCCACGAGATATGTTGGCAAGCAGTGGCGTGCTGAGGCCTTCGGCCAAGTGGCGCGAGTAGGGTTCACACACACCCACCCACCCCAGGGAACTGTCTAAGGGGGCAGGGGGGGGGGGCACAAATTTTAAATTTTCTGTTTTGAGAATGATCGAATTTTGTGTCTTTGGACAGGGCCGTACTTATAGTAAAGCGCTAGTAGGCAGTTTTATTTTAGCGCCTCTCTTTTTCAGGTTCATATCGAAACATCGAAGCAGTGCTTCCCCAATGTGCTTGTAGAACTGGTTAGGGTAAATACCGATTCATCTTTGCAGTGATGGCACTGGTAGGCTGGCCCAAGTCACATAATTTTAAGTGCCAATTTTGGTGTCCTCACGTGTCTTCACGTGTTGTGCAGGTGTACCCCAAGCAACCAAATTCCTTAAGACCAGACAGGCAGAGGGTTGGTTGCTGAAAATTTGAAGAGAGAAGATGAACTTGGTTCAACCATATAGGTTCAACGGTACCCAGTGAATTAATCAACTAAATTTGCAAAATATCTACCGCTATTTACAAGCTATAGTGATCCATAGCTCGATGTCTGTCTCAATATTTAGCATCATTATCCCTATTGCTATCCCTTGCAAGTAGCTGCATTGGTGCAATAGATTCTGGCTATTATCTGGGTCCCCTTTCCCCCGAAAGGGGGAAACCAGCATCTCACTGACCACCCACCCACCCACCCCCATTTGCGGTGGCGCGGCTCGCGCCACCTTATACATTTTTGGCACGCCACTGTTGGCAAGCCGAACTCACGATCTTGCGAAGGCTCGCCGCGTCCCAGATGTCCTCGATGTTGTCTTCGGCGCGCCCGCAGCTGCTCGGTTGGCTCGGCCGGCTAGGTTGACTTGGTTGGCTTGTTTGGCTTGGTTGCGAGGCGGACTTCACCTGCTGGGACAAGCGAGCGGACCACGATCAACCACCGAGACGGGATAGGGGACGACGCCACTGCAGCCAGCCGGAGCCACGCGAACGGCGCGAGGAAGCCTGGGATTGGCCCACGGGCTCGTTGGGACAGTAGACAAAGTTCCACCGCGCCACAACGGCCGCCCCCCCCCCCCCCCCCCAATGGCAGCCCAATGCCCAAAACACCATATTCAATCAAAAGGGTTTGTTTACATTCCGGACTGTGCTCACGGTTGCTCGTTGTGGTGCTGATACAATATTTGAAGTGTATAACTAAAGTCGAATTAGACTCGACCAGTGTTTTGTGTTCCTGGCCCGCTGGTCGCAAATCGGCCGCGAGTAAGTGACCGTTCGCGGGCGCCACAACATCCGGGGTTAAGAATCGCACGACGCCGCAGGTCTGTGGGCAGTGGGTCGTTCGATTCAGGAGAGCAGCAGCTGTGGCGCACCGAGCGATCACTCCCTGCTCGGCGAGCTGCACGGCAGGCAGCAGGCGGCAGGCGTCGGCACAGACGTAGATGCACCTTCAAAAGGCGTCGGGAGCTGGCGCGGCACATACGAACAGTCGTGCCCAAAATAGGCGCGATTCAGCGTAAAGAAGCGGCGCGTTTTCTAAGGAGCGGTGCGGCTATTTGTGGCAGTCCAATGCACGCGGCATCCCCGCGCCCTCCGCCCTCCGCCAGCCAACTCAGGCCGCCGCGACGCCACGCCAACATGTGCTCGCGGTCGCGGCGCGAAAGCATCGGCGAACGCGACGCACGACGCACGACGCAATAAGAATAGGCCGTGAGCCGGTCTCGCGACGCGCGGAACTGTCGCTGCCGGTTGCTAGATGGGGGAAAGGGGGTCTGCATTGTTGTTCCCCGCTTGCAAGGAGTTCACCACGAGGGAAAGTTAGGCCGATTTGCGTAGTGCAGTGAATAGTGTTATGAAAAAGTAGCACTCATATGCTTGAGAAGTGAATGTTCTATTGGTTAGCTAGCGCCCCGCAAAAGTGCGCGAATCCTGGTGCCATACGAGGTTCAGGTGGCATACGAGGTTCAGGTGCCATACGAAGTTCAGGTGCCATACGAGGTTCAGGTGCTATACTGCAGATGAGCGCACTATATGTTGGGGAAATTGCGACGAAGTTGGCGTTGCATGAGCATTTTTCGACTTAGTAAAACATCTTTCTCGAGGTCAGGTATTGAACGCAGAAATTGTGGAGATGTCGCAAAAATTTCTAATAATATATGCAGCTGAACTCAAAATTCATTGTAATATCATCACCAAACAAAGAATCCCATCAATTCGTTCCTAATATAAGAAACCCCATGGCCTGGATCCACGAAGAGGGGTTAACAGACACGCTAACGACAGACAGATGAGATGAAAGGACTGCTGCTTGCCTTGTGCAGGTGTTGCTGGGGGGTGGAGGGCACAGGACCGAGGGCTGCTCGCAACTCGCAACGAAGGAACTACACACTCAAAAATAGTTGGAGTTTGGAGTTAATTTGATGTGGAGTGACTTTTTTGCGGTGTGAATTTAACTCGTTGGCTGGGAGTAGTTGAAAAATGGAGTTGAAATAAAATACCAAGAGTGACTAGTAACTCTGATCCGTGTTGAAATGGAGTGAGTAATCGGGCAATCGAATTTACGAGTCTCAAGAATTCTCACACTCACACCAAAAGCTGCTCGATTTAGAGTACTCCTGTTGGAGTTATATGATTTGTCACGTGATCGCATACTTGGCGGTTTGTTAGCGTCAGTGTATTCTGGAATCTGGATATGGTAGGATAGGTCAGACGTTGTTGTGTGTGCTTGTTTATTTTAGTTTTCAATATTGCCATGGACATGTCCAAGATTACCTATCTAAATCAAGCAAAGTGTGTTGTCGTAGCTTGCGAAGAAACTGGGGTTCCATATGAAAATGTGATGTCCGCAGGTGAGTAAGATCATTTGACAATAACCATGCATATGGTCTGATACTCATCTTATGCATATCCATTATCCGGGTTTAATAAAATATGTAATGATTATTGCATAGACTGCACGAATAAGCTCTATTATATAACATAATATTTAGCACAATCAAACAATGTGATTGCTTCAGTTATGTTACTTTTGGACCGCGCTAAATTCGGCATAGCGCAAGATGTCTCAGTTACCCTTCACGACGGCGATGGGGTAATCATTGAGGAAGATATTTTTCCATTTTTCATTGCTACTAGAAACATAAAAGAGCCAATGGAAGTGCACCATATCATTTGTTAAGGAAGAAATTTTGTTTTACATTGTGCCCAAGAAAGTTATATTTTAAATAAATGCTACATGTATTAATAAAACATTTTTTATACCCTATAGATCTGTGCCCATAGTTTCCAACGGTTCCTATTATGTATCCCACTCACAAGTGATAATAAAGGTGAAGAGTAACTCCACGAAGAGTAAAGGTGCGCCCGATTTGGAGTTAGTAAGTTACTCCAAAATGAGTTTATAACTACACTATTTTGGGTGAAACATAAATTGAATGTGTTGACAGTCACTCCCAGTTGATTTGAGGCCAATCCAATATGAGTTATCAGTAACTCCAAATCGAGTAGAGATCAATTCAATATGAGTTATCAGTTACTCCAAATCGAGTAAAAATCAATCCAATATGAGTGATCAGTTACTCCAAATCGAGTAGAGATCAATCCAATATGAGTTATCAGTAACCCCCAATCGCGTTATATAGGTTAATCCAAAGAGAGTTATCGATCACTCCCATTCAGATAAACGGTGTGAGTTATCACCCGCAATCGAGTTAATAAGTTACACGGCGAGGAGTTACTGAAAGTCACTCCGAGAGGAAAGTATACTCCACTCCGCGGATCGGAGTTGAATTTCCGAATCGAAATCTAACTCCAACTGCCGAGTAAAAAAGGAACTCAAAAAGGTTTGGACCTACTGGAGCTCCAAAACGAGTCAAAATGGAGTTATAATTTTTTAGTGTGTAGTGTCTTTGATAATATGGTCGCCCCGCTGCAGCTTCTATAGTTACTGGGTAGGAGGCAAATGAGAGTGACAACCCAAGGTCGCCTATGTTTTCATATGGAACAAAACAAAGGTTTTCACTCTCATCTCATTTCATCTCACATGATAAAAGTTATACAGAAGAGGGGTCCAGGGATGCGGGCATTCTGACGCATCCCAAGCCCTCGACAATTTGGGGACCCTATTTTCCAAACGTATTATTTTACGAAACAAGCAGCTATAAAATAAACAGTTTCACGAAGCTCGCACAAACATGATTTGTCTGCATAAAATAAATTGATGAACCAAGAATTTCTTTCACGCCTCTCTTGTTTATTTGTGTTGACTTTCCCTGAGAATTCCGCGTCTATAGGCGGCATCTAGGCATCGCGGAATCTTTGCCGCGTCTATAGGCAGGATCTAGGCGTAATATAAGCGACGTCGGCTGGCACTTTGGACGGCACTTTTGATGAATTAACAAAAAATATATCTGTTTTCCTTGTTTCCCTTGCAATTCATATACAAATAATTGTGAACATTTAAATTTTTATCAAAATGAAAGGAAACGTATACCACTGGACACGGAAATCCGCCAAGTAGAATTTCGGCTATGTGCTGAGAAAGGTTTGTTTGAAAAGAGCATAGGCAGGCCAGGTACCGACCATGTGGATGAGCACATGGTGGAAGGAGAAGTCATGTTCATTGATTGGTCGCAATCTAGTTTCGATAAACCAGTTTTATTATCAGTGCCTGCCTCGCAAAACGCGGGAGTTTGTTATCTGGCAAGTTTTGTATCCGAACAAAACTTAATTTTGCAGTTAGAAGAGAAAATAAAAAACTTCTCGAATCCTCTATTAGAGGAACACTTCTAAGTCACCACTTTTTTACTATTAAAGAAAACGTATGTTTCCATATCTCAATTATTACTTGCTTCCGTTATCTCGATATCAAATAAATGAATATTACCTATACCTACCCTACCGTTCCGGTGGCTATATCTCGTCCAGGCGAGTCGGAGGTAATGTGATATATATATATATATATATATATAACAAAAGCAATTATGCAATTTAAATTAATTCACATTGCGATTACCAACTTTTTTGCAAATACCGAAAAAGTGATGGCATCAATGTGTTTTCGTACAGAGAAGGTGCAGGAAACTTTTTGAAATTTCTGCTAGCTTAAAAAATACGAATTTCAGGCAATTGGATTTGCGTGAAATCTAATCATATAACTCCACACTGTACCGATATATCAGCTTGGGTCGATTCTCATTTCACGGAGCGAGGCAGCTGCTGATAAGAAAACTGGTTCCTAAAAACGAAGTTTCGATCCCCTAATACCTCGTTCACAATACACGAGTTAATCATGATCAAGTCCTCAACTCGATCAAATATGGCGTTGATTGGGTTTCAAAAGTAAGTTGGTGTTCACACTTGTTTCCTTACTTGATCATGATCAAGTATGATCAAGTATATGTACAAGCTGCTGCACATCTAGTCTATGTCTCTGGACATCCTGCCCCCGATTATGTACACGCTGCTGCGCATCTAGTCGATGTCTCTGGACATCCTGGCCCCGATTATGTACACGCTGCTGCACATCTAGTTGATGACTCTGGACATCCTGCCCCCGATTATGTACAAGCTGCTGCGCATCTAGTCGATGTCTCTGGACATCCTGCCCCCGATTATGTACTCGGAAATAGTACAAGCGTCCGACTGCAATTCGATACTAAATGCGGATGTATTTGTAACAGACAATAATTTCCAAACAGCTTTAATGGAAGACATTATTTTGATTCCAATGTCGACATCAACACCAAATGGAATATTAACGAAAGTCCAGCAGGTCACTTAATCTTCAGCTGCACAATCTCGCAATCAGCTTCAATTTGGGGAAAAAGTTCTCCAGATTTTGGGTAATGAAGGAGGCGGAGGTCTGACGATGAGTATAACCCTTTGACTGCAGAGAATGAGACTGATTCGTCTGCGGATGATGATCATCCTTTGACTGCAGAGAATGAGACTTCTCCAGATGACCCTGGAATACCGGATACGATTGATGAAAATCCTGAAGATCTTCAAGCTGGCCGTAAACGGAGGAAGCTATTAGGGAGATCATCAGTAGAAAAGAGGTCAGTAAATAAACGTCTGAGAATGACTGGGAAAGCATATTTGGGCTATCGGAAGCCAGCGGGAGACAACAAAGTGTTCCACGACACTGCAAAGGAAGCACGGGCAATTGGGGTAACCTGCACATCCAACAAATGTTTGAAATCCAAAATGCATTTCTGCAACATTATTTCTGCCGAGGAACGGTTAAGCATTTACTATGGATTTTGGGAGCAGCTTACCTGGGACCAGAGAAAGTTACTGGTTGTTAACTTAGTTGATGAAATGCCGTTAAAACGAGGGAAGATTGAACCTTCGAGACGCAAGTCGCTCTTAAATATCATCTTAACGTTCGGGATTCAAAACATGTAGTGTGCAAGACCATGTTCTTAAATACGTTGGGCATTAAAGAGTGGACCATGCGGTACTGGTTGAATAAATGTGAAAACGGCATGGTTCTAAGCAAACAGTCGTTTTCGGATTCTTTGGAAAGAGTGCCGAGACATGCAGACAAGATAGAGCACCTAAACACTTGGTTCGACTCTCTTGCCAAAATCCCGTCGCACTACTGCAGGAAGGACACTTCTAAACTGTATTTGGAACCCCCGATTAGTTCCAAATCTGAACTCTATAGAGCTTATAAAGAGAAGTGCGAAGAAGATAGGATGGCCTTCGTGTCGCTTGGGAAATTTAATTTAGAATTCCAGAAACTAAACTTGGGTATTTTTATGCCCAAGAAAGACCAGTGCGATGTGTGTTGCGCACACGCAGTTGACAATTTACCGGAGGAAGAGTGAGCTAAGCACATAAAAAAAAGAATTTGGCACGTGCCGCAAAAGAAGCGGACAAGAAATGCGCGTTAGAGGGTAAATGTCATGTGCTAACAATGAACTTACTAGCGGTTAAGGTATCTCCGTGCCTTAAAGCTAGTGCCTTGTATTACAGAACAAAATTGACGGTCCATAATTTTACGATGTATAATTTGGCAACAAAAGCAACGACTTGTTTCTGGTTTGATGAGTCGGAGACTGACCTCACTGCCTCTACCTTTGTGATTTGCGTGGTTTCCCATTTAACTGCGCTCTTGGGTGTATCACCGAAGCCAGTTGTCTTGTACTCAGATGGGTGCACGTTCCAGAATGGAAATGTTTGCATGGCTAATGCCAATTGCTAACGTTGGCAATGGACTCAAATGTAGAGATCCAGCAAAAGTTTCTTGAGAAGGCTCACACCCAAAAGGAGTTTTCACTACCCCAGCAAGGCCTCCGAACTGGGTAAAATTACTTCACAGAGAAATTAATGTATAAGATAAATTTAAAAATATATCAAATAAAGACGTCCCCCCCACTCCAGGAAGTGGCTGAAAGTAGGTACCTTATGCGAGTTTAATACAGGTTTAGCTGGATCTGTGAAAGCTTAACTCGTACGGTTACACCACAAATAGAAAGGGTTCCGTGGGTACACATCCGTAGATTTGTAGTTGGCGGAGAATAAAAGCACCACTTACCGATACAAGTCTGTTAAACTTCTGCGAACTCTGAAGCTGTGTTGCGCAGGTGCGGAGATCAGGGATAAAAAGTGGTCAGCGTACACTGTCGTGGGACTTATGGATAAACACGGGAGGGGGGAACGTCTTTATTTCATAAATTTTAAATGAATCTAATGCATTAATGTATCTGTAGAGAAATTTTGGGGTCAGCTAGCTGCTTTGTTCCTGGCACATTTATGAAAGACGTCCTGGTTTTTGAAACTTGTTTTTGTTTTGGGGTTATATTTCAGCCGTTTTCCCTTTAACAGCATGGGTCCTAACGTCCTTACGCGATAACCTTTTTTGACGTAGTAATAACTAAAATATTACATTTTGGTAAAGTTCCGCAAAAATACATTGCCTGACTCCTGAAAGAATACTGCACAATTAAATAAAACGCAAGGTGTTGCAAACCCAAAAACCCCGAAAAAAAAATCCCGGTTCGGGATCAGGTTTTCAAAACTGGAAAACAGGTTCGGGTTCGGGTACGGGTTTTCAAATTTCCCGGGTTCCGGTTCAGGTTCAACATAGAATTACGTTTTTTTCGGGTTTCGGGTGCGGGTGCGGGTTCGATGCCCTGGTTGAAATCGGACGAAAATTAACAATTTGTTGATGAGCGTAGCGAGCTGAGCGAAATCTTCTATTTCACTACCCCCAAACAAAAGTCACTTGTGTATGTTTTTTTTTTGTGTTTGTGCGCGCTCTACAGACCAAACGCCTAAACCGATTTGAATGAAAGTTTCTGTGTACCTACCTTTGTTCTCAACTTAGACCCCCTGCATTTTTGGAAAGGATCGGTTAAGAATAATTTTAAGAAATCAATTTTTACGAAATTTTTCGATTTTTTCTAAATTTTGAATCTCTGTAAATTTAAAAGTACTTAACATAACTGCACCAAATTTTCTCAACATGTTGACCTTATAAATACGTATCATGCCTGCTAATCTTCGGCCGGTAGGTCTTTCCAATAGGTGTTTATTAGCATTTTTGTTGTGTTTTTTCGTGATTTTCGGTACTTTCTGACGCCTGAATCAATTTCCTTCATCACATTGGAGACCAAGCTTTGTTAACCTAAAGTTTGTCCAAAGCAACGATTTGACAGATATATCAGAAATAGAAGAAATTGAAGTAAATTCGCATTAGATGTATATATACCTATCCCTTAAAATAAGAATCCACGGGCGTAATTCACTTCTATGTATATATGTTTGATAAGCGTAGCGAGCGAAGCGAAATCATCAATTTCACTACTGCTAAAAAAAAAACACTTGGTGTGTGTTTGTTTGTTTGTTTGTTTGTTTGTTTTTTTTTTTGTATGTGTGTTTGCGCGCGCTCTACAGGCCAAACGCCTGCTTCGAGTGGGATGAAATTTTCAGGGTGTCTACTTTTGTTCTCAACTTAGACCCCCTGCGTTTTTTCAAGAAAATCCTCCACACCCTTCACTTTCAAAGCAGAAAAAAGAGAAAAATTCGACAATTGGGCATATTTGGAAAAGTACGGAAATTTATTTAAAAGTGCGTATTTTTTTCAAATGTTCCAAATTTCGATTTGCCTTTAGAAACCATCGAAACCGAATCGAAACATCACACCAGATTTTTCCCAATAAAAACCAACCCAATAAAACCCAATAAAAACCCTTGGGCATGAGTTACATCTATGTATTAACATGCACAATGCAATGATCTCAAATGAGCATATTTCCGCTACCCGACAGCTCGGACAGAAACAAAGAAAGGTCAGAATCGTTTACATTTTCAAGTGATCAGAATTATTGAAAAAGCATTAGTCCGGCTTGCTGCTCCAGGAGTTGCACAGGCTTCTGCCTTGATCTTTTTTGCGCTATATACAAACCGCTACGCTCATCTTCAACGCAACACAAATTGCGTTCGCCCTAGTAAATTACTCAATAAGCTCAAAATTAGCACATATTGACTATCTGACAAGTTTAGAGAGAAACAAAGGAAGGTCATTGATATTAAGCGTAGCGAGCGAAGCGAAATCATCAATATCACGACTGCTAAAAAAAACACTTGGTGTGTGTGTGTGTGTGTGTGTGTGTGTTTATTTGTATGTGTGTTTGCACGCGCTCTTCAGGCCAAACGCCTGCTTCGAGTGGGATGAAATTTTCAGGGTGTCTACTTTTGTTCTCAACTTAGACCCCCAGCGTTTTTCAAGAAAATCCTCCATACCCTTCACTTTCAAAGCAGAAAACAGAGCAATATTCGACAATTGGGCAAGTTTGGAAAAGTACGGAAACTTATTTAAACGTGCGTATTTTTTTCAAATTTTCCCAATTTTGATTGTTGCCTTTAGAAACCATCGAAACCAAATCGAAACAACACACCAGATTTTTTTACTTGAATGTGCCTTCAAGATTTGACATATATTATAAATTTTGTCAATTTCGTGCATGCAAGTTTTTGAAAGTAAGTCCGCGGCAGAAATATATATCCAACCTAATAAAAACCCTTGGACATGAGGTACATCTATATATTAACATGCACATTGCTCAATGACAGCAAAATGAGCATATTTGATGTGGAAATTCGGAATGCTTTTTGTGAACAGACGTTACTTTTTCATTTAAACCTTTTTCAATATATTTTAACATTAAACATTGTTTCATTTGTATCCTGTGGATTTAAGTAGATCTTCCGAACAAAATTTTTTATCTGCAATGGTCCGGCTTGCTGCTCCATGATTCTCATACGCTTTTTGTCTCAAACTTTTTATGCGCTATATACAAACCGCTACGCTCATCTGCAACACAACACAAGTTGCGTTAGCCCTAGTAATCGTCTAAATTTTGGAGTGATCAGAGTTTTCGAGAGGGCAATGATCTGGCTTGGTGCTCCATGGTTTTAATAGGCCTTTGGCCTCCACCTTTTTATCCGCTGTATACAAACCGCTACCTACGCTCATCTTCAACGCAACACAAATTGCGTTCGCGAAGTCCTAGTATATTCCCAATTAAAAAAAAATTATAATGGACACTTATTGATGAGCGTAGCGAGCAAAGCGAGCGAATTGCGAAATCATCAATTTCACTGCTGCTAAAAAAAAGCACTTGTGTGTGTTTTTTTGTTTGTATGTGTGTTTGTGCTCTACACTGTAAAAAAAATTAGTCAATTGAGCCCCGCCTATGACGGGCAAAATTACAGTACGAGGACAGTTTTAACGTTTTACTAGCAAATTACGGTTAATACTAAGCTACAGGTACGCATCTTTAGACAGAACACTGGTCCATGTTGTAAAATTCTTGCTACTTGTCTGTCATCTATGGAATTCCCATACCCCTTGTGAATTACCTGCAACTGACCGTAAAAATAAAGGGATGCAATGCAAGACGTGACCGCCCGGTTGCATCGTCTCAGGTCGGAACTTTGCCCTCGTCTGCCATGGCATGAGGGGTCGCTGCTCGCTAGTCGCTAATGACAAACGAGGAACCCTACACATAGACCTAACCTAAAACCAGTGGCACCGTCTACTACCGGCCGCAATGCCTTCTGGTAGTGTTTGGGGCGCATCCATTTTAGATTTCAAACTTTCAGCGCATTGCATACGTGTGGGACCCTGTTTGTTTTCTTTCATCTTCTTCAGTTTAATTTTACTAATTGAGTTGTTTTTTATTATAGAGTGTTTATTTTTGTTACGTTTTGTTGTTACATAGTTTTATTGTTTATAGTTTATTTATATAGTTTATTTAAAAGCATTTATAAACCCCATATTCTTTACCCGCGCACACGTGTGTACGTAGTGCTAAACGGCTTCCACAATTTTACAAAATGTAAGTATTACGTTTGTTTGCAATCTTGGTATTGTCATTAATTATGTTTCATAGGTATCATTTACTAATCATGTGTTTCTTTGCTCTAGGGAAAGGATCCCTTTGGCTTCAACAGAGAATCGCGCAACCCTACAATACGGCATAGCAGATTTCCCCAAAGGCAACTGGACGAAGCAAACAAGAGGATTCCCAAAAGATTTTTCGGCGGCAGACATCACGAAATATGAAGAAAAGAGTGGAGCGAATAGACACCTAAAAGCGGGATACAGGATGTTTGCATCAAGAAAAGTAAAAAACGTTCTACTCAGCCACAGTGTCGGAGCCAGCTTTTGCAGGGCGAAGGTGGAAGCTTCATTCAGAAAGGCCGAATACCAAGTGCGAGTGAAGGTGTGTGAAAGTGGGGTCGTTGAAGCCGGGTACTGTGACTGCAAAGCAGGAAAGGGTGGGGTATGCAAGCATGTGAGCGCCTTGCTTTGGTTTTTGTTCGATTTGGTCACTAGAAATCGGAGTGTTTGCTGTGTAGTCTTTCCATGGAAAATAAACAGGATATTCGTCCATGTAACCTTTCTTCCCAGACTTATTAAAATGGATACCACATATTTTGTGATATTTGGTGGGCACCCACTCACTAAATTTCCGGACACCTTGACGCTTAGTTCTACGAATCCATTCCTTGCGAAGTGTAGGATCTTTAGGATACCCGTGAAAAGAAAACTCTTTGTTTCGCATTTGGTTGTTATTGCATAAAGGCACAGCACAAACGTTTCCTGTTCTAGTGCCACTTCTCCGGTTCTTTATACTATTCGGGTCACTCATTTTTCGTCACAAACGTCGACAAGGTCCCCTTGCCAGAATACGCTTAACATGCCGACATGACACTTTCGCGGGCTAGTGCGCCCCGAATCCTCCCACAAGGCAATGCGACTCTTGCGCCTGCGCAGTAACTTTTAGGTTTGGCCTATTGGTCTTTATACCTGACTTGAGAAAAAGCAAACTTTCAAGTACATCTATAAGTTCACGTGATGTATTTAACGCTTTCGGGAAATCGAGAAATTATGATCGTGAACAGCAACATAGGTATATATGATATGTATGTATATTATCTTATAGGGACTGATTCGAGCGATTAAAATAACTATGTACTTTTTTGACGGCGCGTACTTTGTGCAAGGAGTATGTCACTCATGGCTGCTGCGAATATCATAGTTTTAATGCATTTCTGGACAAAAATAATAGGTATTTAACCGTCATTGCTTTAGCGAGCTTGAGCATTGAGCCCGCCGAGATGGTATCAAGAGATTGTCGAACCTTTCTTATTAATTATGACAGGAGCACAAAGTTTTAATATTTGATGCCTAGTCTATGACGCTCCCATTTGACAAATGGAACCACGAGATCCTAGAAGTAGAGGGTCATGCAAACTTTAAAAGCGTCGTGCCCTCTGTTGAAATCGGCCGTGGGCACATACGTGATTTTTTTAAACATATTTTTAGCCATCAAATTCAAACTTAGGATGTTTTTCAAACAAAAATGAGTGGCATCATGTGTATGTTGCACTAAAAACTACACGTCTATAACTGCAGCTATTAGGTTCATGAGTGCAGGTACGCCCAAAGTATATCAAACGAGTAACGACGCCCCCGACGTCGGTGTTGGTTTCAAGTCTCATATGGGACCGACAATGGGAGCGATATCACCCAAAGGAGCACCTCATTTAAAAAATGGGGCACAATACGAATAACGAAATGCCGTTTTCTTATTCCGACACCCTATTTATGAAACATGTAGGCCATGTATATAGAAGACATAACTTTTAGCTGCAGTAAAGGGTTATACAGAAAGAAGATATTTAAATAGATTTTTATTGAATTTCGTACGTAAACCGCAAATTTGTAATTGTGCAAAAAAAGAGAACGAAAATGTATTCAGAACAAAAATATTCAAACATTTTTCAGGGTTTGACCCAGCCTGAGAACATGTAGGTACGTCTAAACGTACCCATCGTTATATTTTCGTCGCGACTGGGGATGTTTGCCTGGTGCCACAGGGCGAATTCTCACTCCCAACACTGCATTGCTGTGTTTTATGCATCAGCTGGCAACGTGAGTTTTTCACTAGCCATCGACCAACGCATCATATCGCTGCCTCTGCAAGTGCATTCCTCAAGAAGTGTTCAGTGCGTCAAGAGGCAAGTAGCAACCTCTACGAGCATCTCAGTGCCCAGCCAGTCGATACGGATCAATCGCGGTATGTAACACTGTGATTCTTTATTTGGTGTGTTTGTAATACTGCAAATATTCACTACTTTGTTCAAAAATATAATTTTTATTACCCTGCTTTACACGGGCTGCCATTGAGTTATTATTTTAGCCCTGGCCCCGCACTCGACTTGATGCGCCAGTGGTCATCAGTACCTATACATAACTTGAAATAACTAGAGATATACTCGCTAATAATGTTCAAGTAAACAATCGTTATTAGCTCCTGAGGATTTCCCATTCTCTGAATTATAGATCCTGAAAATGATAGCAAATTCAGTTGTAAGTGGGTGCATGTATTGAAATCTACCCAACCCCCACTTACCACACGATACGACACAGGACACACACACATTAGTACTGATGTTATGACTCTTTATCAATTTCATTTCATTTCATTTCATTATTAACTTCCATCCTTGAAATCATAGAATTAGTTCCGGATTTTAATTCTTGATCCTAAAACTGGAATTTAATATTTAGCTTCCTATAATAGGTATGTGCAACCGTTAATTGCACCAAATGAATAGTAGCCTAACGATGACAATTCATTGCCGTTTTCCAAGATGCCAATATTTACTTTGCCCTATGTGTTTTTTTTTTACTGGATACGGTCAGCGCCGACGAGCATAAGGCGACAAACACGGCACCCCCGCCCCCGCCCCCAACCCACCCCCACCCCCACGTCGCAGTCCTAGCCGTCACTGAGTCCTTGGTCAGCAGCTCGCGAGTCGCTGTCCCGGAGGGCAACGCCGGGCCCCTTCTGCCTCTACGACGCCAGCACAGCTGGTTCATAAATGCGCTCTACGTAATTTCGCAAAAATATAGTGTAATGTATTCTGAACTATGAAAAATAATAAAAGCGTAGCTGGTAACAGCCAAAATATATCTGATCTCTGAGTAAACTTTCGAAAACCTAACATTCCTGAAACCCTAGATCCTTTTTTCATGACATCTCAGTTTTATTGCAATAATAATTAATGTGGACATTTATCATGCTTAATAAAATTACTAGGAATCATTATTTCTTTGGCTTTGATAAAATACCATCAATAATTCACAGTAATTAATATAAAAAATTTTGCACAGGAGAATTGTACGATAACCAGAAGTAACTTTATTTTTAAAAGTCACCTCAGTAATATGGTTTTTGATTTGTCCCAATCAAGTTACTACCGGCGACAGGAAATAAACTAGTCCATGTTGTAAAACGACCTAAAATGTTAGCCAGCATCAGACAGGTCCGAGTTGTCAGCCAACCCTTCCGGTAAGCGTGTATCTTGACCCTGCCTCCCGCTGAAAGATTACTTGCATTGTCGGTAGGCTCGCAGTACGGCCGTACGGTCAGTCTACCTGCTGTGACAGATCTTTAACATAGGGGGGCTAGGAGATTTTGTTGCTGAGTACACTTTAGTAAACAAACAGTTTTTTTTTTCTTACAGTGTACAGACCAAACGCCTGCCTCGATTGCGATGAAATTTTCAGGATGTCTACTTTTGTACTCGACTGAGACCCCCTGCGTTTTTCAAGAAAATCCTCAATAACCCTCATTTTCCAAGCAGAAAAAAGAGCAGTATTCGACAATTGGGAAAGTTGGGAAAAGTACGGAAATTTTATTATTATGTACACATTATTATTATTATGTACATTATTATGTACACATTATTATGTACATTATTATGAAATTTATTTAAAAGTTCGTATTGTTTTCAAATTTTCCCAATTTCGATTGTTGTCTTTAGAAACCATCGAAACCAAAATTAAACATCACACCAGATTTATTGACTTGAAGTTGACTTCAAGATTCGAAAGATATTAGAAACTTTGTGAATTTCTTGCATGCAAGTTTTTGAAAGTAAGTCCGCGGCAGAAATATATCTCCAAAATAATTAAACCCCTTCGGCATAAGTAACATCGATGTATTTTCATGCACATTGCTCAATGACCTCAAAATGAGCATATTTTCGCCACCCGACAGCTTGGATAGAAACAAAGAAATTACAGAATCGTTTACATTCTCAAGTGATCAGAATTTTTGAGAAAGCAATGGTCCGACTTGCTGCTCCATGATTTTCATAGGATTTTCGCCTCAATCTTTTTATGCGCTTTATACAAAACCGCTACGCTCATCTTCAACGCAACACAAATGCGTTCGCGAAGCCCTAGTTGATGAGCGTAGCGAGCGAAGCGAAATCATTAATTTCACAACTGCTAAAAAACACTTGGTGTGTGTTTGTCTTTGTTTTTTTTGTATGTGTGTTTGCGCGCGCTCTACAGGCAAAACGCCTGCTTCGAGTGGGATGAAATTTTCAGGGTGTATACTTTTGTTCTCAACTTAGACCCCCTGCGTTTTTAAGAAAATCCTCCATGCCTCTTCCCTACAAAGCAGAAAAAATAACAATATTCGGCAATTGAGAAAGTTTGGTCAAGTACGGAAATTTATTTAAAAGTGCGTATTGTTTGCAAATTTCCTCAAGTTTCATTGTTGTCTTTATAAACCATCGAAACCAAATCGAAACATCACACCAGAATTCTTGACTTAAAGTTGACTTCAAGATTTGACAGATATTAGAAATTTTGTCAATTTCGTGCATGCAAGTTTTAGAAAGTAAGTCCGCGACAGAAATATATCTCCAACCAAATAAAAACCCTTGGGCATGAGTTACATGTGTGTATTTATTGATGAGCGTAGCGAGTGAAGCGAGCGAAGCGAAATCTTTTATTTCACTACCCCTAAAAAAAAGTCACTCGTGTATGTTTTTTTTTTTTTTTTCTGTGTGTTTGTGCGCGCTCTACAGACCAACGCTTGAACCGATTTCAATGAAAATCTCTGAGTACCTACGTTTGTTCTCAACTTAGACCCCCTGCGTTTTTTAAGAAAATCCTCCATACACCTTCCCTTCAAAGCAGGAAAAATAGCAATATTTGACAATTGGGTAAGTTTGGAAAAGTACGGATATTTATTGAAAAGTTCCTTTTTTTTTTCAAATTTTCCCAATTTCGATTGTTGTCTTTAGTTACCATCGAAACCAAATCAAAACATCACACCAGATTTTTTGACTTAAGTTGACTTCAAGATTTGACAGATATTAGAAATTTTGTCAATTTCGTGCATGCAAGTTTTTGAAAGTAGGTCCGCGGCAAAAATATATCTCCATCCTAATAAAAACCCTTGGACATGAGCTGCATCTATGTATTTTCATGCACATTGCTCAATGATCTCAAACAACATTTTACATTTAACACTTTACATTTTCAAGTGATCAGAATTTTTGAGAAAGCAATGGTCCGGCTTGCTGTTCCATGATTACCATACGCTTTTTTCCTAAATCTTTTTATGCGCTATATGCAAACCGCTACGCTCATCTTCAACGCAGCACAAATTGTGTTCGCGAAGCCCTATGTACATGCATATTGCTGAATGATCTCAAAATGAGCATATTTCCGCTACCCGACAGCTCGAACAGAAACAAAGAAAGGTCAGAATCGTTCACATTTTCAAGTGATAATAATTTTTGCGATGGTAATGGTCCGCCTTGCTGCTCCATGATTTAGGCTTTTTGCCTCAATCTTTTTATGCGCTATAAACAAACCGCTACGCTCATCTGCAACGCAACACAAATTGCGTTCGCGAAGCCCTAGTAATTTCAATGTTACAAGTGTTCCATTATTGTTCCATCGGGTTTGCATTGCGGTTCTGAAATCAGCGATTTGTGGAAAAAAGGGTTTCCCACATAATATTGATGCATCTTTTGTTTCCGCCGCGTTTACAAGTTTATATTTTTTTACAACTTCCACACACTAGCCAGATGGGAAGACGTTCGTTCAGCGTATGGCTTCGCCCTGGGATTGGCGCTTACCTATGACCGCGGTTGTGTTGTTTTCGTAATTAGGCAAGAATTTCTCTGCAATGCATTGCACGGCATTTTCTCTACAGTATACAAAGTTTTTACAGTAATTGGGTAAGTTATGTTGTTTTGGTGGACACGGGCAGATTACTGTCATTTGTCATGTCGATTCTTAAACTTTTTTCTGGTTGCTGCCGTTACAAAACGCATATGACCTATATTTAATCATCAAGCCAATAATTTTTGTTTGTCAATTCATGATGTATATTTTCTGGTCTTTTATCATGGTTTTATTAGAACACTATCGTGAATTATACTTTGAACTTATGCTCAAATCATGATTAACGGCAGTCGCCATGTCTTTTTGAATATACTTGCTCTGACTGTCAACAAAGGTTTGTTTATAACAGAAACATCTATCTAGCCTTGGTCTCATTTTTAAAAAGAATGTTCTTTTATACAGCTTGACATTTATTAGAGAAACTGAAACGATTTAACTTCCAAATCAATCGATAGCACTACTTCAATTTTCCTATTTTTGGGAAAATCGCAACATGCACTAAACTTTATGTTCATCATGTTGCCGCCTGGAGCCGCCTTCGTACAGACCGCTACAGACCAAATCCATGCTTACACTAGAATTAATCTGAGTTTGCCACTTTTTGAGGATCTCTCATCGTAGCGTACCATTTCATAGAACAAATGATAAGTTTTTGTCATTACAACCATTAACCAACAATTAACAATTATTAACCATTTTACTCTTTACAAATCGTAAAAGAGTCAAAATATGATACTTCGAAGTAATCTGTAGTAATCTTCGGCTAACACGACTGTAGCACATGCTGTGGACCAAAAATCTGTGGAACGCCAAGTGCTTTGTCACTTTTATTGCACACGCCTGTCGACTGAGTGATGAACAACAGGGCCGCGACGGGTAGGGGGACAAACTGCACCACGCTCGGGATGCAGCTATTTGTATACAGAGAGGCTCAATTGCGCCAGCAGTGCGGTTCCGAAACTAGCTCCGTAAAAACTGGATGGTCGGCGCCAGCAATCATTCACACCAAATTAAAGTAGGTATGTGGCGATCTCTGTAGGCGACGGAGTACACAAAGACCGAGACTGTTGTCTCCTTCACAGCAGACGACGGACGATTTGAGTTCGGAAATCGGAAGAACATTTTTCTATTATATTTTTGGCTACAATATGATGCTTTAGTGACTTATCTAAATTTATAATGTTGCCTTAAGTTATAGTGTTACGTCTGGCAACAATGGACTAAATATTCGATCAAGATTACCCAAAATTAAACATTTCGATCATTTGCCCGCGGCTATTTTCTTGATAGAACAAAGGGTTCCGAGTCCAGCACAGTAAACATAGTGGTGGTCACCGTTTTGATTGATGATGATTTATGATCATACGATGATCGGTTGACGGTTATAGGTTGACTTTGGTTAGGTTGAATGTTTTCTACTTTTAAGATACTGACTGGGGTCCCGTAATTGGATCGTTGTTCGAGCCTGTGATTGAAGTTTTTACGAAACTTTCTATTTAATATGGTACGAAATTTGAAACTAGGAATCCCTTTTCTAATAAGCATGGTTGATTTGGACCAAATTTACATAAATAAGCATCCCTTAACATGCAGCAATTGCTGGATTCGGACAAAACATTTGGCTTTAGAAACCCTAGAAATAGTAAAATTTTCGCCAGCGGTGCAAAATGTGTTGTCAATTGGTGGTAGAATTACAGAATTATATCAAAATTTTGAAGATATTACAAATCTTTGCAGAATTGCTGACTTTGTGTTTATAGTCTATTTGCAATGACGGACCTAGTTTTTTAATAGCACTGCAATAAATGAATCAGTCAAGTAATGAGTCAAACAGAAATTTTGTTCAGGAAGTAACCTTTTTAATTTCAATCATAAAATGATCTGCAGTTCTGACCAACCCATAGTCTATCTCCGATTAAACCGCAAACGCTTAGATTTGCTCCAATGAAAACCTTGAACTTAAAAAAAATTTCAAACCCCCAATATTTTAAAAGTTCCTGGCCCCTGACGTTAACCCTGCCATATCAACATCATTATAATAAACTAGGGCTTCGCGAACGCAAATTGTGTTGTGTTGAAGATGAGCGTAGGTAGCGGTTTGTGTATAGCTGATAAAAAGGTATGCAGGCAGAAGGCCTATGAAAACCATGGAGCACCAAGCCTGACCATTGCCTACTCGAAAAGTCTGATTACTTGGAAATACAGACGGATTCTGACGTTCCTTTTTTTTCTCCGAGCTGTCAGATAGCGAAAAAGTGCAGATTATGATCTCATTGAGTAATGATACCGTAAATACGTAAGACATAACTTATGCCCGAGGGTTCTTATTAGATTGGAGATACATTTCTGACGCGGATTTACTATCAGTTACTTCCATACACGAAATTGACTAAACTTCTGATAACTGTCAAATTTATGCCTTGGCCCTAACTGAAATCCACAATGCTGGTAACCTATGAAACGAAGGAATCCGGACTCTTATTGAATCAGGCACCAAATCACGAAAAAAACACTACAAAAATGCGAATAAAAACTAATCGGGAAGTCCTACCGACCTCAGTTTTCAGGCATAATAAATATGTCTAAGGTCGACATGTTTATAAGTTTTGGTGAAGATATGTAAAGAACTTAGACATTTACATAGGATCAAAATTTTGAAAAAATCGGAACATTTCGTAAAAATTGATTTATTAAATAATTTCCGAACCGATCTTTTCCAAAAACTTGGAGGATCTAAGTTCAGAACAAAGGTAGGTCCTCTGAAATTTTCATCTAAATCGCGTCCCGTCGACAAGCGACTCGAAATAACGAGTCCTTCCATCGCGATTACTGATCTCATTTGGATAGTTTTTATCGTAAATATTCGCGCCAATTTGAGGCGACCGTTTGTCGGTTTGCTACTTTTGATCTATTTGTTCACCAAAAAAGTGACTGCTATTTTCAGACACTTGAAGATGTGCTCTTAGATATTTATATACAACGAAATGCAATGACGCAGGTAATCTAGGCCAAACATACCAAAAGACAAGCTCAAAGCCAAACATTTCAATGACTACAGGTGAGTGTAATAATATATTGTGTACCATACTCCTTGCTTGCTCTTCCATCGTATAATTCAAGGTTCGCTTTCCAAACATGCCGATTGATCGATACCACGCATGAGTTTGTAAATAAATTGCTGACGTAAACACGTTTAAAATCTGTATGTGCCTATTATATGCATACAAACACTGCACGTTGGAACCAAAAAAATAAAAGGTTCCAGAGATGTTCGAATTCGTTACCTTTCTATTTTCAATGAAGCAAAAGTGTAAGCATGAACGCACGCACGCAGCGCGGACGCAGAGCAAGGTTCGCGCGGCATGCGTCGGAATGTCCCCGTGCGTAGGTACGCTGCACAAAGTCCGTCGGCGTACGACTACGTGCAGGGCTCACCTAGTTTGTTCGGTAGTGCGACGACGACCACGGAGCGGACCTCGAGGCCCGGACTGCGCTGCCTTACTGCCTACTTGGCGTTCAACGCTTGGCGTTCGGCCGAAGCCAGGGCAGACGGGTGCCAAGAAGCGGTCGCCCGATTTAGACTCGATAATCGATGCACACCGGCGCTCGGCCTGCCTTGCCTTGCCGTGCCTTGTCCCATGGGCACTCCGTCCGGCGCGGAGAGAGCTGCCGCTAACGAGCGCAGGGAATACCCCTTTCCGGGTGGGAGCAGGTATTTTGTATTGCGCCGTCTAAGAGCAATGGGGTGGCGAAATCGTCCCGATGAGTTCAGCTCGGGTGGCAATCTGTTCCTTGTTCCCGCTCTTTATTGCGATTCCGTCCAGTTCCTTCCCGTCCTCCTTTGCTATTGTCTCCCGTCCCGAGCATGAGACCTGGTGGTCTGATGAGTGATGAGTGGTGTAGGCAGGAGGGGCGTTCGCATCGGCCGCATGCAGCGGCTGCTGTCTTCGTCCGCGGGCAGCGCGTCGGAAAACGCAGCACCGTCCACTCGGGCGGACGGACGTCCTTTGGCTGTGCCAAGGTTGGATTGCGTTTACAGGAGGCGCGAAAGCCGGTCTCGACAACGAAGGCAGTGGAACACCCTGCCGCGAACGCCGTTTATCTGTTAGCGACACCAGCCGACTCTCGTTTGTTTTCGAATCAAAATTTTATTCATTCCACCTTCTTGTATAAATAAATGCACATTTGTTTTGATTATTTGTTTAGTTTCAAATGTACTTTGGACATTGGCTCAAGAGAACTCAATAATATTCTCTGCGGGGCTACACGCTCATAGAGAAGTGACCCGAAGGCTACCTGCACCGCGACGTCGACGCCGACGCCGTAAGTCGCTGCGAGTGTAACGAGTGACGCCCGACGCGTTATTTTTATAACATTCGTCCAACTCTGTTCTCGGTATCGTCGTGGATAGGCAAGGTATGGTCCGACCGTCCACCAATTTGTTTACCCAGCTGCGCGATTCGTTTGGCACGGCGGATTCTCGCGAAAGCAGAGCTGAGCGGCAAAATGGGGACCGTCGGGACAAATGATCGACTCAAACTATATAGCAAGAACTTGCAACTATCAATGCTCCGAATGCTCGGCAAGTCGATTCCAGTTGTGCTTGGGAAGGCGAAGGCGACTGAAGAAAACAAAGCCGCCGGTCGCGAGCGAGCCGTACTCCTGAGGGAACGCGGCCCATGGGGAGGCGACATCGACGGGACGGAAGGCGAGTTCTTGTTATTGTTATTGTAGCGGACCGTCGGCTTGCGAAGATGACTCATGCCAATGAGATCACAGCCGGACTAGTGCGTTGCTCCGCGTTGCCGCGTGGATAGAGCAATATCGAAATGTAGAGACCATTGTGACATTACAAACATCCGTAGTCCCCATCCAACCATCCTTATAAGGCAAGTTGTGACTGCAATCGCAGATCTTCATATTCGACAATTTCAATATAGCAATTTATGCATACAAGTAAACACGACATAGAGCGCTATTTAGTTTGACAACATTGTTATATTTAATTCTGTAGTCTCATGGCAGAGAGCAGAGTGTGTTCGTGTGTGAGTGTGGGTGGAAGGGGATGTTTGCCCCAAGGTGCCTGCAGGCACGGGAGAGGAAGGACACTTGGGTTTAGGCGGTCAGTCGACGCGCTGGGGAGACAGCGGTCCAGCTCCTGAGGGAGGCAATTCTAACCTATAGCCACTCGGGCCACAGGCTTACTGTGGCCCGTGACTGCTTCGCCACACCAACGTCAACGCACTTGTCATCGATCGGTATCGTTATTTTGACTCTGTTTTCTGCCTGTTCACAATTCAATTTAAATTCTCTAATCAATAATTGTATTCTATAGTCGTACAACATCGGAACCGACGGCTCGCTACCGATCGGGAAAGATTGCAGTTTGCTTGTATTTTGCCAGTTTTATCTTCATTATATTATTCACTTAAATTCACTTATCGTCTTATAACTTGCATTCCCTAAGTCCTACAATCCAGGTACCTAATTAGAACATAGTTAACGAAACCCGGCATAGAGAAGGGGGTAAGAGTTACACCATCGGCGGCGCGTTCCGCGAATCTCGTGAAGCAAGGTCGCGGGGTTACCCGGCCTGCCCTGACCCCGAGGTGCGGCTCTAGATACTGCTTTCCGGGAATAGTGTTAGGGACCTACCATTGTAACAAATACCAAATGATGGAACCACTAAATGAGTCTAGCCCAGCAACGGATGCTGATTTCCGGGATTGGTGTTAGGGACCTACCATTGGTTACAAAGACCAAATGATCGAACCAATAAATAAGCCTACCCCAGCAGCGGTGTTTGGTACCATTGGTTACAAAGACCAAATGATCGAACCACTAAAAAGGCCTAGCCCAGCAACGGATGCTGATTTCCGGGATTGGTGTTTAGTACCGTTGGTTACAAAGACCAAATGATCGAACCTCTAAAATAGCCTAGCCCAGCAACGGATGCTGATTTCCGGGATTGGTGTTTGGTACCGTTGGTTACAAAGACCAAATGATCGAACCACTAAATAAGCCTAGTCCAGCAACGGATGCTGATTTCCGGGATTGGTGTTTGGTACCGTTGGTTACAAAGACCAAGTGATCGAACCACTAAATAAGCCTAGCCCAGCAACGGATGCTGATTTCCGGGATGCAAAGTTAGGGGGCAGGGGGGGGTCCCTCATCGCATATCCAAGGCCATCCACACTGCCTTGTCTATCTTTGCGCCAAGCAGGTACATCGCAAATCTGTAGCGTTCTTGGCCTCTCTGTTTCAAATCCGATGTTTCAATCCGATGTCCTCGAACGCGTACCAAAAGGCCAATGTGTACTCGATACAATGAAGGGTTTGAGGCTTCTCTTCCATGCTCATTCCTAGTACTTATGTGCAGACATTTCCATGACATCATGGGGGTTGGGGGTGTTTGTGTGGAGAGATTGCGATTTCGAGTTCGATTGCGATTGCGCCTACCTTGCTGGCCGACACTCTCTGCCGCTCGACCTGGCCCACGAGCTGCGTGGATTTCCCGAGCGGCTCGAAGGGCGACTCGAAAGGCGCCTCCATGCCGGACAGGATCACTTGCGCCCCCAGGAACTTGTTGAGCAGCGCCCGGGCCTGCGAGTCTTCCAGCGAGTCCCCGCTCTCCACCACTGCAACCGATGCAATAAAATACAATGTGTACAATGTGTACAATACTTTCACTCCATTTCAATGCATCACAGCTAGTGTTGTAAATCGGTAAATTACGGGTCGTAATTTTCCCGGTAAATTACCAATTTGATGTAATTTACAAAATTAAAAATTACCGGTAATTTACGGTAATTTTCCATAAAATTTTGAGAGAAAAAAGGGGTTGGAAAATATGAAATGTGGTTCGTAGCCATGCAAAGTGCACCATAGTTTGCTCTTCTCATCCTGCTTTTGGCTCCATAAAGTTTTTAGGTGGCCCACAAGCCGAAGCTCTCCATTATGTTTCGAACACGGATGTCATCTCGGATCTTGCATCTTACAAAATGCAAGGAGGCTTTGTGGGCCAAACAGTTTGTGTGCAACTCCCTCAAAATGAAATCGGACGGTACAAAAATATCCATCTTGACGTGGTGGAATATGCAACTCGACGCACCTGAGTAAAGTGGCTGTTATGCTTCTTGAAGCACCAGCCACCTCCGCTGCTACCGAAAGATATTTTAGTTAGTTAAAACCAATTTGAAAATAGCCAAAAGGAACTCATCACTCCCAGATCTAATCAGTGCCGTATTGACCACTAGGCAGAGTAGGCTATCGCCTAGGGGCGCCGAGGCTTTAGGGGCGCCGGCCGCAGGCCGGCCCCTGAACCCATGTTGTTTTTATTTTTTTATAAACATTGTGAATTGATGTCTTGTGTTCTGTCAACTTCGCATTATATAAGCAACAATACTTCTGAAATCTTAGTCTTAGTTCATGTGCCCATGCATGTTGGTATATTATATACCTTGAATTCACGCGAGGAAATTGAACGGCGATAATTTTTTCTTTCTTGCGTATGTGCACTTATCCGCATTTCCTGTATGAAAGGCAGTTGCAGCTGGGAAGTAAGGACTGCGAGGTATTTTGAACTCATTTTACGATAGGATTTAAATGTACAATTGCAAATTCAGCTCCCGAATTGGCAGAATGGCTAATTCCACTCCTGGAACTATTAATCGCTTTTTCCTGTCGTCAAATGTTGGGAAAAACATTGAGCATGGAGCACTCCAGTGCGCCTTCGTTAGCGCTGCTAACAAGTTGGGTATGCAGTCACCCTGCGCGATTTTCGGGAAGTTTCTTTATTTGTGCATTTGAAAGTTGCGATAGTACTAGGGCTTCGCGAACGCAATTTGTGTTGCGATAAAGATGAGCGTAGGTAGCGGTTTGTGTATAGCGGATTAAAAGGTGCAGGCAGCAGTCACAAGAAAACCATGGAGCACCAAACCTGACCATTGCCTTCTCGAAAATTCTGATCACTTGAAAATGTATACGGATTCTGACGTTCCTTTGTTTCTCTTCGAGGTCAACAAAGCTGGTAACCAAGGAAACGAAGGAAACCGGACTCGTATTGAATCAGCCGTCAAATCACGAAAAAAACACCACAAAAATGCTAATAAAAACCAATTGGAAAAACCTACCGAACTAAGATTTGCAGGCATGATAAATATGTAGAAGGTCAACATGTTTAGAAGTTTTGGTGAAGTTATGTTCAGAACTTTGAAATTTAAAGGGGTTCAAAGTTCTGAAAAAAATCGAAAAATTTCGTAAAAATATATTTATAAAAAATTTACTGAACCGATCTTTTTCAAGAACGCAGGGGGTCTAAGTTGAGAACAGAGGTAGATACTCAGAAATTTTCATACATGTCGGTTCAGGCGTTTGGTCTGTAGAGCGCGCACAAACACACACAAAAAAAAAATACATACACAAGTGACTTTTTTTTTGGGGTCGGTGAAATTGAAGATTTCGCTCCGCTCGCGTCGCTCGCTACGCTCATCAAAAACAATGGGCGGTCTTATAGAGCTTACAACAAAACAAGGTCGCTAAAGAGCGCGATAAGTCAGCCAGATCATGCAGCCCAACAGCAAGCACAATGCAGGTAAAATCAAAATATTTTTATTGCTTTACTTCTTATATTTTGGGTTACATTACAATACCTGCAAGATAAAGGTGCCTATCAAGTATCAATCTATACCAGTCCGTTGAATAATTTCACTTACGAAATCAACGCATCTTTCAAAATTGGTTCCTTAGGCTTTACTGATTAGCATTGGCAGCTTATAGGGGCGCCACGAAAAAAACTGCCTAGTGGCGCATATTAATTGTCTAAGTCCGGTCCTGGATCTGCCCCCCAACTTGGATCCTCCTGATTCTGAGTCTTCGAGTGTAAAGTGAATGAGAAAGAAAGGAATCGGGCTCGGACAATTATATATATATATATATATATATATATATATATATATATATATATATATATATATATATATATATATATATATATATAGGCTTACTGATATATATATATATATATATATATATATATATATATATATATATATATATATATATACATATGTTTGTGTGTGTGTGTGTGTTTAATAAGCTTTACGGTTAAAAACTGCAAGGAAAAACGTTTTGAATATATGTTTTAACAAGCCAAACTTCCTGCGCCAAATCTCACATAAGAGGAAAGTATGGCCCTTTCAGTGCTAAGAAATAAGGTTGTTGTGATTGTGTTAAATGCAGACAAGGGGAATGCTACTGTTGTTCTAAATACATCAGACTAAAAACGAAAAATGGAAGAAATCTTACTGGATGGTGCATATCAACCAACCAATAAAAATTCTTCTGTATACCTACTTAGAAAAATGTACTAGATCTCTAATACAAAATTCTCCATTGAGTGAAAGAGACAAGAACTTCCTCATCCCATGAGAAAAATCTAGTAGAGTTCCACGCATTTATGGGCTACCTAAAATACATAAAAAATATGTTCCACTTCCGACCAATCGTGAGTGCAGTAGGGTCTCCTACACAAGCCCTGGCCAAATGTCTTGCTAAACACTTGCAACCTTTCGTGGAAGAGGTTCTATCGTACGTAAAAAACTCGATTCGTTTTGTGGACATCCTGAGAAACATCAAAATAGATGAAGGAGATCTCCTAGTGAGTTTTGATTTTACATCACTTTTCACTAAAGTACCCATCGAAGAAGCTATGGATATTTTATTATTATGTACACAAATTAGCCTCCCAAAAGTGTTGTCCATTCCGGGATTTGAACCCGGGTCCCCAACTTTCGCTGCTGGTGCTCTAACCGCTGAGCTAAATGGCCATTACATTTGGCCATTAAATTACTTCTCCCAAATTTAATGGCCATTTAGCTCAGCGGTTAGAGCACCAGCCGCGAAAGTTGGGGACCCGGGTTCAAATCCCGGAATGGACAACACTTTTGGGAGGCTAATTTGTGTACATAATTGATGAGCGTAGCGAGCGAAGCGAGCGGAGCGAAATCTTCAATTTTACTTACCCCAAAAAAAGTCACTTGTGTATGTTTTTTTTTTTTTTTTTTTTTTGTGTGTGTTTGTGCGCGTTCTACAGACCGAACGCCTGAACCGACACGGATGAAAATTTCTGAGTATCTACCTCTGTTCTCAACTTAGACCCCCTGCGTTTTTGAAAAAGATCGGTTCAGTAAATTTTTTATAAATCAATTTTTACGATATTTTTCGATTTTTTCCGAATTTCGAACCCCTGTAATTTTCAAAGTTCTGAACGTAACTTCACCAAAACTTCTAAAGATGTTGACCTTATACATATTTATCATGCCTGCAAATCTTATTTCGGTAGGTTTTTCCAATTGGTTTTTATTAGCATTTTTGTGGTGTTTTTTTCGTGATTTGACGGCTGATTCAATACGAGTCCGGTTTCCTTCGTTTCCTTGGTTACCAGCTTTGTTGACCTCGAAGAGAAACAAAGGAACGTCAGAATCCGCATACATTTTCAAGTGATTAGAATTTTCGAGAAGGCAATGGTCAGGTTTGGTGCTCCATGGTTTTCTTGTGACTGCTGCAAGCACCTTTTAATCCGCTATACACAAACCGCTACCTACGCTCATCTTCAACGCAACACAAATTGCGTTCGCGAAGCCCTAGTAATAAAATGAATAGCCAATTACGAGCTTTCGTAATTTAAATAAGATTAAAAGAGAATTCAACGCATCCAACGTAATTTACGTTTACGCGAAGCTGACGTTGCGTGACAATATTGTCAAAAATTTGGAAGTACAGCACCCTGCAGTTGTCTTCGACGCTGCCTTGCACCGCATGTTTACACGTCCGCCTGGGCTCTGGGGCGGGTACGACTTCCAATACTGCAGCAAATACCTTGTTGAACGAACCATCACTCCTCAGTTCCTTCATGGTGGCAATTGTGCTCGCGATTCTTCTTCGACAAAACGCCACGTCAGTGGATTTGGATTGCAAGATATCGTACAACACATCAGTCAAAGCCATCGCTGATCGGTATGTGTACAATAAAAACATGAAATCGAAATCACGCAGCTTGTCAAGAAACCCATCAGCTTGTCGCACTGTCTCTTCGTCGAAGTCACTTGAGTCGCAAATTGTTTCAAATGTGTCAGTCAGTTTCTCCCTCGAATGAGCCACAACGGACACGGGGCGCGAGGCGAAGTTCCACCTTGTGGGCGCGTTAGTGGGGAGCCGTCTTGCCTCCACCGAGTCGAGAACATTTGACCGCTTAGTAGACTTCGAAAAGAAGGTAGCAAACCCGGTCAAATGGCTGAAGAAGATCCGTGCTTCACGAATGTCTTCCACACCTTTACTAAGCACGAGATTAAGTTGATGCGCGTAACAATATATGATCAAGGCCTGTGGAGCAACTTCCTTCACTTTGGCTTGCAACCCGTTCAACTCAGAAGCCATTAAGGCAGCTCCATCATATGTCTGCGCAATAAGTTTGTCAGCAAAGTCGAATGTTGAAATTTCTCGGTCTACAAGTGCTTTGAGATCAGTAGCGCATCTCCCTGCGCTAACGTCGAAGAAACCCATAGACCTCTCGACGACTTGTCCATCGTGGACGTACCGAACGATCAACGACAATTGCGATTTGCATGCGATATCGGTCGTCTCGTCGATTTGCCAGGAAAAGAAGGGGACTTGCCTGATTTCATTGCTGTTCTTCAGTCGAACCTCTTGGGCAATCGAATCCACCAAGTCATTCTGAATGGTCTTAGACATGCCAGTGAACACATTCGACTGAGTTAGCGGATTTTTTATCAGGTCGTCGTATTTTTTTAACACAGCATGCACTTCGCGACAGTTCCCTTAATTTGGCGAGTTGGCACTCTCATCATGGCCACGAAATGCTAGCTCCTGACGTGCTAGCAATGATGTTTTGTCTATAAGCCTTTTGAGCATATCCCTATTGTGTGTAACTTGCTCATTGTGGCGCTCTTTTAATAATCTGGCTCCTTCATCCAGAGCGTGGTCAATACGCTGCGTACCAAGCCATGCCAGTTTCACTGCGGCTGTAATGTGGTCTTTGGATGCTGTGTGCCTAGTGATGGCCCGTGGTAAATTCTTCACATCAACATATTCCTTTCTTTGCCAGGCTTCGTTGGAGGGGCCATGAGCTGGGAACAAAATGCACGGCCAGCAATAAAGTTTCTTGGTATTGGTGCACGCTGTCAACCACTCACACGTTTTGAAATGGGATATGCAGAAAGTCCTGTTCTTTTCCCTGTCTTTCTGAACAATCAGAACGTTTGGTGTTGGTCTCCCTTTATTTTTGATCTCTACCTTTTGGACGAAGCCCCGGCGGGAAAACGGATTGGCGAGAATATCCTGAATGATGCTGGCACCCGGAAACTCCATTGCACACGTATGCACAGCGCACAGCACGCACTCGACACAATTAACAAGCACACAATAACTATAATGCACGAGTAGATGATCCAAGGAGGAATTTAATTGGTTAATTATATAACAATGAAGTAAATTATAAGTATAACGCCACTAATTCATCAAATACGCGGTAAAAGCAAAGCACCAGCGTACGTGACCGCAACCGATGTAGGCTAGCAGTAGCAAGCAACTGAGTGGACAGGTCATGTCATCTCATGTCAACTCCCGGTGTTGCCTGTTGGACCTGCGGGTGGTCTGCACTGCAAGCTAATTTGTTTGAAAATATTATTGGAATTTTAATGAATGTATTCTAGTACGAAATTTTAACTAAAATTGCATAAAAGCCTAAGATGTTTGATTACTGTGCGCTCCTCGGAAGTTTAGAGTACATGAATAAACGGCGCTAAGAGAATCCGTCAGTTCACTTTTGAACCACGGGAACCAAAGATGCTATTGGACGGAAACAATGTCTCTGGCAGGCCTTTTCTAGGCGGCAGCAGGTGGGCGAGGGGCAAGGTTTAGGTAATGACGTCACGATATTTTCCCGCGCAACTCACAACTTGCTCTAAAGGTAGGACCCACGGGCTCCAGCGCGGTCTCGCGCGCACATGCATTCGCGCAGCGAGCGCTGTTGCTGTGCGCGACTGCATGAGGGTGCCGCGGGCGGCCTACTGTACAGGCGCTAGGAGCAAAATAGCGTTTTTTGAGTGTTTTGAGGCTTGTAAGGCGGAAATAAAAGCATTTCAGTAAAAATTGATTTCTCTACACATGTCGTGCATATGAAAAATGTTATAATGCTTTTCCCCCGTGAAGTTTGGGGAGGCCCGGCCTCCCCGGCCTCCCCTAAGAAACCGCCACTGTCCTCGACATAATTTATCTATGATGGCCAATTTTACAAACAAATTGAAGGAGCTCCAATGGGCTCGCCACTCTCTCCTGTAGTAGCGAATCTGTACATGACAGAGTTTGAAACAAAAGCCCTCGAAACTTCACCTTACTTACCGAAATGTTGGTACCGCTACGTGGACGACACATTCGTTATATGGCAACGTGGTAAAGAAAATTTGTTGCAATTTCTTGCCCATTTAAATCAAATCCATCCAAATATCCAATTTACAATGGAAGTGGAAGGTAACATAAACAACTATCATTTCTATACACATTGGTTTTCAAAAAACAAGATGGTACTCTTGGGCAAAAGGTTTATCGTAAACCAACACACACTAATAGATATCTACACGCAACCTCACACCATCATCCAAACCAGATCAAATCAGTCGCCTTTTCTCTTGCAATTCGATCCCATAGAATTGCAGATGACGAACACATTCAAGAAGAAGCTAAGACTCTACAACTAGCCCTACTCCTAAATGGATTTCCAAACAGAATTTTCCACAAAGCATGGAACTATAAAAAAGATAACTCCAAAGAGAAACAAAAAGAAGAGTGGAAAGAAACCATTTTCCTACCATACATAAGAAACACTACGGATAAAATTGGCCAACTAACACAGTCTTTCAAACGAATTCAAAAATTGAAGATAGGCTACGCCAATTCAAAGACAAAATTTCACTGGAGGGTTGGGGTGTTTATGAAATCCCTTGTGGGGAATGTACTAGGACATACATAGGACAAACAGGAAGAAATTTTTCGGCTAGAAAAGCAGAGCACTTGTTAGCTTTAAGAAATTGCACCGAAACATCAGCCCTAGTTCAAAACGCATGAGATTTCAACCACATCATTGACTTCGACCAAATGAAACCTCTAGCCATAACCCACCATTTGAAGACAAGATTAATGAGGGAAGCTCTGGGAATTGAAAAAAGACCTCAAAATTTAAACAAACGAGATGACAGCCCTGCGTCATGGGCCCCCATTAAGGCCCGCGCACAATCGGAGTGAGAATAAGAATAGTGAAATAACAATAAGAGTAAGCACATTGTACAAGCTGCTAAAAAACCTGGAAAATGTTCACTGACAGCTGTCAGTGACAGGAAAACTTCAAACCGTTGTCGTGACAGCAACAGTTTGATTGTTGCACCGTGTTTTTTTTCAAAAAATACTTATCTTGTTTGGTTGAAGTAAGAATAGCAATAAGAAAGTTGGAATATTCCATCTCCTTACTCACTATTATTTTCGTTACTCCGAACACTTTACGGCTTGCGTCAATTGTGTGCACTTGCATACGTTTCCCTATGTTTTAACTTTTTTGTTCGTTATTTTTATTGCTACTCTTATTCTTACTCCAATTGTGCGCGGGCCTTAACTATGAACTATGAACTATTATTATTTACTATTTAACTATTGTAGTTCCATCGAATCCGCCACCAGCAAACAGGCGAACTGAACTCTTAAATCAACCAAAAAGAACGGACAGAAGGAAAAAATTAACTCCAAGATTTGCGTCGCCGACAGTAACACAAGCAGTGATGTGACTTATCTAGATACAAGTATCTAGATACTGTATCTAGATACAATTTGAGTATCTTGTATCTTATCTAGATATGTTTTATGAAATGTATCTTGCATCTTATCTAGATACATAGTTTCTGTATCTTGTATTTACATTTAGGGGTTTAGATACAAGATTCAAAATGTCCTTTTGTGTTCCAACTTCCACTTTCTGTATTTAATGATCGAATTCAAAAAACGCGCAAGGAAAATATTACAATTTTACGCCACTAGGTGGGGCACTAGTGAATACAGCTGTGCTTTGAGAAGCCTGAGTGAGCGAGCCAGCACTAGCAGCACAGGCACTAGTAGCGTCAAAATGGCGCGGTCGACGTCGGACGCGGGATCTGTTTTGGCAGTTAGCAGTGATAACGATGATAAATTAGAAGAATCGGTGGTGAGACTTCACACAGATGGTGGCGGGCTGCGAACTCTAGACGGGCCAGAAGATTCGTGTTCAACAACTTCAATTCCTGCAATCCTAGATGGAAAGTATTTCAAAGTGGTACAGCTGGATGGATTAAGGGTGCAAGCAACCTGCTGTTTGTGTTTGCCTCTCAGGGGGTCTACTACATCGACTGGGAACTTTTTAGTTCACTACAAGGTATGTAGATTTCGATAACACCTTTAGAATGTACCACATACCATTTCTTAAATTAACCAAGTTTATCTTTTCAGAGAGTGCATGGGCATGCATTGAATCAGTTGAAAAATCTCATCAAAGTCAAGAAGGTTGCGCCAGTCTCTTCAGGAAGCAAACCAACGGGACGTCGTCCAATAAATACCTCGTCGTCGTCATCGGCACCTGGGCGAACCCTGACACCATTTGACAATGCTACTGCCAATGCAAACCGTAAGAAAAATAATACAACTACACTTACAGTAACGCAAGAAGAGGTGGAAGAATTAATTTTGGACTGTGTTATCGAAGAGATGAGACTTATTTCATCTGTTGAAAAACCATCTTTTAAAAGACTTGTACTGGGATTGGCAAATACAGACAAAATCCATGTATCTTGCCGACGAACGATACAAAAACGACTTAAACACAAATCAGCCCTCATGAAAACAGCAATTGTAAGGAATTTTGCGGATAAAAAATACGTTTGTACTACTGCTGATATTTGGTCGAGTCACAATAAAAGTTTCATGGGCATGACTGGCCATTGCATTAACCCTGAAACATTGGTGAGAGAATCATTTGCATTGGCATGCAATCGCTTCAAATATTCTCATACGTACGATCGGATAGCATCCACTGTAATGGACATTCACATGGCGTATGGGCTAGGGACAGACAAGCTGGTCAATACAGTCACTGATAATGCCTCAAATTTTGGCAAAGCGTTCAGAATGTTTCCAGCAAAAGCAAATACTATTCAAGGAAACCAAATCATAGGTAACAATAACGTTGGGGAGTTTTCTAATGATACAGATTCAGACGATGACGAAGATGAAAGTGAAAATGAGGAAGTGGCAGTTTCTGAAAACATCTTATATGACAACGACACTGACTTGTTTGAATTGCCCCCCCCCCCCCCCCCAAACATGCTGCGCATCTCATACGTTGAGTTTGCTTGGCACAACTGACGCGGCAAAAGCTTTGCTGGATCCCCGATATGACAAAGCGTATAACTCAGCTTTTAAAAAATGTAATAGACTCTGGAAAAAGGTTTCTAGAAGCACTCTCAAATCTGATCAGGTAGCAGATGTTTGCAAGACGAAGTTCGTTATACCTGTGGTTACGAGATGGAACTCGTATTACGATGCTGTTAAGAAAGTTGTCGCTGAAAAGCTTAATTTAAATTCTGTTTCTGATAGACTTGGTTTGCCACGATTTTCAAAATCAGATCTTGATTTCCTTGAAGAGTATTTGCTAGTAATGGACCCGCCTGCCACTCTCTTGGATGTTCTTCAAGGTGATAAGCAGTGCTTCCTAAGCTTTGTTTTGCCTGGTCTCAAATCAATGCAAATTCGACTAGGAAAGCTAAGCCATCTCGTATTTTGTGCTCCCCTGCAACAATGTATCTTGCGAGGGTTGATGTCAGATCGACGCATGGAAAGATTCTTGATTTCAATTCAATACATAGCAAACAATACATTCTAGCCACTGTAAGTCATCCTAAATTTAAACTTAATTGGGTGACAGGTGATGAATTCGATGTTTGCAAGGGTCTTTTTTTGGCTGAATGCGAAACTATTTATGCCAAGCACAATTACTGTGGGGAGGACCAAGCAGAATCTGCAAATTCTGATTCAGATGATTTATTTCAATGCGTTCTTCGCAATGATGATGATGAGAATGTAACTCACAGTAACTCTGAAATGGCAAACTCATCTGCAGTAGAGGCATTGTATTATTTAAAGGATAAGTCCAGACAGATTGATGTCCATCAAAAATACTCCACAGTAAAAGAAGTGTTTTTGAAACATAATCCGACAATCCCATCATCTGCGCCAGTGGAACGCATGTTTAGTTCAGGCTCTCAAATACTGGTGCCCAGAAGATGCAATTTATCTGATGACACATTTCAATTGCTTCTCTTGTTAAAATGTAATGCTCATTCATTCAAAAGTATCCCCTGATAAATTGTACCATCAATGTAGAGGGTGCAATAGACGATTTTGTCTTGTTTTGTACAGATTACAACGAAGTTGCCAGATAAGCGCGTTTTTGTTAACAAATTTAAGTAGGGAGGGAGTAATTCATTAATCACTTGTTTTAATTTTTGCTTCTTAATGTTTAGCAATGAATAAAAGCAACACTTTACAATAATTTGTGTGTTTTTATAAATTTAACCCAAATTTTCTTATTTTCCTGCTTGCTCTGAATAAAGTATCTAAATATTTTTTTGTATATCTAGATACTTTTTAGAGTATCTTGTATCTTTATCTAGATATATTTAAAATCCGTTATCTTATCTTGAATCTAGATACAATATTTCTGAAGTATCTTATCTTGTATCTAGATGCTATTAAAAAGTATCTAGTCACAAAACTGAACACAAGCAACCGTCCCTACAACAAGAGTTACAAGAAGCAGAGCAAGAAACCTTTCACTATAAATTTTTTTTTGTAGTTTTTTAGATTTACTGATTTTGAACTTTTTCCACTCTGTTTCTTGTATCTTTTGATGTTTTTATCCTAGGGACCCTGTTTTTTTAGGTATCTACCTTGTTTTTTCATTTTATTCTGAGAAATCTTTTTCCTGAAGATGCCAAGACATTTCCTTGGCGAAACGTCGAATTAAAACTTATATTCAAAACGTTTTTCCTTGCAGTTTTTAACCGTAAACACATAAACACACATTTATATATATATATATATATATATATATATATATATATATATATATATATATATATATATATATATATATATATATATATATATATATATATATATATATATATATATATATATATATATATATATATATATATATATATATATATATATATATATATATATATATATATATATATATATATATATAATATACTTTAAACAATTTATTTTATACCTATACAAGCATACACAATATGACACATGTAGGTATATGTAGTGTAATATATATGTACTAACAATTTAATGTAGGTATCAATTTCATAGTACATCAAATTGTAACAAATACAAATTAATAAAAAAATCCTTTATCATCAGATGTCCTTAATGTTTGGCTGCTTTTTTTCTAATGTTTTTGGTTTATTAAATTACTGAACAATTTTATAGTAATTTTCCATGCTTTTCATTTTTTTCTGCAAAATCAGCTATTTTTTTGTAAATTTCCACACATTCGTAAATTACCGGTAAATTACCAGATTTTAAATTCCCGGTAATTTCACCAGGGAGCGAGCCTATATTCACCGGGAGTTAAAACTACGGCTTGCCAGGTTAAATGAGATCGCCAGCTGGCTGTGAGTGACTGTGACGTCAGAGGCCGCCATTTTCCCAGTAGTTGATGGCCTGTCATTGCGGTTTATGCAGATGCAAGTGGGGTTTGGTTTTCCTTTTGTGTTTTCGTTCTAAGAATTACATCGTGTTTATATAATTTTTATTTAATTTCATCGTAAATTATCAATTTCTTACTCAGTTGTTTAAGAATGGACAACTCCGCTTGAGAAGGCCCGAAAAAGAAGCGAAATGAGTGTCGAACGTTCTGCTGTCACGGAATATGCACGTCAAACACGATAGATAAAGAGTACGGGGTTAGACTTTTACCATTCCCTTAACCTTGCACTGAGTGTATTGCAACAATAATAGACAGCACGAAGAACCATAACACGAAGAAGTTCCCTCAATGCAGTAATTGCCTCAGGTGGATACATCTATGTAAAAGTGCCGACTCGCGCCTGAAAGAACTTTGTGACATTAGCAAACACACAAAGGTTTGCTCCAAACACTTTGTTGGTGGATTCGGGCCTAAAGAAGCAGACCCTGACCCTTATCCAGCTGATTCCGTAAGTTCTTGTTTTAAGTATGCAATATGCATTATGTTTTAATCAGTTGCCAATTAGTTCGTATTTTGTGAATTTCATATCACCGTAACCTAACCTAACCTAAAGGCCGTATTCCACTAGGGTTGCAACTCGCAGATCCGAAACGCCTATTCCAATCCGCCGGCATGTTTTGCTATTCCACACAGAGACCTCCGAATTTCCTAGCGCACGCGCAGTGCTTTGAATTATGACAAAGTTCTGGCAAGACAAGATTTCATGCATGGGTATATCGCATTGGGTTTTCAGCTAATTTACTTCTTAATACTCTTCAAGATGGTCGCTGGCTAATTTATCTTGCATTTATTTGTCTAAATAATGGGTTTGAAACGTATATTTCTTTGAAATCAATCAATAAATTTGAGAAATTATGTATCTCCATGTCGATTTTGGCAGATGGAAAGAAAACAGCTGACAGTGGATAAATGCAGAGAAAAGTATCGGCATGGCTCGCCTTGTCCTATTGGTCGGTTCTCGAAAACCCGCCGGTTCCAATCTTTCGCGATAGGAATAATCCTATCTGCCGAGCTGTTCGCCAAATCTGTCGCACGCATGCGCACTGACATCAAAACGAACCCGCCGGGTCCAAACCCGCGGGTTGCAACCCTAGTGGAATATGGCCTTAAAGGCTAACCCATGCGTTCCAAAATATTGATGCCTATTAGATCCTCTTTTAAAGGCTGTTTTAAAATTCAATTTATTTGACATATTGTGCCAAAACTCTGTTTCCTCATGCATGTTTCTTTCTGTACACAGATAAGTAGATGCTTTTTGGAAGCTCAAATGCATCGGTGAAAATGCCCATGTAGGAAAAGAAAACATCACCCACATGAAGCTGAAGAAAACATAAATTAAAACAGATTCAAAGTAGATGTCTGAAGCCAGACAATTTTGCTCATTTATTTAACGTTTTGAGAAATACACTACAGATTGTATTTAATTAGTTGGTTAATATGTAAAATTATATTGCTGTAGGTACTCTTCTTCACTAGCAAGAACAAAATTGCTAGCAATAAACTCACATTATACTATTTAATGTGTTTGCAATTCTTAGTTACCAATGCATATATTTTACATAGGCATAACAAAATATAAATAGCATTCATTAAGAAGAAATTAACTGTTTGGTAATAGCTCACTTTTCATATTTAAAAAAATTTGTCGAAGAGACAATCCTGTCTTTGACTTCATGAAATTTAATTGACTTTCTTAAAATAAATTAAAATCATCTGCGACTTTTAAACAATCATACCGTCTTAGTTCCTAGCAAATGAAAAGTTATTTATTCGCCCCGTCCAGCTGCTTACGCAATGGCTTTTTACTCACTGACAACCTATGAGCTGCTTTGTGGCTTTCCTTCACATATCTTACGAACCCCCGCGATCTACCACCTATGTGCATCCGCAAAGCCTCATTCAAACTCTTTTCGTTGAACCCTTTTTCCTCTGAGACCCAAGGCAAACTTTTCCATCTTTTCATTATCTTTGGATTTCCCAACTGCCATTTCAAATTTCTGTACACCTCACAAAATTCTGAAAGTAATCATTTTCAATCTTAAGCACTTCTTCAAAAAACAAAAGAATCCTTCGCTGCAATCAACTAACCCACCCCAGTCCCACCACTGGCTAGCACATTCTACTTTTTCTTTTCATTCTAAAATTTACAAAATGATTGTGTCCAAATTTCTGCCCCAGCCGCATCAACACGTAGCCCAGAAAATAACGATGAGCTGCGTTTGCCGTTTATGACTCCTTTTCGACTTCAGCTGGCTCCAGATTCTGTAATCCCAGTCTCGTTCATTTCCGTCGACAAGACAAGAATTTTGTCGCAGAGGACTCGTAGCACTCGCTGCGTGCTGTGGCTGACAGAGCTTCCTGATACATATCTTAACAAGAAGCTCTTTACTGGGGAAACAAAGTGTTCTTGCTTCCGCAGATCAAAGCTGGTGGCCCAAAATTCACCTTTGCTTTTGCATCTTAGTAACACCTCCACTGTCTTAACCTAGCTATCTAAGGGCCGGTATTACAATAGGCGATAAAGTAGGAGTTAGACTCAACCTGGGGTTAAGCTCTATTTTCGCGTGTTACAATCATTCTCAACCCCGAGTTAGTGCTGCAACTCTAGGTTGTCTTAACTCTTACTTTGAGGTAGGTATAAACAAATTAACACCAAGTTGAGACGAGATAAGTTGAGGTGGAAAATGACCACATCAATTATTCGCACGTTATTTGTAAATTATTTGTGCTAAAAACTCGCTTATTTTAGGTTCTTTGAGCCAAAGCAGCTATGAAGACATAAAAGACAAATATCAAGGTTTGAAAATCAGCGCTCTATTAATTATTGACACTTCAGAACCTTCGAACTGTCAATTCGCCCACGCCTACTCTTACCGTCGACGGCTGGTATTCAACGTTTATTTGCCAAATACGAACGTGCACTAGCTGTGAGACCTCTGGCCAGCGAATTAAAGGGAAGCCCCTAAATTTATTGCATTGCACATTTATAAGAAACCTTAACCAATGTTTACTACAAAAGTTTTACATGGCAATTGAATTTGGCTTGTAACCTTAACCTAGTTTATACCTATCATGCCTAGACTTGATCTAGGCATCTAATTTCTATCTGCTTCTGCAGAATATGATCAACCAGCATCTGCTCGTTCTGACGGACGAAGAATCTGACGAAGACGACCAGATAATGGCAAATTTAGCAGCACAAGGGCGAGCTGCAAAAGTCTTTCGGCCAAGACCAAACCATTTTGAGCGCCTGAGTGACGATGAGTTTTTTGTTCGGTTTCGCCTGACAAAACCCACAGTCCTTGACTTATTTGGTCGAATTGAGGAAGCAATTACATCTCCCACAGATCGAAACTTCGCTGTCCCTCCCATAAACCGTTTATTGTTGACTCTACGGTTTTATGCCGCGGGCTCCATGCTCATCTCTGCTGGGGACTTTGCCGGAATTCATAAGTCAACTGCATGTGCAGTTGTTCACAAAGTTTCAAATGCAATTGCTAGTTTAAGCAACAAAGTTATACGCTTTCCTAATACTCCTGAGGAGATCGAAGACGTTAAACGTGGATTTTACGAGCGGGCTAGGTTCCCAAACGTTGTTGGTGCAATTGATTGTACGCATGTGAGAATATAATCAGTTGGTAGGTATAATGCATGTTGGTAAATTTTGCTTTTGCACGTGCGGTGTCACATGGTAGACATTTTGTATTTCTGTATTCTTACCCACTAGATGGTACCTATTCTATCCATGTAGGCACATATATTTTTTCAAATATGTTTAGGTGGAGATGAACCGGAAACATTTAGAAATCGAAAGGGGTATTTCTCAATCAACGTTCAAACTATATGCGCCGCCAACTTACGAATTCTCGACATTGTTGCACGCTGGCCGGGGTCATCGCATGACCGCACAATTTTTAATAATTGTAACATGAAAGCACGCTTTGAGAGGGGCGAAATGGGCAATGGGCTTCTGGTGGGAGACTCTGGCTACACGCTTTCCCCTTACATGATTGTTCCTCTTCGAAATCCAGAAACACAAGAAGAGCAGTTATTTAACGAAGCCCAAAATCGCACGAGGAATGTGGTGGAAAGGCAGTATGGAGTTTGGAAACGACGCTTTCCAATCATTTCCCTTGGCATGAGGGTCAAATTAGACCATGCCCTCACAATCAATGTCGCTACCGCAGTGCTCCACAACCTTGCCTGTGACGCTCATGAGGAGAACCCAGCTGAGGAACCTGGCCTGGAAGCCAATTTGGATATCGACATGCCGGGTGATGTAGTGCCTGACAACCAACATGGAGACGGTGCTGTTCGTCAGGCCCTAATTAACAATTACTTCAGAGCTTTGCTTTAAATGTATCGATGATTGTTTCTAAAATTTATTAAATTTGGTTTGGTTTGGGTATATGTTATATATAACCATTTATTCATAGAAAAGTTATTTCTCACAATTGGTATGTTTTTAACCAAATTTTTATTTTTACTTAATTATTTAGGTAAATGGTGAATGGTTAGTAATTGTAAATGGGAATGGTCATCCTAGAATGCATCAATTTTTTTTTCAAAAGTTCGTTTTTCAAACGTTGACCTTCTATTTTCAAGTCGATGAGAGTGTTCTCTTTCTCATTCAGCATTTTCTTCATAGCAATTTCGTTTTGAACAAGCTCTAGCTGCAGATCAGCAAGGTTTTTCTTCGATTCAGCGAGCAAAGAATATTTTGTGTGTGTCGTCGACGCGTGCTTCTGCGCCTTGAATTTCTCAAGACTTGGGCGGTTGCGATTGGTTGAGAAAATACGTTTTGGTTTAGTAGTTGTACCTATGTTGGGCATGAATGACACTTACATTAATGGTTGTGGTACAATAATTTTTCTCCAACAGTGTTATTTATTATCATGCAAAAAAGTGACAAATGCATGTCGGTATATTGATATTGTGTCACCTTCTAAATTTGTGGAAGGAGAGCAGGAAGGAGAATCCAATGTATTATTTCCAGAAGTCGAAGTCGAGGGACCCTGATTAAGCCGTGCACCTAATTAATATTTTATAATTATAAATTAGTTTACATTTTTGCATGGATAGAGTACCTACAACAATGGCCGGTATAGATTTTCATTTACGTTTTGGTAAAACCAAAGCAGGATGCTTCGGTTGTTGCAGCTTTTCTATGTTGTAGAAGCTCCAGCCACTTTTAACGGTACTACGTTCAAATACATGGTTTTCAGGATCGTCGACATACTCTTCGGAAATTATCACTGGAATGTCTAAGATTTCCAGTTCTGTTTCCACCTGTAGAAATAAATTTTTTACATAATATTATGCTGCTGTAATTGAACAGTTTACTTTCAGTTTACAGTGATTTTGCTTGAAATAAATAAAATTATTATATTTCAGCAAAAACATATATTTAAAAAATCTTACCTGCCCCAAATCCAATTCCATGTCTTCTAGTTCACTGTTGGGACCTCTTTCCTCCTCTTCTCCTGCATCTTTTTCTGCTTTGCCATGCTTCTTTTTCTGGCCCACTGTCCTGTCACCGTCGTGAGCATTGAATAGCCATTCGGCAGATAAAGCCAGCAGCTCAGACAAGTCGTCTTGAAATGGGTATGGCTTTATTTCTCCTGGCGGTCCACCGCCTGTGGCATATTGTGATTGCCGCATATTACCCTTGTAGGTGCGGTACTCCTTTTTCATATTTTTGTATTTTGCCTTTAATACTGTTGCCGTTCTAGGGGCAGATGATGTCCCGGCATTGTATTCGGTGGCAAGCAACTCCCACTCCGCATCCTGTGGTATTTGTTCAGTGAATTATGGTTTAATATATTATTTCAGACTACAATTAATGCCGGGCTAAAATGACTTCAATTTGGAAAGGCCAATATCCATTGTCTGAGTTAAAAGATAGTTGTGACTTGTGAGAAACAGAAATAAGTTTCAGTTCTAAATTAAATATTCATTTCTAGCCTTTGTGTTGTATTATACAAGCCAAGGGATGCTTACCTTTTCTTGCCAGGAGTACTTGTCAGTTTTCTTACATTCGATTACTGACCCATGGTTTTTTACTAGCTTAATTAAACGTTTCTGATCGTCAAAAGTAAAATTTTGGGATCTGGTTTTCTTTTTATTCGGTCCCGCCATTATAACAAATGGTATCCAATCTCCAAATAATACATGTATGCCAACATAATGTTGGTGAAAACAATACCAACAGCTGAAAAAATATCTTGTGTATTTTTAACTCTAGGTAGAACCCAGGCTTGGTTAACCCTACCATTGTGCTCCATTGTAATACCCAATTTTCCTCAACTCTGGGTTAACATTTATCTCAGAGTTGTTTAACTCGAGGTTGAAACCAAGTATTGTAATACCGGCCCTAAGTGTTTTGGGAGATCGTTCGAAGTTATGACGCATTTCAGGTGAGCCGAAGAGCCTCTGCCAAAATTTCCTTAATCAATTCTGTCATTGTCTGTAAAATAGAAAAATCTATTTTAGCCTAATTTTTGTAAACCACGGCCAAAATTCCAACCAGACAAAATAATATGAAAGCAAGCAATTGAAAAAGGATGAATAGTTGATTGTTCAAAGTACTAACCTCAAAAGATTCTTCACTTGGAGTTTATCACTTGGTATATCATATCACCATGGATCTAAATTCAAATACATTTCTTATTTCTGTGCAAAAATATGTGCAGTCTATGCACTACCTACTGGGAAAATGGCGGCCATTCAAATTTCCCCCCTGACACAAACTCTTGCGCGCCGGCCAATCATGTCGCATCTCCTGGCCCCCCCTATACCTCCATGATTTCACAACACTAATCACAGCACAGCTAGTGATGCTTAATTTTCATAAATTGTAAATTTTGAAACTTTCGTGAAACTTTTTATGAAACTTTTCGAAACTTATTAAATTTACGAAAATTACGGCCAATTTACTAGGAAATTTCAAGGATTTTGGGAACTATTTATCAGCAAGAATGAATAGAAGATGGTGAATGGTAAGGCATGGTGGATTTCAAGCATTTTAAGGCTCAAGAGTTCTGATTGTACATTTTTTGAGAGTTGACTCAAACTTAGTGCACCTGTAAGTAGCTGTAATAAGTGTAAACTTATCCAACCCCTTGTGTATTATCTCTTTCGCATGGGATTGTGACGATTCATCTGCTCTTCCTCAGACTGTACATAGCTTTGGTATTGTTTCGTTTCCTATGGCAAGTTATAAATACACCTACCCTAACACAGGGTAGCTTCCTGACCGCGGCCTGCATCGCCAGCTAGCAGGCAGTTGTCTTCGGACGCTGGCACTGTTCGGGCCTCCGACATTAAATATCAATCATTTGCAGCATAGCTATGTTGTTTGTGTTTCTTTGATTAAGTTTCCACCCTCAACTATAGGCAGGATCCTTACAGGATGACCAAAGTCGGAAGTCGAAAATTAATAATTTAAAATTTTTGAAACACATTAAAAGTTGCCGAGTTTTCAGGGTAACACCATTAAAGTTATCATTCCAATATTCGAGTGTGTTATTTTATTAGTAAAATACATAGAAAGGTGTGCCCATGGCCATATCCCCAAATTTTTTAGCACTATCGTATATACATGGCTCTAAAATGGGTAAAAAATGAAGAGTTTCGGGGAGTTGTCTAGCATTCCAGGGACAAATTTAAAAAAAATGGCTACTCTTAATTCCCCGAAAGGTAGGTCCCCAACTCCCAGCACTGTAGGTAATACATGGGCCCTGAGCTACAAATAATGGCTGCTGAGGTCTTCATAACATTGTTGTAGCCTAAGACGGTTTATTTCAAAGTTTCATAAATTTCGAAATTTTCAATTCGTCATGAAAAATTTCCGAAACTTTCGGAAATTTGTGAAAGTTTCAAAATGCCACCATCACTAAGCACAGCACACAGAGTAGGCACCTTCTGGAACATCCTTGGCTAGAAACTTATTTTGGTGAAAACAACGCAAACTGAATTGTAGTTCTTTAAATCAATAGAGAACACCTATTGTGTGCTTCCGGATAGTTTTGTCTTGCTTGCATTGGGTTCAGTGGACAAAAAAAAATCCCCTAGTTTTCAGCCTAATTCATGTGATTTACGGTACAATTTGGAGATAACATTCTGCAAATTGGGATTATCATTTAATTTTATGGACACACATGCTCGACACGTCAAAGTGAAACACGTAATCAGCCAAGTGCTTGCAGGCACATCAAAGGGGAAGCTGGAAGTGCGTAAATGCCTAGAAATTTTGGAGCATTTAATGTTGGTTCCTCCGAAGAGCAAGTGAAGGGTTTCTCACAGACTGGCAGATCACAGATCAGGCCGTGATATTCCGTTCCGTGCCAATCTGGGGTAGTGCGCAAACGTAGCTCACCGTTATCTGAGTTGCGCATTCGCGTGAGGATGTCCTGCACGCCCGTGACGCGCGACTCGCTTCCGATGAACGACCGAGTCTGTGCCGCCGTCGTCGTTCGTGTCGTTGTCGTCGACTGGGCTAACGGCTGCTCCCCCGGCAAGCCTGCACAGAGACAGCGCCACGCATCGCTCAAACTCAAAGGCACGGCATTCGATGCTACGTGCTCGACAGCGGGACAGTTACGCTGTTGCATTTGCCGATATTGGTTCCGATTGAAAAAAAAACCAATCGCTATTTGATTTCTAAAACTCATGTCGCTTGTCCTATCTTTAGCGCTAGATTTGAAAAAAAAATTCAAACTAGGTTTTGATTGCTAAAACAAAGTCTCATCTGATTTCCCTGTGATCTGTGAAAAGCGAGACTTTCAATGAAAACCCAGTTTGAAATGTTTTTTTTTTAATCCTCAAATTGTTATTTTCGTAATCTTTGAACCCGAGGTGAGCAAAAGCAGAGTGATTTAATCCCAGACGGGGTTGGTGGATTTGAGAAGGAAGGGAATTGGACAGGCGATGAGTCAAAGCGAGATAAGCTGCTGTGTGCTGACGTTTGGTCTGTGGAGGAAAAGAACCCTATGGAGCTGCAGTAACAAACGTGGGTCTCGTTGCTCAGGTACCTACCTATATTCTTTGCTTTCCAGCTGGGAAGACAGAGACTGCTTGAAAATGGTTATCTGGAATGCCACTGGTGTACGTACCAATGAGTGGTTGACATAGACATGGCAGCATACACCTGTACTCGACAAAGTAAAGTGGGTAAGTACCTATTTCCCCCGTTACGCTAGCTAGGTGTAAGTACGTGAGGGAGACAAGCTGCAACTGGTTTCTACTTTCTCCCAAGGCTAATGTTGCCTGGAGTACAGACTGAGGAGTTCAGACAGGAAGGCTCAATTCACATAATTATGTAACAAATATAATTGACAACTGTCCATTGGCTTAATAATCACTAAATTGTGAGAATAAAGATGATTATATGACGAAGATTCCAAGCTCCACCCTTTCCCAGCCGGAGCAGAGGCACTAGAAAGCATCCCACCACCGGATGTTCCGTGCAGGCTGCAGGCGAGACGAATCGCGAGTTACCTGTCTCGGCATTGCCTCCGTTGCTAAGCTTGAAGCTGGCGGATCGGAAGATGAGTCCGGCCTTGGGGTAGCTGCGACTGGAGCGGACGGGCTCAGTGCTCGCGGCTGCGGTGTTAGCATGTTACAGAGTTAGCGGCGTTACGTTGCAGGGCAAGCACAGGCTTTAATATTGACGGTCCGTTCGGGAAACGAGGGAATCGATCGGAAAACACTTGAACTCCTTCACACTGTCAGATTAGCAATGAGCTTGAATCCTAGCAAAATTAATTAGAAGGTAGGTACAGGTCATGAAACGTTGGAAAAACAGCTCATAGCTTTGCTTGCAACAAACAGTTAGATAAAGTTTGTTTGAACGCAAAACATATCACGCAGTCATGATTTTCAATTTCAGGGAAATTTCTAGGCAAATGACCTTTAATTATATTTTGGAAATGGTTTCTAATGCCGGCGTGTGTTAACTGTGTTTGAGTGGAGTTTGTGTTTCTAGTCGAATGAACCACTTGCGCTGGCTGACACGTACAACAGCTGGGCAAGCACTTTGATACTGAGGATTAAGACGCATGATTTTTAGTTGGTTTGGTTTCGTCTTTCATGGAATAAACTTCCTGTTTGAATGTTAATAATGTCACGAATGCGTTGCATTCATGAGTACAAGTGGCCTTCCCCAGAGCGATGCACATGGCGAGGGTGTCAGGTGACCCCTCGGGCTGGTCTTGAACAGCCCAGCTATGGTCTGGATTGGACTGTAGCTGCCCCATGGCCACGCACCCCTAACACCACATGTGCGTCGGCAATGTGCATCGCCCTCAGCTAAATAACAGAGGGACAGAAGAGTCCTGGACTTCGAAGCGAACGGATTTTGGATTTTGAATAGTTTAAAAACTATTTGGTAGATTATGCTGAAAAGAGTACAGGGTCTAAGTTAGAACCTAGCGAAATACCTCTGCAAATTTTGTCAAAATCGGATCAGCCGTTTGGACAGCAGATCGCGAACAAACACACACACACAAAAAAAAAAAAACAAAAAAAACAAAAAAAAACACACATAAGTGCTTTTTTTTGGGGCTATAGTGAAATTGAAGATTTCGCTCCGCTCGCTCCGCTCGCTTCGCTCGCTACGCTCATCAAATATCACAGCTATAAACAACCACAGCAATGAAAGCGGCAAGCCATAGTTTAATAAGATCCATCACACCAACCTCTCACTGCAGAGAACCCCCTGGATCCAAGTAGAATAAAGGTGTGAAAAAATGGTGGAGGCGCCGGTCTTGCCCTTTGTTGTTGTGGTTAGCGATGTTTTTGGTTTAAAATAGTTCACGTTTCGTATCAAAAATGGTAGTCAGAGATTTTTGCGCAGGTATTTTGTCTGGGAAATGTTTGGTCCGAGCTACGTGGAAATTACAATCCCTTTGGGAATAGACCACATTAATGTCGGAGTTCCTCAAAGTCCAGTTGGTGTTGCTGGAGTGTGAAAGATTATACATTTTAGCTTCTGGCAAGAAAAATGTATTTTTAAAAGTTCTTCAATCTCTCTCCCATACGCATCCCGCGAAAACGCTAAAAAGTAACGGAACAGCACAAAAAACACGAATAAAATGTTTAAAAAAAAATAGGAGCTAGAAACGGGATATATAGCCTTCTTCCGTGGGTACCCGATAGAAATGCCTTGCGGTCAACCCGATGCCATGACTCATATATGGCCAGGGGATGAATATATTAATTCGATTTGTGTATAAAACATGAACGGACGACACTCACTTGGAACACCTCACAATGGCAAGGCGGACGAAAACTAAGCTTGGTAGCCAGACGAAAAATGTTGTTTCTAGAATTCAGCTACTAAAATCTATCAATCTCTAAGAATTTTCCTGCACTGGCCAAATACATAAAAGTTTAAAGTAAGCAGGATCATTTTCTGAAGTTTGAAGCTGATTTTTCGATATTTCAATACAGATTCCAGTCCCCTCAAATAGTTTTGAATCTTTCAGAAAGCTCCAAAAAGTAAAACACTGCACGTAAGATCATTTGCAAAATGATACACTGCATCCTGGGGTGACACAGAAAAAATTTGGGTAGCTGTCAAGTGAAGATGTCAAACTTTAATCTAACGCGCAAAATGTCGCTGAAGATGAACACAAATGGATAAAATATGCGTGAAATCTCTTTCAAATAATTTAAATTGCATTGTGAATATCGCAGTGAGTCGTCTATAGCGTAAACAGTTAGTTTTCGATAAGAATATTTAAGTCATGAACGGCAAAATCACCGTTGCCAGCTGGAATTTGACAAATTTAACCAACAAAAAGTGATCAAATCGCCGGGAGACTGTCGTCTGGGGATAATCTCACTTTTGATAAAGCCATTAAAACCATTTTCAGCCGTTTTAGATTGTTTTTCGCAATTTCAATTAACAGTTACAACCTGAAATGGCCACAGAGAAGACATCCCCACAAAGCCACATAGCCACATAGCCAGGTAAAAAAAAAAAACGACAATCGCATTTTATGGATTTTATATAAGGTTAACTAGCAGTATGGGCCCGTGCTACGCACGTGTAGTGACCTGAGGGTGTGAGCATGTTTGTTCTATCCAGTTCATGGCCCTAAATTTTTATTTGAATAAATATTGGTTTTTCCCTCATATCAGTGGTGTAGAGAAAAATCGCCCCCCGCCCACAAAGTTTAATGTGTGGGCCCCCATATGGTTACCCGATGCCTAACGGCACCTGTTTGTGTTGCTGGAGTGGGCAAGATTTGAAATTTAAGCTTCTGTCAAGAAAAATGCATTTTTAAGAGTTCTTTAATCTCTGTCCCACTCTCTTCTCGCGAAGACCCTAAAAGGCAAAGAAACAGCACAAAGAACATGAATCAATTAATGTTAAAAGAAATAGATACTGTCTCAAGAAACTGGGTAAAGCCTTTTACCGTGGGTAGGTACCCGATAGCAAACCACATGCCTTACGATCAACCCTATAGCCATGTGACTAATGTATGGCCTGGGGATTAATATATTAAAATAATTCGATCTGCAGTATAAAACATAAACAGACGGAGGAAAACTTAGCTTGGTAGCAAGACGAAAATAGTTATTTCCATCACTCGGGTACTAAAATCTATCGAATCGCTATGATTTTTCCTGCACTGGCCAATATACAATTGAGCTTAAAGAAAGCAGGATCATTTTCTGAAGTTTGAATCTGATATTTCTACATTTCAATATACAGACTCCCGTTTTCGTAAATGGTTTTGAATCTTTGAAAGGGCTCCGAAATGCTAAACACTTGCTGAACACTGCAGGTTAGATCATTTGCAAAATTATACACTGCTTACTGGGGTGACACACAAACAATTTGGGTAGCTGTCAAGAGAAGATGTCAAACTTTGATCTAACGCCTGAAATGTGGCTGGAGATGAGTACAAATGGATAAAATATGCACGTGAAATCTCTTCCAAATAATTAAAAGTGTATTGTGAATAGTCGCAGGGAGTCGTCTAGAGCGTAAACAGTAAGTTTTAATACGAATTTAACCAACAAAACGTGGTAAAAGCGCCGGGAAACTGTCGCCTATGGCTAATCTCACTTTTGATAATGCCATTAAAACCATTTTCAGCCGTTCTAGATTGATTTTCGCAATTGATATTAACGGTTACAACCTGAAATGGTCACAGAGTAGACATCCCCACATAGCCACATTGCCACATAGTCAGGTACAAAAAAAAACTGAAAATCGCCATTTAAGGAAGTTATGTAAGGTTAATAGCAGTATGGGCTAGTGCTACGCACGTGTAGTGAACTGAGGGTGTGGGCATGTTTGTACTATCCAGTGCATGGTTCTAAATATTTATTTCAATAAATATTAATTTTTTCCTCATATCAGTGGTGTATATCGCAAAATCGCCCCCCTCCCACAAAGTTGAATGTGTAGGCCCCCTAAATGGTTACCCGATGCCTAACGGCACCTGTTGGTGTTGTTGGACTGGATGAGATTTTAAATGTCAGCTTCTGTCAAGAAAAATGTATCTTAAAATGTTCTTTAATCTCGTTCCCATACCCTTCCCGCGAAGACGTTAAAAGGTAAAGGAACAGCACAATGAACACGAATAAAATGTTTAAAAAATAGGTATTATTCTCTAGAAACTGGATAAAGCCTTTAACCCGATAGAGCCACATGACTTAGAGTCAACCTGATAGCAATGACTCGTATATGGCCCGGGGATTAAAATATAAATTCGATTTGCTATATAAAACATTAACATAAGTCACTCACTTGGAACACCTCACCATGGCAAGGCAGACAAAAACTGAGCTTGTTAGCCACACGAATAAGTTATTTCCATCATTTAGCTATTAAAATCTATCAAATCTCTATGAATTTTTTAGCACTGGCCAAATACAATTGAGTTTAAAGAAAACAGGATCATTTTTAGAAAATTGAAGCTGATATTTCTATATTCCAATACAGATTCCCGTCCCTCCAAATAGTTTTAATCTTTCAGAAAGCCCTAAAATGTGAATCACTGCATGTTAGATCATTTGCAAAATTATACACAGCTTCTTGGGGCGACACAAAAACAATAGGGATAGCTGTCAAAAGAATATGTGCAACTTTTATCTAACGCGTAAAATGTCACGGCAAAGATGAACACAAATGGATAAAATATGCGTGAAATATCTTTCAAATAATTAAAAGTGCATTGTGAAAAGTCGCAGGGAGTCGCCTAGAGCGCAAACAGTAAGTTTTCAATAGGAAAATGTATATATTTAAGTCATGAACGGCAAAATCACCGTTGCCAGCTGGAATTTGACAAATGTTACCAACAAAACGTGGTAAAATCGCCGGGAAACTGTCGTCTATGGCTAATCTCACTTTTGATAAAGCCAATTAGTAACACCATTTTCAGCCGTTTTAGATTGATAATCGCAAAAACATTTACAACCTGAAATGGTGGCACTGGCTCTGGTCACGGCTGCCGTCAGCCATATTGGCTCACGGCTGTACTTTCGCACATGCGCTCTGGCACCCATCTCGCACTTCGCGTTAATCGCTGGCTGAAACAGCTGTTTTTACGCGGCGGCGGTCTATCAGCTTGTTGTCCGTATAGGATGGGGGTCATTTTATATCAAGTGCCCACACTCAAAACCTTCAGTAGGTATATCAGAATTATACGAAAATTTCATGAGGTTTAGAACACATCAAGCAACAGCACTGTGATTAAAGGTTTTTGCTATACGACCAACGGCTTGCCCGTGGCGGGGCACGGAAAAACCCAGCATTTGACATTTGCCCCGCATGGCGAATCACTGATTCCACTCTAGTGTTTGAACGCACAGACTTAGAATGATGGAACTTTTTCTAAAATCACAAGCACGCTTTTATAAACAAGAAATAAAAGATATGATGGTTACTTGTTAAATTTAGGGGCGGAGAAACATCACCCTTAAATGTCAACCTCTTATAACTCAAGTTAAAATTTTTATTGTTTTTTTCTCTTTTTTAAGTGTTCGATGCATTAATGTGTGATGCTTGTGCTAATGTGTGTGTTTTTCGAAAATTGTCCATGCGTTGCAGTCTCATTAGTCATTATATTATATGTGCTCAGATGGAATCCTAAGTTATGGGTTTTCAGATGTGTGTGCATTTACCCTTTGTTTTTCCCGAAATATATCTAATAACTCATTATGGTTCTGTCCTGTTTCTTGTTTCAATCAATCGATTTGGCCAATGCTCACTGATCAGGCCAATCCAGGGACGATGAATAACCGCGGGCAAAGAGGCCGCGAGCTCTGACCATTGCTTTTGCTCTGACCGTGAACGATCGCGGCTCCCGGCAGGCGGTCTGGCCAAGACGCGAAGTGCGCAATGGGCGCTAGAGCGCATGAGTGAAAGGACAGCCGTGAGCCAATATGGCTGACAGCAGCCGTGACCAGAGCCAGTGCCTGAAAGGGTCACTGAGTAGACATCCCCACATAGCCACATTGCCACATAGTCAGGTACAAAAAAAAAGCTGAAAATCGCATTTTAAGGGTTTTATATAAGGTTAATTGGCAACTCGGAATTCAAAAAAAAAAAAAAAAAAAAGTATATATATATATATATATATATATATATATATATATATATATATATATATATATATATATATATATATATATATATATATATATATATATATATATATATATATATATATATATATATTTGCAACAATCGCGCTTAAAGGCTTCCACGGTTGAAAAATAAATAAAAAATTGTTGTGTATAGATCCAGGTGGTACGTTTGATATTTTGAGTATTTTATTTGCAATAATGAAGGGGTTGAACGAAATTGTTAGTTTTGGAGACGGTTGGTCCCTAAACTAGATCGAGAAGTGACTCGATATACTTACCGACAACCGAAATGTTAAACAGTAAACTGGTCCGCATTGTGACATAATTATGAATCTGTGCAGTTTCGTCATCAAAGGGAACTAAAGCCTCTAGAGCAGACAGCCGTTTCCATCTTCTGTAAAAATTTAGTCACAAAAGTCGCATCCTTTGCAGTTTAAAGCTTTAGAGTGATTACACATGGAGTGGGCAGAATAATTGTCGGCGTATACAAAAATAAAAACCCCTCATTAAGTGACAAATTAGTGGAAATTGCGATTAATTGAGACTATTTTATAATCTTATTTAAATTACGAAAGCTCGTAATTGGCTAGTCATTTTATTTTTATGTACACAAATTAGCCTCCCAAAAATGTTGCCCATTCTGGGATTTGAACAAGGGTCCCCAACTTTCGCGGCTGGAGCTCTAACCAGCTGAGCTAAATAGACACGAAATTTGCGAGAAGTAATTTGCATACAGGGTGAGAATTGAATGTCCCCATGGGGGTATGGTCCAGAGTCTACGAATATTCATATTGGCTCTAGAACCGTGTGCTGCTATACTGCAACAACATTTAGATTCAACCTCGAGTAACTCAAAATTAACGTTGGATGCACAGAGCCAATTTGATATTAAAATAGTATAAATAGTGTAAATAAAAGAATAAAAATAAAATTGAGACGGACGCAACATCGGCACACCATCAGCACGAGAAGTCGAGGAGAGAGATTGCGAGTGTGAGGTGAGACTCCTCGATATCCGTAGTGATGAGTACAATCCTATTTATTTCAGTGTAACTTAATGTCAAAGCTTAAATAAACAACCACAGCAATAAATGCGGCAAGCCTTTTTAAGTGTTGTTTATTCTACTTGGATCCAGGGGGTGCTCTGCAGTGAGAGGTTGGTGTGATGGATCTTATTAAACGATGGCTTGCCGCATTTATTGCTGTGGTTGTTTATTTAAGCTTTGACATTAAGTTACACTGAAATAAATAGGATTGTACTCATCACTACGGATATCGAGGAGTCTCGCCTCACACTCGCAATCTCTCTCCTCGACTTCTCGTGCTGATGTTGTGCCGATGTTGCGTCCGTTCGCTTCGAAGGCCAGAGCTCTTCTGTCCCTCTGTTCTTTAGCTGAGGGCGATGCACATTGCCGACGCACATGTGGCGTTAGGGGTGCGTGGCCATGGGGCAGCTACAGTCAATTCCAGACCATAGCTGGGCTGTTCAAGACCAGCCCGAGGGGTCACCTGACACCCTCGCCATGTTCATCGCTTTGGGGAAGGCCACTTGTACTCCTGAAAGTAACGCATTCGTGACACTAGTAAGAATAGAGATAGTTGCAGGGAAATTAAGTGATGAGCTGGATCGATGCCATTGTGGCAAACATAGTTCTTGAAATATGGTACATTATGTTTATGCACTCACGTAGGTTTCCAATAACTTTGAATTACAGAGAAAGGTCGATAGCCAATATTTTCGCCTCCTGCCCGTTTCTGGGCGGGGAAAGAGAGGGGATGTATCCAAGCATGCACAAACCTACTCAAACATATCGTTATAAAATCCATCTCATGCCTACTGAGCCTTTCCTGTAATAAATTATAACTTTGTGATTTCAAAATCATTCTCATTGTTCTATTTCGCTCAAAATCACTCGAATCCATTTTACTGCATTGACAGTAGATACCTGTAGGTCAAATTGAAAAAGAATGATTTTGAAATTACAAAGTTACATGATAATATATGCCTCCTAGTTTTGTATTGTCAGATTGGTTAACATGTAAGTAGGTATCTTTGGTTTGGGCTGGGTTGGAGGACAATGAATCCATCCGAAGCATCGAAGGCAGCCAAGACTCACAGGCCGCTTGCTGGAACTTCTCCTGCAACGCTCGGATCGAAATGCCTCGCGTGACGGTCGGGGTCCGCGTCTCGGCCTGCCGGTCTTCGCACGGGGAGGACGATCGCCGTGCGGCGTTGTAGCCCGGAATGACCTTGTCTGAGTGCCGCGGCGTCTGGTACCCGTCGCTGTCGTCGTCGTACACATACTCCTCAGCCGTTGATCGCGAGGCGCTGTCTCTGCGCAGACCCGTCGCAGCCGACTCAGCCGTGTTCAGCGTCGCGCTGCTGGTGAACGCGATGTCTCGCCGTTCGCCCACGCGGTTGCGGCTGTTGTTGCTGGCGACGGACGCCGCCTCGCGCTCCTGCGAGCTCGTCTTGGCCGGCGACGGCTTGCGGCTCGACGGCGCAAAGTCGGCGGCGTCGACGTCCACCTCCTCAATGGACAGCGGCGCGGCGTCGGCTGACTCGTAGCGCTGCTGCGATCGCGTCACCTTCGTCACGGGCTCGGACCCGTTGCGCTGCACCGTCTCGCCTGCGTCCAAACAGACCGGGTAATGAGCTGTGTCGTTCAAGGCCATTGGAGCTTCATCCACACACTCAGGGTCCTCTGCCGTCGCGGTCGCCGCCGGTGGCGCTTGGAAACGACTGGAATGGTCCGAGTAGTTGAACGCGAGGGAGCCGAGGACGACCACCACGAGCAGGAACACGCCGGGGAACCAGGCCCAGAAAAGTACGACACCGGCACCGACGCCAAACAAGGAGAAAAATATCGTCGCGTGTGATGGAACATTCCTCGTCTGCTTATTTCCACTCATTTTAATACGATTATAAACACGTTTATTGTTATTTATTACCATTTTAATTATCGGCTTTTGAAGAAATACTGGTAAATACATTTTTCAATAGTCGCAAACAGGTTTTAAACGCGTTAACCTCGTGGTGGGGCAACATATCCTCTCGCCGACCGCGCCACGCTTGATTGCAGCCTCCACTGCTGTCTTCCTCCTACCGACCGCTAGCAGGCTACTAAATGTTGTGACTAGAGTTCGTTTTGCACCAGGAAGGGCCGAGTGCCAACAATTCTGCATCGCAATTTCGAGTGAATTCCCCACGTGACATCCTTTGGGAGAGACAGAGACCAATGCCCCTTTTCCCACCAAATAAATATTGAGCCAACACCACTCGGTTGGCGCAGTTATTTATAGACCACGCACTGCTAGCCACAGTCCGTCACCGTCTCTGTTGCTCGCCTGTGGTAGTTCCACGGATACTAGTAGTAATACAAACGCTATTTCTGAACAGGGCATTTGGCATTGGGCCTTGAGGCAGCTTGCACTTGGCAGTGTGAACTCTGCTGATAAATAGGTAGATAGTTGGCACCGACCGTCCACTGATAACGGCATGGCTAGCCAACTGCCAGCTGGGTGGGTGGGGACTTGCGTGGAGTTCGCTTGGGAGAGAAGCTCATATTGTGGTCTCTCTTTAAGAGTGTTATGTAGGAAGACTGTGTGAGGGCTGAAACAGAGGGTGCCATATTACTAATCACGAGAGAACCGTTTTACCTAGAGTGATGAAATTTGGTAGTTCGCAAGATAAAAGTCCAATGATGAATCCGGTTTTAGCAGAATTTAAGTTTTATTCTTTTTTAACAGCCAAATTTTGTCATTCAAATGAGTTATTTTCTGTTAAGCCAAAAAAATATTTTTGTGAAGATACGACTAATCTGTGTACTTTTAACTTTCACTTACTATATTTTTCGTGCGTCTAGCTTGAAAAATAGACGAGCTATTAGTAATATTGCAAGTCACGGTAATTCAGCTTTTTGGACAGACATTTCATGATTTTAGTTGAAGGGTATTCCTACTGGATCGCCAGTGTCGATTTTCTCTCTCTCTCTCACTCCCTCTACTTCCCACCCCCGTCTAGTTGACAGCAGTATCGGAAGAGTCTGCATCACTTCTTTCAACGAAACTTTACCTGGACCAAAGATCCTACTATTTATAGACCTGGGCCCAGGGCCGTCTTAAGGTTTTTGGCGCCCCGGGGCCGAACAATTTGAGGCGCCCCCTCCCCCCACCCAAAGTGGTGTCGTCCTCGATCGCCCAAGCATTTAACGCCCAAACCCTTTTCGTTCACTTAATGCCCAAACTCCTACCTGAATGGCAAGCCCATGCTACCCGATGGGATCCACCCGCGCTCTCCAGGGAAAGGAAATTGTTGTCGCCGGCCAGCCGTTGCGCGGCGCAAACCGGCGCAAATCTTCGCTGCAAAATGTCTGCCCACGTGCCCCACATAGTCCCAGACGCGGGCAGATCAACGCCGTCCCGGTCAGGCAGCTCACCACACCGGCAGCCTCCGAAATGCATAATATGTCCACAAGTCCAATGCTATCCCACACGGAAGTAAATACACGTTTCATATATGCCACCATACATGGTACAATATATGGTACGTATGGCAAATGTATGTTCTAAAATTTCATGTATGAAAATTATAGTGAGACACATATGGGTTACATATATTTTGTTTATGTGTTTAGAAAATATAAGAAAACTATGTGTTTTGTGTATGGAAAATGCAAGAAACATGTATGTCTGCCACATACATTTCGTATATGTTTGTAAGCATGTGTTTCTAGTATGGAACACTACATTTAACTTACAGTAATTTTTTTATTTCATTTAAATTTGTATTCTCTGTATAAATGTCAAAGTTCTTGACACATATTCACCAAAACTTATACACACATCGACCTTATAGATATGTATCATGCCTGAAAATCTGAGGATGGTAGGACTTTCCGATTGGTTTTAATTAGCATTTTGGAGTGTTTTTTCGTTAACGCCTGATTCATCAGAGACCAGTCTCCTTCGTTTCCTGGGTTACCAGGGGGCAATTGTGTAAGTTTGTGATTTCAAAACCGTTCATTTTCAATATCACTGCCCCGTGGTGCAACACGTGGGCAGTGATTTGAAATCGAGTGATTTCGAGCCAAATCAAACGAAATAAAGATACAAAATCGCATTTCAGGTATGGCCAAGGCATAGATTTGACAGGTATCAGAAGTTTATAGTCAAATTCGTTTGGCCTATTTAATATTTATACAAGTAGCTTTGGAAGTAACTGAAAGTAAATTCGCGTCAGAGATAGGTATACCTCCAATCTAATAAGAACAATTCGGACATAAGTTATGACTTATGTATTTACGTTTTCATTACTAAATGAGCTCATAATTTGTATTTTTTTGTTATCTGACAGCTCGGAGAGAAACAAAGTTAAGGTCGGAATCGTCTAAATTTACAAGTGATCAGAATTTTCTAGAAGGCAATGGTCTGGCTTGGTGCTCTATGGTATTCGCAGTTTTCCTATTAGGTCTCCTGCCTTCACCTTTTTATCTGCAATACAAACCGCTACGCTCATCTTCAACGCAACACGAATTGCGTTCGCGAAGCACTAGAACTTAAAAATATTATTTTACTTCGAATACAGCTTTCTGCGGTTAATAAAACCATACTCACTGAGCAATAATACATAATATTTTAACGATGAATCCCAAACTATTTGTATTGCGCCGCGCGATGTCCGGAATGGCAGCTGTGTGCGGCGAAGCGCTAGAGGCGCCCCAGTCGCCCGTTTGAATTCTGTCCTGTCGTTGACTCGTTCGAAGCGTTCGACGGTTCGTTGCTCGGCTGATGTTTGGTGCTTTTCAAGTTATATATTGGAAAGAACAACGCAAACATGGTATGTATTGAATTATGTATAGTTTGAACTTAAACTGCATTCTAATTTCTGAAAGAATTTTCTAAATGGGTGGTCATTTATTTCAGATGTGTTCGAATGAAATCAGTTTTCAGTCAGTCTACAGGCCCATGTCATCTTTTGCGCGCTCAACAGTTGAATTTGGATTCAAACTTTCTATGGTAAGTGTGATAGTGAAAAATACCCTCCGGATGACTGGACCCTACTGCATGCTTACCACTTTCCACAATCATACGTGATACCAATGAATGCGGATACCTTCTTGCTAAGGCAAACATTAACCTTCAATTCTTTTGGTGGTTTGTCTGACGTATGGAATTTTTTGGCTGCATTTGAAGAACGTCACTACAATGTCAGGCTGCTGCCAGACCAAAGAATCGCAGCGTATTACCAGAGATCTCTGTCCGCGTACCAAGACAACCACCAGCCCTCGATGAAGCCGAGTCGAGCAACGTTTCGCGATGTATCGTAAACGGCACTTCTTACAACTTAAACGTCAGAGTGATAGGCAGAGCAACATGCTTAAGGTAGTACATAGCTTCATTGTCTATTACTGATTCTGAAATAGAAGAGTTCTGTTTACCTTCGCACACTCAATCCCTGCACCGAATTAACTCAGTGCATCGCTTTTCGAAGTTGCAACTCACTGTAGGCCACATACGACTGAAATGTTACATTTTCCCCATCGAAGGAAATAACTTGGAATTTTTATTTTGCTTTTTTAAGTTTGTGGAACCTTTATGCATTTGAGAGGAACCGATATTTTTTAGATCCCAATAGTGATTCCGGTTCCGATTCCGGTTCTATAAAATATTAAATAACGGTTTTGATTCTGATTCTGGTTCTCAATATTTTTGAATAACGGTTCTGATTCCGGTTCTGGTTCCATGAAAATAGGGGTTCTATCGGGTTCCGGTTCGGATCCCTGATTAAAACCAACACACAAGGGGATTATTTAGCTACTGCTAAAATTCAATTGTCTTATTTAGAATGAACTAGTATATATTTCTTTTTTTAAAGCAATACATAACGGCATAATCATGGTTATAGAGTTCATCTGACCGATGATGACAGCTGGTAAGGCCTTTACTTTAACGTTGCATGGGATACATACAGCGCTGAGCTAGTTTCGTATCCCGGCTCGCAATGGTCGAAGCTAAAACTATAGTTCTCTGGTGTTTGTCATAATTCGTGAAACCTAAAGCAGTACCTAGTTGTTGCAATTTTTTGTCAAATTTTTAAATGAATTGCAGTAACCTACTGGCAAATTTCTGGATGACTGGGCCCTATTGCATGCTTATTACTTTCCAAAATCATACATATTATTACCAAAAAATGCGGCTACCTTCATGCTAACGCGAGCTTTGACCTTCAATTCTTTTGTAGGTTTGTCTGACGTATGGAACTTTGTTTGAGGCTGCATTTGAAGAACGTCACTACAATGTCAGGCTGCTGGGAGACCAAAGAATCGCAGCGTATTACCAGAGATCTCTGTCCGCGTACCAAGACAACCACCAGCCCTCGACGAAGCCGAGTCGAGTAACGACTCGCGACGAATCGACAACGGCATTTTGTACAACTTAAACGTCGGAGTGATAGGCAGAGCAACATGCAAGTAGGTAGTACGTAGCTTCATTATCTATTATATTAACGTTTCTGAAATCTAGAAGAGGTCCCACCTCCTTTGCACCCCAGAACGTAGGGAGTACCTACCTAAAACTATAGTTATTTGGTTTTTGTCATGATTCATAAAACCTGAAGCAGTACCTAGTTGTTGCAATTTTTGTCAAATTTTTAATTGAATTGCATGTGACCTGCTGGCAAAATTATTCACTGTTTGTCTGGTATTAACTAGCGTTTAACCAGTTAATTCACAAAGATGGTTTGCAAATTATGCGTTCCTTTAGACAAATTATTTGATTTTTGCTGTGAAACAAACTTAAATCAATAAATTTAAATGTTTTTATGTAGCAAGGGTGCTTATTATTTATTTTGAAGATACGGCCACCTATTATAGCTCTATTTTGGGCTCAATATATTGGTGTTTTTATGAACATTTAGTTAAAAATATGTAGATATTGCATTACATGGGGAAATATATTTTTAAAATAATTGGACAAAAGTGAGCTTGAGTTAGGTACTATCTGTGATATTCCATAGCCTGAGACAATTCTTGCTCCCCGTGTATGAACCAACTTGTATATGGTGTCCAGTTCAATCTTCTTGTGATCACTAAATAATGTTGCCTTTTATGAGTATAGTTTCATTTTTTAATCTCAACTTTGAGAGAAAGATCATGCCACTCGACAAATTCAAAATGTGTTACCTACTACATTGCATTCACCCAACAATTATTTCTTTGAAGGGAGGTACTGGTTTTGATATAGGTACCTACCTACTGTTCAGATTGTTCGGGTTATTTTCTATCTTGCAACAATTTTAACCCAAGACGATGGGATGGAATTGACATCTTAACTATTTAATTTGCGGTTCATGCAATTAAAACTAAGACTGCTATCCTCCATCATTGGGCCCTAAGATACTATGCTAATATTGGGCCTATATTGCCTATCAACAGGTAGCATTTAAAAAAGATCAATTAAGCAATAATGCTGCTTATGCCCCGTTATAAAACCCTTTTCAACTCATTTGATGTATTTGATTTAAACACAATTTTACCATGGCAGCAGCCAAATCAGTTGTAACTCCTAATTCAAACAACTAGTAGGTAATTGAAAACTATGTAATTTTTGGAACTTCAAAAATGATAAACTTGCATTGTTTAATAGTGGGGATCTTTATACTTTCATAAATAAAAAAATATATATGTAAATAATTGTCTTTGTCCATTAAACTGTTGTTTTTGCCCACCTCTACCTCGATAGTAATTATTGCACTATTGCAATAGTTTATTGGCCATCTATATCCCCATCCATAGGTACTGGTTGATATTGATTACCATGGTTGTCAGCAAACGGATTGATAATGTGAACGTCGCACAGGAATCCAATCAACTGGTTTACGGGTCATGCATATCTCTGCTAAAAGGTAGGTGAGTGCAGTTTTTATTATACGTGCAGGGTGAAATTAGTATTTGTATTGCAGTATTCTTACCATTTGGTCATGTACATTTCATGCTTTTCATTTTATATGCAATACAAGTCTCAAATGAGACATGTATTGTACTGTACTTGTACATTGTACATGTATATTGTTCTTGTATATTGTACTTGTATTTTGTTATTGTACATTGTACAATGTACATTGTACAATGTAGATTGTACTTGTACATTGTACTCGTATATTGTACTTGTACATTGTACTTGTACATTGTACAATGTACATTGTACTTGTACATTGTGCTTGTTTTAGGCTGGTGTAGTTTCTATGAACCATATAAATCACCATATGTTTTCCTCTCTTATTCCTTATATATGTCACATATATGTCAGACATATAATTTTCATATAGTTTCCACTGTTCGAAATTTCTATAGTTTTCTTATATGTTTCACATATGGATTCACATATGGACACCATATGTGTTTCATACACATTTACCATATGTGTTCCATATATGTACTTCCGTGTGGGATATGACTGTCGTTTTCGTAGTCCCATAAGAGCCCATGTTATTTGACTTGGTCGAATTCACCTCAACACACACATCTACTTCCCGGCCAGGCAGCCGTCCCTGCGCGCCAATGCCGACAATCGCCTCACTTTGCACAAGTCCCAGCGACGACGCAGTTGACGGGCGGGCATCGCTGCTCGCCTGCCAACTCCGTCCATTTGGCGGACGGGAACTCGCCGCCAAAGCAAAAACTTATATATCGGAGATTAAACCGTAATTTAATCAACCTCCAGCGCCGCTACCGCAACCACGTCATTTTACTGCCAAACTTCTTGAGTGCTGCTGGTCACCAGCTCAAACACAATTAACCAGCTGTATTTATGTAAATAAATTAACCATTTCAATAATACACATTTAACCACATTCTGTAATTTCATCAGAATCCAGCCTTTCTATTTCTGTGTTGCCTTGCTCCAGCTCCAGTTATTTCCTCTCGATTGAGCCTCGGTGTCCCGCCCCCTACAAGCTCGCCGAGATTTGAACTGCATCGGGTAGCATGGGCTTGCCGTGCAGGTAGGAGTTTGGGCTTTAAGTGAACGAAAAGGGTTTGGGCATTAAATGCTTGGGCGATCGAGGACGGCACCCCCAAAGTGCCCAAAATAAACATGATTAGGTATACAAAATAGCTAAAGTCTTAGGTATGGTCACTCAAAAACTCACCCATTCCGCGAAACATTCTTCCTACAACGGCTTTTTTCGAGACTTCCTCTCAGAAAAATCGTCAATTATGGCGTAGTAAGAAATGTTTTTCGCATAATCACTCTCGATCGCTAGCAGAGACAGCGCTTCCAGACGTGATTGACCCATTGTGGATCTGTTGTAGTTCTTAACTCTTTTGAGTGTTGAAAACGACCGTTCTCCCGAGCAATTCGCACTTGCTGTCGCCGAGAACATACCTACGCAACGCAATGTTAACGTTTGGGTAAACTGCAACTAGATTTTTGTCGACTGATAGTTTGCAAAATTTAAGAGCACTCAAAGGTTCCCGTTCAGTAAAGTCCAAAACTTTCAGACACCCTTTGAAATGTACGCATTCTTCGGGAAAAGTGTCTTCTAGATCCTGGCTGTACGTTTTGGCTGTAAGAAAATAACTTATTTTAGGAATTTTCTGTAAGAGAACTGCATTCTTATCACTTTGATCCTTTGCTCTCTTTCTATTTTCTGCGCCACTCTTCTTTTTAAGCACTTTGTGCTCCATTTGTAAAACAATCACATGCACGCGTTTTGACAGAAGCACAACCGACCGCTTTGCTTCCAATTCGCACACTGGCACCTAAGATTTCAACCCTACATGTATTTTTTGTATGTTGTGAAATATACTGTCGCGTTTTCAGTTGTTATTTTAGAAAAGGATGTGATTTTCAAAACTAGAATAGAATTTCCAGTGATCACTATAACATAAGACTCAACGAAGGTCGTCTGCGATTGCCAGTATCGAGCGGCGTGGGGTTAAGTCAAAGAGATATGCTGAGACGCGGTGCCACGGCTAATGCAACAGACACATCTACATTTCTGGGTACCTAAGCAATCGTATTGTTTGTGTATGATAAAACTCCACACAAGTCGGGGAACCCGAATATGCTTGCTATTCGAGTCAGTACGTGCACGCGAGTGGTAGCAAAATGCCTCCCAAAAATCGCCCTTCTGAGCCTGGCCAAGAATCGGTGAAAGTGAAATATAATAAACTGCATTTTCCGAGGTGTTTTTCAATGACAGCTTCTATTTCATAATAGATAATAATGCACCGTGATCCGTATAAAAATTTAAAAAGATAAATAAATAAGGCGCCGCTTCGCGGCGCCCCTAGAAACCCGGCGCCCTGGGCCCGGGCCCCGCCGGCCCATGCCTTAAGACGGCCCTGCCTGGGCCTGCCCCGTTTAAACCTTCATGTCCAAACCACCCCAACTCATGCCGGAGCAAGATCGTTCCCCGCGGGGAATGCAAAACACAGATTTTACGACTGCATCGTAATTTCTTTATACTTATGCTTTACAAAGAATGACGGAATGAAGGATGAATTGGATGAGTTATAATTTCGATTTGAATACAAAAATCCTGGACGGTTCAAATCATACCAATTATATCAGACAAAAATGTCGAAATTACAATGAGTATTAAATTATTGTTTCACGGTTACTGTGCCTGCAAGGTCTCATAAACTAGGTACCTAATTAATTACTTTTCCAATTAAAGGTTTTTTTACGTTTTATTTAGATTTAAGATGAGACGCTTGCAGCTAATAGAACGCTTCCGAGCACAACCCTTTTGATAGCTTGTTATTTTGATAGTAGATAAATAGATTTCATATATTTATAAAAATATTTGTGTCTCTAATAGACACAAATATATAAATCTATATAAATAGACACAAATAGCCCCAATTTTGTACAGTATATACATAAATATATAAATCTATATAGACACAAATAGCCCCAATTTTGTACAGTTTATTGGGCATTGGGCTATTGGGATTTTAAAACCGCCTTTCATTGACGAACGTGAAAATGCAAGCCACGATTGGAAGATTCCATTTTAATTCTGGCTACAATTCTAATAAAACGACTTATGATTGGGCTATGTGGACTTCTATTGTTTTTGTTACCAAAATAAGGATTTTGGTTTTTTGATATTTAACATTTACTAGATATCTTCCAAAAAGTTCGTCGGTCGCGTTGTACCTGCATTCTAGAAATGCAATTATCATTTTTTCATTTAATTTTCATTTTTTCTTTAACTTTTGACGTGGTATCCACGGAGCATAATATTTCTTCCATAACCGGGGAGACATGTCTTGACCGCGACAGAGCTCACAAGCAATGCCCGGCCAACTGTCAATCACATCGGTCACCCCTTCTACCTGAAAGGGTAGCCTGGCATAGTGTCCCCTGGCAAAGTGTCCTACACTCAGGGACACAAACCCTATGATGCGAAGATTTTACCTGCCCTCCACAATGCGCTTGGTTTGGAGTAGCTTCCGGTGTTGGTTCCCTGAAATTCGTCACCTGTCGATTTAAACGCCTGTCAGTGGAGTCGTAGCTTACCTCCACTGGTCGCTATCGTCTGCCCTTAGTAGAAATTTTACAGTCCCCAATATATGCGAGATTTTAACCAACGAGGTGGCGTAGCTTCGTATGAGGATTGCATGAAATCAGTCACCCGCCGTATAACTAAATTCGTCTGCTGTACATCCTTAAAACATCACTGTGTTTGGTACATCCCTGATTCACTGAACACATGATATTGCATGCCACAAGGTGTAAATAGATATAAATTTTCTGTAAACTTAATTTAAATGTGATTGTCATTAGCCATTCTCGATTGATACCGCTTTCCAAAATTACCAAACATTTCGAGAAATAAATATGTGGATTATGGACATTATTCATCGTCCGAAATTGCTGCCAAATATCATGAAACCCCCAGGACGGCGATTACGTAAAGTTTTGGATGAAAACTTTCATGAGCTCGACCAAATGACATTGGAAGGCCATAGATACCGATTGTTACCCGTATGGTAAAGGGAGGAGGGTAGACATTCGCTACCATGTACAGCGTTTTCGGGATCGACGATCTTTATATTATATATAATATAATAATATGCAATATTTTGCACTCAACTGATTTATTTTAGTTTTGATGGATAAAGAGGGAGTGGGGGGCGGGGGGGGGACTAGATTTATCTTGGGAGCTCTCCCCACCTGACCACCCATTTGCGTCGAATATGCTAAGCCTCACTAAAAGATCCTCAAATATTAAAATACATATCTATGCATTACTACATTATCAAACAGATTGAAATGACAAAATGTGCATTGACTTCAAAACAGCAAATAACAATGCTGCATCTTCATAAACGGTTTTGAGAACACACTTTATTTGGGAAATATAATAAAATGTTCAAAGTGGGCCTGTGCTGTGTGGCTTTAACATTTAAGCATTGTTTCTCTAATATCTTTGCTTCATAAGATGAGTTTCTCTTTGAAGTGTGATACATGGTCATGTGCCAGAGTTATGCAGTGATCCGTCTAAAAGTAAACTTGCATTATTTAAATCTTAAGGTTACTAGAAGTGTATGGCGATTCAGAGCCAATTGTTTTTCAAGCAAAATTCATTCTTCTGCTCTATTATGTCCAGCACCTAGGCCATTCGTCAGCCAGAGGCTGCTCTTCAAGATCTCAGCCCGGTGCGTTTCCTGATGTCTCAGGACCACAGTTCGGAATTCCACTGACACTCGCAAACCCCGTTTCATCTTTCACACTCAATTCATCACCTGTGCGAGCCCTTTTAGTAACTTGGGTCGAAAATTAGTAACCAAGCGGGCACACGAAAAACTAAATGGATCCACTAAACCTTATTTCACGGTATAGACCAGGCAAGGAAGCATTTGACCCGGAACAAATTGCAAGTGTTTTGATTTTTGGTGTATCTTGTTCAGAAAAATTCGCTTATTACGCTCAAGAAAGTCGAGAAAAAAACTCCGATGGGAAATTGCCTAAAATTAGGCTTTAATTCAAATTATGCAAATTTTTATTTATTTATTTGAAATTTTTTGATTCACCAAAACAATTGTTAAGTACCAAAATTCGGTGAACAATTATGCAAGCTATTTTTACATATAAAGATAACAGGAAAATTTTGATTACTTTTCGATTAAATCGACTTTAATTAATTATGCATAAGTCCAATCAAACGCTCCCAGCTCTGAAACTATACAAGATAGAGATGTCAACTTTTTACGATGGCGTTGATAAAGAATCAAGGTATTTTATACGGTAGTATGAACGAAAGTCTATGGCTCGTATATTAATTACATGCAATCAAACTATTTAATTAACATTGATTTTTCGAACAAAGTACTTTTCATTAAAATATTGGTATTAAGCTCGCATTGATGCTTAGTGGGAATTAGTTAGCATGTCCACAGCTGTATGTAAGTAATACCCTTTGTAAATGCGGTTTTTTTATTTTGATTACTTGACAATTGAATCGATTTTAATTGGATTTGCATACGTCCAATCAATACGCTCCTAGCTTCGAAACTACACAAGATAATACTGTCAATTTTTTACGAGAGAGTAGCGAATGAACGAAGGTAATTTACACGAGAGTATGAACGAAAGTCTATCGCTGGTTTATTAATTACATGTAATCCAACTTTTAAATTAAGAATGATTTTTCGAGCACAGTACTTTTCATTAGAATATAATATACGTAGCAAATAAACAATTAGTGCGTAGTATGAATTAGTTTGCATGCTCACAGCTGTAGTAAGTAACACCCCTTGAAATTGCAGTTTCTTATTTTGATTTCGTTACAATTAAACCGCCTTTAATTGAATTTGCAAACGTCGCCAATCGTTTGATTGGCTACCTGTATACAAAATAACGATGTCAACTTTTTTCGAGGGTAATGGACCAAGGTACCTATGAACCGAGGTATTTTACTCGAAAGTATGAAAAATTGTCTACGACAGATTGATTGATTACAACCTATTAAGCTTTTCTATTTTCCTTTCATAAACTTTAACCACACTTGTTTGAAGTAGGTACATCGTTATAACTATAAATTAGAAAAAAAATACTGAAGTCCGTAGTAAGTTCGATGGTTGTAAAATATTTCTTCCCTTAACATGTCAATGTCAAACATATGACACGCTATTAGAACGGAGCGCAAAAAATACAATGCGAATTCAAATACAATTGAATTCAAAAATACAAATGCGGGGATACTGGGAATGCTTAACAAACAATGCCATTGCCTACAGTTGCATATTCGCATACAATCACCAATGCTCGTATTAGGGTAGGTGGAAGTTGGGAATACTAATTTTCACCACATATTTCACCATATATTTATATGCATATTATGTGCGAGCAATGTGAAAAGGATATACTTATATAAATTCGTGCGGCCGGATTCTGGCTGCAGACAACGCGTCATCGAAGTTATGTGTGCATCGATTCTATTAATTTGTACCATTCCGTGTATGATATCGATCTTCTATTTGCTTCCGTAAAATTAATCCATGTATTCGAACCAAACTTGTAAGAACTTTGATAACTTCGTCGTCCTCTGCAATTTACAAAAATCCGTCACTCGGTCAAAAAGAAGCAAACAGTGTCAATCAGGCAGCAAACATCTAGGTGGTAATCCTTCCAATCTTTGCAAGATATTATAATTCTTTCGCCAAAATGTTCCAGAAGTATTCCAGATCTCTCCTACAATCATTGAAATAAGAAAACAATTGTCACGCTGGTGGAAACAGCGCATGCCATTTTGCAGGATTTCCATCACTCAAAAATACGACAACGATGACGATGAGAAATTCCGAGAGAAGCTTATTATAACATACATGTAAGCGTGAAACCGTGAAACCGTAAATTTAATCGTAGTCCCAGTACGTAATTCATATGAATTCAATGTATTTAATTTCATCATTATACCATTTACAGTATGGCATCAGACAAGTAAAAATATTTTACCCACAACTATATAATTTGAGAATTCTCATTCACGACTCATTGTCTCGCTCCTAAGAAGCATGCAGGGAAACATCATTCAGCCCGTGCAAGAACAAAAAGTTGCATGATAATCAGTTTTTGGCGGCAAATTTGGGTAGGAACGTTATGTCTTTCTTGGATGCAAAAGCAATTTCAAACAATATTTATTTTGTGGCTCCAATTATGAAAGAAAAACTTGTATATTTTACAAACATATTCCGAATCAAAGTTGATCCACCGTTTCATGCGCACAGACTTTCAGTGATATTCATTTTACTATTGCATAATATAAAGTTTGGATTTCATTTCATAACAATATGTGCCATGCTTTGAGGGTAATTTCATTTTGAAACGTAAATTGATTGAACCATGACCACATATTGCTCCTCAGTCAGACCCATGCGCATAATAATATGTCCAAATAAGTTAGCTATGAGGTGATAATCACCGTCACAGGTACACAAGCGAACCCACATGCATAAGAGGCTTACGGAAACCTACTCGATCGAGCGATCTGTCACGTGGTCAGAGCTCTCTGAGATGCGGACGTTTCCGAACGCAAACTTTACAGTCGACCGCGGAAATTCGAAAATGGCCGACAACGAACTAGCTGAACTTTATTGGCAATGCATAACCGGTAATGCATAAAGTACAGCCGTTGGCTATGGTATTGTCGGTCGTATTGGTAAGTATTTTACATATTGTGCATACTTGTCATGTGTATGCACATTAAAACGTTAATGTAGGTTGAACGGTCTAAAATTACCCGCCCGTTCGTACGAACAGAACTCGCGCACCAGGCTGAAAGATAGTACGCGAGTAGAGCGCTCTGATCGCTAATAGCGTCGATCGGGTCACTCCGAGCAGGTTTCCGAACGCTGGAGAGCGGCCGGAGTAGGTTTTCGTAAGCCTCTATTGCGTTCAATCTATTTCTGTTCGGGCCGAACTGCAAGGGTGTGTCGCGCTGCCTGCGCTCGCATCAAGCTATTACACGTTCCACAAACTTGCAGGTCAACTGTAAACATCCAGCAACGAGCGTTATATGAATTTGTGATTATTTGTAGCAATAATCGGCTCCAAACAGCCAAATAAGCTAGATATTGCAGTATCATAATTTGAAACACAAAATTTGTCGTTCGTTAATAAACTGTTGTTTTTGCATTAGCAAGAACGCATACTACATATTTTGATCAAGTGAAATACTCCTCATTTTGGAGATAAAAGATCAAATTTTACGATTTTGGCCAATGTGATAAGGAATAAACCCCTCGGTATACCGAACACCTTCACCCCTGCATTGGCTGGGGACAAGCACAAAAAAGAGCATTCCCTATAAAAAGATGATTAAACAAGAGTCATTTAGGTTTGGCTGCAAGCACCTGAAATTTTTTACTGATTCCACAAATTAGATCTGCCTCCAATGTGAATGATTGTTCAGTTTAATTCGTTTATGTAGGGTATTATTCTGCCCTGAGGTGCTCAGGTGACACTGTGTTATTCTGAGCTCCGATCCAGTGTATGCATTGCATCGATATTATATTGAGGTTTTACAGCTGTTATCAGTGCACTTGGAGCTAAAAGTAATTACAGAGTTACAACAAAGGTAACGTGCTGACGGATATTTAAATATGATTGAAAGTGCAAGTCCTACGTAATTGCGAACTCACTCTTTCTTGAATTCCAATTGTTTTTACAATAATTTCGGAATACCTTTAGATGCCCTTTTATGCGCTTTTTTCTAAATCACAATACTGGACGATTCGTGGTTAGTGCGAATTCTGAGAGTTTTTTATTTTTAGCAAAAATGAAGCTCTTTTTAGCAAAATCGACTGGACAGTTTTTAAACTATCCAAAGCTTTAAAAAAGTTAGTAATTACAGAAAAATCTGCCCAAGCCGTTCTGTCAAAAGTTGTCTACATCTTTTCACGAAACTTTACAAAGTTATAGGTAGAGCGTGATGAAACCAAGCATTTCTGAAGTTTTCAGGCTTCTAAGACTCCGTTTTCTGTTTATTAACATCTTTAAACGTTTTTTTAAAGAACAATTTTGTGATTTTCAAGCATCGTACTCAGTCAAAATATTTTTGAAATAACATTTCCTTGACCCTTAATAACGAATTAGTGATTACACTCATCGGCCCTCTGTTCTCGACGTTCTGCCTTCACTCGTTTACCCGCTGCAAACCGCTACGCCCATCGTCAACGCCTTACCAATTGCGATCAAATGTGTGATCGCCAAATATCGACCCAGCTGAGAGCCAAACCACTTTGCCTTTAAACTATTTTATGCAAATTTTGAAAACGGAGCTTCACTAGTTATGGTAGTAAACAGCTGTGTTAGTTGGTGTGATCCGTGTTAAGGCTATTGGTGCGGTTGTTGGTGAATATTGCATGAAGCTTGAGACAATGAGACGTATTATTATTGGCACATTCTGTAACTGCTATAGCTGTGATAAAACTTGGTATGCAGAATGGGATGCTGTGGGGTGTCTTCCGTGCCCTTTCAGTGTGGGTACTATCCCAGAGTATAGTGAAGGAGCCAAGCCACGTTGGCTGACCGCGCCGAGCAATTCAAACATCCCTGCACAGGGGGATGGCAAATGCCTCGCGTTTGGTAATGAGCCTGAGGGGTCTTTAGGTGTTCCGGGAATATTATTTTGCGATTTAAATTTATGCCAGACACACAAGTCGTGGGCCGCGGCGAAGGGTTGGAGTCCGCTGGCCGAGGGTCGAAAAGGTATGACAGGTAGCTTTAGGTGTTACGCGATTAGGCGTTACGAGCATGGAGCACATATACTTGCTCCTTTTTGGCCGAAGGTGTATGTTTCTTTTATGAATTGCAAGGGACAATATTATTAAATTCACACATCTTACAAATTGGTTAGATTACACGAATAATTTTACCCACTGAAGCAAATATGAGGTCATTTGCGTTAGATATTATATATTCCGGGCTCATTCCACGGAATGGCACAGATTAACTATACATCGATGTACACACACCTTCGTCGACGCGCTGGCTTTAGCCAGACTCCGGTCGCACGAATTTATAAGTATCCTTCACACATTTCTTGAACAGATGTATATAAATCGATGTAAATACATGGTGACAGTGATTATCCACAAGTCACAACTTCAACCAACACCAACGTTACAAAAACCTACCCTTATACTGAGCAGTTTATGACCGGCAAATTTGAAGAGTTTAATTGGTTGCAATTAATCAACCTCTAATAGACTATAGTTCATACTTTCATGTAAAATACCTTGGTTCATTCCCATCATACTCGAAAAAATTTGACATCGCTATCTCGTATAGTTTCGGAATTGGGAGCGTTTGATTGGACGTATGCAAATTCAATTAAAATCGATTCAATTGTCACTTTATCAAAATAAAAAAACCACAATAACAAAGGGTATATCTTACTACAGTTGTGAGCATGCAACCTAATTCCTACGTAGCATCAATTTTTCGTGTAATACCAATCTTTTAATGAAAAGTACTTAGTTCGAAAAATAAATGTTAATTAAATAGTTTGATTGCATGTAATTAATATACGAGCCATAGACTTTCGTTCATACTATCGTGTAAAATACCTTAATTCTTTACCAACGCCATCGTAAAAAGTTGACATCTCTATCTTGTACAGTTTCGGTGCTGGAAGCGTTTGATTGGACTTATGCATAATTAATTAAAGTCGATTTAATCGAAAAGTAATCAAATTTTTCCTGATATCATTATATGTAAAAATAGCTTTCGTAATTGTACACCGAATTTTGGTACTTAACAATTGTTTTGGTGAATCAAAAAATTTCAAATAAATAAATAAAAATTTGCATAATTTGGATTAAAGCCTAATTTTAGGCAATTTCCCATCGGAGTTTTTTTCTCGACTTTCTTGAGCGTAATAAGCGAATTATTCTGAACAAGGTACACTAAAAATAAAAACTCTTGCAATTAGTTCCGGGTTAGGGGTCTTTTTGAGCTTCCTTGCCTGGAGTAGGTAAGAAGTAAAGTGTCTTCGCATGTTCCTCCCGGACCCACTGCTGCTATATAAACAAACAAAGAGTTTCAAAACTGCCCATGGCCATAGAGCCTTTTGTCTGGCTCTAGACAGTGGCTTGTAAGTTTTCAAACTCTTAGCTCAGGTCTTGTAGCAGAGGGCCCATGAGGAAGGTGTAAATACAGTCTTCTTCTCAATATGGAATGGAGTGCTGGATTTTTCCAGCGATTGGCGAGCTCATATTACCTTCCCACCGATGTTAAAATGTTTTTTATGAACCGAAATGAGGTGCCGGATCGCAGAAGGCTGGCTGAAGACGTGTCGATTGCGCTGGGGACACCTGTGGTATGAGGATGAAATTTTAATGCATACCCTCCAATGATGTTTTGAACTTGAGGTCCACGCGTAGGATGAAACCATCAACAGTTATCTAAAATTGAACGCAATGCCAGTACTTGCATAATTCGATCATAATACACCATACTATAATATGTCCGTCCTGGACCTGATTTGCTCGAAATATATCGGTAGGGAATGGCAGGCTGACAGTGCCACGAAAACCGTATGCCGCCGATACGATGCCTGCACCGATGACGACACGTAAATTTACGTCGTCCGTGTGCAGTCGAGCCAATGTCGGGTTGGTACTGGTGGTGGCTATAGTGTCCTTTAGTATGCTGGCCAAGCTACGTACAAGCGGCATTGGGCCAGCACAAGCTGGCCTGCACCTCGCCAACTCGCTGGCCAGCCAATACTTTGCCAATGCCTTGCCGGCGCCGCTGGCAATGTGTTGGCCTGCCACTGTTAAGCTAGCGCACGCTGGTCTGCACCTCGCCGACTTGCTGGCCAGCCAACACTTTGCCAATGCCTTGCCGGCGCCGCTGGCAATGTGTTGGCCTGCCACTTTTGGGCCAGCACTGGTATAGCAGTGGCAGGACAGAGGTCGACGGACGTCGGCAGACTTTCATGCCGCCTGCATTGACCCGATACTAACAGGCGAAAGTTTGCCGCCAGGCTGCACTTCGCTCACAGTGGATGCTCAAGCCAGAATAATGCCATCATGTTGCCGGCAGTTTGTGTTTACTGCCTAAGCACTGTCTATAGCCTACCTTCCAGGCTTAAGAATGCACTCAAGCGGGTTACGAGGTCCGATTTGGGCCTTCCGTGGGAACCGAGGGTCAAAACTGACAGGCGAATGGGGAGGGATCACTGGCTTTTAAAATATTCGAAGGGATTTCTTGTGATCTTTACAAACTGTTGACCAATGTTATAAAATTTGATGCTCTTGCTAAAATATAATGAATAGATTTTATGAAAAGACTTCGCAACGCGCGATAAGGTTGTGTTTACATTAAGAAAATCACGTCTAATAATGCGATCTCGACATAATTTCAATTGAGTTTCTAGACCAATTAATACCACAGATACCAAACACTTTATGCACAACATTTGGGTAATTCACCCTGCCCAAGCTGTCTTATAAACGTTTAGTTCCTATTCGAATGCTTTTTTACAAGCACCCCCCTGAGTTTGGTGACAGAAAAGGTTCTCTATACCTGCAATTTTTATGACTTGCAACAAATTTAAGTATCCACAAATTTTAGGTCCAAAAATCTGCTTATCTATTATTTTATGTTTGCGCAGATAAGAACACGACTAATTTCACTATTACAAAATAGTTTGAATCGTGTTTCTGGGCCACCAATCACCAATGATATCAAGCATTATGTGATGCGTAAAATACCCGGGATTCACAAGCTCATCAGCCCTTGAAGGGTCGGTGTTCTTGAAAACTGAATGGAGAAGGTTTGCTACCTGAAAGATTCTTATTATTCTAAGGAAGAGCCGAGGAAAGTTTAATCAACATTTTAAATATTAAATTGAATTTCAATCTCAAAAGATCACGTTTAATGCTGTTATGTCAAAATAGTTTGAATCACATTTCTACGCCAATTATCAACAGTTGAACTATACACACGGTACTCTCAAAATAAGAAATATGCATTCTCGTCTTCTCGGCACTTGCTTGGCAAAAATATCGGGAACCTAGGGGTGACAATGGGGTGGCCATAAAAGTCCGACCGTCCTGGCGTCCGAGATTCTGAAAGTAATCCGGGTACCTCCGACAGCGTGGGGTGGAAAAGGACGATGTCCGAAAGAGAGAGATCCGAGTTTACCGTTAGCTTCAAACATTTTAAAGACTTTCACATCAAATTTTCATAGACCAACTAGCACAAAAAGGCTGCAAACTATGCAAAACACCCCTGCTTAATGTGCTGCAATGGGAAGTAACGTTGGTTCAAAATTTTTTTTGAAAATTATGGTGTGTTAACAAAGAAACGATCTTTGATACAGTTTTTGAAATATTTTTTTATCTGTGTTTCATCTGCTTCATCTATCTTCAAAAGTAAGACTAAAATTGGCAATTTTTAGAATTTTTTTGGGTGCATTGGCATTTTTTTTAAAGGCTATATAAAACGTTAACCAATTAACTGTGCACCTTTTTTTTCGTACTTCTAGGTGGTAATTTGTGGAAGCTGTGAGAATAATAAAACACATCTACAATAAAGCCCGCGTTAGTGGCCTCTTAATGCCGTAGGTTACTACGTACCTCGGGTGGTGTCCCGGGTGAGGGAGACTACCTAAGCACTGTCTATTGCCTTTGTTCCAGGCTTAATTTTGTAGGTAGATAGGTACACTTGCGCAAACATAAAGTGAGCCAGCCAAAAAAATATGCAAGTCCATTTTAGGTTCGTTTGAAAACGGTGTAGGTATCGACCAGGTACTGAATACGTGGCTAGCCATGAGCGTTTGTGGACTTGGAACTATAGACAAACCCGTTTCCTTATCAGTTGGTCGTTTGCTCTGTCAAATGTGGATCAGAAATGCTCATGATCGGTTCACTAAGGAGTTTAGCACGACGTTGGCACATTTTTACTAGTCTAGAATGCGTAATTTTGGAGATAAAATAAAAAACAAAAAACTATCTGCATCTTTTCTCTACAACAAACACTAATATAACATAATTTTTCCATTATTGTCGTAAAAGTTTTTTTCTTCAAAAAATCGATGTGCTTTATTTTAATTGCTTGTGTTATCTCTCAATCAAGGTAGTCGATCATACCGAGACCCGACATTTTCGATGGCTGCTCGCCCAGGCGGGTCGGGGACAACATAAACAGGAGATTAGATTGTGAAATCTGCACGTTATTTCGACTGTCACGACCGGTAGTTTTACTAAGGAACATGTATTAATTTAGCGAAATGTAATAGTTTTGTTGTCTAAGCCCCGGCTGTGCAATGGCGGGTTAAGGAATTAACTGTCCGTTTACTGGCGGTAAAGGCATCTGATTGGCTGTAGAACGATCTAACGAACCGTTTTTTCTTTGACCGGCTAGTGAGAAACCGGAACTTAATAGCTTTATTTCAATAGGAATAGCTCATTAATATAGTTCAACCCACCTTTGATGAAGCAGAAAGACTGCAACCAGTAAGGGGCATAATCACGATAAGGATACACCGGATACACCTTTAGCCACTATCATTAAGTTGTGCTAGGTCCACGGGTATTTTCATCGCACTAACCAGTTTTAACCTGCACTGATTTTCATCCCAGCCCACACGTCGCGACTTTTAATATTTTACTGGCTCACTTTATGTTTGCGCAAGTGTACCTCGTATGATGTCCCGGGTGAGGGAGACTGCCTAAGCACTGTCTATTTCCTACGTTCCAGGCTTAATTCCGTAGGTAGATAGGTACACCTCTCAACACGGAAATCCGCCTAGTAGAATTTCGGCTATGTGCTCAGAAAGGTTTGTCTGAAAAGAGCATGGGCAGGCCAGGTACCGACCACGTGGTGAGCACATGGAGGAATTTGATGCCATGCTTAGGGGATCGAAATCTCGTTTTTAGAAACCAGTTTTCCTATCAGCAGCTGCCTCGCTCCGAGAAATGAGAATCGACCCAAGCTGATGAATCGGTGCAGTGTGGAGTTATGCGATTTGTTTTCACGGAAATCCAATAGCCTAAAATACGTAATTTTTAAGCTAGACGAAATTTTAAAAAGTTCCTGCGTCTTCTCTGCACGAAAGACACATTTATGCGATCACTTTTTCGGTACTTGCAAAGAAGTTGGTATTCGCAATGTGAATTAAAATTGCATAATTGCTTTTGTTATATCACATTACCTCCGACCCGCCTGGACCAGGTAAAGCTACCGGAAAGGTAGGGATAGGTAATAACCATTAAATTGATATCGAGATAACGGAAGAAATTAATGTAAATAAAATGAAATTGAGATAACGAAACATATGTTTTCTTTAATATTAAAAAAGTGGTGACATAAAAGTGTTCCTATATTATCCAAGAGAGGATTCGATTTTTTTTTTTTTTTTCTCTTCTAACTATACAAATAGGTGTTGTATGCCAGTTGCGGTGTGTGGAATCGGATACAAAACATGCCAGTGAACAAATTCGTGAGTTTTGCGAAGCAGGCACTGATAATAAAACTGGTTTATAAAAACTAGATTGCGATCCATCTATAAAAATGACATCCCCTGTCAACATGTGCTCATCCACGTGGTCGGTACCTGGCCTGCCTATGCTCTTTTCAAACAATCCTTTCTGAGCACATAGCCGAAAATCAACAAGGCGGATTTTCGTGTCCAGTGGTGTACCTCGTATGGTGTCCCTGGTGAGGGAGACTGCCTAGCACTGTCTATTGCCTAGTTCCAGGTATTGCCTAGTTCCAGGCTTAATTCCGTAGGTAGATAGGTACCTCGTATGATGTCCCGGGTGAGGGAGACGGTGCCGTCGGGCCGCACGGTTCCACACGAGGTGACCACCGTCGATGTCGAGTAGCTCTCGCTGGACTTCTTGAGGATGCTCGGACGGGCCGTGGACGCGCTCAGCCCGTCATCTGCGCAATCGGAAGAGAGCGGTGGGGCGGTTAGGAGCGGGCCGTTAGCACATCGTTGCCAAAACTGCTGCGTGGAAACGTCATTTTTATATGGAAACTGTTCGCTCGGTGTTATTGATTACCAGAGTAAGGTAGGTACCTAAGAACATTGGTGAATTGTCTGTGCACATCGAAAGCAAACTGAAAGAATGGAAGTATTGCATGCAAAATTGACTGGCACAGAAGTAAGGAGAATACAATAAAATAGTTGTTGAAGTGTTTTCGCAAGGATCGAATGCTTTGAGTGAGCACTAAAACTTAGTTTGCAACACAAAATGAAAGTGTAGTGCAGCTGTTAAGAACACAGCTCCAACTCTTTCAAACATGTGTTTATTATTGTTCAAAGTAAATTAAGTAATATGACTGAAGCTGTAAAAGTATGGTGAAAGAGCAGTCAAAATAGCCTTTCATAATCATGGTCATTAATTTCTAAGCTAAGGGCTCACAATAGAAAGTTAGTAGAATTAAATTTTTAATTCTACGGATGGACCTCTATCGCCTTGCGATAGTGTGTTCTGACCACTTTTTTAACCTTAAATCCGTGTCTGCACGTAAGCCACTCGCCGACTCGCCATGCAATTGTGCATGAAATTTGAAGGTTTGAAAATTGTAACTTCTAAACGAATAAAATACGGGAATCGGGACTTTAAGGGATTTGAGTTCAAATAGTAAAGCACATAATCCATACATTTTTTAATTTTTTAAGTTCACTCCCAGTTGACGAAAAACACCCCTGAAAACAGCCATTTTCGGGTTTTTTTCGAATTTAATGATTTTTTTAAGGGATGAAGGTGGTAGAAACCCTTATCGAAACCAATATGTAAACATTCGTTTACATGAAGGGTACCTACAAAAAAATTTTCGTTTCCCGTTTTTCATCCGTTGCTGTTCAGAATGCACCCTGAAGTTGCAAAAATTCAAAAAATTTACCCTACGTTTTGACCTTCTAATTACCCTATAAGAAGTAAAAATTCTGACTTTTGAGCTACAGTTAATAGTAAAAAAACTCTTCCGAACAAATTATCTCCCTGAAGTTTTTGATATCTTTAACGGTTTAGAATCGGCATTGGATTTTGTTACACACTGCAACTGCCAAATATTCGTTTTTTCCCGAACTTTGAGGGGCTCTATCTGGAGAACGGTTCGTCGCAATTTAAAAAAAAAAGGTTTTGAACTCAGTAAAGGTAGGGAAATAACCCTGAATTTTCCTTAAAAAAATTAAAAATCCACGAGCACACTTTTGGTCGATTGGGCTTGTTCTGACCCTAAGGTAAGTCTTATGGGACGGGACTCAGCCTAATTTCGAGCCAATAAGGTGGCGCCGCTGCCGCTTTTATAGGGTACTTCAGGTGTTAAATCGCACTTACACAAAAGAAATTAAGAAATTATATATTGTGTGGGGGACCCAGTCTCTGAGGACGGACTTATAAAAATTAGGCTGGCAATCTCAAAGCTGCGAGTTGCAAAGTAAGGCGACCGACGACGCTGGCGGGCGGGCGCAGATGCCTATCCGCGAAATGCGTCGGCGCCCGGACTCGGACATAGTGAGGAGGAAAACGTAGTTGTCGGGCAGGAGTAGCTGCCCGGCCGGTATGAGTATGAGACATAATCAAGCATCAAGCATAATTAAGCATTGGTGTTACGGAGATTGGAGAAACGACAAAGTAAAATGACATGGAGCTAATGGCGGCAGGGGACGCCGTCATGATGGCGACGTCGGGGTGCGACCGTGCGTAGCCGAGGGCGTCTTCGAACGCCTCACTCTAATGTGTGAGGTTAGCTCGAGCTAGAGAGTGAGGGAGGCCGTTGACGCTGACGGCGACGTCGAGGTGTTTGGCCGACAACGTCGTCGACGGCCCCTCACTATGTGTGTTGGCTTGGCTCTAGCTAGCGAGCTAGAGAGCATATTTTCAAGTATCCGCATCCACAAAAGAAGATTTTAGAAAGGAGACGGTCTTGGTATTAGGGTTGCGCGCCAGCCCGCCCGCTTCGGTGAAGCAAGATCTAGCATGAGTACCGTTACTCCTCGAGCGCGGGAGAATAGCAGCGAGTAAGACTTGCGGCACAGGTAAGAATTGCGGCCTTACGTGCTGGAAAAGGGTTTCGGCGTTAGATGCTTCGGGGATCGAGGACGACACAGGTTATAGGTATAAAGAATTGTATGGAATGGGAACAGCTGAGATTCGTCGTTATATGATACACACAGTCAAGTAAGTGCTAGTACCGATGTTTTTTTGCAAAACTTTTACTCTGAACTGACTAGGACTGGTTTTACGATGTCCTGATATTATCTTCAAGGTCAAAGCCAATCAAATATCTCTATTCTTATTTTAACTGGCAGAATCTGTAGCGGCCGGTGGACAGTTAGGAAGGTGGGGCATAAAAAAAACTACGAAAATATCCGCACCTCCCTTCACTCACCACTACCCCTAACCTATGCAGTGAAAATCGTATAAACCTGACGCTGCATAATCTCACTGACATAATATGAGAACCTATAAACGCTTCTTAACGTCACTCAAATTCAATGACATGGTTTTGGTGTCCTACCTTTTGTCCTGGCAGGAAGAGTTCTTCGTAATGTTATGTCAATGTTCTGCTGTAGTCCTAAATCAGCGTTTATTTTCTACTCGCAAGAAGCAAGACGCAGCACTCTTCGTACACACTTCCATATCAGTAAATCATAAGCAATACTAATGCCGATATACGATGCACTGCCAAAAATATGTAACACCATACCTCGATTAATCGCGTCAAGATCGGCGATATTTTATATACAAAAATGTATTTGAGAGTATCCATTGAAACCTTAAACTTTTCCCAACTAAATTAGTTTGATTTTAAATCCTACACGGCGTGAAACTAGAGTAATGACACATGACATCTCACGCGAATTCGCTCGCCGCGACACCTAGCCCAACCCGTCCGCTAGACTGTCACAGTGGCACGTGCAGCAAAGATCGCGACGAAGCCATTGGCCGTGCCAGGAAGTCCCGCATTTCGCCACTTGTTCATCGCGGTTGATTGGCTGAAGTGCATTTTGAATATGTGCCCTGCTCTCTCCTGCCAGCTTGCACCGTGAGCGCTCTGCGCGCACGCGCTAACTATTGGGATTGGGAGCAGAAGCCGAATCTGCACTACCCAGACATGCAATGAAGCGTGCGGAATCGCGATCGCGCGCTATTGGGTCCAGGGAAACGTGGCGGTGGACTTTAATTAATCAAATGAATACTAAAGGCGTCCCAATACATAGTATAACATTGAAATCTTAAGAAATCTTAATGATATAAGCTAAAGTAGTAAAATCTATGTTCTGGGGAGGATCTAGGTGGTGCACATGCCCCACTGCCCCTGTGCACGAGCCGCTACCGTGCAGAATTAACACTGTAATTGACAATTAGCACTTGAACTGGACATCGTAACGCCAGCTCTTTGGCCGTGCCTGAATTGGCTTGGGCTGCGGTCTCGCGTAATCTTCTTGCCAAATGACGTCACAATGTCGTGTCTGAATTGCAAAACCACCGAGTCCAAGAACGCATAGCAGAGCGAGTACGCGAGACTTGGACGATGCAGTCTCACAGACTTAGTCCCGTTGATCAGATGGCGGTTAGTGCCCCGTTATTATGTCAGGTAGCAGAAATTATCTGTACAAGACAAGTAGGTAAGACCAGTGCAAGACCAGTGCAAGACAAGTGCAAGACCAAGTAGGCAAGACCGAGACCTAATACGCGAGACCGAGACCGAATCAATATCAGACACGTCCTTGAAGCCGGCCCGGATCAGTGCTTCCCTGTTCGGTGGACGGCGTCGTACCTTTGGCGATGCTCTCGTGCTTCTGTATGAGTGTGCGCAGCGCCTGCGCGCGATGCGCAGCGGCCCGCCCGCTCGACGGAGTCGTGACGGTCGTTGCCGTCGGCAACACAAACGAGTCGCGCAGCTTGGCGCGTGGCTTCTGCAGCGGCTGCGCTGACTCTGCGCCGCCTGTCGCGGGAAACGGCACCTTCTTAAGCCCCATTCACAACCAACTTTTACTTAAACTTTAACTTAAACTTAAACTTATCAATTGAGGCCACAACCAAAATTTAAAGTCAAGGAATTTTACATCAGCTGTTGTTGACAACGTCACTAGGGAGTGTATTTCGTACAACCTAACCAAAAATATTTCATTGTTAATCCTTCTATAATTTTGTTTTAAAAACCCCTAATTGATGAAAGATGAATGGCACAATACTTCCGTGCTCAAAGCGTGCAAAGGAAGTACAAGATATTTTGAGGTTAGAGATTCGGTGACGTTCCTCAGTTCAGTTGGCAGTGGCTGATCCTGATTGGTTCCTCCTAAAGTCAAACTTAATATTTCCGTCGAAATGTTTGGCATGACCAAACTTCGAGGTAAAGTTTAAGTCAATAAAGTCAAAGTCAAGTTGATGTGAACACTTCTATGGACGCGCTTACTACAAACCCTGGAGTTTAAGTTAAAGTTAAAGTTAAAGTTGGTTGTTAATGGGCCTTTAGTCTTGTCAACAGGCAGCCAGTCATCAAGACCTCATCCATGTTCAGAAAGAAAGGTTCATTCGTTGCTAGCAAGAGCATGTTGAAAGCCTTCCCAAAATTTGTGAACTAGATTTTTGTTTTGTAAAACTATAACAAGTTATTACGTGCTAGGTATGCGACTTGCATGTGGTATAGGTACGTCCGTACCTTGGTGCTGCTTTGGGAAATTTTTTGGCGTTCAATTGAATTGCTAGAAAAAGAAGACTATAGACACTACTTTTTATAATCTTATTTAAATTACGAAAGCTCGTAATTGGCTAGTCATTTTATTTTTATGTACACAAATTAGCCTCCCAAAAATGTTGCCCATTCCGGGATTTGAACCCGGGCCCCCACTGTCGCGGCTGGTGCTCTAACGCTGAGCTAAACAGGCCTGAAATTTTGGGAGAAGTAATTTGCACACAGGGTGAGAATTGAATGTCCCCATGGGGGTATGGTCCAGAGTCTACGAATACTCATATTGGCTCCGGAACCGTGTGCTGCTATACTGCAACAACATTTAGATTCAACCTCGAGTAACTCCAATTTAACGTTGGATGCGTTGAAATCTCTTTATAATCTTATTTAAATTACGAAAGCTCGTAATTGGCTAGTTTTTTTTTTAAAATTGGCTAATTTGTGTACATAAAAAAAAAAAAAAAAAACTATAGACACTAGTTTTTGGGTACCTACAATTCAATTATGATCTTATGTGCCATAGGCAAACCTATAATAATGAAATAAGTTCAGTGCCCACCAAAATGATTAGTTCCCGGTTGTACCAAGCTTTCCAACTTCTAAATGCGATCCCAGCTCGGAGCTATATAACTGGATTCGCTGCATGTGATTGACTGAATTCAGTTGTAACTCCTGGCTGGAATTTCAACCAGGAATTTAAAAACTTGGTTAAACCGGGCATAAGTAACACTATATATTAGGATTAAGGGTAAATAAACTTGCAATTCAGGCTTGGACCCCTCTTTGGGTGCATCTGTCCTTTCATACACACTCTGGATCGTGTACCCATGAACCTCCAGCCGAGATACGTAGTCAGCACATTACTACGGTCCTCAAGTCTATTAGTGCACCTTCAAAACAAAGACACCAGGACGCGACTTTCCGTGCTCTGCAGCATAAGCCTAGCATACTTCGCCAAATCAGCCGTTTTCATTGGCTGAAAATTCAAACTTCGTGACGTCACTCCCCCGCGCGATGAGCCCATGTGCTCGGCGACAGGCTTATCTCGTCTCCGTGCGCCATAACCCCAATCTCGCCGATACAATTCTGACTTCCACGCCAGAACGTATCTCTTCTGCTGACTGCAGGCTATATCCGAATTTCCACACTCTTTCGCGAAACCCAGTTTCCCAGAGACTTTAGCGAAGCTTGCGAACGATTGAATTATTTGCGCGGCTATGACAATCACATTCGCGCCTGGCTATAATGAACCTCACTCTCACACCGCAGTACGTGCGCCGTACTAAGTTCTGTTTTAATGGTTAGAGACTGAGTTTCATATATTACTCATCCAATGTAGTTAATAATCAAACAAAGTGCTTATTATACTTGCTTAACAAATGTCAATAAAGTCTTGAAAACGGCAAGAGACTATATGATCAATCTTTTGACAGCTAAGTGAGGTTATATTTACTAGACCTATATACCTAACTCTGAGAACTCCGGATATTGATCGGTGTAAACATTATTCGTTCTCTTATTTATTTAGTGCTCAACGGAAAACAAAATGAATAATCTAAATTAAATCTGGTGTGCTGGTTGTAATAATGTTAAATTATGCCACATGACTTGGACGTGACATGCGTTCGATTCCGCGTCGCGGCGAACTTTTTGTTGTTTCGAAAAGCGATTTGTTGATTCAAAACATGTTATTAACACGCATTTGCACCGTCTTTTGCTTTCAAAAGTAAATTCGTTGACATTTCTTTGTTTTCCTACGGACTCTATCGTACGTTTCTCGGGCGTGTACTGCGAAGTTTTTTTTTTGTTTTTTTGGCCCCGAACACATTACCGTACGTTGTCGTTTAGTATAACCTATGTAATATTTTTAAGGACGGCTCCGGTCAAATTGCCCACAAAGCCAATCGAAATGTGGGAAATTTAATATTGCGTCTACGAGGCACGATACGGAAACACGCCACCGAGACTGCAAGACACCGGGGCTTCAAGACACCGGGGCTTCAAGACACCGGGACTTCGAGATATCGAGACTTCAAGACATCGAGACTTCAAGACACCGGGACTTCAAGACACTAGGGCTTCAAGACACCGGGACTTCAAAACACCGGGACTTCAAGAAACTAGGGCTTCAAGACACCGGGGCTTCAAGACACCGGGACTTCAAGACATCGAGTCTTCAAGACACCGGGACTTAAGACACCGGGACTTCAAGACATTGGGACTTCAAGACACCGGGACTTCAAGACACCGGGACTTCAAGACACCGGGACTTCAAGACACCGGGACCTCAAGACACCGGGACTTCAAGACACCGGGGCTTCAAGACACCGGGACTTCAATCACCGGGGCTTCAAGACACCGGGACTTCAAGACACCGGGACTTCAAGACACCGGGACTTCAAGACACTGAGACTAAAAGACACCGGGCCTTCAAGAAACCGCGACTTTAAGACACCGGGGCTTCAAGACACTGAGACTTCAAGACACCGGGACTTCAAAACACCGGGACTTCAAGACACCGGGGATCCAAGACACCGGGACTTCAAGACACCGGGGATCCAAGACACCGGGACTTCAAGACACCGGGGATCCAAGACACCGGGACTTCAAGACACCGGGACTTCAAGACACCGGGACTTCAAGACACTGAGACTAAAAGACACCGGGCCTTCAAGAAACCGCGACTTTAAGACACCGGGGCTTCAAGACACTGAGACTTCAAGACACCGGGACTTCAAGACACCGGGACTTCAAGACACCGGGGATCCAAGACACCGGGACTTCAAGACACCGGGGATCCAAGACACCGGGACTTCAAGACACCGGGGATCCAAGACACCGGGACTTCAAGACACCGGGGATCCAAGACACCGGGGATTTTCCCGTGGGCAGCGTTCCCTTACGCTTTCGTTGCTCGTGCCGGCTGACGAGGTCGCGCGGCTGCGGCGACTCTGGCTGCTCCGGCATGTCTCGACCGGCAAAGTCGTCGGACGCGACGGAACTGGCGTCTCTGCCCGGGGACGTCGCGCCGCGGTACACAACGGAACCGCTTGTCCTCCTGACGTACGTCTCTTCTTGGGCGACACTAGAGCTGCTGGTCCTTCGGGAGCCGAGGATTTCGCTGTCCCGGCGACGGGACTCTGTGGCCGCGTAGTCGGGGGCGACGGCCGTCTGCAGCGCTCGCAGGCCACCGAACAGCGGACGTCCCGTCGAGTCCCTCACGGGAGACGAGGGCTCGATCGCGGTCACGGTCTGCTCGTCGACTGCACCGAACACAGGGACATGAGCAGGGCTGAGGACATCGGTCAACTGTCAAGTAGGTACTTGAGCAAGTCCCAGGCAACGAACGCATTTCCCCCCAGTTTTGGCGCATTACGTGCATTTATATATTTACAGCACTCTGCTACTGATGACATCATTAAAATCACACATCATAATAATATAGATCATATCGATGATAATATTATCATTGATGGGGTCCATGGTTTGGGTACCTACCACTGAGAAGAAATCTCACATGCTGGAAATTGCATTTGAAGATCACGAAATTGAACCTATTTCTTGCGCCTATACACCGAAACCGAAACCATCGAAAATCGAACAATTCGTATCTGGATGGGCCCCCATCTTTATTAGCAAGATTGCGGGCTGGCCAATGTCCCTTGTGTGACCAACAGGCAACAACATTCGACTTGAGTGTTGACCAAAATAGGATTAACCAATTTTGTTTTCGCTGAACCTATGAGGGTGCTGATGTGCATAATGAAGCCACTCAATAAGCCACACATTGAAGCTACATTTTATTTATTCAGATAATAATATTAAGATGCAAGTTTAATCAGAGTGCAAACTGGAGATGTTCTCTCGTCCCAGGCTTTGAGCCAGTGCCGTATTTATACCACTAGGCTATCGCCTAGGAGCGCTGAGGCGCCGGCCGCAGGCCGACACTCATGTGTTGTTTTTAATTATATATTTTTTTATAAACATTGTGAATTGCGATGTCTTGTCATCTTGTGTTCAGTCAATATCGCATTAAATAAGCAACAATACTTTTAAAATCTTAGTCTTAGTTTATGTGCCCATGTATATAGGTACCTATATTATATACCTTGAATTCACGCGAGGAAATTGAACGGCGAGAATTATTTCTTTCTTGCGTACGTGCGCTTATCCGCGTTTCCTGTATGAACGGCAGTTGCAGCCGGGAAGTACAGACTGAGAGGTTTCTTGAACTCATTTTCCGATAGGATTTAGATGTGCCATTGCAAATTCAGCTACCGAATTGGCAGAATGGCTAATTCCACTCCTGGAACTATTAATCGCTTTTTTCATGTTGTCAAATGTTGGGGAAAACATTGAGCATGGAGCAAGCACTCCAGCGCGCCTTCGTTACCGCTGCTAACAAGCTTGGTACGCTGTCATCTTGCGAGATTTTCGGCCATTTCTCTTTATTTGTGCATTTGAAAGTTGCGATAGTAAAACAATGGAAGATACTAAATCTCAAAACAAAACATAATCGCTAAAGAGCGCGACATAATTCCGCCAGATCATGCCCATGCAGCAAGCACAATGCAGGTAAAATCATATTATTATTATTGTTTACTACTGATATTTTGGGGTACTTTACAATACCTGCAAGATAGGTGCCTAACCAGTCCGTTGTATAATTTCCCTTTCAAAATCGACGCATCTTTCAAAATTGGTTCGTTAGGCTTTACTAATTAGCAATGGCAGCTTATGGGGGCACAACGAAAAAATCTGCCTACTGGCGCATATTGTCTAAGTCCGGCCCTGCTTAGAGCCGAGCCCCTTTTGTCTTCTCTTTCCCCTGCCTCCTGGTTCCATTAATGGGCAGGGTCAATTACTGGGGATTGATTCCCCTCACAAACCAAAACACAGAACAGCACCTAAAGCGATCACCAAACAATTGCCCATGCCAAAAGGCTCTGAGGCGACTGGTCCTCTCACCTGTGATCTGCGGCTGTGCGTTGTGCGACTTCCTGAGCGCACGCAGTCCAAAGAGAGGACGGCCGTTCTCGTCGGTGGGGCCCACGCCGTAGGAGGAGGTGATGGGGCACGCGTGGGGCGCGGAGGGAGGCGCCTCGCCGGACACCCACTTCTTGCCCACGGGCGATTTCACTGCAAAGCCAAACCAAACGGAAGCGGCGCATCAGCTGCTGCAGCTACCTCCGACTGCCGCTCGCTCTCACACCCTCTCCGTTGTGCCGACTGCCGGCCGCTCCCACCATCACCAATCACCACCAGTCATCTCTCATCACCTGCACCTCGACATCGGGCAGTTCACATGATGAGCGCGAATTCGATTGACGCTTTCCCGTCTGCCGGCCATCAATCAAGTCGGGCGCCATCACATGATACACACTTGGAGACTGGGTCGTTGACCTCTATTTCTTAGCTATATTATTATATACAAGTAAACAGAAATGAGTAACGAACGGATACGCTAAGAAGCGCACGTCCAACGGTCCGAGTCCGACGTACTTGTTGGGCGACGCGATCGCCGACCCCGAGCGCTCGACGTCTGTCGGACGGACGCGATGCGACGTTAGACCGCCTGCGCCCGACTGCACCCGAAGTGTGACTGCCAAGGAGACGCGCTCGACTGGCCAAGCAGGCCGTCGGTGCGCGGTCCGTGGCAGGCACACTTCTGCCGGGCCGCCTGACTGATCAGTGATCCACTTGTTGTTCGTTCGTCCACCACACTTCTCAGGTGCGCATTATACACGAGAATACTCGTATTACGAAAGTTCTCGTTTCTCAATGTTGACAACGGTTTTGATGAAACGAATCAGCGAGTCTGGACAGGGTGCGAAGTCTCGAAAATACAGGAGAATAGTCGTATTACGAAAGTTCTCGTTTCTCAATGTCGTCAACGGTTTTGACAAAACGAATCTGCGAGTCTGGACGAAAACGAAACGGTTACGAAGGTTACCATCTCGTTCTCGTTGTTCGTTCGGAAATGCTCGAAAATACTCATCTTACGAGTCTCATATGACAAAACTTGGGCACAATCAGCCAATGGGAAGAGGTCTTGGCATCCGCCATTAAAATTCCGCGAGATTCCGAATTTATTTAAATCATGACTTATTCTAAGAATATTATCGGGGAGCAGAATTGTTTTAAAACACAGCGATGCTCTTATAGAATCATGTATTGGTGAAATAATATATTATAACAATTATACGGGCCAAAATATTAACAGATATCATCACAAACAGCGTTTGCAAAATACGTATTTTGTGGTTATGTTAGTACCCAGGCAAACTCTAGAAACTCGATGTGACTTAAGACTGGTTTACAACAAGCTTAGCAGTTAACTTAATATCTTACGGAATGCTTACGGTTTAATTATCTGTTTACAATGACAACTTAATTCCCTACGGCAAGCCAATCAAATCGCGTTCAATCGCAGTTTGACGCGGTCAAACATTTTTCTTACGTTAAGTCAAAGTTGTTAAGTTTTTAAGTTTTTAAGTTGGAAGTAGACAAGCTTACGGATGTGCATGCACCAAACATTACTGCTACTGCTAAATCTTACTGCTAAGTTGATTGTAAACCAGCATTTAGACCTAACCTCTCATGAACGGAACACCGTTGCTGCGGAGCGAAGGACTCGTGAAATTGACATAGGCATCGGCAAGGTACGGAACGGCAAGGTACATGAAATACAGGAGGGGTTTCAAGATTTTGTTTATTTTTACGCCAATTCATTTTATTTTAGCAGAATCACAGAACAGCCAATGATTCTTTCAGACTCCAATGCGCTTCTTCTAGCCGAAGTCGCGGAGTCAAAGTGTCCGAGCGTTTTTTTTGACAGCTGCGTAAACCTTATTCACTGGGACACTGGTTGGCGTTATTCGATCTCAAATGATGATATCACAACATATGAATTGATTGCAAACTTTATATTTCTTATATTTAATACCAATAAACGCAATGATTGATACAAATATCCCGAAAATGAAACCCACTTTGTTATTATCAACACGAGTCGACGTCCTTTTTGAGGTTATATAGCGCAAAGTCGTCACGAGAATCGAATCTCGTCCGCTCTGACCCTAGTCAGAATAGTCGTTCACCATAACACGAGTATATCCGTCACGGTTTCGTCGGGACTCGCAAATCGTCCATTGCCGACGAGAATAATCGTAATCGAGAATTCTCGTCGTACGAAAGTGCGTCGAGACTTCGCTCCCAGGGCCGGACTTAGCAGTTTTTTCGTGGCGCCCCTATAAGCTGCCGTTGCCAATCAGTAAAGCCTAAGGAACCAATTTTGAAAGATGCGTCGATTTCGTAAGTGAAATTATTCAACGGACTGGAATAGACTGATACTTGATAGGCACCTTTATCTTGCAGGTATTGTAAAGTAACCCAAAAAATAAGAAGTAAAACAATACAAATATTTTGATTTTACCTGCATTGTGCTTGCTGCTGGGCTGCATGATCTGGCTGACTTATCGCGCTCTTTAGCGACCTTGTTTTGTTGTGAGCTCTATAAGACCGCCCATTGTTTTACTATCGCAACTTTCAAATGCACAAATAAAGAAAATGCCAGAAAATCGCGCAGGGTGACTGCGTAGTCAGCTTGTTAGCAGCGCTAACGAAGGCGCACTGGAGTGCACCATGCTCAATGTTTTTCCTAACATTTGACGACAGGAAAAAAGCGATTAATAGTTCCAGGAGTGGAATTAGCCATTCTGCCAATTCGGGAGCTGAATTCGCAATTGTATATTTAAATCCTATCGTAAATTGAGTTCAAAAAACCTCGCAGTCCTTACTTCCCCAGCTGCAACTGCCTTTCATACAGGAAATTCGGATAAGTGCACATACGCAAGAAAGAAAAAATTGTCGCCGTTCAATTTCCTCGCGTGAATTCAAGGTAGGAATATAATATACCTACATGCATGGGCACATGAACTTAGACTAACATTTCAGAAGTATTGTTGCTTATATAATGCGATGTTGACTGAACACAAGACATCGCAATTCACAAAGTTTATAAAGAAATAAAAATAAAAAAAACTTGGTGCTGGCGTCGGCCTGCGGCCGGCGCCCCTAAAGCCTCGGCGCCCCTAGGCGATAGCCTACTCTGCCTAGTGGTAAATACGGCACTGAGTCTGGACGAAATCGAGACGGTAAGGGTAACGAAGGTTACCATCTCGTTCTCGTCGTACGTTCGGAAATGCTTGGATACGAGTCTATTCGCACGACATTCGACACAACTTGAGCACAACTATAGGCTAGCAATGATCGAAGGTACCACACCGACCATGTACAATAATTTCAGTCTTGGTGAGAAATATAATAAGGCTGTTGCCAAGCAGTCGCTCGCTGTTTGCAGCAACTCGCGGACTTCTAGCTGACCGATAACGTTCGCTTCGCACCTTTCCATCGCTGGTTGCTTCCGACTGCGTAAAATTGCAGGGCTGTCAGAACAAATGAACACCGTTTTATAAGAATACTAGCTGAATTTTAGATAAATACACAGTGATAAATTTATATGTATATATATATATATATATATATATATATATATATATATATATATATATATATATATATATATATACATATAAATTTATCACTGTGTATTTATCTAAAATTCAACTAGTATTCTTATAAAACGGTGTTCATTTGTTCTGACAGCCCTGCAATTTTACGCATATATATATATATATATATATATATATATATATATATATATATATATATATATATATATATATATATATATATATATATATATATATATATATATATATATATATATATATATATATGAGTGATTGAAAGTTTTGGCAGTTCATATTATGTGTTTAATAAGCTTTACGGTTAAAAACTGCAAGGAAAAACGTTTTGAATAAATGTTTTAATTCGACGTTTCGCCAAGGAAATGTCTTGGCATCTTCAGGAAAAAGATTTCTCGGAATAAAATGAAAAAACAAGGTAGATACCTAAAAAACAGGGTCCCTAGGATATAAAACAACAAAACATACATGAAACAGAGTCGAAAAAATTCAAAATCAGTAAATGTAAAAAACCAAAAAGAGAAAAAAAAATTTAAACTGAATTAAAACATTTATTCAAAACGTTTTTCCTTGCAGTTTTTAACTGTAAAGCTTATTAAAAACATATATATATATATATATATATATATATATATATATATATATATATATATATATATATATATATATATATATATATATATATATATATATATATATATATATATATATATATATACATATACATATATATATATATATACATATTCACCACAAGAATCAAGCTTACCATCACTTTCACGCCAAGGCAGCTGCAGCACTGACAAGACGGTTCGAACTCAAAGATCCTCGATTAGAGTTGAGACGACAGCCCTTTTGCCTGGACCGTGTCATGAAAACAAAACTTTGCCATTTCCAGAGCACGTAGGTGAACCATATAGATCCTACGTGCTATATCCCGCCTTCTTCTCAACTTATAACAATTGGAGGATACATTATTCGACGTCCATTTTGAGGCTATGCAGCTCAAAGTCGTCACGAGAATCCAATCTCTTCCGCTCCGACCCTAGTCAGAATAGTCGTTCACCATAACACGAGTGTATCCGTGACGGTTTCGTCGGGTCTCGCAAATCGTCCATTGCCGACGAGAATAATCGTAATCGAGAATTCTCATCGTACGAAAGTGCGTCGAGACTGCGAATCACCTTCACCCCGAGTCTCGTCTCGCCTGGCCTTGCGTGCCCGCAGCCGGGATTCCATGCTCGCAGCCGGGATTCCATTCGTGCAGCTGAGATTCCATGCCGCTGCCGGGATTCCATGCTTCAGTTGGCCATTATACCGAGCGCCGCATTCATTTGTGGTTTGTTATACCTACAGCAGTGTCCGTTTAAAATCTCGAAGTCTGCGACGAGGATTCTCACGCAATCCTGTTGCGTATTGCGCGCATAACAATGAGACGGCGGAGTCGGTGGGAGAATGAGTGCATAGTACTTCTGCCGCGCGACGTATACACTAACACCAGTGCGTTGCTTTGCACTTTGCAGTCATGCGAGTAAAAGCGATAAACTTTCGCCGGATGCCTCGACTTGGCAAACTATGACGTGTCTTGCGAGAGGCTGTACCTACTGCAGCATCCCAGCAGCTGAGGTCGTTATCAGACGGAGTTTCTATTCTAAACGGCCGAAGACAATGACGCGACGCCAGTAGCCGCTCAATAACCGACGATTTGAACCCGACACAATCAAATTAATTGGTGGCGTAAACACGTCGTCATATTTTAAGATTTCCGCAGCTCTCGTCGCCAGCAGATGGTCAGGTCGCTGCACGTGCTGCGTTCACGTTGTCGTTGACATGTGACCGGTGTTTTGTGTTCGCCCGCCCGACGTCGGACCGGCCGCACGCACCAACCAACCATACCCGTCGTCGCATCGCATGTGAGTTTATGTGATAATATAAATATAATGCGAGCTTACTTGTAAGCGAGCGTGCACTGATTTCTCGTATTTATGAGCCGATTCAGATTGTCTCATTAAGAGGCCAACATGCCTATAATCCGCTTATCGCAGCTTAAGATAACAATCACACAAATCTTGGCAAGTGCGGACACATAAATAATTAACAATCTCGGAGATTAATGCAATTAAAATGTTCCGAGAATCGAGATTAGCACAAACACATATCATCAAATGTAAAAAACATGTAATTTCTTGTATAATGAGTTGTAATTAACACGATAGGTTTCGATTTTGATAGCTGATTACAATCGATGTTGAATCAAAGTTTTCGTGCTCCAAATGGTCATTCTACAAGACTTTCAAGACTTTCTGAAATTTCCGTGGAATCATAAAAATTAGTGCGCGCTCCGAACGTCGGGCTCGGCTATAATCCGCTGCATCCGCTTTGCTCGACGCAACTAACAAAAAAAGCAACAGAATGATTCTTGTTGACAATTCCGTAGAGGGTGATCGCTAAACATTTGTGGCGCAGACCCTTACGTGTGGCATAAAAAGAGGGTCTAAATGTGCACGGTAATCGTTGAAAAAAAACTCTGCATAGCGAAAGAGTGCACGCTGTTTCGGGACTAAATCTTTTTCCAAAAAAGAGCGAATGGATATCGTTTCACAATCGATGTCTAGAGCTCATTTAGAGCTCATTTAGGCGATTTTTGTAAAATTGCACCATACACATTTTTGAAAATATCAAATTGTGTAGATGACCCGAAATTAGATATACTCTTCCTTCATCTACTGGTAATTTCTAATTCGAGATTGGAATACATTTAGGGGTTCATTTCATGGATCGAGTGGACCTCTGCATTCTACGTTTAAGTGGGGGTGGGGGTGCCTTGCAGACGCTTGCCTGCTCCATTTCCAATGCATCATGCAGTCAGTAAACTTTTAGGTTGTAACAGTACGCATAACTCAGACATCTTGTAGCTATGTGTTTGAAATTCGAACTATATTGTAATTAACGTATAGGGTCTGGCTGGTGACCATTATCGTAAAAAGTAATGGTTCCCTTTTAAAGCTTTTCGAAAGAGGCATGCTTGTGTCGTCGAATTGCTTAGAGATTGACCACATGCCAAAGGTTAGGGGTGGGTTTCTGTTTCGTGAGCTGGAGTTGCATTCAAGTGGAACGGCACATGTTTTGGTTTCGGGGTGTAAAATAACACTGGGGACAGCGGCGTCTTTCTGGGCGGCCGAGATTTAAAGGTCCTGTTGCATTTTTTTATATTAGCTTGTCTTTGTTTTTGGGGTGGGGGAGGGGGGGGGGTAGATATTTTGTCAACATGGTAAGACCGACACCACGTGGAGGCAGTGGACCAATCACGAGATAGAAAACCAACAAGCCACCAATAGCATTTATTCTATAAATTTGGTCTCATTTTGGGGGTTTGTGATAGGTTAATAGTTTTGCTAGAGTTGCGGTATACAGTATTAAATTTAGCCAATTAGGTTAGAGTACATGTCAAGGGACGCTGGGTCGCCTAAGAAAGAGCACCCTATTTGGAGTCTACATTCAGCTCCGACTGCGGAAACTTCGGTGTCCAGTCGTATTTCATATCGTTTGGAGAAATTTGTTTTCAACTCCAGTTACCCATCTTGTCAATTGTTAATTATAGTGAATCGTCCTGTCGGTGTCTTGTAATATTTATATATTTACAAGAAACATAGATTCAAATTTGATCATACTGGTTTACCGACGGCTTTACATAGTCCGCGGAAACAAAAAGTATACAATTTTCGTGTGTTACCATCGTGTGTGAATTGCGCCGCAAAGAGTGATACAACATAAGGTGTCCGCCGCCAGCTACATAGTAGGGAAGCGGTCAGCTCCTCAGAGGTATCGGACTTGATATACAAAAGGAGCTGGACGACACCTGCGACTGTCTGCGACGCCTGCGTCAACATACTCTACAGCAACGACGCTACGACCTTTATCTATACTTGAGTATTTTAAATTTATTATCTTTTGGATCCAGTTTATTTTAGGAGCTGTAAGGGACCCAGCTTAGGGTTTGATGTATTATTATTGTGTGCTTTTATTTTAATTATATTATCATGTGTTACTAAAACTTATGAATCGTTTGTGTATGTTTTTTTTTATTTAATTTGGCGCCCAACATTTAGAAAGGTAACAAGGTACAACGGGTACCTACTACTAAAATCTATATATTTGCAGTTTACTTTGATATCGTTTTATCTGTTTTACTTCTAGCCAGGGGTTGGAACCTTAACTCATTACGGTTCCGGTTCCGGTTTCGGTCCAACAAATTTGATACCGAAACTTCAAAACGAAACTTCAAACGGTTCCAAAAGGTTCCAAACGGTTCCATATTTGTCTGCACTGAAAAATAAAATAAAAAATCCCTACGTACTTTCTTTAGTTCAGAGAGTGCTTTTTTGACACTATTTTGTCACTTCAAGATCATTTTCACAGTGTTTGGGATTAAGATAGAGTACAATCACAGATTGTAAACTCAAATTCTGGTTTAAAGTTACATAATTACTCATTTAAATCTCACTGATCACTCTGACACACGGCCGAAACAGCATATTCAAAAAGAGTCGACATGGCATGAAAAATGGTTGGTCCTAAGAGTAATAAAATAGGGAAGTAATTTGTGCTTGACCAGCAAAATACAGCAAACGCAGAAAAATATCATTGTACCACAAAAATTGGTACTAGTATACATACATATATAGACTACATTTCCTGAAATTTTCAGCTTATTACAACATTGCGCAAAGTGTTACACTCCATTCAATGACGAAATGTACCGTAAAATCCAATTCTATTGTATGCGACTTAAAATTTGGGAATTAATTTCTACAAAACTACCCAAATGCCCGTCCTAAAAATTGATACTAGTACACATACATATATCGACTACATTTCCTGAAATTTTCAGCTTATTACAACATTGCGCAAAGTGGTACACTCCATTCAATTACGAAATGTACCAAAAAATCCGATGTTTTTGTATGCGATATCAACTTTGGGAACTAATTTCTACAAAACTACCCGAATGCCCATCCTAAAAATTGGTACTAGTATACATGCATCTATTGACAACATATCCTGAAAATTTCAGCTTATACAAAGAACGCGCTTTTTTTGCTATAGACATTTCTAAAAACGTAGATGTATGAAGAGGTATCGTTTTTCTGAATGAATAGTATACAAGTTTTAAGCATTTTTCCAGTGCAGTTTTTAATGCAATTTGCAATGCTTTAAACCAGAGTTCTCTAAATTTAATGGTTCTTGAGATATTGACGGAAATATGTGATAGTGCGATCGCGGTCGGCTAAACGAGCGAAACTTTGCAAGGTCATATCTCCCACACCAGTGGGCCTAAAATTTTCAAATAATAGTTTTGTACTCCACTTGAGTAGCACAACGACCACTGAAACTTTGAACTACATCCGAGATGTGAAGGTCAATTTTTTTCGCGAGGTGTGCTGGTTTGATGTGTTTCGTCCCATGTGTGTTTGCGCGCGCTCTACAGGCCAAACGCCTGCCTCGGTTGGGATGACATTTTCAGGGTGTCTACTTTTGTTCTCAACTTAGACCCCTGCGTTTTTCAAGAAAATCCTCTATACCCTTCACTTTCAAAGCAGAAAAAAGAGCAATATTTGACAATTGGGCAAGTTTGGCAAAGTACGGAAATTTATTTAAAAGTGCGTATTTTTTTCAAATTTTCCCAATTTTGATTGTTGCCTTTAGAAACCTTCGAAACACCACACCAGATTTTTTTACTTGAAGTTGACTTCAAGATTTGACAGATATTAGAAATTTTGTCAACTTCGTGCATGCAAGTTTTTGAAAGTAAGTCCGCGGCATAAATATATCTCCAACCGAATAAAAACCCTTGGGCATGAGTTACATCTATGTATTAACATGCACATTTCTCAATGATTTCAAAATGAGCACATTTTCGCTATCCGACAGCTCGGACAGAAAGAAAGAAAGGTCAGAATCGTTTACATTTTCAAGTGATCAGAATTTTTGAGAGAGCAATGATCCGGCTAGCTGCTCCATGATTTTCATAGGCTTTTGCCTCAATCTTTTTATGCGCTAAATACAAACCGCTACGCTCATCTTCAACGCAACACAAATTGCGTTTGCCCATAGTTAATAAAATATAATAAAACCATCATATTATTATTTCGTCATTAGTATAATTGCGTAGGCATACTGTTTCAAATGTATAGGCAATTGTATGTATTTGTACCATCAGAAGTTACTTTAAAAAGTTCATTGAGAAGAGGCTCCAGAATAGTAGCTATTAAAATGTGTATTTTTTCAATTTTAAAATTTTCCCCTGCGTATAGAAGCTATAAAATGAATATAACGCCAGTACTTGTATAATTCGATGTTAATACAACATATTACATGTGCATCCTGGACTTGATTCGCTTGAAATATATCGGTAGGGAATGGCAGGCTGACATTGCCGCGAAAACCGTATGCCGCCGAAACGATGCCTGCACCGATGACTACATGTAAATTTACGTCGGCCGTGTGCAGGCAATATAGCCAATTTCGGGTCGGTATTGGGAAAATGGTGGCCCTAGTGGCCTCGAGTTTGCCGGCCTGGGAACGTTCCAACTGCCCGGCAAACAAACTGCCCGGCGTACAAACTGCCCGGCAAAAAAAACTGCCCGGCAGACAAACTGCCCGGCGAAAAAACTGGACGGCGAACAAACTGCCCAACAAAAAAACTGCCCGGCGAAAAAACTGGACGGCGAAAAAACTGGACGGCGAACAAACTGCCCGGCTAACAAACTGCCCGGCAAGCTGCAATATATTTCACGCGGCCGGACCTAGACATCGGAGGGAGGAGCTAGCATCGCGCTAGTATACGGACAGAAAACATTGACTCTGGATCTGAAATAGTCCCAGCGCTCGACACTACCCATGAACTGCATTGATCGCCTCATTCCCCACAATCTTAAAGGACTTGTGCGTCGGGCGTCGGTAGCGGGCGTCGATGTACTGACCGAGACCGCCCGCCAAAAGCGTCGGTCCTCGGACTCCGTTGAGTTATTTGGCAAAGCTTGATCAAACACAAGACGGTGAGCTGGGCTTGGGTAACCCAGCTCTCGACGATGCACGATCTCCCGCTAAAGCGCCGGGCGTCGGTAGCGGGCGTCGAATCGTGACCACCCGCCAGGAGTGTCGGTCCTCGGACCAACGCTTTCAGTAATTTTGACTAATATTTCTGTAATATTGCCCTAAAACAAGGGGACGACACCGTCATTGACGGGCACGTCGGAGTGCGTGACCGGGAGGAGCGTGAACGCCCCCATGATGTTAGACAGTAAGGAGACGGCTAGTACTCCAACAATAGTAGCTGACGATGGCGTCGTCGACGGTGCCATGGAATGCTCGCCCGAATGGGGCGTAGACGCCCTTTAACATTGGACTAATGGCAGACGACGTCGTGGTTGACGGCGACGTCGGTGAGAGCCGCCGAGATACGTGATACCGGCTCGTGGCCGTCGGCTATCATGTTCCTAATGTTTAACGACGCACTGTCAATGCATATCGACAACGGGACATGTAAAACGATTTCCCTTATCTATCGTAAATAATCTTGGGTAAATCGTGTGTAAACTTGTGTCTCGACACCGTTCCGAGACGGAGGCGTTGAACTTCTACGAAGACGACTATTGCGAGCACAACGCTTATCCCAAAAGGGAGCGACAGGTAACCTTTCGCAATTGAGACGTTGTCCCTGTTAAATGATCATTTCTGCGTATTACTCTGGCACTGCTCTGAATTCGAGGCAAGTACTACTCTTCTAGAGCGCCGGCGACCCGTCTCGTGTGCTTGCGTGAAGTTAAGATTCGACGTTGGCATTGGATGGACTTGGACACTCCATGGTCAAGGGCAGCCCAGGCATCGTTGAAAGACTTGAAGGAAACTGCAGGTTGAACGTATTTTTCATTTAATGTTCGCTTCGTTGTGCTTCGAAATTGTTTACAGATATGCACTGCAATACGCTTGATACCATAATATCAGATGCAACAGTCCCCGCTCACTGGTGGCTCGAACGATTCCTCACTGCTGTCCAACCCTTTACCCTTTGTCGGGGTTGGGATAGTATTATAATGCACTCGTGAAGGTAATGAGTTTGTTTAATGCTCAAAACGTCTGGCTTTCGTATACACAGAGTCTGTTGGTGACCCATTGGTGCTATCATTATAATATAAAAAGTCAACAAACTAACATGCCATGATTCCAACAAAATGTACATGATCCCATGTACATGATCCCATATACATGATCCGCACTGTTTTGACAACGGTCCCTGTGGCACCTAGGTCTAATGGCGTCGGTGAATGACAGGCTGATGAAGGAGATGACAATTAAACTTACCTAGCTTATAGGGAAGGAAGGGAAACCCGGTGCAGGCACGCATTTATAGCCGAAACATAGTTAGTTTTAATAGTTAGACATCTTTGGATTGTGTTGTGTTTAGCGGTACCTCAGCATCGAGGCTGTTTGTATCGAACACCCGTGGCCTGCCAGCAGATATTGCTGAAAGTTCCTTCCCCCCTCTCCCCCTTTAGACGTCGGTGTTCACGAACCCAAAGAAAGAATTTAATGAAGGTCTTTTGTGTCTGTTTATTCATCACACTATCCGTTTTATGTAATCGTTTATTTCAAACCGATTAATGTTTCTGTCACATTGAGAATTTTATCGTGCAAATAAGTAGGATATCTTCTGTTTCTTGGAAATATAAATTCATGGCGTCCGAGGATTCCGAGAATACTCCAACAACCTTGGCAAAATAAATGACGATGAGTTGGAAAGAGGTTCCCGCGGGATCCAAATATTATGACGGGGCTTTCGCGCATACCTACTGGGCCATTCCGCCTCAAACATTGTTTTTGCAAATAAGCGTGAAACATAGATAATTAAAACTGAAAATCTCGCAGAAAAGAGCCTCTTTGTTATTTCTCATGGCAGCTAT